>JANEHU010005108.1:0-1200000 GCA_027563435.1 Nasonovia ribisnigri
AACTAGATTCACTTTCCTATCAGAAAAGGTACTATTGAAGAAAATCGAAGCATTTTTTCTGTCCTTAAACGTGATGACAGACACAAAAATAAAAAAAAAAATAAAAAAAAAAATAAAAAAAAAAACACACATCATTGTAAAACCAATACATTCATCGCTTCGCTCAGAATCTAAAAAAAAAAATGTCATCGAAAAATATTATTATTGACTTCTCTTGATAATTTTAAAAATCGTGAAATATAAAAAAATATATATTTATCTAGATTTTTTTTTTTAATTTTAAAGCCGAGTAAATGTGTGTATGCCACTAGTAAAAAAATAAACAACTGCGTACAGTTTTATTCCCAGATATTGACAGAACATACTGTTTTCAAAGCTGAACTTTCAATATGGAAATCAAAATGGCTTAAAGAAAAGTCACGTCCTAATACATCAATTTCTGGGCTTGACAATTGTAAAAACCTTTTATTTCCAAATATATGAACACTTTTACAACTATACCTATGTCAACGGCGACACTAGAAAGAACATTTTCTTTAAAAAGATTGAAGACATAATATCTTAGGAACTCGACTGCAGGTGAAACTCATCTCAACGGATTAGCATTAATATCAATTCACTGCAGGGAAATAAATTTTGATCCAGAGGAGGTGCTAAATCGGTTTGGATTGTTTGGATTGATATTATGTTGTTTTAAAATCAAATTCTGATTTGCTGTAAATTTAATATTTTTTTTTTTTGTTAAATAATATTACAGTATAAAAAAATTGATGTATTTTGAATATTAAAGTAAATTTATATTTACATTGGTACCTAAAACAATGAAATGGTTATATTTAATTCAAATTCTTAAAAATTATGTTATAGTTTTATATAAAAAAATAAAACCCCCCAAAAAATGAATGCTGGATTCGGCCATGAATTCATTGATATAATATCATTGTATACGAAAAACGATTCTGAGCTCAGACGGTTTTTCAGTGTGGATATTTTATGTTATATTTATAATGTAATTTCTTATTATTAATACGGTAGCCGGTAAGTTGAATTAATATTATAAAATTACAACAAAATAACTAAAATCATTATTCTTGATTATTTGATATGTAATTTCATTCAAATTTGATCATAAAATAACTATAAAAAAACTGTAAGTTTATATTTTTGAGATTTTTTAGTTACAGAATAATTTACTTACGTGTAACCTTGTTTTACTTTTCAATCCTTAGCTATAAAAGTTGAAAATTGTATCAATTTTTCACTACAAAATCATTTTAAAATTTAAAATTTGATAAATGTTGCTAAAAATCGAACTTTAAATGCTTATAAAAAAAAATTGTGCATATGTATTTTTAATATTTTTCAACTACTCTTATAACAATATACTAGGAGTCTTGTATTACATTTTCAAGCTTCACTTAACCCGGCTACCACTGCGGTTGTTGCGGCACTGATTCTCACCTCGGACTCATCTCCAAAATTTGGATACCGTAACATCAAAACTTTATAAGAGTGTATATACACGAGTACATATACTTCTGTCGTATTGGAGGGATACCCTTATCACCGATTTATATGTTGATTACACACGCAGTCGATATCTGTGCTATTTCATTATATTTTGGGTAGCGTTCTGTACATCAGCTTATGACTATAATATTGCGGTTTACAGTTATTGTGTTTTTATTAAATGTTGGAACATGGAATTATTGGATATAGAAAAAAAAATTTAAATTTAAAATAGATTTTTTATAAGATTTTTAAGAATAATAAGAATAATAATATTTTTTTATTTATCACAAGTTTCAAATTTATTTGTTATGACGTTATGAACAAAACAAAAAATATATATATGACCCTGTTTTACAAAAAGATCAATTTCCAAAAGCCTTCTATTTTCAAAACACAAATTTGTCACTAATAAGCTAGCTATTCGCTAGAGGCCTGACGCCTCCTACTACGAACGCCTCACAAATTCCTCTTCACACAGACTTAGGGTGGTTAAAGATGTGTTTAAGTTTTTTTAAAATTTTATATGTTAAGTAAACTATAAAAATTTGTATATATAAAAATTTATAAATTGAAAATGCGTTTTTTTAAATTGTATAAGCAAAGTAGATGAAAGAGCATCAAGTAAATACAAAAAGGTTTTGATGTCGAATACCGGAGCCCAAGGCCGTAACTGAGGGGGGGGGGGGTCCAGGGGTCCGGACCCCCCCCCGAAATTTTTAAAAGTAGAAAAATTTTAGCGGTGAATATAGTTTATAAACTAGAAATTGTATTAAATAATAATTGTATATTTTTGTTAAAACAGTAATTTAAAATAAGATTAAATTTATCATTTTATTTTATTTCAACGCCGTAATAAAGATTAGGATCAATAGATACGATTAGGTACTAGCATTTATAATCACTGGTACTAGTTACAATAAAATGTGATTGTCACAACTCACAGGTGATATAAACTTATATATGAAATATGGGCGCAGAAAATCCAAATTATTTAAGATTATAAAACAAGAATATAACAATATTGTGTGTATTGTAAAACATTCATTTTACTGCTGTTCGTGCTAACGTAAAGTGTATAAAATGAGTAAAAGAAACCAAATTCAAAATTATTTTACAAAGAGACAAAAGGTATGTTAAAAATTTACTATTTTATTTAATTATTATTATATAAAATGGTTATAATACAAATGTATTATATTATGTATTAATAATTATTAATACTTTCAATGCCGAGGTCGACACGTAGATTGACTTTAATGCCTCATTATTTTTGCTGGTGTTGTTTGATTGTATTATTATTATTTTTTTTTTTAATAATTGAACGTGTTAATTACCAATTACCATACTATATAGAGTATAGATAAATTAAAAAGTACCTTCTACTTTATTTATTTTAGACTGATGATGTCCCCACTGTCCAAACACAAGTAACTAACGAAACTAACGAAACAATTGAGGTTGAAAACAACGATATTAGTTACTGTTTAAATAAAAATGTGTGTGATGAACTAAAATTAAAATTTTTAACTTCTCCTTGGATGCCAGATAAAAATTATGTATTTCCAACATCCACAACTTCAAAAAAAAATCTAAAATTTCAATTTCACTGGTTTGAACGTTTTCCGTGGCTTGTTTACTCTACAATTGATAATGGTGGTGCCCTATGTAAGTACTGTGTAATATTTGGTCAAGAATTCGGAGGCAAAGGCAATAATCAAAAACTTTCCTCTTTAGTATTCAAAATTTTTAATAATTGGAAACATGCAATTGAAGTATTTAGTGAACATTCTAAAAAAGATTTTCATAAAACCAATGTTTTACGAGGTGATAATTTTATAGCTATCTATTCAAAAAATCAGCAAAATATTGCGCAAAAATTAGATTCAGCGCGTGCTGCACAAATAAGTTTAAATCGAAAAAGATTAATACCGATAATTGAAACTATAATTTTATGTGGCCGGCAAGAAATAGCTTTTCGTGGTACTAATGATTCCGGACCACTTTCATCAAAAGATGTCGAACCCGAACAAAATGATGGAAATTTTCGTGCTTTATTGCGAATGCGTGTTTCGTGTGGCGATAAAAACTTAATTGACCACTTTGAAAATAATAAATTAAATGCTTTTTATTTAAGTCCTCTAATACAAAATAATTTTATTGAAATTTGCGGAAAAATTATACAGGAACAAATAGTAGAAAAAATAAACAAATCAAAGTGTTTTTCCGTATTGGTTGATGAGACAACTGATATATCTTGCTTTGAACAGTTATCATTATGTGTGCGGTATTTGGAGCAAAGTATAGATGCTAAAAATGATATTACATATGTACTAAAAGAAGATTTTTTACAATTTATACCAGTATATTCTACAACAGGACAAAATTTGGCAACAGTAATTTTAGAAAATTTAAAAAGGCTCGGTGTTAATAGTTGGTACATGTTAGGACAAGGGTATGACGGCGCAGCATCTATGAGTGGAAATTTCAAAGGCGTACAATCTGTGATACGTGAAAAACACCCTGCCGCCCTGTACGTTCATTGTAGCGCACATTCTTTAAATTTAGCACTAGCACATTCTTCGAATATTCATTACATTCGTAATTGTATCGGAACAATTAAATCAGTAGGTAATTTCATTAAGGTTTCTGCTAGACGAACTGAGTTGTTAAAAAATAAAATTAAAGAATTTATTCCCGAAAAAAAATGGACTAAATTAACATCTATGTGTGAAACTCGATGGGTCGAAAACCACGATGGAATGATTCGATTTTTAGATATATATAAACCTATTGTCGACACTTTAGATGAACTCCAATTATTTCATGATATTGAAACATCATCAAAAGCACTAAATCTATATCGTAGCATAACAACTAGTGAATTTGTTATTAGTTTAGTGACAGCTAACACACTATTTTCATTAACATTACCTTTATGTAAATCATTACAATCAGTAACATGTGATTTAAGTGAAGCAGTGACATTTGTCGAAACTGTTTTGAATGAAGTAGAAGATATGCGAATCAATATAAACCAAACATTTAAAGAAATATTTGAAAAGGCAACAAATATGTTAAAGTTGATAGACGGAGAGGATCAGATAAAAATGCCAAGACTACACTGAAAAAAAAACCACAATCATATTGATAAAAAGCTATGTTGAATTGAGAATAATCTTGTTGATATAGAGCCGACAAGATTATTGTATCAATTTGACAATTATATTGTTGCTGCTAGGAATAATGTTGATTCAATCAATGATTCTTGTTGATTTGACAATGTTCTTGTTGATATAGAGCCGACAATATTGTTTTATCAATTTGAAAATGCTATTGTTGAATACACCAGTAGTAAAATTGTCAAATCAATCATCATATATTGTTAATCATAACAATTTTAATGTACTACCAACAATATATTATATTGTTAATTTTTATGTATATATTGTAGGTTCAATAATTATGCTATTGTAGATCACAAAATTTGCAATGTTATCTTGATAATTTTAACATTATTACCATAACAATAGTCAAAAATATATTGGTACATAATTTATATTTTATTGTTGAGTATAGGTAAAATAATTACAATTACAAATTGAAATCAAAAAAATTACAATATACACTTAATAAGCATTAGGTACTTATAATAAAATATAAATATAAATATTATTGAAATATAATAATAAATAATAATATTAATAATACATTAATAATAATAATAATTATAATATTAAAAAAAAAAATGTATACTTATTTTATATGAAAACAAGTTGGTACTTATATTTAAATGAAACAATATTTAACCTAGTGTAAATCCAGTCCATTTGTTTAATATATCACTGGTTGTTGATGCTTTTTGAATTTCATTTAACCTATAGTTTGTCGTAGCTTTCCAGTTATTCTCAAGATCAGGAAATGAACAATTTTTGTCATGCATAATTTGATCTAATATGTACTCAATACCAGTTTCTGGTTCTGTAATTAAATTATAATGATAAACAACAAATAAATATAAATCACTTACAATAACATTTAAAAATCCTTACCAAAATGCTTGCGATTTATTGATTTTACAGGAACTTTAACATGAGCATTGGAAGGTATTATAAGGCCACTAGTTTTTAAAGCTCTCATAGAATTATAGAATTTTGCATACAGTTTACCTTTAGGGTTTTTATTTGTTTCATGTTTCATAAAATATGTATCCTATAAATTCAAAAAGTTATTATTCACTACAATAATTTTATATTATAATATTAAATAGTGTGCGCTATTTTTGGAATGTAGTATATATTAGGTAGGTAGTATTATATACAAAATAATTTACATAAAATATAATTTACTTTTACTTCAGATGGAAACATTGCAATTATTTGATTCCCAATATAGTCAGCTAAATTAACTGACATTTGTTTTTTTGTTGTTATAATATAACTAATCACAGTCTCCACTAATAACGATCTTATATTGTCATTTAACTTATTGTTTATCTTATAATAATCAATAATCATTGATCCAGTTGTAGATGAGGTTAATATATCACCCAGATTTATATTAATATCAACAACAGGTTCTTCTTGAACGAAGTACTTTGTATAATAAATGGATAATTTTATAATGAGTTACCAAAGCTTGCAAATCTCCAATATTAATTAAGCAAATATAGCAAATCATTTTTACTTACCTTATTAGTTTATCAAACAGCCAACAATAACAGTAGAAACTGGAAGTTGAATATCACAAGTCACAGTAAAGTATAATGTATATAAAAGTATAAAATACGCTAATTTAACTGACAATGTTGAATGGAGATCGGAGAGTGGACTGAGTGGAGACAAAAACGTGGTTTAGCGGTTACGGCGGCGCGGCAGAACAATTTTATATTATCGCGCAGACAATGTTATTGTCATAATAATAATAATTTTCATCATTTCTACCATGCGTCTATCATATTGACAATTCCCGTGTAATATTGATAGTTATTGATTATTAAAACCGGATAAAAAGAGTATTGTTGATTTGATAATAATATTTTTAGTAGAATTTTCTACAACAATGTATATTTTCATTTTGATAATATTTTATGTTATTTCAACAGTATCGATTATCAAACTAACAAAATATTGTTCTTATAACAATTTAAATGTTGTTAACCGTTAACAATAGTATATTGTAAATATTACCAACGATATTTTTTTCAGTGTAGTTGGACGTCAAAAAAATAGAAATAACGTTAATGTTAACTCTACAGAAGAATATTTCCGTATAGCTATTGCTATTCCTTTTTATGACGATTTTATTCAACAACTAAAAGATAGATTTTCAAAACACAAAACAGTTTTGTCTTCTTTATATTTATTAATACCAAAAATGTGTCATAAAGCTGCAATATCAGCCTCAGATTTTAATTTATATTCTGACTATATAGATATGGATTTATTACAAACAGAAATTAAACTATGGAATAGGAAATGGTTCTCACATTCTCAGGATGATCGTCCCAGTACAGCCGTTGAAGCATTAAACAATTGTAATTCTGATTTGTTTCCGTGTATATACTTTTTATTAAAAGTTTTAGCTGCATTACCAGTTTCAACTGCAACACCCGAGAGAACGTTCTCAACGCTGAAACGGACGAAAACATTTTTGCGAAACGCTATTGGACAAAACCGTTTAAATGGCCTAGCATTATTAAGTGTTCATAGAAATATTAAAGTGGATCCCGAAGACGTCCTGAATAAATTTGCACTTCAAAAAGATAGAGCTATTTTACTAATATAAAATAGTCGACATATTGCATGCTTATGGACTATAAATTAATAATTATTTTGTAAATTTAATATTGAAAAAATTGTATTTTATATTTTATCTTTTTTTTTGATTTGTACTTTTGTAATGTGAATAATAGTTAAATAGTCTATATATGTATATAAACAATCAACTATTATGTTTATGTAAATTGAATATTATAATAATGACCTATGTTTTTAATAATGATAATAATTTTATATTTTCAACGTAAAAATGAAGTGTTTAGTATCTATTTTAAAAAAATGTTGGACCCCCCCCCGAAATGTTTTTCCAGTTACGGCCTTGCCGGAGCCGATAAGGACTTTACGTGTTTATAAAACTTTTTTCGACAGGATCAGTCTGAATGGCACTGCAGTTTAATATAAGTACTGCTAATAAAGTAATAAATACTTCAAGATAAATATTGTCATATTAAGCACAAGATATAATATATTTATAAATAGCGTTGCAAATATCATATTTTAGTTTAATTATTTATAAGGTTAGTGTATTATTAATTCTTAGATATTGTAATGTTGTTAATTTGACAATATATATGTAAACTAGATCAACGAGGCAAATAAGTCGAGACATCTGAATTTAAACAAAACATAATAAGATGACCGTTATAACAATTAACATTGGCGGAAGGAAGAATGCTTCTCGGAAGCCGCGAAGTGCAACTGTTGATGTACACTGTACAGTTTTAACGATTTTAATAAAATCATTAAATTATATATTATATTTATTGCGTGTATTTTACTTTGAATAATTTTGCGTTTTTGGTGTTTATACTTTTATTGTTTTATAATTGGGTAGTTTTATTTTTTATAGATATTATAAGGAATAGGTACATTGGTACATATATTTAAAATAACTTACATTTCTTATTGATTTAATATAGGTGTTAAATATTAATGTATCATCGATATAAAATAGTAGATAACAATTCGATGTATATGTTAATGTTTTAATGATTATTTGAATCACATAATTGCTCGAAAACATTGTTTAAGAACAATTTTTGGAGTAACCACTAACATAGTAACATCATTTGAATAAATCACTATAAATACATTTTACTTCTGGTTGCTACATTAAGCAAGTACCTATAAAATGCAATAAATTGGCTTATTCATTTAATTACATTTATATAGCAATATCTGTTTTCTACTTCCATAAGATTATATTATTCATAGGAAAGCATGAATGACGACCAACAGTTATTAAAATCTACATTCAAATTTAAAATTCAACAAAATAAATATTAATAATATTATATTGTTTTAAATACAACGGGCAAACATAAAATGTGGTCCGGCGTATAGGATGTATATGCGAAATAGGTACCTATACACGACTGATGTGTTCAATATTTTCCATAATTATTAACATTTTAACTCCTGAAAAACCAGCTGATCATTGGCATTTAAAATTTTAAAAGACCAATTTTATGTTTCCCATTGCCCAGTTCACTTTATCGTAATTGATGTATTCCTAAAATCTCTCGGTGAAAACATATTTATTTATGAATTCTTCTTCTAAAAACTCGAAATTAAGGCCATCTCACGAGGCCATAATTTTACAAAGGAATAAGAAATTAGTAGAATAGAATATTTGGAAAATGTAGGATTAAAAAACCAACTAGGTAGCTTATTTAAGTTTATAATTTATTTAAACGGGTGTATATAGGCTGTTTATAGGTGAATCGATCCAAAATGTGGTCTGTTTTCGAAAATTCTGGTTGCGCCACTGTAATAAATCACTGTTGTTCGTGTTAATTTTTAATTTAAAATGGATTTGACTGTGGGTGCTACTATTAACCCCCTTCCCATTATAGACTATAAACGGAGCGATAAATGTTTTGATTTTACAACGATGTGTGTTTTGTTTTTGTCTGCGTACCTGCCTGCCCGAAAAGTAGTCGAATGCTTCGATTTTTAAGTCTATGAGTGGTTCCTGACAGAAAATTGCATCTATAGTTGGTACTTCAACTTCTGTGAGATGAAAATTGAAAATTGCCAGAAGCTTTCAAAATTTTCGAAAAAACCGAATAAAAATAGGGTTAGGATATTAAAACTGAACAAGAACCGTTTACCGCGTTCGGAAGTCGTGTCGAGTCGACGCGAGAGGGGGACGTGTGGCGCATAATATGGCTACACTGGCTACTGCCGACAGCCCGACAACACTGTGTAAGTGTGCGTCCTCGACGTTTTTACGTGCGTACACAGACAGTGTTTAATACGCACGCGGCAGTACGGCAACAGCACACAAAATGTGTGTTGCACCATAATAATTGTACCGCGTGTAATATTATACATACAGGTATGCGCCTACGGTTGTAATGATGTTGTGTATCCGGTATTCCGGACTCCGGTATCGGCGGCGCAAGCACCAAGGTTACGCTCGCAGCAAGCTGATTAAAATAACGGCATTTTCGTGTCCAATAAAACATAATAATATTATACGCTATTATCATTTATCTCATTGTAGGTTAAAAAATAAAAACGGCCAAATTCTTAACTGATTGTCGCGCTGTACGTTCTGCCGATTTCCCAAGCATCAAACGGCAGGGATCGAACGCCCGTGTCTGCCGGCTGTTATGGTCGCCCCGTTAACGTTGAAGATTTTAAACCATCTCCTCTGACCGAACGAACGACGTCGGTACTGCCGACGACGATAGAACAGTTGTTGTTGTTGTTGTGATTCGCATTCGTCCGTAAACGCATCCCAAACCGTGAGTAAGACAATTGGGTAGAAAATCTGACCACTCAATCCTCCTCTGTGTCCGATTTTTTTACCATTTCAATATTATGGCACAATGTTACCGAACAATAATTGTTCCATTTTCTGATATAAATGTCCAATTAACAATCATTGGTTTTTGATTTACAGTCTTGCTATGGGCGAGAGTATCAGTGATCAAGAATTGCGACGACGTCTGTTGACCTTCAACACCGTCGTCCCTCCGGTCACCAATTCAACCAGAAGATTATTGGTGAGAAAACTTGCGGATCTTGAGAGCCGCCATTCGAGCCAAATTGATTCGCCCAAATCAAACGATATATCCTTGATAAATGTATCAAATTGGAATCATTCTGCTAGCGAGGATGAAGACAAAAATTCTTATTTGTTTACAGGTCTGTTGCTAATGTGGCTATAATAATTTAATTAATAACATTTTCTTAAAATAGTTTAATACTTTGCAGAATCTAAAAAGTTTTCTAACAAACTACCTGAAATACAGACTGAAAAAAAAAAACCAAGACTTTATGACTCTAATGTTAGTTTAACCCCAAGAGAACCTATTTTTCGAAGTCCACGTTCGAATCCTGTTACTGAAACACCTTATGCTGATCAAGCTATTCAAAGGTGGAAAGATAAAATGATGAATCAATCCCAAAGTAAGCCAATTGGTTTCTAATTCATCTAATTATATATTAAGTCTAATCAATTTATATTTGTACTTAAAATACATTAAAATTTTCAATATGCGTATTAAAAATAATATTAAGAGAATGCTATACTTGCATGTGCTGTCTCCGCAAATCGAACGGTGTGAATAATCTATTTAACTATGTCATGATTAATATTGGAGCGAATTGACCTTTTATCAAATTGAAAAGTAAGAATATTATTTAGTGAACCTCAGGGTTTTCAATTTTAAAGCAAGTTATGAGTTTAAAATTTAAAATTGGTTGTATATTTTAAAATACTCATAACTTTAAAATTAAAATCTAAAAAAACCTAATATTATCAGAGTTAAATAGATTATTCAGAGCGTACAACATGCTGTTTAAGACAGAGGCAATGCATGCAGTACATCCTCTTCATATTAATTAATTATTTAATTTAATTATATTAATAAATAATAATATTGACCCATGCACTTTACCATTAGTTCTCTAGTTACGAAATATGGGCAAATTGGTTTAGACAATTATTAGTCAACCGGTTTTAAATATTATACTCTGTTCAGAATAAGAACGCACCACGCTCGTGTTTACGGAAGAGCATGTGGTGTCAATGGCAATGGTTTGTGGAGTAGGACAGATACGCAAACTAGAAGCAGACTTCTTCCGCCGCCCGGTGCATTCTTATTGTGGATAGAATATAGTTTAACTATTATTATTATGGGTCAGGACTCATTGCATAGAAAACAAGGCTGGAAACAAGTTTTTTATTTTTCAACTTCGAAACCTAAAAATATAAATTTATTGTTTACAAAACCAAAATCATTTTAACAAATATTGAAAAATATTATGTTTGAGTTTATTAATAATAAATGATAATCTCCCAATTGTATTGTAACAAATAATTTATAACCATTTAATTTATTTAAAAAAACTATTAGTAAACCTTAAAAATAAAAAATAAAAAAAATATTTGAAAACCAAAAGTTGTCTAAACCAACCTTAAAACGCAAACCTACAAATGTAAAAAATGAAAATAAAACAACATTATTTGGTTATGCTCAAACATTTGTTAAAATATGCATCGTAGTAAGCACAAATTTATTTAAAAATACCTTTGCAATAAAATTTATAAATATTTGTTTTACAATATACACACCAAACAGCAGGTTCAAAGAGGTAAACGAATCTAATTAGTTAATACAACAGTGAAAATAAAACAATAATCTTATAAATATAATTACGAGTATAATAAAAAAAAAAAAAAATGAATATGGATAATAATTGTTCAGGGATAAGTATATATTAGGATCTGTTTAATGCAATTATAGACAATTAGTTCAAATAATTTATCCAAATGGGGTTAAACGGAAATTGGTTGTTAGTTGGATACAGCTGATGGATTTATAAATTGGTGTAACGGAGCTGATTTTTTATTCCGACTGAAAAATACCACGGAATACCGAAAAAAAATATATCGAAGAATGGCATCAGATTACATAATTCAAAGGGCTGGATATCAGTTAACTTTTAATTTATAGTAAAAATTCTTATTAACTGGAAATGTATTATGAATTCCAGCAATATTCCTTCACTTTTAAATATATGGAATTTATACATCACTACTTCAAATACTAGACTATACTTCGTTTGCCAAGAGAATGCGGTTACTTCACGCATTCAACAGGTGTCGAGGAGTGAGGATGTGGGTGGATACGATATGTTTTGGTTTGTGCGCAACCACATTCTCTCGGCTAAACAATATACAAATTTGAAACTGATAGGACTAACTACAAGTGAGAATCAGAATTTATCATTATTAACCCTAGACTTATATCATAGGTGTGTTTACAGGTTGGCCATACCTGCAAAATCAGCCTCTTGCTGAATTTTGAGTTAATACTAATAACATAAATATCACACTTGTAAAAATAGTTTTCACATAGCGTCGACAAGTCAATTTTTTTGGATTCAGATTTCAGGGCGTTAGACATCAACTTATTGTCTATACTTACAGGTTATCTGGCAACAATTTACTATACTATCATATTTTTAAAAATAGTCTAGAAATCAGTATGCATTTAAGAGATTTTTTGATAGAGAAGACTAAAAATATTTTGGTTTTTTATGTGATTTGATTCCGTAAATTATCCAGACATTTTCAACGTCATAACATTTTTGTTAGGCACATCTGTGAATAAATTCTAGATACACCTATGACTTATTTACTATTAGCTTTACCTTCATAATTTACAAATATATAAAGTTATTAGGCCACATGAATAACCTACATAATTTCTATAATATTTGAATAGCAACAAATACAAATTTAAATTATAAATGATTTTGGTGTTTTTAGCATTGTAACAACCTCAAAACTGATTAACGCTCATTCAAATCCTTCTTGGGTAGCAGTTTTTTGTACCATTATATAACAAAATGCAATGAGTTCCAAGGCCTAGTTATTATATAAAATTAACTTGGTTATTTAGAATAGCCAACTAGACTAGTCCAATAGTGAATACAAATTTGCTTTTTTGAACATTTGTAACTTGGGGACAACTCTTATGATTGTTATATCATTTTAATCAAATTAAGAATACAGTAATGAAATATTGAATGTTTAAAATAATGGATCAATTCATTGTGTTTTATTAATTGTTTAATCAGCAGATAAAATTGATGTGTCAAATACTTCGCAGTTTGATTTTCCATCCCCTGTTTCATCAATTTACTCTCAAAATTCAAGGTTTGCTAAACAATTAAATTTAAAAAAAATAATAATAATAATTCTGTTATTTTTCATAATGTAGGAGATACATTCAACCAACACAGCAAAGGCATCTGGGAAATGGCTATACAAGAAATACTCAGTATATAATACTACTTTTTATTGGATTTTTTGTAGTAATTTTTGGATTATATTTCACTTCTATACAATCAAGTACAGTTGTGTTACCTCCAGGTAATATAAAATAATATACAAATATTCTTTTTATTATTATCATAAATTTACTTTTAATTGCTTATTAGTTATCGCATTTCACAATTAAACTGTATTTATACACATTTAAAGGTTTTGTAGAAAAACTGTTAACTATGGTATTTATATCAAAAAAGCTAATAAAAAAAAAAAAGTTAAAAGTTAAAATTATTTTCCGTGTTGTTTATTAAAAAAAAATCATTTTTTTATGCGGGTTTCAAGTTGGTAATTTTAACATAAAATAATTAACACTTGAATACTATCTAAATGTAAAATAATTCATATTTAATAATAATAAATTAAGATACATATTATTTACTAAAATACATCTTAGGAATCCCTTACCCACTGTAACCAATAATTTCTAAGATTATATTTCATACTCCTTCAATCCTGTTTTTTTTTTTTAGCTATTTTTAGTTTTGAAATTTTTGAGAAAATGTATTGTATATTTTTTGGTACATTTTTTTACTTAACGATTAATAGTTGTTATAAAATTGCAGGTATTTTGAACTCTTTATGTGCCAAAAAAAGTCTACAAGGGTTTGACTGTGATACAGAACAAGAAAGAGTACAAAAATTATATAGCACTTTGGTATCCCAAGTTCAAGATAAATATATCAAGAACCAATGTGAAAAATCAGATATAGAACCGACTGTGGACGCTCAAACTATATTTGAATATATTTCAACCCATGAAAATTTACCATCTAGAGAAATTGAAGAATTAGTTGAATTATTTAAAAGTATTGCCAAAACCTATTCTGATTCGCCAATTGGATTTGACACTTCGTTTAATATCAATGTACAGCCAAATTTACCAATTCTGTGTGCAGTTAAAAATATTTTTACAAACATGTTCTATCTTATTTTGTGGCTAGGAATAGGTAAATAATTTAAAAAATATTTTACATACTTCATATAAATTAGATTATTAAACGTAATTAATTATATTTTATTGTTTTTAGTTTCATTGGCCCTCATAAGCCTTTATTTTGGAATATGCTACATGACAACAAAAAGTGAAAAACATAAACAGGAAGTTAATCGTTTAGTTGAAAACATAATTGATTTACTAAAACAACACGCTCAGTATCGACCCAATGAAGGTTACTTACCTATCATACATATACGTGATCAATTAATTGCACCAAATGAGAGACAAAGTATACAAACATGTTGTACTATAAAGGAAAGTACCTTTTTTCTATAACATATCTTTGTTTATTCCAGCAAAATCTAAAATTTGGGCTGAAGTTGAACAATATTTCACTGAATCAGAATCAAGAGTAAGATCTGAGATCCAACAAATTGATGGTGAAGACTTTCAAGTATGGAGATGGGTTCAACCTATGTCCCCTGTCACAGCGTGAGTTGTATTCTATATTAATATTATTAAAAAATCCTTAGCAAATAAATAAGACTTATAAGACTTGACTGTACATTACAGAGCAAATAGGCAACTAGGGAGAGGCCTAGTTCCCTTTGATTAAGATTTATCTCCCCCCAAAAAAAAAAAAAAAGTGTAATATGAAAAAGTTTTTTTTTCTCATTCTAAAGTTAAAATAAATTTGTGTTAGTGGTTTTGTAATAATATAAAGACTTAGATATAGTTAAAAGAAAGAGGGATTCATGTGGTTTTATTTCCCCACCCATTAAAAAAACTCCTGAGTATGCTTGGGAATAATAATGACAATCATTTACTTCATAACAATGACTTTAAAAGTTTGTTTAAGCTCAAAAACAGGGTTTAGATAGCCCAGTTAATAATGTTTAATAACTTTGATCCTTAACTCCCACGAAAACCAATCCTTTTTTTTTTAATTAATCATACCTAAATAAATTATTTATTTATTAATGGTAAAAAAATTTAAGGTCAAAATTATCAAAAATGATTAAATATTTTATTTTAGAAAAAAAGTTTGGCAAGGTCAAGCATTTGAAACTACTGAAGGTAGTATGAACTCTCCTCAGCCAAGTCCTACATCTTGTTTAAAAATCCGTCATATGTTTGGACCAGATTCGTAAGTGGAAAGTTTGTAAAAAAAATTTTTAAAAAATAATATATACTTCTATAACTAATTACATTAATAATTAATTACAAATGTTTTGTTTATTTTTCACAGTATGCTAGGAGTTGATTGTGAAACACGTGTTAAGGATGCTATTCTCGAAAAGTGTGAGTCTGTAGAAGTCTTACATCTTTCAGTTGATCGTAGCAGTCAGGAAGGATGTGTTTATGTCAAATGTGCTTCTCCTGCTGAAGCAGGAAAAGCTTATAGACAGTTACACGGGTTTTGGTATGATGGTATGTCATATATTTATAATATAATTATATAGTTAAACAAGTTTATTATTATAGACTTATATAATTGTTTAATATTTGGACCTAATGAGTTTTAATTGTTTCAGGAAAATTGGTAACTGTAAAATTTTTACGTTTGGAGCGTTATCATCAAAGGTTTCCAGATGCTGTTAGTATGACAATACCTCTTACACCATCTAATAATGAAAAACGTTCGTTACAATAAATTACATTGTTATATTGAAATAATTGTATGTCACTAACATTGTTGTTTAATTTTAAAAACGCCTAACGTTTTAATAATTATTAATATAATAGGTAAATGTTTTTACATTACTGCTAGAACTGTTTTGTTTTTTCTACTATTATTATTATTTCTATAAGTAACAAAACCTTATAACTCGTTGTGAAGAAATATTGTTTTTTTTTTTTACTATTTCTTATTTTTTATTCTTACGCTTACGGAAGCCACCCTAAGTTATTGAATATATTTTTGTAAACTAATAGATGAATTAAACATTTTCCATGTAATATATTAATGCTACATACAAGTATGTTGTACATTTAAATATTATTCACTATTGTTATTTATTTCATCCCAATTTAATTGGTTAACCAAAAATATCTAATATTTGATATTTGAATCACTTAAAATATAATATAAGCAAAAGAAATAGGCAACACATAAATTAACTAGTTTAATTACTATTGTCACTTTGCCATATCTCATACCATTTAAATGTGTTTAAATAAATAATTGCAGTTGGTTAAAAAAAAAACATGTTTGCTGCAGTTAAAGAAACTAAAATGATCGTAATTTATTCTCATAGTCTGTAGATACAATGTACTATATTGTACCTATAAGCTGTAGGTTAAAACTAGAAATATATTATTATTAATTTTACTTTCGTTCCGTCATCATGGCATTGTTGATAATTTTATCAAAATGTGTTTTTACCCTCTGGATTTATTCTGCACTGATCATTTGGATGTTATACCAACTCCATTATGATCTGTTATATCGGCTATGGTTCACTCAATTTTTTTTACCCAATTATCATATTTAAGTACTTAAATATTAAAGCCGCTTAGAAATAATTACATAGTAGTATATTACTTTATGAATATAACAGAATAATATTATTAAACATGTTTTGTAAGTTGTAACATACTTGTACGTACCATTGCCATTCACAAGTTGCTGAGCTAATTGGCAGAGCATGGCTACATTTAAAGTTGTAAAAGTTTAAATAAGTTGGTGAATAATATACATTCTAAGTTATTATTTTCTTTAAACTATCACAATTAATTTCATTTTTTGGCAGTTCCTCATTACCTATGTAAGTAATATTATGCTGTTTTTGACTACAGGCATCACCTATAGGTATTTATTTTAGAGTTAAGACAGGTATAATAAGCCATTGAGTCAATTAAAATGTGTAAATCACTTAATCAATTTTAGACAAGACACGGCGACGTTTACCAATAATCCAATATGTGTATTGTGTACATTTATTTTTAAAACCAAAAACAAATTTAGTGTGAAAATCATTATTTATTAATAAAACTATTAACATCTAAATCTAAAAAAAGTATACAAGTGGGCACCGCACTGCTGTACCTTGAATTAAACTATTTAAGAGTAAACATTTTTACTCTTTAAAAGTATAAACATTTTTCGAAAAAATATTAAAATTAATAAATTTGTTTTACGAAAAAGTTACCACTTTTTCATGGTTTTTTCCTGATGCTTTCTAAAAAAAAAATTGGGAATTTTCAATTTTAACAATTTAAAGAACTAACTAGATTCACTTTTCCATCATAAAATATACTGATGTTGAAAACCAGAGCAATTTTACTACCCCGAATGTTGATGACAGACGGAAAAAAAAACACACGTCAATGTAAAATCAATAGCTTCATTCGCTCCTTTCAGAATCTAAAAAATAATATATTTAGGTAATTTGGTTCAGGTAACTTATAAGCTATGAATTTACGAACTATCTAATTGTTATGTCGAAAAAACACTAGTTAGTAGTTCCTGTTGAATTATAAATTACAATAGTTCGATGCGATTATTTTAATATTAGTCAATAACTTTAACCGATTTATTTTTGTGTTTTTTTTTTCCATTGTTTAGACAGTTAAAAATCATTACTCTCTGATATTATAAACATTGCGTAGTGATGTATATCGACATTTGACTGGTAGTGAAGAGATGTTTCTCCCGTGACCAAACACCACTCCTCCAAATATGTTACGCCTGTCTAAAATCTGAATTAAATAATATATACCTACCTACTTGGCTACTTATAAATAGGACCTAAAATCCAAATACCATGTAGTATGCGTATTGGACAGATTTTTAATATCTCTATATCTGTATGTATAGGTATGTGTCCATGGTTGTATACTTGTATATTAACTTAATGATATTTTATAGTTTTTCTTTTTTTTATATTAATAGTTTCATGTTTACAATATTATTTATTTATGTAATCATATACGGCTGTATAATATACAAGAGAAAAGTCCTGACTGGCCGGTTGATAATCAACGTATAGGTACAGCGAAAAGTCAAAACTATGATAGCTTGAAACTTAAAATACCCACGGTATCTTCGTACCACCTTACCACAATTATTAAGGTAAACCGAGAAAGGTTTTTCCAAAATTCGCATTTTATTGAGGTGCTCAACAAAGATTTGTTGGCTCACAAAAAAAAAACGAACATTTGATTGCTTATATTATTATAGGCGTGGGTTTGCCATTGCAGGTTACAGAAGATAAAATGGTTATTAAGATTGCCGAATGGATATAATTTATTTAAGAACTGTATACGGTCATACGTGCGTCTTAGATTGTTTTTACATTACCTGCCTTTATACTTTATAATATATCGGTCAGCGTTTATAATTATAAATGTAGTAGTTTAGTACCATTGATTATAATTACTAGTATTTATAGTCAATGGTAGTAGGTACTTATCATTCAGAGCATACCAGCGACTAGCCTAATCACGGTCTTAGATAGAGCCTAATAGGCACACAGCCGTCTGCGTTTACAAAATGATAAAGTGTACAACGACTGAACGACCGATTAGTATTTAGTATTTAGTACTATTTTAATTAACTAAAAATAACCATTTGTGAAATTTTTATTCACAAATAATATATGATAACCTTTGATTTTTTCCTAATGACCGGTAATAGTTGAAAAAATTGTTTATAGACTATAATATAATTGAGATCACAGCATCGCTGATTTTTAAAAAAAAACAAAATTTAGTATGCTTTACACTAAACTTTGTACATTTTTTTTTTGAGCGATTGAAGTTTAATTTTTCACGAAATTAGATATTTAAATAGCGCACTTACATAATATATTTTATCCTTAAATGATTTTTGTTATTTCTCAAAAAATATAACCTTTAAAGTTTAAAGTAAACACTGCAGCGCATCGCCTAAAAATAATCTCCGCTACGTTAGAATCGTTTTACGAGCTTTCAATGATATGAAATAACGTAAATTGGCTATGCATACGGACATTAGTCATTAAATATATCATGTGCTATTTTTGTCGTAGGTACTTTAGATGAAACTTAGGAGACGAATCTGATGCCTAGTTTTTTAACAGATTCTTATAATATTGTAAATTGTAACAATAATATAAAAAACCCTAGATATTAAATTTTTATAACGCGAAACGTATTACCTATAAATAAATATAGACGTACAAGATATAATATCTATATAGGTTTAAAATAATGTGTTAAAATTTAAAATATACCGAATTGAGTAATTAAATTAGATACCAGCTATATTAATGTATCATACGTTATAACTTATAACTTATGAGTTATAATTTTGAAAAAATAAATTATTGGGTGGGGTCGTATTCCTCCCCCCATAAATAATGCTTGTTATTCAACAAGAATAAATTAACTAATATCAACCAAATATCAAAATATTTGCACACAATTATATGATTGATTAGCAAAAACAAAATATATTCAATAGGTAGGTACCGAAAAATAGTTTATTCTTATTATTATTGTTAACAATCACATACATTTATTACAGATTAATGAATAACTATAACTAAATTATTGTAAAATTCTAATTCTGTTAACTTAGTAATAAATAATAATCTATACCTAGTATTTAGTAATATTATGTACACTAATATTATTATCTATTTTTATATAAATTGATATTAGTCTGTTTGTTAGCTGTAGAGAAACTCTAAGATTACTGGACCGTTTTCAATAATACATTAATACATTATATTAAAAGATTTCTTGGGACTTAGAGAGTGTTTACACCGTATTTTTTCAGGTATTTTTAGGGTATTTAGGTAGCTCATACATGATCAGCTCACGATAAAAGAATTTGTTTTGTTTATTTATAGGGTTGCCATAATTTATATGTTATATTATTATTATAATTCTACTAATAGTAGTATAATATTATAATTAGTAGAAATAAGACAAATACATTTTTAAAAACTTCTTTAGGAGGAGCAACGGGAAACGCAGTGAGCTCTCCGCTAGGTAGTATAATATAAATCAGATCAAGTGCCTGCTGCAACTTTATTAACATTTTTGTTAAATGCATATATTTTTCCTAATTACTTATCTATTGCGGCTATTAGGTATTATATTATTATTAATTATTGATTTTAGTTTTTAAATGAAAATTTGATATTGCACAGATAAGTAATAGCATTGATTATAAATACTATTATTTAGCATTTATAATCAATGGTAATAGTCAAAAGATAGATAAATTTAAATAGTATTATTCGTTTATATACTGACTCAATTTGTAAACGTCTAAAAACGAGTTATCCTCTAACAGTTGTTGTTATTATTCAAAAAACATTAATCGTCAAAATTTGAACTTCAATCACTCATAATATGTTTTCTGCTTTACATCAATCTTTTTTTGTTTAATTTTGCGTTAAAAATTAAATTATTAGGAATTGTGTATTCATTTTTCAGACCTTACTACCTTAGATGTCGAAATTAAAAATTTAGTTTTTATATACAATTGTTCTATAGGTACCTTCTATATAATTTGTTATGTGCATAATAGTATAATTAATTACTATTTTATTATATTATGCCTACCTATATATCTTAATATTATATTATATATATATTATGATACAATGATATAGATGATATTTTGTATAAGAATCCTTTTTCCAATCTCAAATTGCGACGATGAGGGTGGACTCACTCCGGTCTCTTGGCCTCTATTGAGGATTAAATAAATGTAAAAAAAAGGTTAATTTTAATATTTATTATTTATAAATTGTAATATGAAGTTACTAGTCCGTAAGATACAATCAATTAGATATTGAAATCAAAATTTGCAGAATTTCTATAATTACTATTTAATTATATTGATTATTACAATAATTATGTATAGCTATAAGACAAAGTTATAACAGAGGTTGATTTAAACGAAAATAATATTAAATCCTGTAACGCACTGGACGCATTAAATAAATTAAAATAAGAATTTTCATTCAATGTGCCTATGTATTAAATATTACTTTTTATATTTTAATTATAAACGCAGTGTTTTTTTTTTTTTTGGAATAGTAAGGTATGTCGTTTGAATATTGTATTATGAAATATTCATCATGTCATTTATTTGAAAATCTTATGTGTATTTAGTTGTGCTACGAAAAAATAGGTCATGCTTGGACCCTCATCTTAGAAAAATCCTAGGTGCGCCACTGGCTAGGACTAACCCAGTTTGACGTAATTCATAGCTAAATACAAATATATTAATTAAAAAATTATCTAATGTGACTTGAAATAAACAAAAACATCGATAAAGGACACCAAGGTGAAATGGGTTCTACGTTTTTGCATTTTTTATCAGTCTACGTTAACAACCTGAACATTTTTTTTAGCTTTAATAATAGATATAAGGTAGGTACCAACAATTAATTCAACTGGGTCAACATTTTGTTACTGCAGTTTAGTTTCTTTGTATAATTCTACGCCAATATACAGTTTTCTTAAAATATTAATAATATGTATAGTCATATAAGCTCGCATATACGTATAATACTTTTTTAAGTACCCAAGTATATATAAAGTTCAATAGTGAGCACTGTATAGAACAGTATTTGATATTAAGATATTAAGTAAAGACAAATCAAATGGTACCATTATACTATGTACATAATACGAACATATAAATGTGAGCTTGTATAGTGGCGAATATATTTATAATTGATCGTATGGAATTGATATCAAATCCATTATGATAAAAACATAATTGTAAAATTATAGAACTAAGTATATATATAGTTACGCCATAATTGATACATCGCATAATGTATTGTTGAATTCACGGGTTACTTATACCTATTATATAGATTATAGCCTATAGGGTATACAGGTATACTGCCTAAATTGAACAATATTTTGATATTGTGTTATTTTTTCGTGGGCTCAAATACTTTTTATTTAATATAAATAATATTTTAGAATCTGAAATGACACAAGTACACAATAATATACTTAAATTTAGGTTTCACTTATTTGGTGATCGAAAAATATATGATTTTGCACTTCTACGTAATAAATGGCTAATGGTATTGTGTTGTTACTTGTTAAATATACATAGTACGGAATATGTACGTATACGCGCTGTGTATAATTCGGTACGAAGAAAAACATAATATAAACGTTTTTAAGTGGGTTTTTGAATTGTATTAACATTTTAATATGAGTGTATAAAATAATCATAATACAGAACTACGTACAAAAACGACTTACACTCAGCTAATAACTACCAGAACTACCTACATTTCTTCGAATTGTTGTAATAAAAATATAAAGATATTGAAAGAACAGAAAAAACAGACAAGAAAACCAATTTAAAGCTATAGTTTCTGCACATCTTCTAATAAAATAAAAATAAAAATCTAAACTTACTACAGATGGCAACTAGAATATGATTATATTATTCAGGGAAATGCTATATCTCACCACAAGCTTGCTTAAAGAGATGGGGAAATCAATTCTTATATTAAATTGTATGTATCCATTGTTAATATCTTACCTTTATCGAGTTGAATAAATGAAATAAATAAATATATATGCAATTTATGCGTATAATTATATAAAACACAACTTATGATAAACATATTATGTATATAGGTATATATATATTATAATATTATATGTACCTACTACCTATATTCTATAATGTATATTAATATTATATTATATATCTAATTAAATTAAAGTTACAAGTACACGACTTTACAAGCAATACATTAGCTCCTTATATTTTTTATTTCATAAATCATCCCATGGACCATGAGTCACGACTTCTCGAAAATTGATATAGTACGGATGAAAACGAAAAGTTCAACCAATGAGTCACACGTTTTACCCTTTTCATTATTCATAATACTTATAAGCATCATTATCCTTTAACTAAATACTGAAACATTAAAAGCGCACTATAAATTATTTTCTTAGACATTTGTAGTATAACATATATACGAATTAATGTTATTATTTAAAATATACGCAACACATAAATACATAATAATAATATATTTAATGATCATAATATAGTATAGTACATGCAATTAAGCCTACGTCAACAGTATAAATATTTTTAAAAAAACAGAGAAGTTGTTCTGATTGTAATGGATGTAATTATGAGTATCACTGTTGTAATGGATGTGTTAAATTGTAAATCAATAGTAGCCAGCAAGACCTACCGGGTAGGTACAATTCATTGCATATGAAATACAATTCTGAGTGTAGAGGTAGCTGCGGTCAGCCTCTAATTTTAAGGATATTTTATGCATTTATATTTTATTATTATTGAATAAATATAAAATACATAGGTGTATCTATGTTTTCAGCTGGTAAATAGGTACCTCAGTTCACGGATAAATCGGCGTCACTTTGTGAACTAATTCAACCAAGATGTGAAATCCGCCTGTGTGTTAGCACTTGGTATATTTATAAACGTGTTCAACTCTCTGCTCTCTAAAAGTCTAAACCTTCCTAATATCTCTAAGAACAATTATTTAATCTCAGTAATTTTCGTCAATATTGGTGGAGTATTTTTGAATTTACAAAGAACACGCTTATGGATATTACTTTTTATATTATATAGATTATAATAGTATATCATATATGACGGACTATACTGATGCTATTAACTTATAAGTTAATACCGACGTACGACAGTAGAACGGTGTAAATAGGTTTGTGGTACAATAATAGCTTAAAATTTCATTGTGTGTAGAAAATAAAAATATACGAAATGGCGAGAAAAGTTTTAACGCACCTTTGATGTTTTTTCAATTACATCAAAATAACTAAAAATTTAAATCGTTAAAAGATTGATCGTTATATTTTGTTTTAATATAATAATACCTAATTTTATCAAAACTTCAAATGTTTTGGCTTTTTTCATTTTTGAAATGTCTATAAAAACAACAGTTTATATGAAAAAGTGAGGAACCTTGTGTTACATTTTCAAACTTTTTGACCGAGCACGAATATATTTATCAAAATTTATAAAAAAAAATGTATACATTTAAAATGCCTTTACCTAATAGCTTAAAATTAGTCTTAAATACTTAAAAAAATTCATTGTGTAGGGAAAATGTTAATTTTATTGGAATGTTTAATGTTTCTACGATCAATATTTTTTGAATTAAAACAAAATAACAAAAATCTTTTGAGGAGAAATCGTTATTCTATAAAAGTAAAACCTACGTAAAAACGTACATAACACAAATATAAATTTATCAACATTTTAACTTCAGACGTTCATAAAATATAAATGTGGGTTTACGGTAAATGTTGTGTTTATTCCACTAATAACAACTATTATAAGTTTTAAGGAATCTTATATTTAATTTTCCAGCCTAAGTTCTTAAATTAAACAAAACATACTAAATACATTTAAAAAAAAGGCACATCATTGATTAATCAAAACATTCCACTCAAAATCTAATACAATTTTAAGTAAGAATTAAATATGGCATTAGTGTTTATTGTTAATGTCTTGGTGATTATAGTCTACTTATGTACACATTGTATAAGTAATATACCTATATTTATATGCATACTGGCCTGACTAATATTTTAACATGACTGAGCGATGACTCATGCATGAATGAAATATAATAAAACACATTGTAATAATAATATCGATTATGAATTTGGTCTAATACATAGACCATAGGTTAGGTTAGGTATATCGTAAATAGAGAGCCCATATTATGTACAATAGTGCACTTGTGGAGCTACTATACCTACCTATATGTGAGCTATATATTTTTAATTGATTAGACTTAAATATTATAGGTATTTACTATTTAGATACAATCGTCTGGTGTAAATTGTACACAACTAATGCCAAATAATAATCATAATTTGTTACACGATGAAAGTCAAAATGATAACTCTTTTTTACCATATTGAGTATTGAACTATTTATTTATTCAAAATAACTTATTTATTTTTCAAGAAGGTGAATAAAAGTGTTTAGCGAATAATGATGATTAACTAAGTGGAATATCAATAAATTATTAACAAAACGAAAATGTAAATGCGAAATCAAGGTAAATTATACTGGAATATTATCAAAAACATGGTCCAATTTTAATAAAAAAATATATTGTTATTTTTTTTTTATTAGTATATATAGGTATGCAATTATTTAATACATTAACACTAAAGAAAAATTGCTTTCCTTTTATACGGATTATTCAGCATTGTTATATACTTCAGTGAAACTATACTGAAACTATCTATATGTGTTCACATAATTTAAGATTCATTTTTTTTCTTAATCGAATTACAACATTGTTTTTGATATGAAAATGTAGTTTTCATATACATATATATCTATACGATTATTATTATTAAAATTTATAATTTATACATACCGAAGATAACTTGTATCGACTGTAACTTATATCTCGCAGTACGTCTTTTATTTTAGTTATAGATACATACTATAGTAAACTTATATAATATATATATTAAGTATGTAATATTACATATTCTGATCTGAAAAGTTATATATACAGTGGAACTTCTTCCATTTAACGAAATATTTTTGAGAACCAATCCAATTTAATTCTATTTAACGAATTTATCTATGATACGAATTTTTTCATTGCCTTCGAGACTTGGTAATGTAGAAGTTTCATTGTATTAAGTTTTGAACATTTTAAATCATGATGTTAAACCGAACAGAATATAATATATTGTATATTATTGTAAATACCAGTCAATATAAATACTAAACAAAGTATTTTAGTATTATTAGTAGTAATATTATTATTACCAATACTAAACGACAGTGTAATACATTGTTCAAAAGGATAAATAGTTTACCCAACACAAACTTTTTACTTTATGTATTATATTATGAACCTATATATACTGTCCTATAAACGGCGTGTATCGCGCATTCACACTTGTACGTTAGATATGACGATATATTATGTATATGTATACTGTATACATAAATATTTTATTTGAGAACTTTTTATAGCCACTTCGAGTTGGTCCAACTTTATCTACCAAAATACAATAACACGAACACGCCTAGCTGTACTCGCGACTCACGAGGCCGTGAACGCCCAAAAAAAACTATTTGGCGTACATTTAATGTAATATTTACATTATACATATTATAAATATAATCAATGTTTACAGCATAGTGATTACTGCACAGTTGTTGTAAAAGTATAAAACAGAAAATTGGTGAAAAAAATAAACTAATTTTTAATACTTATAAATTATAATAGACCTTAAACTATGCATTTAACAGAGGAAAATATTTACGAACATTCGCTGACTGGGTCCTTGTCTGTGTGGCCGTCTGGTCCCCTAGAATAGGTCATTCTCAAATTATTTTTTTTAACTATCTCAACAACGTAACAGAAAATAATTTAATCTAATAATTCCAGGAATGATGACGTGTGTATGTTGCTTTGACTATGGACTATAAAACGAATAAGTAATTACTATTTAATAATTACATCTCAAACACGTATATTTTTAATGTATATATTATATTATATCGTCTATATGAATTTATTGATTGTAAATATAACAAATTACAGATAATTTACAACAAGAACTAATAACAGGAAGACATTTTAGAATTTTAAAAAGTTACAACCAAATAGGTAGTATATATATTTTATATCTACATTTTTTTTATTCATCTTTGAATATTGATTTCTAAAGTTTTCATTCATTATGAATATTTTGGTTGAAATACCTAACACTTAATATAGTTAGGTAAAATGTGGTTTGTGAGCTTTGTAGATAGGTTCTTAATGAATTGGTATGGTTAATAATTATATAGCTTAACTCAAAATATTTATTAAAAACTAAAATGCTACCCTAACCCTGGTCCCTGAGTAATTATTTTATTTGGACCTTTGTAATATTTGTGGATTGGGCCATTTTCCTTAAATCCTCCATTGCTTATACGACTTTAGTATTCAAGGACAGAAAAGTTACAAAGTTAAAATACATTACTAGTTATATTTAGTTAAAAATGTAAGCCAGTGTAATCTTCCCAATTTTTTACCTTAGTTTCACCACTTGGGCCTATAATCTAAATTATATATTCTATAAAAGTATATCATATAATGTCACGTCAAGTCACGCAACATTATATGATATCAAAAATATAGGTTTTATTACTACTGTAATTCAAATACTCCTTTTGTCAGTTTTTTAACGCTGGATGCCTTGCAGGATGATAAAATTACAAATTATGTAAGTGTTTTTTTTTATTATTATTTCTTGTAGTTATTATTTGTTAGCTATAGCTACAATGGTATTAATAACAACTAGTTTAATTTATTCTCAGCCCTCAGGCAAGTTATAATGGTGCGATAAATTAAAATACAGAAATCTAAATAATAATACATATTATAAAATATAATATTTTATGACTATTTTTTTTGAAAATTGAGTGGCTTTTTTAAAGTAATTTGTAATTTACTCATCTGAAACCGTTTATCGAGGAGATATTATAATATAATGTTTTCAATTTCTATCCGTTTTTGTGTTTCGTTTGCGAATACCTTATGGCTATCGCTGTATGGCTAAATACAATAATATATAAATCTACCAATATAATATATTAGGCATAGTACAATGTATATCAGTGTCAATTCGATTACAACTACATAATAACTATTAACTAATAACCATGATAAATATATTAAACGTTCGACACCTGCCTAATGGCGACCCGTAGACAAACTTGATCTGGCCCGCAGACAGTAAATTTATTTTTTTTATTGTGACTTAAATGAGGTTTTCATTAATTTTAATTTTGAATGTACTTACATGTAGGTACATTACATTTTGATATCCCCCTAAAAACTTCCTACATTTCTAATGTGGCGTTACATAAATATTAATTGGTGATCTCTGGTATACATATAACTATATATAAGCAGGGTTAGTAGGAACAAATTCTAGAAGGACTACTTTCTCCATATAGTTTAAAACGTTCCATGTATAATTGTATATATAATACCTAATGTATATGCAATAAACAGTGATTGTATAAGCATACTCATCCCACTTTTTTAACCCTGAATAATGTTAATCCTAATTTGTGAAATGGGGTGCTTTTGATCACTGTCAGAGGTGGGGAACTGAGTTTCACTGCGTCCCCCCACTTTAACCCCTGTACATAAGTAAAACAATCGTAAATGGTAATGCTATGTACCATGTATATAAATAAAGCTTAATATGTAAAGATGTTCATGCTGTATTATCCATGTTTTAAAAATTAAATTGGTTCAATATTAACAGCTTAGCACATAAAACATTGTTTTATCATTTTTAACACGATGAACAATGTATACAATAGACGAAACAAAAGGTGAACTACAGCTTTCAAAAATATAATAAAAACGAATATCAAACAATTACAATCCTCTAGCTATTACTATAGAATTTAAATGTATCAATACATTATACATGACTACCTAGTTTATCGGTTATCTAGTTATAGGTATATAAAGACATATATCATATATACCATACTATATATTATATACTATGTTGATTGTATATGCCATAGTGCTAAGAATATAACTGTGCTTTGAACAAAAATTAAAAGCTTAATAGACAATGGGATATTTTAATTCACCACGTTAAACATTTATTAAAACATGCACAGCAACGCGCCAAGTATTTGAAGACAATATAATAGAAAGTAATAAAGTAATAACCATATATTATAATTTATAACAGATTCAGATTATTATTCAGTTATATACTAATATACTAATAAACATGATATTATATATTATAATATTATCACAAATTCGTAAAATAGACTAAGTCGTCAGAGGCGTACCTAGGAATTTGTTATGGGAAGGAGGTTCAATGCTGAATAACTTATTTTTTTACGTGGTTCCGTATACACGGATAGTTTACTTCATAACTAACAGATAATTTATCGAACAAATGTATTTGATAAATACTACCTACATAAAACAAAAAAATTAGTTTAATCTTTACCTCTCAAAAAATCGTATTTTATCCTTTGGGGGATAAGTACCCTCAGGTTGGGAACCAGCTAGATTTATTAATTTTAATTTATTTATTAAACCTACATTTTTTAAGACCTCGGACCTATGGGCTATGGACTAGGTAATACATTAATAACAAAAGCAGGTAGAGATGTAAATTTATAACTATAGTGATTACATAACAATGTAAATTGTTATACGTATAAGATGAGAATGAGAGATGGACCTAAAGAATGATACTGAACGACATTTAAGGGATTTAGTGTTAGCCCTACTTGGCTGTCTCGCTTTCTGCCCAGAGTATCACTGTTATATGTATTATAAATGCTAGATGTTAATGTATTTACTATATACGTCGATGGAGTCACACTACTAATTAAGTGGCTCGAGTCCTGAATATAAAATCTTACACTTACACTAAGTTATATGATTTTTGATAGACGCTTCGGACATCTGATGTAGTGATGTCCTCAGACTTCAGTTTTGTTCATTAACCAAGCCTCACGTTAGTTTTTCACTCTCAGTTCGTGAAATAGTGGTGATACAGAGTTTTTATATTTTTGTTAGCGTTTACAATACAAAACATGGCCTCTCGGGTGGATAGAAATAGTTTGCAAACAAACAATATTTTAAGTGGGTCACGCACAAACTGGCCGAATTGCACAATGCATGAAAATATTGACGACGATTTAAATATAACAGTATCAATTAAAAATATCAATGCGATTCTGGAACAAATGGTAGCGGAGTAGCAATTTAACAATGCGAGATTACTACTTCAGATCTCTTTAACAGTCACCGGAGCTTTAAAGATATTTTGAGCTTTCATGAAAACCCGATAAAAATTATGAAAGTAGTTGCACGAGAACTTCTACGAAAATCCACAAACTACCACCAACAATAGTATGTAGTGGAAATATTTTTAAACAACTAATGGTTAATCTTTAATACTCGAAGAAGCTAAGATACAAAATCTTGGCTAATGGTGAAATAATTATGACACTAACGAGTGATATACACAGTACACTCGGTTTGACGTCCTATGAAAGTATTAGAAAAGCAAAAAGTTGAGTATTACAGATACCAACATACAACAGAAATAAAAGTTTTTGGCGGTAATCAGCGTGAATTATAAAATTACCTTTTTGATATTATAAACACGAACAATCTGATACAGCACATCTATTGTACATAATTTTAAAAATACTCAAATGAGTAATGACAAAAAAAAACATAGTTAAATCAAAGGTAGTGATTGAACTCTTGTGGGACTAGCTTTATTTTTTGGGGGGATTTGGAGCTATAGGCTAAGAATAACGACAATCCCTCAGAGTTATTATTTTAAAATAAAAAAAGTGTGTGAAGTTTAGCAAAGCACAGTAGGCCACACAACGCTAAACTGCCCTAAATGGCTAAATCAAAGAAATCTAAGGTGAATAATTGTGTGAATAATTATTGTGAAGAACACACTGCAAATTGGAAAAGGTGATCTGCTAATAAAAATGTAGGTTTAGAAAAGTACACGACGATGTCATATCATACAAATTTATTCCACTACTTCCAAGTAAGTCTAAACACTAAACAGTTAGAAAAACTTCTACTTACACGTTAAGCGTCTAAAACCGCTTATTGAGGGAAAATATCTTATGCTTGAACTTCAGTTTGGATTCTCCGCAACAAGCATTCGACAATCGATCAAGTCCACCGCGGCATAAACATAATGAATAATGATAAGTAAGGTTATGGGAGAAAAAAGTACTATTCTAGAATATTCTTTGATTTTAGCTTAAGCTTATAAACTTTGTTAACAACTACCACACACCTGATGCGCATTTCAAGAATCAAATCTAATTGTCTGCTGTTATACGAAGAAGCAGTAACTGAACTGTGGTTTAAATAGTATTTTTTCTCGTATTTATCCAGAAGTTACCAGCTTGAGGGAGGTGGGCTGTGGGGGGTCCTCATGGCTCATCGACACACTTTCTTAAATTAATCGTAACTTATTAACTTTATAAATGTAAAATATTTCACCAACATTTTATTTATATAAAACTTGTTAATTGAGAGATTAAATATTTTTCTAAAAAAAAATTGAATACCTATTATAAGTATAAAAATATGTGGCATTTAAACATTATTTTTTATTGTATAATTTATACCTATGCGGCTACACATCAATAGATACTAACTACAACATAAAATCTAATTTTCTATTTTTGAGACTTGGCTCATCTGGTTTTATTTTATAAGTGAATGCCAATGAGGACAATCTATTTGTTGTAATAAGAACATATTATAGGTCGGTACCTATATATTTTATTTATAATTAAACCTCAATAAAAAAAATAGGAAAAAGTATCAAATATTTGTTTCTGTCATACTGTTCGTATAATATGACTAAATCCTCGTTAAACTCAAAAAATATCATAGTTATGTAGGTATACCTATCTCATCGTTTTTATTTTTCTTACTATAACTATAGCTACTATCGGTTTTATTATTATCTGGAGATTGGCTATTTCGCCCATGCGTGATCGATTGGTTAGTTGGGCTAGAGCTAATAGCTTTTATAATTATAGTACCTATAATTGTACAGATATAGTATATATATTTATAATATCCCATATTTATTTTCTCAGAATCAACATTGGGCATAATATGAGCATTAATAATTATTTTGATTGACGTCACTCGTCGTCAAAAACATTTGTACGATTAGTATAGGTACCTAGTACAGAGTGTTTTTTCTGTATAAATTATAAAAATACTCATCTATGAACATTATTTATTTATTTGGGGTATAAAATGATAAAAAAGAGGATCATTAGGGTTTCTCCCATATCCCCCCCCTGTAAATACGCCACTGTAACCGAATGTAATCTGTATATCTGAACAGTACTGGTAACTGGTATACCAAAATATGACAAGACAACGTGACAAGTATGAATTAAGAAGTATAGCAATTGATAACTTACTTACCGTCTATATTAGTCAATTGAAACATGTTTGCTGTGCGACTGTACGAGACGTTGGAAAGTTAGTGGTAAATTCGTACACGTATATTATGTAACTATGTTACTATTAAAACCGAAAACATCCCAATTGTACTGAATCAAACATTAATCCCACAACAAGATTCAGCAAAATAGGAAATGTACCTTGTCTCTTGTCTAAATTTAAAACACCACGTCCATCAGAAAAAATTACATATTAATCAAAAACGTCGAAAGCTCAATTATTGCGATACTAGCCGGATGCCACTCCGAGTAAACTATTTAAAACAAACGTCTACCATATGTAGCCATCATTAAACCTATTTGGACTTAGTCCACTATGGAGTTGTGCTACTATAAGTGTAACATTGATGCAATACAATGCTGTCAAAATATCGCCGTAAAAATATCACGATATAATTAATATATAATGCTAAAAAACGAAATCCATAGACTCTAGGTTTGCTCTTAAACACTGAATGAGACTAGATTGCCATGCCAATCCTTTGGCCATCAAATTATTCGATTTTAATAGTATGAAAACACTGTTTTCGTTTAATTTTCATCATTGGAAGTTCTGAAGCTTCTCCCCTCCTCATGATCGCGTCCCTGAACCTAGTCTTCAATAAGCAACAATATCACAAGTTCGATAAAAACTCATAGGTATTTGCAGGGCCGGATTTAGGGGAGAGTCCAGGGGAAAATACCGTATTTGTTTAAGTTATAATGCTAGATTAATAAATTTATTCTGTATCAGTTATATTCGAGTGTATATATTTATAATTATATGCCCTCCCCCCATGATTCAGTGTAGTTTTCTTAAATAAATTTGTATTATGTTATTTATACTGATGGCTGGTATTTAGGTCCATACATATTATGTAATATGTATAAATATAAATACGTACCTATCTATATATATTATATATAAATATATATAAAATCCATTAACATATAATAACACGCCTTTGGTCTTTGACATTACATATATATAAAGGTGCAAATTACGAACCGTGTACGAGCAGCTGTATTATTCGTGAATTTCTATGCAGCGGCCTTAATGGTTTAATCAAATTGACAACACACAAAAGCACGGTGAATTATATACAATATAATAACTGAACCTGAGTATTTGGTATTAGCTGACCATTAAGGATATTAGGGTTATTTAAAGGAAGTCTTGAAAAAATTTAGTATCGTAATGCTATGTAGGGTATACCTACCGTATACGTATAAAGGTACCTAATACCTACTATAAAGTATAAACTAAATAGGTACTATATGTGATTATATACACAAGATAATATTAAACATACAGCTAGGAATGAGGACAGTGTGGTTAAATATGATGTATAAATGTATAATATACGTGGATTTAATCTCTGAAAAATGATTCTTTCACACAGAACACTATCATTATCCTCAATTATTCCCAGAACATTTTTTATTTTATTTTAGAAAATATTTGGCTGGTAAGTATATTATTTGTACCATTTTAAACTACATTTTTGTAAAAAATCAAATATGCTTCTACTACTGCCACTACTGTTATTATTATATATAGTACGTAGAATTTTAGGTTCCACGTATATTTTTTTATGACGTCCAGGATTTTTAATAATATAATTTATAGGAATAGAATATTTTCATTAAAATGTCCATGTAGAGTTTCTTATTTATATTTTAAACACATTTAAAGTTTAGATGAGCAAACTCATAAAGTGATATAAACTATAAATTCTTACAAAAAAAACCATTGATTTAATACTTGACAATTACTATTTAAACGTCGAAATGTTAATAAAATTATTCTGCTTCAGAAAAACAAAAATGCGGGCTGTAGAAAAATCTAAAAATTTAAATAAAAATATTGAAATAAATAAATAATTAATTAAAAATTATGAACAAAAGAGTAGGTAGTTACAAATTAGTATTTTTAAATACTAAAATGATGTTTTATAAAAGCAACAAAAATTGACTGTATTTATTGACTGTTCTGCGGTAAAAGAATCACTCTGTATAACGCTATCTTCGCTATTCGGTGATTGCATTAATAGTTTTGGACAGTATTAATATTGTTCATATTATATTAGACCACGAATGCAATATGTACATTAAAAATATCTGTTTCGTAAGAATTAATGCGACATAATAAGATACAATCAAAATTGTTTTTAAATAATTGATTTCAGCTATATAGCTATAAGCTTCCATGATATTATTATCTAAACCATTAGGGTATTAATCGTGTATTTGTGTCATAGATAAAAAAAAAAGAAAATAACATGTCTTAAAGTATAATAAAACTAATTTGAATCACAAATAATTTCATTTTTAATTACCTGTTTATAGTATTCTTGAACATACTAATAAACATAAATCTAAACAGTGACGAAACATGTAACCTTTGCAGCTGCAGTTCACAAATTGAAGACAATTATAATATGGTATACTAAGCGCGTGTTTCGAGTGTATATATATAATAATAATATATAACATATTCGTAGTCTTATAAAAATTATATTAAATATTCAAACGGGATGAATAAACAACAGTAGGTATATAATATGATTTCCCGTAATTTTTTCTTCCTCTAAAATTCTATTTAATTTAACTTTAAAATGTATACGATACGCTATGACTCAAGTTGAATTCTTAAACATTAATAATAGGATTATTGCCTTTAATAGAGGCGAGGTAATAAAATCCATAATGCTCCTCTGCTGTCAAAAATTCCATTCTACCTATTAAACCGTTTAGTATACCTACCTAACCAATGATACGAACATAAATTAAATGGAACATAATACAGGGTGTATTGGAATTTATATAGTTAAGTGTTAACGAATATAGACTACAGTAGTATGTATATATATGACAAAAATAAATGGGTGTGACTGAGTGAGTGTGTGTTACGACTAACAAATTATACCAAAAACGAACCATTTGCAGTAATGTGTATTGTATATTTTTTATAGCATTTTAACTTACAACATCTTAATTAGGTACATCTAACTAAAACTTAAAAGCAACATATTTTTAAAGATTTCAATCTAAAAATATATTAGTTACGTTTTCTAAGGTATTGATATTGTCAGACTATCAGTATTTGATTTGTTTGTAAAAACTAAAAACTATGTACCTATTTTATTACATATAGCCCATATAGGCACCTATGTAGTATTGCAAATAAATCGAATATGAAAATAAGAAAAAGTAACTTTGATGCTGTTGAGAAGCAATAATACGTTGCCTTTAATCGATAATCACTTACGAATTTCAGTAGTTGATGTATTTTAGATTTTCAGATAAAATTGTAATTATAATTGATGATTATAAAAGTAGGTAGTAAAATAGAAAATTGGATTAGTGTATTAACTCATCTTGTTTCAACTCTATATAAAAACTGAAATAAAAATGTATTAAGAGAACGCTTGTATCAAGCGAGAAATTAGCACATTTTTAATTTGTGATATTTTACATGTCATATCCGTCTTGAAAATTAAAAATATCCAAAAACTCGTCCACGCTGCCTCGCTTAAGCACACATAATGTTTTTACCCAAAACTTTTACGATAAATCAATTTACTCTAAGATCAAAACTAATAGCACACAATTAAAACTAGTGAACCAAAATTATTTGCCATGTTGTACCTACATGTGGAAAACGGGGACGACAGAATAACAGATGCATGAGTACCGTCCTCTTAATTATTGTTTCATACAGATTTAAAACATTGGTTATAGACTTACTGTGACTTTTTTTTCTAAAATGTTCATTAACCTCTTTTAAATGTCCAGTTTAACCATTAAAATGTTGGTTACTTCCCAGTTCCCGTACTAGCCTGCATAAATGTGAAAATGTATTATTATTATTATTATTATTTATACATAGATATATAAACGATATAATGTGTACAAGAAATACAATGTATTTCATCATACTTATATATTTTCATTTTAATTTAATTCATAATATATAATTATATAGTTGTTAATTAATAATTACCTACCTACTTAAAATTAAAGACATTTTATTATCCATAGATATACACAATATAGTAATATTATACCTCATTAAAATTTTGTTAAGTTTTGGCTGAAAAATATCATAAATCATCGGATGCTAGCTTTAAAATTACTCATTATAAGTATCTATCTAGTTTTGGTACTTACGGTAGGTACCAAAACTAGATAACCTATCTACCAAAATCGCTCACAGTTTTAAACAATTATTTCTCTATGAGGGTGATTTGTCTTTTCTAAAGATAGCAATATGGCACACCGATATTACAATATTTGTTCAAAAATTCAAAATACATAAAGTTATATTTAAATTAATTTGAAATTTAGAAAATAATTCTATATATTCAGTGTTTAACTAGCTGAACGAAGGACGTTGGTCGTGCGTGACGCACTGTCGCTTCATGTTCGAAAAATGTATTGGACTAGGTACTCACCCCTATTGAAAAATGATACTATTGCATGACCTAAAAAATGTCAAACCGAGTGCAAGGGAAGGGTCTTGCACCCCAAAAAATATGCCTATGTTATACAGTGTGGGCATATATTATGTTTAATGTTTATCCATAAGTCGTTTTTCGCATTTAATTCGCGTATACATAATATAATATTATTATGCAGTTTTTTATTTTTTTAACCTAATTTTCTTATATTCATTATTCTCATCGCAATTCCTATGTATATCATGTAGATTGTTTAGGTGTATAATGTAAGTATATGCGTATGCTTTAATTTTTAATATTACACACTGTGAAATATAAATACTAAATATTATATAAGATATAAGTACCTACACATATTATAATTTATATCGTATAGTAAAACAATAATTGATTACGATTAAAAAAATATATTGAATACCCAAGTGAAATTATTTATCATTATACATGTGTTCATACGTGCAATCACGCTATGAAGTACCACTAAATATTTCAGCTTAATAATCTTGGGCTGAAATGGGGTTTTCAAAAGGTGAAAGGTATTTTTGAGAAAAATTCAAATGTTTTACTCATTCAGTAAGCACGTGCGAAAGCAAAATACAACTTACTTTGTTTAAATAGAAAAGCCAATTTTTCTCTTCAGATTTTTTTGTAAACCAAACAAAAGTTTTTTAATAATATATATTACGTATAGAATCCCACGAGTCTACGTCTACAAGAATAATTAATACTGTCATGTGTATATATTATATATAGCTGTATAATATTATATCTACTGAAATTAACATATAATATCCAATAATGTATTATAAATTATAGGTAATACTAGCACAGATTACCTGCAGGTATAAATATTATTATGATAACAAAATATATTTAAGTATGTACGCATATTTTATACCTATATATATAAGGGCTGTTGACAAAATTCATATTGATTTCTTATACGCGAGATCTATATAAAATGAGTTATAAAGCAAAACCCGTGATTGTGCAGGCCCGTCAATATTTTCTCTATTTCTCAGTATAATATATACTTAGTATATACTATATAGCTCTTCATATCCAGACCCAAATGATATAATGGTATATAAATATTAATTGTTCAGAGTTCGCTTGAAAATTGAAGTTTATCATCTTCACGTTCTTAAATACATGAACACGATCATCTGACCGATCATTAAAATTAGGTTCGTATAATTTTATAATCTTTAGATATAATTTTGAGTAAGGTATAAATATTTTTTTTTAAAAAGTTCTACACTTATATTTATGTAATAACATTTAATTATTTAAATCTGATATAATAATAACATATACGAAATGCAATCATATTAATATATTAGATACCTATCTATTATTATCATAGATATATATAAAAACTAGATAGCTGTAATCATTATACTACAATATTGTGACCAATGTTGAAATCAGCCGCCATTTATAAAGCAGGCAATGTTTACATTTATTTTACATTTATTCATACCACGATTTAAGATAATATTTTAAATCGTGTTTCATACTCATATACATTATGATAATATTATTTTGTAAACATTTCCAGCTTAGTAAATGGCGGCCGACTTCGATGATAAGATGGAGACAGGACACGGCTAACTATAGTTGCGTTGTATATAAGTATATAACTATGATTGTAAAATAAAATACCCTTACATTGTTACATAATATAGCTAATATAAAATAAAATTACCGCAATGGTATAGTGGGGTACAACATTTATTGAAATCTACAAAGCTAAGTTTAAAAAATCTTAAATAATAAATACTGTATAACTATATGAATATACTTGTGAGTAGTTTTAAAAAAGGAAGTTCAATTAAAAGACCTCGTCAAAGTTCATTAAAAATATGAATTTTTTTCACGTTTAAGTGAGTGACGTTCAAGTTCGCAAAATATGAAAGTGAACGTAATAAATGTGAGTTCATGAACGCATTCTTTCCGAACACTGAACGGTGTGCATAAATATATTAAATAGAAATATACTAATATGTAGTACACTAATTCATCAGACGAAATTCTCCTTCCCCGTGTTGGACTATTATGTATATTTTTATATATTTATATATGTTATTATTCGATCATTTTCTGACTGCAAAACCTCGTTGTTTCCGTTGAATATATTACATTATGTGTTATTGTCTGCGTTCGTGCGGCCACAGAGAGTAAACTGCAAACTGAAATCGATTTTAAATTGACGCTGCCGCGAAACAAATTGCATCCATCCACGCGATAATATATAATGCGAGTCAGCCACAGACAAATGCATTACATAAAAGCTCTCGTCACAGCCTTTGCACGACGTGGGTGTATTATTAGGTATATATTTTACGCGTTCTTACCTGCATATACACGATACAATATACCCATCCCTTTTAATAACGTCTCTGCGCTCCGTCTTCACTTCCCTGTCCCTTTTAAATTTTCTCTTCTTCGGGTATCCCCCAAGAGAAATTGAACCTCCTTCACTACAACCTAAAGTTCACTATAAATTAAACGCTGTAGTATATTATTAATTTACCACGGAAATACGAAATTCCATAATTTTAATATTCATAGTAATCACTTATCACTTCATCAGTCATATAACCCATAACCCGAGACGTTCTTAGCGAAACGCCGTGATTCTTTAAAGTTAAAAACTATTTTTTATTTAATCCATTATATTTCCAAAAACGTCAATATATTTCGAGAAAATGAACGTTTACGTTAAAAAGAATCCTCTTGTAAAGTATTATTACTACTAATAGTCATTTTTAGCACATTTATCATCGAATTTATCTAATAAAATATTATAATTATAATTATTATTATAATAATATAGTATGAATGTTTTGCTTTTTGACGGTAAAAATCTTGGAACTCTAGAATATCTAGGTACATAGTTTTGAATCCAGGTATAGTGGTATACATTTGGGGAGAACAATACCTCCTCCTAAAATTATATTCACCCCCTGACAAATACAATTGTAAGGCCCGACAATAGCTTCGCTTTTCTGCGCTTTTCTGAGCAATTTTGTTTTTTAGTGACAATTTGTCATTATTTTTTTATTATTTTTTTTAGAAATATACCATATTGATTTTAATTGACACAAGGTATTTTAGTTTTCTGTGACATTGCGTCGATTCGTAGAAAAAGACTCAACCAAATCAATAAAAACACTAAATAAATAATTATTTTTTTATGCACAAACAATAGGCAGTATACCTAAGCACGTACGTCATAATATAATATAGGTTGGTGCACGATACGTGTCATACCATATTAATAACACAACAACCTCCACCACACTGAATAAAATGTATATTATGTAATAATAATATACCTATATAAAAATATATCAAGGTATTGGTATAGGTTACACGCATTTGTAATGTGTATTATTATTTGCTGATCGATAAGATTCAAATTAATTATGATACAATAAATATACATAGGTAAATAACCTAATTTATATTATACAAAATAATATCATGATCGTAACTCGTAAGAAGAATTTACTAGTTACAACTCACGGGGGCTAGAGTTCTAGAAAATTAAGGTTCAAATAAAAAAAATAACAATAAAAATACAATTATTAATATATTTTAACAATAAAATAAGTAGGTAGCTTAATAGCTATACATTTTGTATTCATATTTTATATTTTATAATAATTCTATACACGTGTATTAAAAAGCAGACTTATAAAATATCATTATCAATATAATAATATTGATGATTAAACTTATTTTCCTTTTAGGTTTATTATAGCCTTATTAGTTATAAGTATATTATACGTATTACCATATTGATTAAATACTAAAATATATAATCATGTTTTTTATATTTTTGTGTGTCACTATGATTGTTTTAGCAAAACTATAATAACCAATTACCAGTATAATATTAATATATGGTTCCATTATATATCTACATCCAAAATATTGATATTTAGTTATATTAGGTATATTATTACTATATTAGCCATTAATGGTATGCATTGTACATATTTGGTATAATTTTATATTAAACACATTGAACACACGAGAAAGATTTTTTTGCAAAGATTTGCAAGGATTTGCTAAATACCAAGAGCCCTTTAAAGACATATATTGAGATGCTTAATAATATATTAATTGATTATATATTGGTACTGTCATCCGTCGTACGAAACGTACAGATAGCTAAATTAATTTATAAGTTAAAAAGGTTAAAATCAAAACTATTTCAATCGAAACCCGTTGTTATAACTCTGGGGTAAATAATACATTTATTACAGAGTTAGCTGAATAGGAACAACTACACCGGAACTGGGTAACAAGTAAGTAGTAACAACACCTCAGTGACATTGCGTGTGTTTGTGTACTGAGAATGACAACACGATGACACATCGGTATCGTCGTAGTAACGGGGTGTCAAAACATAACACAACTACACAAGCGTCAAGCACGACATCTTTAATAGTTTAATCTGAATCCAAATTCTAAATTTAAACAATTGTTCATTCCCCGCAGATACTATATTATTCAACGGTTGAGTGTAATAATGTAATGTGTATATTAAAATATTAAATAATAACACTAATAATTGCAAATCTATACACACAGTTACAGAGAGTTACGTATACGGATTACGGGACGATTAACCTTCACCACCGCCACGATATAGTTTTTTGGACATATAGTTATAACTCTATAGGATTAATTTATAATAATACCAATTTATTTAACATTTTTGGGCTGGGTACAACTTTTTTTTTCTAAACGATTTTCATGACGCTATGTTTAATGTCATAGAAACGCAAATCAAAATAAAAAAAATTAATTTAAGACCTGACAAAATGTAGCAATGCTACTAGATTTTTTTCTACTGCACTATACCCAAAAACATATCAATGATTCCTCAACATTCCTTGGAGAAGAACGTGCTTCCTATTATACGAATAACATTCTTCAATCAGACCCAGAGACTCGTTTTGTTTTTAACTTAAGCCCCCACTCCCTGAAGTGTTTTTCTGTATACAATATACATCATATAAAATACATATTGTATATTTAGTAGAGTATCCACTCTATAAATAAAATGGCCTAACAGCTAATGGTAAAAAAAATTAACCTGCCTAATTAATTTTGGAACCCCCATTACAAAATGGCCCAATTACGTGAATCAGCGCAAATTCTTGAATAATTCATAGTATAACATTTTGAGGTATATTCAAAGAAAGACCCAACTTTTCTGTGTATAAACTCGTTGAATTGATGAATCGTCTTGTAGATGCTGGCAAATCAATAGTTAAGCTTAATGTAATACAAAAATTATATTATCAGCAAAAATAATGAACTAACAATAATTTATAACTTCCGGTATCCGTTAGACATTTACACAAATAGCAAAATAATACAAGTGCTGGCAATAAGTGAATTCAATAATATGTATTGAGAAATACCTGAAGCAACATGGAAGCAATCAAAGTATTATAGAATGCAAGACATTAATACTCTGTTTTCTACCATTTAAGTATGAACGTTTTGTTTCGAATACAAGAAACAGTATACATTTATAAATATTTTTCTCTCCAGTTTTAAATTAACTAAAATAATTTTAATATGAAATAAATTAGTATTTAGTAAACACATACGTATGTCAGCTAAATAGCTGATATTATGTAAAAATCTAGAATAAGTAAACAAAATATACAAAATAATATATTTAAATATTATATTATACAAGTATTTAAATTATAACATTTACTTGGTCACAGTCCACATTCCACAGAACAAATCTCTCGGTACGTTTTGTGGAACATGTTTACAGGTTCTGATCTATTGCTATAGTTAGATATATTAATAAGTGATTTAGTAAACAATTGTGATAACATTAACATTCCAAAAAGAAGAATACTAGGTATTTGTTGTTTATTGTATATACTTATTTAGATAAATATAATTGATATTGCCTAATGAATATTACATTAAAAAAACATTCTAATCTCCTAAAAAAGATAGTAAAAACAAACGAATTACATACACCAACGTTGTTAAATGGATAAAATATGGAATAAAATATACGAAGACCGCGAGTACTATAAAAACATGAAAAAAATTATAACCTTTGTTTAGTCGCCAGTCGGTGTAATATAAATAACCCAACAAGAATTTAAAATTGCATTTAATGTTATTGATGAATGATTGTTTTGCAATAGCCTTATTAAATATGACGGTTGTTACTTGCTACTTGCCATAAAATTATAATGCATTTGCATATACTTTATCGCCGGATATCCCATTAGATAAGTATGTAGTTAAGTTCATAGCTATAATATAGATATTTTTATGGCAAAAATTAAATATTTTATACTTGAATTTGAATAAAATTGCATTTGACTAATTACTCAGTTTCAAAATAATATGATTTACTTATATTGCTATTTAAAAAAATAACTATTATTATAGATACTTTGATGTAAAATAGCCAGTGATTTTTTTCATGTTCATTTTTTTTATCTCTTAAGAGTTAAGGAACATTAAAAGCAACCTTTTATTTTTAACGGCTTCTGCAGGGTACTTTTTGGAACACTATAATTTCAAAAGGTGGTGTATAATTTTTATTATTTTGTGTTATCTAGTTATCTAGATAATAAATTGCAAAAATATTATTTTTTCTTAATTTAATAAAAAGAATTCCATAAAAAAAAAATTAAAAACCGTAATTGTCTTTTTTTATTTTTATCGGTCCGCATTTATATAATTGTATACTTATCGATTATTATACACTGCTGTACTTCAGTTTTTCATATAAAACTGAAATAATTAAATAAACTTTTAATTAAATTTATGTTGGCGGAAATAGGGTAATAAAAAATTCTCTATATCATAAGTAAAAAAGAACAAAATTGTTTAACGATTCCTATTATTCTCGGTCCCAGAAACTATTTAATTTATGTAAACGTTTTTCTTCTTCATATTTACTCGTTAAGTTGTTTCTTAAAATACATTTTAAATTCAAAATTAACCTTAGCAGTTCAGTTTTTTATACAGATAAAGAAATATTTATTTCTAAAGAGTACACTACGGTGTACCTATACTAAAAAATAACAATAATGTAAAATATAATGTAGATTAATAGGTATTAGGTAGTATAACACGTTCAACATTTAAAAATATATATTGAGTTAATTTTGACTTAATTTGAAAACTAGACAACAGAAACTATTTATGTCAGAATACAGTCTAAACGATCATGGATAATCGATGATTAAGTATATCGAAATAAAATTTTAGAGGATTTTTATGTTTAATAATTTTACAATTAACAAGGTTATATTTTTACATAAATAATCTTAACTTATAGTACCTATATTTTGTATTTAATTTCATTAGGTGAAGAGTTTAAGTATCCTATATCCATATGGCTTTAATCGTTTAATGCTATAAATACACATCATAATATTTTAATTATAAAATTAATCATCTCTATTTTATCTTGAAATATATATATTTTTATACATTTAGTATAATCAGTATACCGGAATAGCTACCCATTTTAATAGCAATGTTAATAAATGTTAATCTCAAAATGTATTATTGGCATTGCATGAGCAGGTACCTCAATGGACTGCTGTGATGTACGAAAATCGGTAACTGTTAGTTAAAAGGAGAATCAGATGAATTTATCTTTTTGAATCCATCTTAAATGGGTATGAGTGTACAACATTACAAATTAAATACCCAACAGTTTATAAAATGTTAAAAAGTTATCTAAATACCTATTATAATTTATAATGACTAATTAGTATTATAATTAATAATTAAAAACTATATTATCCCTCTGTAAAAATGTTTTTGTTTGTATATTTAAATTTTAAATATTCGTATTTTTTATATAATATATTATACCTATGTGTATATCTACATTACACATTTATAAATATGTATTTTATATACTGCTGAATAGTTAACAATAATAGCCTACCTACAATCATTACAACCTTAAGTATTATATTACCCATGCGAGTGCAGAATACTTCATACTATACTAAGATACACATTTATAAACATGTTCATACAATTGTGAGTTTGGGTATGATTATGAATAACGTATAATATGTAAATAAAGCTAAGTATTAAATATTTTATAGTTAAATGTATAGTATTATGAATTTCGTACATGCATGTATATTGTATATATCTTTATTCATTAATCATCAAGGCCCAAAGGCTGTACTATGTACACCCACTATAGTCTTGAAGCACTCAATGCATGAACAAAGTAATTGCAATTTAGAATTTTTTATAGGTATATTTTGTATTTAATAAATAATAATGATTTTAATTTTGATTTAATAAAAACCATGTTATCAAAATAAAATAAACTCAAAAGTCGATAAAGTATTCAAGTATACTCGTTTAAAAATAAAAATAAAACTGCTCCTCGGTGTACGCTGAAGAATATATAATATTAATATATATAAAATCATTCGAGAGTTAATCATCTATTCAGTCACAGTTTCTCTGTTTTATTGTCCAAATAAGAGTTCCTGCTCTTACTATAATTAAACTATTAATTCTTTAACTTCTTGCCTTCTGTACTATTTTGTATTCTCGTACCCTTATAATGCCATGATGAATATTGTTATCGGAAAAAAGATTCTCTTTTCTATTCCTTGGACCTTCTAGTCCCTTACACAAGGGTATACTACTACTACATCTTGAATGTTGGTCTCCAGAGTCCAGAATCCCTGTGTATTTACTATTTCGTCAGACACAGTTAACTGTAGCAGTGCATCAACTCTTGGTCCTATTATAGGACTGGTCCTATTATAACTATAATAGTTCTATTATTAATTGCGATTGTAAAAAATACAGGTAGTCATAGGTAGCAAAAATTGTTAAGATTCGCACTGTTTCTAGCTAAAATCCTGATGTTTAAGCATAAATAATTTTAAATGTCTCTCATACATCAAGAGATCATAATAGTTTGTCCCGGGCACCGGGGTGGAGTGCGCTTTGAAAATCAATGATTAACTTTACTATAACTACAGTCGAAGTCATTCAAGTCGATACAATTACAATTTGCAATAAAATATAACAATTATTTTAATGTATAGGTAAGATATAAATATAATATATAATATTGTACACATAATACAGTAAGTACATACGATGCACCCGAAAATATATCATCGACGATCGACATTTGATTACCTAGGTATATAGGTTTTAAAGAAAGAGGATAAAAATGACCACACCTGGATACATTCAGTGGTGGTTCGTATACATTATATAGGTTATTGGTATGGGAGAGTAAACCTTCGTTATACAAACATGAACATATTTTAACATATTTTTATACCGAAGTTATATTATACATGTTTATTGATATGAAGTTTTCCAGGCGCGCGTTCGGGTAGACAGCCGCCAACCCAGGTCAACAAGTGTCAAAGGTGGTATCTATTTTTATTTTTATTTTTTCGTTTAATTTCTTTGTTGGTGTTTGGTGTGGCGGCGACTACCCGTCGCACCGTGTTTTTATTATTAATGGAATATCGCCTGTGAAAGGGACGGGGGCGCGTCGAGAAAGCCGTGAGAAAACACATGCGTCTTAGCCGCCGGATCGTACGATGTAAAATTATTAGTTACAGTCGTATTACAAATTAAAATATTATTTCAGTGGTCGCTGGAGGTGGAAAAAAACCGCGTCCGCCGTCCGAGTCCGTTAAAATATTGTCGCGTAAAACGCCGTGAGACTTGGTAACATTTTGTTGAGCGGTAATATAATAATATTATATCCCTGCGATGGAACAACACTGTACGGCGGCAGACTCGTACCGGTGCCCGGTGGTGGTGCCGGCGGCGGCGGCGGCGGCAACGGCGTCGATGGAAAGGGCGTGGCGGCGCGGTGCGGCGGCCGCACGTTAGTCAAAAGTGGTTCGTGGTGCGCGTGCGTGCCGGGTTAGCGTCACTCTTGACCAACGCGATACCCGGCTGCACCGACCCGTGCTCCGGCCGCCGCCGCCGCTTGTCATTCGTGCATTCGAAGTCGCGTCCTTTTCTTGCCGGTACGTGTTTACTCGATTTCTGTTGCATTTCGTTTGTATTTTTTTTTTTCACATGATTTTAAGCACCCGACGTCCGTTTGCGGACTGCACACCGAGTAACTAGAGACGTGCGTTTCATTAACGTTTCATATTTTTCGCATCAACGCACTATATCATTATTATGCGCGGGTAATCCTCTCGATACGCACGTCTTTCAGTTCTCTCGTGTGTTTGTGTGTATCTGTGTGTGTGTGTGTGTGTGTGTGTGTGTGTATGTATATGTCTGTGTGAGAGTGTGTGTAGAAATGCCTTTGAATTGAATGATAAAATATAAAACAATTTTATAATCTCGTCGTTTGTTTTCTGTGTAGAGTTTAACTGTCGTTGCCGCTGCGCATAGAGAGCTGCGCGTGTACACCGACCGCCAACCCCCTGTAGCAGACCGTAGCGCCGCGCAAACCAGTCGAATCACTATCGCACTACACGACACAAGAATCAGAAAAATGACTACGGAAGAGACCAAGAACGTCCCGCAGGACGTCAAGGAACCGGCAAAGGACGGCGCTGACACAGTAGCCGAAACCAACAACAAGCAGACGGAGAACAACGACAAGAAACCGGCGGTGGCGGAGAAGGACGACAAGGTAGCGACACCCGCCGCCCCTGTCGAACCACCGCAGCCAAAGTTCTCCGTGAAGAAGCAAAACTTCGATAAGGACGTCGTGTACCTGTATCAGTTCTCGCGTACGCCCGTTATCCCGTCCATGTCACCGTACTGCCTCAAGGTGGAGACATGGCTCAGGCTGGCTGGACTCAAATACGAGGCAAGTACCTGCTACATTATACCAAACCTGTTAATAATATTATGCAATAGTTATATTCTTTGCCTAGGTTACTGTACTATTGACTTTTCTAGGTCCACCTAGCGCCCCCTGGGGTAGGTAGGTACTAAAGTGGTTAGGTGCTATTTTTCTTTTATTCTCACTCCCCTTGTTTGTGGAAAGTTTATAATATTAACTTTTTCACCCGAAAGTCACTGATAGTTGAGCAATTGACTGATCATCCATAGTTTAATTCGTTAAGTCTACTGAAATGATTTGAATGCACGTATACTTGGTAACCAATTTATTAATTTTCTCTAAATTATATCGTTAATTATTAAAAAATGTGTGAACATTTTAAATAATTTATTACAAAAAAGTTATAATGAATTATTGCCTTATAAAATGTAGTATTTTTATGATTTAACTGAAAACTAAAATTCATATTTTCATGATATATTGCCTATTCAAATAATGTATGATAGGTACTGTGCCAAAACTATGAATGTTAAAACAGTTATTTAAGTATAACTTATATGTTAGGTATTTTTTGTTTTTGAAGCAAATAGGTACGTATAGGTATGATTTATGATACAGAATTAGGTAGTTAGTAAATATTATAATATTATAATACAACATTTATTTACCTATTGTATTATAATGTTAGTTATACAATATTAAATTATTAAACAGTCAATAGTTAAAAATAGTTTATTTGTATATGATTTATTTATTTATGGTAGCTTCATTTATCTATTATACTTTTGTATTATATTTATTTTTTTAATTTATTGAGATATCTATATAAAAAACCTCAAATTTTCATTAGAAATTCTAATTAAAATTATATTGTATAGGTACTAGGTACTTATTTATGTAAACCATCTAGTTTTTTGGTAGAACTAATTAAACATGAACTAGATAAAGAGCAAAAAAGTCTCTAATTGGTAGGAAATTGAACTATCACCTTGTGATGATAAAAAATAATGATAAAAGTAGATCAGCCATATATTTGACACGTTACATGGATCTAATAATCTAGTTGAAAAGTAAGATAGAACAAATTGATTTTATAAAGTGATACATCATATTATTAATTATTAACGGGTATTCGTAACAAGAATAACTTACCATTGACTGTTATATTTGCATTAATAGGTATCTTAACTTGTATCATACAAAAAAATTGCCTCCATCTAAACTGTATGCCCACTTTATAATTGTTAATAGGTAATTGTATTATACATATTATTCTTAACTTATTCGACTGCTGGTCTCTTGACTTTTGAATGTAACCTCATTAAAATAATAAATTTAAAATATGTTGTAAAATGTCATGATATTGATTTCAGAATTTGATGAATTTATTATTTTTATCTGTACCTATAATTTAAATTAATTTATTGGTTCAAAACAATTAAAAATAGATTACCTATATTTATTTTAATTACACATTCCCATAAAAAGTTTGTTTAAATAGACTATAATTTGCTTTTAATAGTTTATACTTTTATAGCATTAATGTCTAATGAAAACTATTGGACATTTTTTATTAATTTATATTTAAAATGTATTTAATAGTAGATAGTGCTTACTAAAGATAACTAAGGTCATTAAAAATTATTTTCGATAATACCAACTTCTTTAACTATTCTTAATTATAAAACGTCCTGCTCCCATATTGTACTTTAATACATATAAATATATTATAATACCTACCACAATATATTATTTTAATCAACGTGAGACATTCATGCTCGTGGATCGTAAAACTGTTCATCTTTATACAAAAATGCATGGGAACTACAATTCTCCACATGTGCACATGGTTGCACGTGTTTTTGTCCAAGTATAAAACAATTTGACATGTGCATGATATGTGTTATTCTTAATACTTTGTTTTTTATTATTGAAAATAATAACTTGGTTTGGTATTTTGAATTTTAAATTGTGTGTTACAATTTACATTCTAATATATCATCTATTAACCTTTTATTTGTGTTGTGGATTCGTGTAAATAAAATTTATATTATAGCTAAATTAGGTATTTAAAATGCATTGACAGGACAACTTTTATCAATTTGTTTTTGACCTTTCGGCGTTCATTACACGATTATGAATGTAAAAAATGTAAATGTGTCGTAAATCAACTACAAGACTGAGTACTTATGTCTATGGTCACCGATACAATATGATATTTATTATAATACACTATTTTTACTAATTTATATTTTATACGTATACCGACCCCCCCTCCTATCCATTCATCAGACGGCCATAATATTGTCAAAAGATTTATTATTAGCGTTATTTAGTATTTACGTTGAGAAGTACGTTACTGAGAACTTTTTCAGTATTTTTCTATACGAGTTTTATCTTTTACGATAGTTGAAATTCCTAACGCCCAATAAAAACCGTCGCTCGCTATAATTGTTCGTATTGGTTTTGTGATAAAACTTATAACGGCTGGGAATTAATACGGGTGGCTCGCTAAGTAATTAAAATGTATTATAAATAATTTCCTTGCCCAAATTGGAGTTGTTCATTTGGTAATCCAATACTCGATAAAATAATAATTATTAATACTATAGACCGGGTAGTGGTTTCTGTTAACAAGTTTATAATTTGTGCGTCATACCAATATCCAACATTGGCGGCGGCGGAAAAAATATATATTTTATTATGAAAACTGTTATCGTGGGTTTTCCTATTTTAAAAAGAATAAAATAAATCGGGTGTACAAATATTTATAAATTTATATTTACCATGTATTACACGCTTTCACTGTAAGTACTGGAAACGTTTTAACAAGTAGAAATCCGGTGAAATCACTACGGCGTGTTACAATACTCATTTTCCTTGGAGAATCCCGTCTGAGTAGAAGGAACGGGAAATCAAATTTTATTTCTACAAAAAAATCTACTGCATCCGATAAAAGTGGTCGTCATTGCGATAATTAACTGTGAAATGTTCCATTTGTGTTCGGTAATAATTTATTTTATCTCGGCTTTGACGTAGCCCGTTGTAGTCCTGTGTTTATTGTTTAAATAAAATGCCCCGTAGGCGTAACATGTAATATACATATTATTTTATTTAATATTAATAATATATATAATTTTTACGCTGCATTCCTTATCGCTGTAAACAACCAACTATAACTGTACGATATTATATAAAAATACTAAAACACATGTACCACACCTTTCAATTTCAACGGACAATAGTAGTACATCTTTGTATACAAAAAAAAAATATTATATTATCGAAGCTATTTTTATTTTTATTCCAAATCTCGTGAACGCGTGTAAAATGTAATAAAAACGAGTATGTTATACGAGCCATAGGGTATTTGGAAAACAACCCGTACGCCCGTAAGACATCTTACTCTTTTTTTTTTTTCACTCTTCCGTGTTTGGACGGTTTTTTTATTCAATATAATATTGTGTCCGCAACACAATCATAATATATTGTTATATGGTTATGTAGCTGTAAAATCTAAACGCACGCGTCATAATAATAATAATATACCCCCCTCCCCTTATCAATGACGATATTATTCATCGCGTGTATCATAATATGGTGGTCGTGTGTGGTGTGCTGCAGCGCTCGGTGCACCACAATGTGCATTGTGTGCATAATAATTATATTGTTACCTATGTTGTCTTTCGACCGGATACAATGCGATGTTTCGCGGATATTTCGCGAACGTCTTGGTCTTACTGTAACTACTGGCTACTGTTGTATTGTGTCATTGTTGTTACTTTATATTATTAATGAAAACGATTATGCATGCAGCTCTGTGAACGTCAGGTTTTAATTTTTATTAAGGTGGCTGCGAAATGCGTATCGCATACTCGTATTCCTCCTCCGCCTAGCTCGTCCGGATAGCGCGAAACCTGTTGGCGACGGTGGAAACTGGCACGGACTCGCGGTGTACGAGACTCCTATTTCCGTGCCACCACTGCCGTTGCGTGCTGCAAACCTTAGTAGATAGTGATAAAATGTTAAAATATTCTCATGACGTTGCGATCGCGCGTACTTTCGTACTATAATTACAATGTACACACATTGGTATATTATGGCATAATATATAATATTATAATCTTTGTCACGAGTGATATAAATATTATAAATCACTCAGAACATAGGCGAAGCAATGTGATTTGTTTGTATTATCATCTCGTGTGTGGGTAAGCGTTTTCGCTATGTCGCGTTGCATCTGGTTTTTTTATACAAATTGTATTTTGTAGATATGTGTAATAGGTGTCTGTCTGAGTAATCATATTATAATGATGTCACTGCTATAATATTTTATACATCGTGGCCTTGCGGGGGTCTCAAGTTTGGACGTTAACCGATGCTTCAGCCTTTGGAAATTAATATTTTTAAAACGACGCGTTTCATAAACGTTTTTCGTTAGACTTAATTATTATCATCATGTTCGCTCTTATGATTTGTTCTGTACGCGTTGTTCCGTATATCAATTCCAGCTCACTTTGCTGGTACATCCTTATTAAGAAGGCGAAACTCTTTCGCCGCTACCGACAAAAATTAATGGTATTCTTCGCTGTTGTGTGTCGATTATAACAATAATAATATTATATCATGCACACGATGTTGATATAACATTATGGTCGTCTATTGTGTGCTTGAGATGGAAAGAGAGAAGGCCCGCCGACAATAATCCCCGCTTCATTATCGTGGACCTCGTATCATCGTCCCTCATTTGCCGCCCTACGGTTTAACGCTCTACCGTTTCTTATTCATTGATCAATTAAACACAACATTTCTTGTTGCTCTCTTTAACAACGACATTCTTCGCTATTATAAAAACTCAGACCGTCGTTGTCCCGAATTTTTGGCTTTTGTCAAACGAGAATATTCGGTGGTGTTTGGTCGACGGGTGTCTCACGAGCTTTGATAGAGATATAATTAAACTTCTCGGATGATGATATCGAACCGTTGTGAATTTGCCTTCTATCGAATAGTGATTACAATTATTTCCATTCGAATAACTAGTCCCACTACGTATTTATTCTGGCAAGTCGATTCGAGTTAATGTGTATTTAACATTCTTGTTGTTCGTTACTTCGAGGAAGCGCATACGTTTATATTATTAATTATAGTGTATTGTATAGATCTCGATCGACGGAAGCACGATACAGATGGTCTGATGTGTAGTACAACCGATAATAAGGCGGCAGAGGGGGACTTTATACGGGCGACTATAATATAATAATAATGTGATGATGAATACGCGTGGCGCGTGGAATGCAGCGCACATTCCATTGTATGACTTTTACTGGTCATCCGAGTCACACGAAACTTTGACCTTTATATTAAACATTATTAATATACATTTTCCGCCATACAAAGTAGTATAAATGACGTACAACGCGCGCGTGTAAATTACTAATGATTTGAATCCCATAACCGATTATCGTTTAATCGAGTGCTTCACTTATCGCCGAAAAACAGTGGTTATAGCCCAGGTTATAGTTGCCAATGCGATAACTTTCCATGATACTCGAGGCGAATACAACGGATTACCGCCCTATAAGCAAACAGATTATCATTGCTCGACTATGCGACATTTAGTATTTCATCATGTGATATTATCGTACAGGACGTTGTCAGTGGCTTGATTTAGAAGAAACAATTACTGCAAAATTAAAGGATTGGGAGAGGATGTTGCAGGAGGGCAAGTTAGGTAAAACCAACGCGGGTTGTGTTTCTTCTAGTGTACGGTATTACACTACTACGGTTAAGCGCTTGACGAGAAATACCCCCCCCCCATCTCATCAGTGGTAATCTGGCGTAGAAATGAGGTTGGGCGTGTGTTTGCAGTTTTTCAACTGTATCGAAATATCGTAATTTGAGTGAAAAGAAAGTAACTATTTTGCGTTAGGTTTATTTTTAAAAATGTGTTTCTAGTTGAGTTTTTGCTGCACGAAGGGGTGGTAGTATATGAGCGCTAATGGTGAAGAGATCAATAACACAGTTGTCGCCGTCTGCACCATAAACTCCTCCTCGACCTCACCCCACACCATTAGCTGCCGTTGCCATGACGACCGCCTGTGGTATTTCTCGGCTCGGGAGTTCAATAAACCCGGCGGTGGTGGTATGTAAGGGATTTTCTCGTATTGCTGCCGCCGCCGACCATAGTACTCGGGCGTCGCACGCGGACTCGCTTATTTATGCAACAGGGTGTGCTTTTATTCTCGAAATTATGTCTCCATCGCTCACCACCTTCCTTATTTAAGCTCTTAGGTATAACTTTTTTTAAATTAAACCTCAAACTTAATCATAGAAAGAATAAAGCCAATATTACTACTATTAGTCACTGTACAGAAAACTGGTACCTACCGTTTTTAAGACCGAAAAGAACGTGTTGCGACTCATAGTTATATAGTTCTTCCCTCCGAGTAAACATTGTATTTTTAAATATTTCAAAATAATATTATGATGTACGTATATAATTTTCAATACAAATTATGAAATAACAAAAAAAAAAACTGCAGAAATTGAATCGAATTGCTTCCTTACGTGTGTCACATATAATGCTATCGCAACCGGTTGTATTTATTTATACGTTATTGTCGTTGGTTTTTTTAATTTAAGCTTTCTGTATATTATTATCTTTCGGTGACTTGTTCACCATTTCGTCAAGGTCCACTGGGGGGACTAAACGGTGGTTCCTATGCTTCTTGACCTTAATATTTATAAATCTAGAAAATTCGTTCCAATCATGGGTCGTTGCCCTAGACTCCTCGGCGGATTCACACGGAAATATCTCTATTAGCTATATTAATGATAACCATGATTTCCCTTAGTACAGTAAAAGTATTGAGTTAGCATTTTATCTTATTTTATAGCATTTTTAGTTTGATAACGGTTTCAAACACAAGGCATAGTGTTTTTTGTAGAATTAATGTTAACAAAATGGCATCTTGACATCAATTAAAAATGTATTTGTTTTAATTAGATTTCTATTATTATTTTTTATGTTTAGAATGTCGACCATAAAATGAAGCACCGTTCCAAAAAAGGACAATTACCATTTATTGAATTGAATGGTGAAGAAATCGCTGATAGTACTCTAATTATTAAAGAGCTTAGTCAGAAATTTGGCAAAGACATTGATGCCGCATTGAGCCAAGATCAACGTAACATATCACATGCTATGATATCGATGATTGAGAATAAGCTTGTTTGGTATGTTACTATCTATATTTTTAGAATTTTTTTACTCTTAAATTTAATGGTTTTAGGGTGATAACATGGTGGAAGACAAAAACTCCAGAAAATGTTATCAAAGGATACAAAGTGAATTTGCAACATGCGCTTGGTACATGGGTTCCAAATGGAGTTCTTAATTTCTTGTTCAAGCACAGTTATAGCCGAAAGGTGAGTGTGCTAAAAATAAACATGTATTTATTTGATTCAATTATTTTCGTGTTCACAGGGATTAAAAAAAGTTAAAGCTCAAGGAATTGGAGTTCATAAGCCCGAAGAGATTTTGGAATTCGGACAAAATGATCTTAAAGTTTTATCTGATGTTTTAGGCGACAAATTGTATTTCTTTGGAAATGAACCCTCAACTGTAATTTGTTTTATTGATATTATAATAATTCATAAATAAAAACTTCCATTGTTTGATTATAAAAATGAATCCACTTTCATTTCAGCTGGATGTAGTGGCTTTTGCAAACTTGGCACAATTGTTCTTTTTAGACAAAGATGTTGAATGCCAATTACGAGACTATTTAGTGGATAATTTTGGAAATTTAGTGGAGCATACAAACCGCATCAAGGAACGGTGTTTCCCTGACTGGGAAGACATGTGTAAGAATCTAGACTTGAACAGCCACTTGCCAAAACCACCGCCAGCTGAAGAAAAGCCTAAGGAAGATGGAGACAAGAAGGCCGCAGAAAACAAAAATACTGAAAAGGAAGCTAAGGAACCATCTGATGAAAAAGTGAGTGGAAATTATTTATACTCAATATTTTATAGATTAAACTCTAATACTTAAAGTATCTAGTATACTCTAGTATTAAATAAACTTGTAAAATGTGTCTAATCAAAAATGTATTATAGGGTGATGGAAAAAAGGAAGAAGAGAAAGAACCAGAAGACAAATGAGCGGTATTTGCACTGGTTACAATGAAACAGACTCATCACCATCATTTTAAATTAAGCGATTTCACCAACACTTTCGACCCATCATTATACTATTGACTTAAAACGAAAAATCATACATGATGTATTTATAAGTTACGTAAACGTTATATGAAAACATATATAATTAATACCCACAAATCCATTTTTTTTGTGCTCGTCAACAAGAAATTTTAAATACTTGTGTGTCAAGCTAATATGTTTCATACAATTGACTCCATTAATTTAATAATAATAAAAAAACTTTGAAAATCTAAAAAAAATTACAATTTATTACTGGGAGACAAATCTGAAGCTCAGGTATTAACCTAACGCATAACTCTTAAGTATAATAATTATAATTAATTATCCATTTTATTTATGTGTTAAGACTTGTTTGTTTGTTTGGGCCTACGCTTTAATTTAAATGGGGACCAGACAAATAGGACCTCGATACAATTCCGCTTAGCTATACATATTATATAACATTTTATTATTATTTTTTTAATTAATGAAAACGTTGAAAATCCATTATTTCCTATTTCGGTGACAATATCCTCTCTGTATGATGTAAATTTTTCTACCATTTATATAATTTTATACATATTATTATATATATTTTATGTTTTTAAGTGTATAAATTAATTTATTATTTAAGTGAAAAAATAATGAACAAGAACAAAATTCAACTGTTAACACCTATTTTGTATTTATTTGAAAACAATACATACTTTCTTCCTCTCCCCCTTTTGGCTTTTCGACAAGTATCGAAACGCTAACCTAACTAGTAATAATATCTAATTCTCATAGCATATTCATGTTCTCCAAATAAACTATTCACTTATAATTATATATATATATATATGTGTACTGCGTTTACACGTGTGTGTGTGTATATATATATAATAACTATATATTATTAATATTGAATTTTTTTTTATATTTATTTTATACTTTTACTACTATCATTCAAGTGTAATGGGAAGAATCTCGTTTGTATGATTTTTTTTTTTTATATATAATTTTATTAAGCCTTTAAGAATAAAACAAACTGCAAAATTATTTATAGTCTTATCTGTTAATCTCTTAGGAGATAGTGGAGACTACATCTATCATAAACTCTTTGGGTATGATCGATGAGAAATTCTTGTCGGTCGGATTCCTTTCCCCTTCCCTAATCCTCACCAATTGATTTATTTAAAATAAAAATGATCGATGTTTAAAGTTATCAATAATTTTAATCTAGGTAAATAAATATTTATGTGGTAATAGTTTTGTCTTGTGTTAAAAATTAAAATGGAGTCAAAGATAAAATCAAGTTTTCATTGGAATGAGAACACGACCAGTATTATTATGGCTACAGCGCCATCTGGGTCTCTCAATAACTTTATTATTCCATAAGTTGACTATACTACTCCAAAAAAAAAATAATGTTAAGTTGTCCACCACAATTTTAGTTTATTAATAATACGTCCATAATAATGTCCCATCATTGATATTCACTTAATGTCTACATTTAAAAATGTGAAATCCCAACTTTTTGGAGTGCTTTGGATGGATGATAATCAAGATGATGCCCAGCATGTTAGACGAGCCCACGATGAGGAAGTATTGAATAGGTATTGGAACAAGTATTTAGTTAGTGCAAAATCTTTGTTGGGTGCATGGCTCCTTAACCCCTTCAAGAGATGTGGTTTTTGGTTTATAAGTGGTAGATGTCCCAAATTTTGTTGGCCTCTATGGTAAAAAAAGTCACCACGCCACTGGTGGTATGGGTTGAAATTAAAACATTGGATGATGTAGTTAAAATTATGTAAGTACATAATATTTGTTGTAAATAATGTTGATTTTGAGTTTTAGCTGTGCGTGGTGTGTATCTTGTTGAATATGAGTTTATTTTTAAAAAAGTTTAATACATCTTGACAAAAATCTATGTTTTTCTATTCCAAACATATATTTTATTAAGACGAAAAATGAAATGCACTACGTGGTCAATAAGTTTTTCTAAGTAAAATAGTCAATCAAAACTGGCCGTATAATTGAAGTTGTTGACGTTGATAGCAGTTCTCCACTATATTATATGTTTTGTTTTCACTTCACAGCATTATTTTCATAATCTATGTTATTACTTATTTGTGACGTTCTAAAAAAAACTATATTTTAGCAAACTAATATTGTAGAAATTTAATATTTGAGAAACTTAAGTACCTACCTATAGATTTATAAGATAGGTAGTAAATTTTTAAATTTAAACTTGAAAAATATTCAGTGATTCTAAGTAAGCAAGTGTTTTTTCTTTGCCGATAGTTTTTGTCCACTTTTACAAAGTTTAAAAATTTTGAATAAATATATAACTTAAAAATATTAATAATGATCAAATAATACAAAAAAATGTTCGTGGAATTATTAGAACAACTTGTAATTTAAACAACTAATGTATTCATATGCAGTCAATCACAGGCGAAGCCGGGTTATTTAACTAGTGTAAAATCTAACTGTGTTTATTTATTTGTTGGTTACAGTATGAACAATGAACGATTTATAAGAAACCTTGTTCTACATTTTCAATCAAAATTAAACAGTTTATACATTTTTACATACAAAATAATTTGCACATTTTCGAGATTTTGATGAATTTTGTAAACATTTGAACTTTAAATGCTTATAAAAAAAATCTGTGATGCCTTTGCATCTTTAATATTTTAAAAATATACGAGGAACCTTAAATTTAATTTTCAAGGTTTTTGATCCAACGAAATTTTTATATCGAAATTTATAGAAAAAAAACTAAAAATAATTTCAAATGTCTAAAACAAGCTCAAAACAAGTAAAAATATTTTAAAAATTATATTCGTATCGTGTATAGAAAATTATATAATTAACAATTTGTGAAAATTTAAAGTATCTATGGTTATTATTTTTTGAGTTACACCAAAGGTTATGTCAATTAATAATGGTTGACGTAAAAATTCCCTGTTTTTTCTACATTCAATTTTCCATCAGAAGCCATCCTCAAAGATCAACATATCGTATAATGTACTTAGTAAAATCTGTATACAGACAAAAAAAATTTGAAAAACACATATTTTTAATAGTGCCAAAGTGTAATAATTTAAAGCCTTTATTTTTATTTAAAACGTAGTCAAATTTTAAATTTTCTGTTTTTCCAATTTGACTTGTAATTTTTTATAATATTAATTTTAATCGTATCTACAAAATGTATAGACTGTTAATGCTAATCCTAATGTCTCTATAGCTTGTTATTCCAACTGAAAGGCTACTAAAAAGTTTGATTTAATATATATTAATTTATTCTTTAAAGTACCTTCACTATAAGTAATCGTTGACATTTTGCAATTGGAATTACATTTTCTTTATTAAATTGGTTTATAATGGCTTCAATAATCAGAAAATGCTCACAATATTATAATTGTTGCGGTTAACCATATACCGCGTCACTATAGGTAAGTTGAGGGGGCAAAGGAATACCAGAAACTATATAGTTTTAAACGTATCCTCTCTGGATGGCGCTTTTAAGAAAATTTTCTTTGCATTTGAAATGAACTGATCAACCTTAGAAAATTGACCCTGGATTTATTCTGATACTGAATGTAAACAATAATGCGCCAAACAAGTAACATATATTATTTTGGAATACGAGGAACTTGAAGACTGTCCAGCCTTAACCAGCCTTATAACCTGCATTACACAAAAAAAGTAATACCATGTCATGTTTTATTCCTGTTGGCCACAAAATTAATAGAAATCTTTCAAATAATTTCGCGATTGTAGAACCTATGGTTCGCTTTTTCTAAAACATCGCTGTTTAGTAAAAATACTTTTCCGGGTGTATCGTACGATATACTTCTAAAGTTCCAACTTTAACGTTTGCGCTACGTAACTCGCCCTTCTACATCAGTCGTTTCGTCTATATATTTTTTTTATAGAGATCCAAATATTTTTATTTTGTATACACAGCGTAATTTTTATAATTGTGCTTTCATAAATTTGACAAAAGTAATTTTTTCTTGTAGTAGATTCGTCTGGTATGTTTTTCTAAAAATTGACGAAAAGTTGGTTGATTCAATTTATACAGTGGTGAATTAGCAGAAAGAAGTGCATTAGTTAAGTCTTCAAAGAATGGTGATTTCGGTACTGTTAATAAAATGTAATTGCTATTCCCTGCAGTTTGTCGTTGTAAACCTTGTCTGTGCTTATCTTGTGATATATACCTACTAAGTAATAGTAAAGTTTTTTTTCAACGGCAATTTTCACCTCGCATATTTAACAAAATAAAATTTGACCATCCGTAGAAAACACATCACTATCTATATTGTCTGACGTATCCACGAAATAGGTCCAAACATGACATCTTTGCTTTAGACATTTTAATTTTAATATTTGTTTTATTTAATAAAATAAAATGCGAATTAAATAATATAATATAATAATATAATATAATCGCATGCAGTATCTTTGACGTAATACGCAAAACGACTAAAATAGTGTCCGACAATCGACCCACACGCACCACCGATATAATATTATCGATAAGAAAATACTCCGATAAAAGTGGTTTAGTCGTATCAAAGAATAATATTATTCTATGGTCGTATGCAATGAAATCGGCTAATTGGATGGAAATTCCAGCCTTGGCTCATTTGAAACCGGATTACCTGATATTAAAAATGAAAATAATTCTATTAAATTACCTACTTATATTTTAATAGTCAATTTTTTTAGTCACAATACAAGCGGATATGTCAAAAACGGAAATGTCCTAAAAAATTTAAGGATGCATAAAAACGTAAAAAATAGACCCCACAAGAATGTTGTGGTTAGAACACGGAGTACTTGAAACACATTTGTAATTTGGAAAGCATCGTGTAAGACATTCAAACAATAAGAATATAAGATACAAATGCATTAAAATCCGAGTCCTATTCATAACGCACTTTTCGCACTTATTATATTATATATTTAAAAGAAGAGGCCTGTTTTATGCACCAATTTTCTGACTGTTGAACTTTTTTCCAATTTTTTTTTCACGTCGTTCCAAATACTCCACCGTCAGAGACCAGAGTGATCTACTATTTTCAATTTTATTGTTACCTACTTAAGAAAATGCAAATCCTATTGTTTATTTTATTCATCATTTCATTAAAATATTATATTATATTAACTTTCAACAAATATTAATGAAAAAGTTTAATTGGTATATTTTATAAGAGTAAGTATATAGATTTTTCATGATTTATTAAGACATAACATCAAACACAATTTTACAATGAATGGGGCCCAATAATACCAAGCTATTGAGACAGTCCTAAAAAGTTATGTTAAATTAGGAAACATAATACCACATTTGTAGTAGATATATTCATTGTTACTAGACTATGTTCTCTCATTGTAGACAAATGTAAGATTATTAACTTTTTAAGTAAATGGTAAATATTTAATAACTACATAAAGTGTATGACTGTTAGAGTCAAGATATAATGTAAACAGTATTTAAAATGGTTGATACTCGATAAAATAATGAATCACAAATTACATATTTTTTATAAGTTACAACTTAAGTTCATTAACAATTGAAAAACGTTTCAATATTAAAATACTAGTTTTAAGTCCCTCTACCTCCCCTCCAGAGAAAGCCCATTATTCAGACAGTAGTCATTATCAGAGAAAATTATGAAAGAAAAACTTTATGCATTCTCTACACATAATAATTAATTAGTCAATTACAAAACCCACATTTTTAATATGTGCATGGAGGTCCATTGATTATTTGACAAAAAAAAAAAAAAAGATTGAAGCACAATATATTTTAGCACTTTCTCCATTTTTATTATTATTTTCCACTTCCATTTCCTTATTCCCATTGCTATTAGCAAAAAACATTTAAACATATAAAATTAAATATTTTAAACTTTCTGGTTGTCATGCAACTTACTTGTTTTCTTAAACTCAACCAAAAATTATCATATCTTGGAATGTCTGATAAGCGCCACTCCTCCAACACAATTATATAGTAATCCATTTATGAACAAAAACAAAGAGTAAAACCATGCTGAGGTGTGAGGTATTAGATATAATATATTATTAATTGTATATAAATATATATATGCAGTATAAAAGTACAATTCGCTTAAAAACAATAAAATTGGCAAATATTGTAGCGAGTAATATACGAATGTAGTTAAGAGTATGATAATTAGGTTAAAAATACAAATCTCATACAATTATTTATGTATTACGCTAACATGTTAAGTACACTTGTTTTACATAGATAATGTTGAATACATGCACTTAATGTGTTATGATTAATTTTTTGGAACATAAAAAATAAAAACTTATACAAATTACACTATTTCAGATGATCTACTTTTTTCTCTTCAATGCAACAGTTATACAAACATATAACAGGTATACGTATATACCTACATATATCCAATTATTTTAAAGATTCTTAATTTTTTTAACTAAAACTAAAATTAGATTATATTATATTAAATTTAATTATGTACTATATTATGTTTTAAAACCAATTTTACTTAGCAAAATACCAATAAAATATTCAATTTATGTATTTAATTTAACTTACATAAGTGATTACGCTAATTTAGCTATTTTTTTAAACTATTTGTAAATTTTAACAAAATTAAAAAATGTTAAAAAAATCAAAGTCTGCGTATTTATTATTATTTTATTTAAAATAAAATAATAATTTGTTATCAAGAAAAAAAATCTAAAAATCTAGAAGTTTAAAATTTCTTATGCCAACTTAAAGACATAATATAAATATAAATTTGAGTCCATAATTAAAAACATAAGTCGCACATTTTAAATAAAAATTTTATGGTAAGAGAACTACTATACTGAACACAAATATTTAGTATACTGTTTATAATTTAAATGATTATTATTTATTTAAAATTGAATGATATTTTGAATGCACATGAATGAAGAGTATTTAAAAACAAATAATCTTACAAATTAATAATTGGGGGCTCAATTACTTATTCGGAAGTTGTGTATCCTCCATTTTTTTCCTATTACGATTTTAGCGACTTGAACGACCTCTTCTTGCCACTCCTTTACCACGTCCACCACGACCACCACGCGGTGGAGTAGTTTTGACAGCTGGAGCTGGAGATTCTTTTACTGGTTCAGATTCTGGTTCAGCAACTTCATTAATTTTACCATCAGTATCCGCAACTACCGAATCTTCAGAATCAATTGCTTTCAACTCTTCATCGGGAACTTCAATAATAGGTATATCAGTTTTTATCTCCTGGACATCATCATCCATAGGTTCAGATTCTGGTTCAACTAGCCCATTTTGCTCAACTACTGATGTATCGTCTTCAGTTTCGTCTAAACGAGCTTTTTTCTCCGGTTGTTCAACTTCAGTTTCTTCTGTGTTTACCTCTTTATCATCATCCTCTTTCTTATCTTCTTTCATTTTGCGCTTTCGATTATTGATTTTAGCCTAAACAAAAAAAAATATAATAGTTGAGCAAATTTTATCAAAAATATTTTTAACTAGAAAAAAATCCAGGAATTTCATAATTTTATTATTCATTTAGCAAAATAAATTTTACTTACATGTAATTTTGTAATGGTAGTGAAGTTAATATAATGTGAAGCAGTTTGACAATGTAAATCTGCTTCTTCATCATTCTTCATAAACATTGAACAAATACGGCACACATATCCTCCAGTTTTAACTACAAGTTCACGGCCAACAACATTAGCAGGATTATATTTTTCTTCTTTTTCTTTTTTAATCACCAATGTATCTTCTTTAGCAGTATCATTCAGTTCCTTAGCAATGTTATTTTCTTCTTTAGAATTATTATTCTCTGTTTTTGAAGTATCATTCTCTTCTTTGGAAACATCATTGTCTACTTTAGAAACATCATTCTCTTCTTTAGAAACATTATTCTCCTCTTTGGAATTATCATTCTCTTCTTTTTCTTCAACTTTGTTATCATCTGATATCTCATTATCTTTATTGTCTTCAGATTCCTTTGCAATGTCTTGATCTTCTTCTTCTTCTTCTTCCTCTTCATCATTATCTTTCATATCTTGATCATCGAGCATATCTAATTTTGATGCTACAGGTATTTCTTCTGAATGTACATCATCTTCAATCACAATCACATCAAGCAATTCAAATTCATCATCTTTAAGATCTGGATTAAATTGACGGCGCTGTTCACCAACTTTGCGTAAATGATCTGAAGATAATTTGTGATCATCCCATTCTAAACGAGTATGGAATAATGTATCGCACATTTTGCATTCTGGATGAAGAAATTGTTTCAATTTCTAAAGCAATAAAACAATTTTAGTTAATACACAATATTTATTAAATTAAGAGAAATGGACATTTGCCCAGGCTATGGTACATAGCTACAAGAATAATATATTATACTCATGCCCACGATAAAACATAATTGTTTCGTCCATATATACTAACAGCAGCAACAGGTCTAAAGCATCATTTTCCCCACTTCTTGCCACAATAGTATAGACTTAATAGCGTCAAACAATAGACGATCAGTGGGGGATGTTCAGAATTGGACACAGCAATGTTCTCTTACGGACACGAGTATGGATATATTTAAATATATAAACACATCTATATATGTATTAAGAGGATGTCAGCGTACTATTTATTTTCTCTCTGACCCACGTGCAGCGCAAACACAGGTAAAACACAATTACACAGAATCATATTTTTTTATTTTTAAACACCTAATCTTTAATTAAAATTACTGATTACAAAAACAACGGAGAATAATATTTAAGGCCATTATGGTTAGGATTTGTTTAAATAGTTTCAAAACAATTTAAACAATATTCGAATACGAAGGCAAATAATAATAAAATATCAAACTGATATGTCATACCCTCAAAATTATCATTCTCTATAATTTTTGTAATAGGCAATTTTACACTAGATTACTCAAAATGTGAATACGTTTTTGAGTGAAAGTGTGTCATCTAAGTTATGCTTGGTCCTGAGTGAAAACAAATATTTAGCAGACATCTTCTTAAATATAGATATTAATAGAATTGTATGATATTTTGAATAAGACAGAAATTATTATTGTTTTATTAATGAACATTATTTATATTATTTTTTAATGTGAAATAAACAAATTTATAAATACTTAAAACAGTTAATGTTGAATACACGTATAATTAAAATAAAAACTTAATAATTGAGTGTACCTATTTAGAAGTTAAAACTGTTTATTACAAACAAAGTTCATGATCTTGTTATAAGATATGATAATAATTAACAATTAAATGAATCAATCAATATTAAGTTGCAGAGATCGTCAACATTTTTTATATGATGTAACAAATATACAATATTTTAATTGATGAACTGTACTTAAATATTTATTGAGTTTGGTACTTACACGATGACGATCACTTTTGCGATGTCCAGTCAGCGGGCCATAGAAATTAATATTGCACATAGGACAGTAGTTACGGAATAATGGTTTTGCTTTCCCCTTATTTTGAGCTTGCATACGTTCTAAGTCGATTTCTCTTTGATTTTCAGCTGCTTTAATCTGGTGACGCATTAACTCTACTTGCATTTTGTATCCTTCATCCAAGTATGTCATCATCAATTCATGAGGACGACCTCGGACGTGTTTCTCAAAAGACTAAAATAATGATTTTTTTACATAATTTTGTGTTTAGGTACATGTTGACGTTATGAATAATCACATAAACTATAACTTACAGCTCCATCCCACATGTGTTTTTGACAAACATGGCAAAATAATACAGCTGTTGGAATACCATCATAATCCACATGTTCCTAAGTTATTGGTATAAAATATATTAATTACATTGTATATTTGTTAAAATAATTAAATATTTACTTGGTTTGTTGTTTCTTTCTTGACACCATTTGTTTCATTACTAGAATTATATAAAAGAATAATAAAAAAATGTTCATGTTAATAAAACTAATCAATATATGACATACAAATAAGGCCTTTCAAGAAATATATAAAGAATACAATTTTAAATTAAAAATGAAACCTTCACTTAATTATGATTAAAGCAAAAATCTGTAAGATTGAATGGCAGTTTCAGTTTAATTATGATTATTTACTCCATAAAAAAAAATATCAACCATAAATATCAATATCGTTGTCTCCAAGAAAAGGGATAATATATCCAACAACATTGGATTGTGTTGTATTTATAATTACTCAAAACAGCTTAAAATCATAACAAAATATATTTAAAAAAAATAAAATACAATATACTTGGTTAAAAAGTATGTACTTGATGACACCTTAAACAGGTTATCCCTCCTTGTAATAAGATCATTATTTTAAGATAAATGAAATATTTAGTAAAATTATATTCAGAAATAATATAGATTCATATAACAATAAATCACAACTTATGAATATCAAAATAACCACGAAAGCGGTTTAGTATTTCCAGATTAAGGGTATATTACTCACATGTGACGCCTATATCTAACTAACACATAAAATAGTAAAATATGTGTCCAATAGTTACAATTATGTGTTGTTTGCTTAAACATTGAGTAAATTCACCTATTATTAAACTATAAGTAAGAACAGTATCTGTGTTCTCGTTTTGGTTTTAAACAATATATTAATTTTTAAGTAAATTATGAATATTTTAAAATGTTAGTGTATACTCATCACTGACAAAAAAATTTTAAATATTAAAAAATACACTGTTATCAGCCTTTAGTCAATCCACTTGAAATATTTAAGCCAACAACACAAAATTGGGAACATCAATTTTAGTATGTCATATATTGTAAGACAGATAAAACAAAATCCATCCCACAAGAAATTCTTAACTGCTTTCATGATTATTTTTTTCATTAGTTCTGATTTATTGTTATGTGTAATTAAACATTTACAGCCCACAATGAAATGTTAACCCAACTATACTCCTAAAAATCAAATTTGTATTTAATACATATAAAAGCCAATAAGGTATTGATGAAAATGATAAAAGATATAATCTTATTGAACTTAAAAAGAGTTAATAGAAAAATCACATATTTTGAGATTTACACGTAATCTTAATAAAACTAAGACATCTTGAATCAAAATCACGTGAAATTTAACATGTATAAAAAATGCTTTTTGGTATTGCCATAAATATATCTAAAATAATAACTGTGATGTATGCACATTATGTTTAAATATAGGAGAGTTATAGACATTATCAATTAAACAAAACAACATTTTACATTCCCAATTATTACAGCATAATTTACCAACCAATGAACACCTAGATAAAAATAAATAATTAACACAATTATTGTGTACAGAGATGTTCAAGTTTGTTAACATAAAGACACAATCTTTACTTTTAATTAATTATATGATAGTACACTTAAACAGAATTTTAGTTTATGGATAACTCGCAGTTGAATATTTTATATATTTAATATAAAATACTTCTTTGGAATTTAAAAATAATAATGTTAAAAATAAAGAAATATACACAAGCATAACAAATGTATGAATATTCTTTTAAGACTTAAACAAACGTTATTCAATTGAAATATAAATAAAATAATAATTGGTTTAGGTAGTAATACATAATGAATTTTCTAAAAAATGGTTAAATTAAATGATTTCATAACAATATAGAAATTTTAATTATATATACCCCTAAATATTATCAACTAAAACTATAAAAATTAGTATATCAATTATTAATTAAATAAATAGTAGTATTTAGTATAGCTTACAAACAAACAAAATACTTACTTGATATTTTTATACATAAGGAATAATTTTTACAAGTTATAAAATAGGTTTTTGAATTCATAAAAGTAATAATTCTACTAAGTATACAAAATTATGTATTAAGAAGAGAAATAATAATAAGGGTTAAAAGAGTAGAAAATAATAATTCCTGTTTCTTCTAATATTTCAATAAAATGCAATGGAATATATGGGCGGATAAAATAATTTAACTGAAGAGGGATTGCCAAATGCTTTTAAAATAGCAGCGAAGAATTATATAAATATATATTTATATAAATCCGGAATAATAGATTTTATGAAATGATTCCTTACCTCTTATCATTTTTATCCGCTTCAGGTTTAGAATCCTTTTTCTTATCGTCCTTTTTTGGAGGAGGTCTACGATTGCGATTATCAGGCCTGCGCCGGTTTTGGTTCTGGCGGTTATCAAACAACCGATCAATTATTGTGCCAGGAACAGAGAGATTCGATAGAGCACAACAAATGAAAAACAAACTCAGATGAGATTATGAAATTTGTTCGATAATTCGATTGCCAGCGAAACGAATCAGCCAGCTCCAGAATTCAAATTGCCAACGGCAACAGGCCAAACTCAGAATAGCTAAAACGCTCAGCAATAAATAATTGGCAAATCGAAATAATTATAATAGAACGTTTAGATATACTATAAATATGATTAGTTACTGTACAAAAACCTAATTTAAATAATTTCCTAATAGGTATTATTAGGAATATTTTAAAACCTATCCATTATTTTTTAAATTTGTAAAATATTTAAAATGTTAAGAATATATAACAGCTTAAGTACTAATTTTTTAATTTTACCTTAAATGATTCTTGTCTTCTCACCATTCCAGGGTTTGGACCCCAATTTTGATTACTTCCGTATCCACCCTAAAATATTTAGTGTTTAGATTTACATATAATAATTTAATAAATTATCGTAATCCTCATTCATTTTTAAAAGAAGTTGGCATATAAAATAAATTTACATTTTTATTTAATAAATAAAACTGTATTTATTACCTGATTAGGTGCTAAAAGCTTAGATAATAAATCATTAGCTAGAGCCATTTGATTGGGATGAACATTTGGCATCATCCCACCTCCTGGGGATACACCAGACTCCCAAGGACTCATCTTCGGGTTTCTACCATAGCTATTGAAATTATTGAAACGGCTGCTGCCACCTCCATTGAAATTTCCACTGCCGCCGCCACCACCACCACTTCCATAATTGCTAGAGCCACTAAAACTATTGCTAGGGCTTTGTCCATAAGAATTTCCATAGTTGCCACTGTTTCCAGCGCCATAACCACCACCACCACCACTTCGACGATTGTAAGACATTTTGCTGTTAATCAAATATATATAAATTACGATTAATTTGCTATCGGTAGGTATAGAATTCAAATTTGTATGAATGATAATTAGAAAAACTAGATAATCTTATTAATGATGATTTAAAAATTAAGTTTAATTAATTACTGATCATTTTACCAGTAACTACATAGGAGATTTTTCCCCAATAAGAATAAACTATTTTCTAGGGCTTTTAATTATTGATATTTCATTATTTAAGTAACAAATTAAATGCTGTAAATAAAATAACTTAATTATAGATCAAGTACCTAACTATATTATTTAATTTGTAATTATTAGTTTTTTATATCATTTAAAAAGTTATAAATATAAAATTCACCTAGGAAAGAAATTAAAACCACAATTAATAGTTCAATCAAATTTTTACTGGATAATTTATAGGTAGGTACTTAACAGTACAAAACTCATATTTTATGAACTAAATGTAGCCAGGTGTCATAAATTATTTTATACAAACCAGAAAATTTGATAACTACTGTGAACCATAATCATAGTATAAGATATAAATGTAATATTATATTAATATATAATATTGTAGCGAATAGTAAGACCACTTTTGTATACAATTTAAATTTTGATAGAGTCTATAATAGTAATATAATTATTGTTGTTTAGTTTGCATTTATAAAGTAAGCAGAAAAATCACTAATTATATTAAAACTGTATAATTTTACACAGAGTTATATTTAGAAAGTCACTCTCCCAACACAAGTTGAGCTAACAGGGAGTGTTGCAGCTATATATGTTTTATCAATTAATTGTTGTATACTTTTGTGCTATAAATAAAGATTTATTATTAATTTTGAGAATGATTGTCACATTTACAATAATTTAAGTTAGATATACCTAGAAAAATTATGAAGTTAGTATATAGCAACTTTTTAATATTAGTAGATATTTGACAAGTACAACTTAATGTAATTATGACAAACATAAGTATATAAAAAAATAATCAGAATACAGAATTATAATCAATTTTTTTACAACTAATAAATGGAATCAAGCTTGTATTTAATTTTATTTGGTACAAAATTAGCACCTAACCTAAACTTAGGCAACTAAGTATTCAATTACAATCTTTTGTATTTTACTAAAAATTATAAAATGGAATGTTAAAAAAAATGTATTAAACACGCAGTAAACTCTTGATTATTCATGGTCTTCAGAACTATCTACAGTAATATAAAAAATGTGTTTATATACATGTCAGTGCCTATATAATGTATTTGTAAAAAAAATAAAAGTACGTAATTGTTGAATGAATGATTCAATAAAAATATTAGTAATCATCTCATTTCCTTAAAAAATACTATTTAATAATATATACCTAATAATGACATTTTTGTTTCAATTTAAATTTTTTGAATTTACTGTAATTCAAAACCCAACAATTATTATTGCTGTTTGATAAAATTATTTCAGTTATTTTTTTTCTCATCATGCCTACAGACGATTTAACCCTCAGTCATGAGCTTATAAATTATCCAATATCGTGCATATACGGATGCCATCATAATATTATTTTACTTGAATCAGCACATAACATTATCTATTGATCATAACAAGCATCAAATCTATCAGTCTGAATTGAAATTGAACGTCCCTCCATCCCTCCATATTAAAAATGGGCCACTGTAGGATTAACTGTCTACCGAATATTAATATTATGCAGGACGTGAAAAAATCGTAAAATGAGTACAGGTCCGGTTTTGGTGCAGAAACTCTGAAGACGTTTTCACGTCACCCAAATTGTGAACCGTAAAGCTTCAATCCGGGCGTAAGTAGGCCAATCACCTCTCACGTGTATCAACACGTATGAGCGTACGACTCCATGACGCGTGCCGGTCGATCGGGATCGTCCGAAAATCAATATAAAATAAAATCACGGAAAACCGGCATCTGCTATCATTCGTTAACATTAAATACCTAAGCAAATCGTCGGCGAGGCGTATGGAGTCTTATAAACATGTCGATAATGATTAATTAATAATAATTTGTACGATAAACAACTTAATCGTGGTCGATAGGTATATTTACATACTAACGCGATGGGGATCGTCAGGGGAACGGCGTCGGCGCGCGCACTGAGATAAAATACAACAGATTTCTTTAATTAGATCGACGGCCGCGTCGTCGACCAGTTTAATTTATTTAAACAAATGTAAATTATAATATTATATTATGGTCGTTTATAAGCGGTACTCTTATTCGGCGGTTCTCAAACGTGTGTCGTGTACCCGGCGCGCGCCCTGTATGTAGTACGTTGGCGTCCGCGACTGCCGAGTGCTGCGAATACTCACGGTTGGGTCGTTGTAGGACGACGACGATGTCAAGGTGTAGAACGTGTACAACGAAGATTGAGCTTTTGGAATAGATTTGTTCGTGAAGAACACAAAACGAACGTATTGACGGACGGGCTAAACACGAACGGCGGCACGAGAATAGTGTACGAAAACTGCAACTAAAATGGCGGAAACCGACGCCGAAACTCGTAGTGGTCCTGCAGCAGTGTGACCAACTGTCGACAGGTGTTGCGTCTTGCAAATATATAGTATGTTGTATGATATTATCCGTGCGTCTGTGTGACTGTATATCTGTGTGAATATTTGTCTGTGCGACTGGGCGACTGGGCGACTGGGCCTGTTAATCTTTAGATACTTGGAAAAGTTGGAATTATTATACTCATAACCCGAATTGTGGAAATACCTTAGACATAATATATTATTGAGATATCTTTATTAATATGAAATATGAATATAATATAATATATCATAGACCTTATGGCTTATACTAGTATTATGCTTAGCACTGCCGGCGTTGTACAATTTTGATTTTTGACGGGAGTGAGATCAAGTATTTCAGTATTTGCCGACTGTAATATGTCGACTCGTATATTTTAAAACAAACTATGTGAAGTATAAAAATTCCTGATTTTTCTGTACAATAGTTAAGGTGCGCTAAAATAGGTAGAGCAAATAAATACAATTTGATAAATATTGAAAATCATAAAACCGTACAGGTAGATAACTGCCAGGACTATTTAAGTTCAAAAAAAATAAGTGCATAAATTCACTTGCCGGGTGTATATATGATTTTAATAATTTTGTTTTGACTCTGAGACCTACCTATGGTGGTTTTACATAACAAGGCAAGGGATGTTTTCAATTTGAATTAAGTGCGAGCGAGAGACGCCGCCAGCCGGGTGTATATATGAAAATACTGTACATTTCATTATTTCAACTAGGCACTACTGCACTAGCTATAACTACAAAAACAAAACTAAGTCCTACTGCCAAATCCTGACTTCACCATCGTTTTCAGCATGATGCTTAACTATATATGACGATATTTAAGTTTTTAAGTGAATAATGAGAGTTTTAAAATATTAATATTTTACATAGGTCTAACTCGTTTAAAATTAAAATATCGTTAAAAAACTTATGTTCTTACCTCTAAAGTTTGATAAAAGTATAAAACTGACACCACACAGCACACTAGATATTGGAAATTTGGAACTGATGAACGAAAATTTGCTATGCCATGTGGTACATGTGTACGTGTGTAAGGCGGTGCAACATAGCAACACCACGTCCTCTTAAACACTAGTCATAAACAATAAATAGGTAGGTACTCCAAATTAAATATTAAAGTCCTTATGTATAAAAAATTACTTAATCACTAGGGTCTTCAATTATGGGTTACTGTACATTTTCCAATTTTAACAAAATTCAACAGTTCCAAAATACTCCTAAACTCTAAAGAAAGATAACGAATGACTCGCACCTTCTATATATTATCTAATTAGTAATTATACATTCAGAGGCGTATACATAATTTCTGTAGGGGGAGGGGATCTAAAAATAACAATTTTAAGGTACCCACACATTAAAATAATAAATAACAAAATATAGGTAATATAACATTTTTTTTCATAATTTATAAGTACTAACTTAGTATTATGAGATACATACAATATTCGTAATATTATATTAGATTATTCATAGAAAATAAAGATTCTAATTTTTTTGTAATAACTTTATAGTACAATATACTGAACATTTGTTTAGCATTTCTAGTTGTCAGCATACCTTTCAAAAAATTTGAAATTACGCCTCTGAAGAGGATGCAGCACACTATTTGTTTTCTCTCTCTGGCTCACGCGCAACATAGACAAAACGGATTTACGCAGAATCATTTTTTCTATGTTTTAAAGTAATCTTAGAGTAAAATAACCCATTACAAAAAAGATAGAAAGTTATATTTTTGAGGGAATGACATAATCGATTTGTCTAAATATTGTCTCAAAACAATTTAAACATAATTTAAATGTACAACATATTAGTGTTTATTTTGAAAGTAGAATACAAAGTCAAATAACAATAAAATATAAAATGGATATGTCATTCACTCAAAAATTTTATTCTCTATGTTTTTTGTAATGGGTGATTTTACTTTAAGATTACTTACAAACATAGAAAAAATTATTCTGCGTAAACGCGGTTTATCCATGCCACGCGTGTACCAGAGAGCCGAGAGGGAAAACAAATAATGCGCTGACAACCTCTCAACCAATTTTCTTTTTTTTTTAGTCACTTCAATAATTACTTCTTCAGCACTATAATAGCCAATAGGAATATGTATTTGATAGGTATGTCCATTGTCAATGGTAATACAAAATGTATAATATTTTAATGCAAAAGCGATCCATGGATATTTATATTATACCTATATTATTATTTCTTAAAACTAATTCGAATGTAGGAAATATTATTAGCCGCACTGACTATGCAACTATGTAACTCTATGACTGACATGCGGCGTCGTCGTTGCAGCGTTGTTATCGGCACGATTTAAGATATAATATCTAATCGTGATTATCAGCAGTCGGTCAAATTTTATTCTTGTAAGTTGTAATAATTTAGTATCTATACAATTAATGTATGATTATTAATTACTGATTAGTCGTTAGTGTAATACATAATATGTATATTACATGTAGTGTAATATAAATAATATAATATATTACGACGAAGTAAAAATTTACAAAAATTATAGCCATTTTTTTTCCTTGTAACGCCCTAACACTAAACACACTATTTTATAAAATTTTAAAAAAAGTCCTATAAGAGGATTTGCCCCGCATATCCCACCCTTGTATACTCCCCTGTACACACTGCATAAAGATCTTTCAATGAAAACTGTGACTACAGAAGAAGCTTCACGCATCTATACAAAAATGTCATAATCGTCTTCAAACACCCCATAAACTATTCATAAAAAACCTCTCCTCCCGTACTATACCTGGCTACCTCAAGCGTCGTCTAAAAAGGAACTGGTCCGAGTGCGAGTGGTTCTGTGACTTGTTAGGAAATTAAAAAAATAATTAATTAATGTAAAAGTTAAATAACTAAGCAACTCCCAGTTAGGTATCACTAATGGTGGCAGTGTTGCACCAACCAAAAATGTATGTAAATTTCATTATATTATAACTCTTCTACATAGAGTTATTATGCTGAAAAGTACAGATTGTGTTTTATTAACGTGAAAAACAAAATGTCGTTCAACACAAATAAACTGTTGATTTCTAAAAAAATAATTTTTACATCGTACAAATATTAAAATATAATTATTTAATAGTGACGGGCAACGATATAATTTTGTGTATCGATATTGTACCGCGAAATCGTATAAGCCATCGTAAATTGTACGATATCTATATCGTATCGAAAATACCGAAAATATTTTAAAATTATTTTAAATATTATACCTACTTGATACAAATTATACTTATTAGTTATAACTTATTAAAATTAATAGTTAATATAAATAAATAAATATAAATACAAAATTAATAATTATTAATTATTATTTATTAGTTCAAAAATTTGAGTTACCTAATACCTAGCTAATTCCCAATATAGGATATAATATCGATATCGGAATCGTATATCGAATTATCAATACTGTAGCCCGTCACTGATATTTAATATGTTTTTATAATTTTGTACGATTATATCTCCTCTTGGTTTAAAAACTGAAAAAGTATATAACATTCAATCGATTTGTTCAAAAATAATTATATCTTTATTGTTATTATTGGTTACATACTATAGTCTATTTGATTGGATTTATCGTCCAGCAAATATCATCAAAGCACGGAGATACCTCTTCTTAGTTTTTGCTTACATTTGGATTTTTTTTTAAGTTTTCAAGCCAAATTTTGTTTTAATAAAACCACATGGGTATTGCATATTTAAACGAATATACTACTCAAAACGTCTAATAATTTGTTTTACCATATCAAGAGTAATTATAATTACTATTTATAAAGCAGTATTTTTATGTGTTATTTATCATCTGCACCATTTGGAGTAATGAAAATCAGTCCTGTAAAGAATATACTTTAATTTTGTATTCGAAATACGTATTCGAATAAATGAGCATTAAAGTATTGTGAATACATTTAAAATAATATATTCTGAATACATATTTGAATGCTAATTTTTACCCCCTTAATATTTTTCAATTTTGGAATAATAATTGGAAATTAATGTGGGTCACTGGGTCAATCATATTTCGGTTAAAGAAAATAACTATACATATTTTATAAATTATAATGTACCCGATTTTTAATAGAAGATTTTGTTTTGTCACAAAAATAAACTATATTTTGGGTTCAAAAAAGTATTTTTAAAGAATAAAAAAGTACAAAAAAATTATGCAGAAATCAAAATACGTATTCGTATATTTTTTTTTAATTAATTAAAATTTTATTAGAAAAAAAAATAAGTATTTGAATACGTTTATTTGAATGCTTTACAAGACTGGTGAATATATATATATATTTTATAGGATGAAAGTGACTAATAGAATCTTGCTCGTACTTAGCGGGGTTAAAATTAAAAAATTCCCAGCTATTAATAAATAAAAAAAAACCGACATTTTTACGCAGTATCAGTGTTTGATGATATTGATTTTGTTATTTTGTTATTTTGTTGTTAATTAGTAATTACAAATGAAATACTTGACATTTTCATTTTTAATATTTATATTAGAAATTAGAGTTAAGAGTTATCTTAACATGGTGTCTATATAATCATAGGATTCACTTCGCTGTAATTGTTGGGGTAATGGGGTGTCAAAAATTAATCTCAATTTACGGACCCATTTAAAACGATAAGTTTTGGCACGGTAGGCACTAGGCAGCAGTACAAAGTACAGGTACCGCAACGACCGGTCTACACTTTTGTCAACCGCCACCACGGTCTACGACGGCGTGACATCGCCGACTCTCGCACCACGCCGCAAAAGCACAGGGCGGGACGGGAATATTTTAACTACCTGATATTAACCAATAAAAATTAAAAAATATAATATTTGTGTCTGTAGAATAAAAAAGAATACATTCAATTGCATATGAATATATGATGAAAAAAATATTTGTACTATATAATTTATTAATAAATTATAATCAACATTCAAAAATGGACGACCAAATTAATATCAAATATATACTTTCCCAGTCATAAGAATGTATGGTTTTTTGGAATAGTATAGTAATGTAACAGTCAATTTTACACATTTACCAAATCTAACAACAATTTATTATTATTAATTCATATAAATAATACATTTTAATCAGTATATTGAGCTATTAGAATTTAGAATAATAAAAATACATATAATTATATATAAAATATAATAAAATATCAAATAGATACCTACAAATTTAAATTTTTATTATTTTTCATTAGAATTTTCACGTAAACTGAAAATTACTTATAAATGCAGAAAAATAATATACATATACTTATTATTATAATATTATGAAGTCTTTACAATTTTAATGCACCTGATAAAATCCGACTCCTTTGAGAAATATTATTTATCACATCTTCATTAACTTAAATCAATTTTTTCCACACTGAAATTTTTATTTCAAACAATACAGTCAAAATGTTTGTCATATTATATTATTGACTATCTGCGGGTACACGTTTTTCTTACAAGCGCTTGATGACCGCCGATAAGCCAATAATATAATTTGCTGTAATTAATTGTATTAATAGATGGATAATCGTTAATGATCTAACGTCGTACACTATATACGACATCACCACCACAGTGAGACTCTTAGGCTCTCAGCAGACACTTGTAGTATTGGAATCTAGCTATAGAGTCTTAGTCTATATACAACCTCCAAGGAACTTCTAAGGGGAATTGAGGCATTGCAGCCTTTTACTCAGTGGCGTAATTGGGGGATCGCAAGGGGTCGCACTTGCGACCCCAAATTTAATGAAGGGGTTGCATAAGTATAAATTTGCAACCCCTGAAATTTCCATATTAATTATGGTTTTCGTTTGTAAAAAAATTAAAATAGGCTATAGTTAATATTTAGTCATTAATTAACTATGAAAAAAAATTTTTAGAGAACAATTATGTTAAACAACATATTTTAAACTGTTTGCAAGGTATAAATGAACCAATAAACTTCACTTCATTTGAAGATGTTAGTACAATGTATGGTTTTAATGAAAGTGAACTCAAGTCTGAAAAAAAAATATTCAACAGAATGTATAAAAGCTTAAATAAAGAAAATACTATTCAATCTAAAATTAAATATATGAGATCAGGCGATAATGCAGTTGGGTTTCCAACATTGGCAAAATTATATGAGCTTTTTCTAACTATTCCATCAAATTCAGCATCATGGGAAAGAAGCTTCTCATGCCTTCGTCGTTTAAAAACTACTTGAGAAATACTATGGGACAATCCAGATTAAATCACCTAGGAATTTTGCAAATAGAACATGAAAGATCGTCAACTATTAATAACGATGAAGTCATAAAACAATTTGACTCATCTAAAGTACCACGTCGTTTAAAGCTAACTTAGCTAACTAAACCCTACTAATAAACATTTAAAATTCATAGTTTAGGTATTATAAGAAAAATTAAAATATATACTTGCTTATAACGTATTTTATATTAATAGTGAATATAATAATATAATTATATGATAACGTATGTTAAAACATTGATTATTTTATAATGTTGGGGAGGGGGGGTGGGGGCAAAGCCTCCACGGGTTAGTGCATCCTAAGTAATTTTTGCAACCTCTGATGTTTTGCCCAAATTACGCCACTGCTTTTACTCCTACAGTCCTACCAGCCCAAACTTAGAGCAGCCCTTCGAGATTTTCTCGAACGCTCGACTGGCCAATCCGGCGCTGCGGAAAGCACACGCAACTGATTCCGCCGTAGCCGCGTCAGCTTGCCCTCTCAATATGTTTTCTGGGATGATAACTGCAGCGCCTCGTAACTCCCCCCCCCCCCCACAAATGCCACCTATACCTTTAATAATTTTGTGTAAAAATCTCAAACATTTAAGTATTGAAAATTTAATATAAGGTTCTAGGTATATAAGTTATGATTACAAGAATTAAAAACATTTTAATATATATTATATATATATATACCTACGTATAATTTTCTGCTCACATTAAAAATATCTGAGTACACCACTGCCACCAGTTTACTAATTTAGCTATAGTTTAGCTAAAGTATTGTTAATTTATTCAATATATCAATGTGATCTATATATACTCTGTATAGGTACTACAGGTATTCATAAAATCAGTGTTGTTTTTGTAAAAATCTATAGCCTATATAGGGCATGGGTACGTTTATTTATGAACTTCAATGATACAAATATGGCTTATCAGTTATCACTGATGCAATGAATTTATAAGTACAAAACTAATCAGATTCAACCTTTCAAAAAGTAGCTCACTTATATAATTGGCTCTCACAGTCTCACGTAATATCTACATTTATAAACTCTTTAGCTTTATAAAACACATTTCTTGCTACCTAGTTTTGTTTCTGTATTTTAGAAGCTTTAACGTTATATATAGCATTTAGCTTGATAATTCTCTTGGCAATTTTTATTACTCTGTCGCAAGTTGCAACTCAAACGGTTGATTAAAAAAAATTGCAATAATCATTGTCGCGAATGATGATTAACTATACCAATACGTTATACACTTTTACGTATGACGTTTACGTTTACGCACATTTACGTATGGTAATAATCAATCCTAAATATTTACTACACGGGTTGCCGGTTGGTTTTAACTTATATAGATCATTCTAATGAATGTCATAATATGACACTTTAAATAATAATACAGAATTTACGGATTACTTAATTTTTTTAAATTGTAGCCGGTAGGGTAGTACTTACGAGGGTATACGTGCGTATTTATTCAATTATACACCAAAATACCAAATGATAATCATATAGTTACTGTTACTCTATAATATAGAGTCCTAACCTATAGTCTACCTATATGATGCTAATTTAGCAAATGGTAAATGGGTACACGCCGTGTACCCTCGTGCATATACCCTCAAAAACACCACTGTATAAAATTAAAATATTTTACTATTATTGTTAATCATAAGAAGCGTTGCATATTATGACGTACCTATTATCTTGTACGTATCTTGTATCTTATGTAATAATATTTGTATGATTTCTGATTTTCCACACTTATACCTATTACATACGTACATTGCTCGGCCGTTGACCCGTATATCTAAAACTGGTCGCGGTTATTATAGTGTACGCGAGTCACACGTCATGATTATACGTGAGTGAGTGTATCACGAGTTTATGCGTTATTTTTTGGAGGTCTTTGGTCCGTAAGAAAAATGGGTAACCCGTAGTTTTGGTATTTTGTTTCTATTTTATGCATCTATGTTAGAACTTAGAAGTACCTGTACCCAGTGCTTGAATTGGAAAAAAAATAGAAGGGGGATGCAAAATTATAAAAAATATGTGCGTCCCCAAACATTTAAATGTCTTATTGTTAAGTGGTAGCATATTATGTCCCCTCCCCCTTAGTTGCAATAACCTTTTTTTTTTACAAAATTACAGCAATAAATAAATAATATTCCTTTTTATTTAAAAATTAAAAATAAAAATATTTTATAGTACATATAATAATAATTGTTATTTATTTTATAAATTAAAATATGCCCATAAATGTTTATATGAATGATCTATGTCATGTTCGGCTCGTTTTGGACATCTTATTTCATCTGCAATTCTTTTGCCCTTTTTAATCCAACTTTCTACATAGTGGTCTGGTTTAAACAATTGAACGGGTGGTCCAACACAACTAATAAACACTAATGATGCTATGTGTTCGGAAGTTAGTAAGTTTCTTTTAGGCGTTATTATGTTGTTCATAGAACTAAATGATCTTTCACATTCAGATGAAGATACAGCAATAGTTGAGATTGCAGTTAGAAGTGGGTTTAATGTTGGTATTTTTGAGGAATCTTTTAAGTCTTTAAATTCTCTAAATCCTCGAACTGTGGATACTTCATTTAAGTGAAACTTGGTTGCCAGTCTTCTAATGCTATCGTCACCATATTGGATATCAATATTATCGGGCCAGTTATTGGGATCTAATACATTTAAATCTTTAAGAATATTTTCAAATTGATCTTTAAAATCATTTTTATTTTTTGATACATTCGTTGCTTGAGTTGTGAAAAGTCTTGAACGCATATTGTTTGCAAGGCTTGTAAAGAACTGTCCAGGGTTAATTTTTGGTACTGATTTATTTATCACTAATGGTACATCCTTAAACTTCAATAAATCACCAGCTTTCAATACTTCTTGTGTTTTCGGTCCATATGTATTTGACATAGAATCATCAGCGTTATCATCGTCGTAAAGCTATTAGGCATTTGCTGTCAGGGTGTTCCCTGTTATAATGCAGCGGTGGTTATTTATATTCTATAAATAAATTGATTGAATTCATCTGCTATCAACTACTACATTATACCTTCATCATATGTTTTCGCCATGAATAATAATCGTTATTATTTTTGCTCTGATAGGCGAGATAAGTGATAACAGTAATAACAACATAAAAAAAAAAATTATTTCCATTAATTTAATACAATGTTTAAAATGATTCCCGTCCTCAGCGTCCCATTAAAAGAAATTAGAAGGGGTACGCTAAAATATTTGTAAAATAGAAATGGGACTCCCCCCAATTCAACCACTGCCTATACCTCGAAAATTTTTTTCGCTAACACAAAAGTTGTGTACAAGTACAATTCACTACGTCCAGTAAGATTCACTCTGAGTTACTGAAGTACAAAATAAAAATAATTGTTTAGAGATCAAATTCTAAATTAATTTAGAATTCAATTATTAATATATCATAATAAATTGTTTAATTAGTTAGGTACCTATTCCTATAACTTATGTTAGGAGTTAGGACACATATAGTTACTAAAATGATAATAACTAAATAAACATAAATTAAGTACTAATAGTATTGCACCAATTGTGTGGTTGTAAAACTAACAACTTGTAAATCGCATAACAGAAATATCTTATTGTTTAGGTATCTTCACGTGTATAGGCTCATATATACTTATGTTCTTATTATAGTTTGCTATTAACGTATTGTATAATATTTATAATATTAATTATACTTATAATATAGTAATTAGTAATACATAATATATTAATATTATTATTAATACAGTTCGTATATATTACTATATTAGTTATGTTATGCTTACAATAAAATAGTACTTTTTATATGTCTAAATTAAATATTTAAATAATTTAGATCTTAACTTGGGCAAGTGCGTAACATATAGCAAATGTATGATCAACATATCACGTTTAGGCGTGTGACTCCGTTAGTTTAAAAATGATAGTGAATCGACCTATTATGTAACTATTGCAGATGGTATAAGAAAATTATTTGTGTTCGTATGTTGGTTTTTTATAATAGTCCAGTTTTTTAGCATGTTATGCGTCTATAATATAGCTCAAATAATCATAACTCACTTAAAAACTGAATAATCGTAAAAACCAACATACGAACACTGCAGATAAAGAATTGTTCTTACCATTAAGTTTCCTTATAAGTCGATTCACTCGAATTTTTAAACTAACGAAGGTAACCGTGATCTGTTGAGCGTAAATTTTCGATGCTGCGCACTTGTAAGTTGACGGAGAGAATACATATAGGTGTGGCGTCCTCTTAATTGATAATTGATAAAATAAAAAACTCAAAATTTGAAACGGGCCAATGAAAACGTGGTATACATAAGTTGCTCTGTGGTGAGCTGGGTTATTTACTATAATATGCGGGCCGTGACTCTCGTCTCTCGGTACTATAGTATATGTGAAGCCATGTACCAAACTACCTGGAAGTCACCACTCCCACGGCACGTCTATGATACTCTATGATACCGAGCCAACTTGAAAGGCTCTAGTTGAGCTACAGCATACGAGCCACGAGCTAAGCCAAGCGTCGTGGATTGAATTTCCACGTTTTGAGCATTCATCTAAAATTATGACAGTAATATTGTCCAAAATTACATTGTGATGAGAATGAAGCTGAGATACTGCTACAACACTTAAATACTTATTAGTATAGTGACCGGATTTATATGCACAACAAATCCTCAAAATATGATTTTAAAACTGCTGAAATACCTATGCTACAGAATATATGCACTTAAAATTGAATCGAAAACATTTTATTTAAAATAATGTAAAGATAACTTTTAATATTGGGTAAATATTAAAAAAAGGTATAAAGGAGTTTTAAAAGTAGGTATAAAAAATTATTTTTTGTCACGCCTGCACCGAAAGTTTGGTTGAATCGTTGGAAAGCTACCTTTTTCTATCCAGCGGGCGATAAAGTGGAAATCCCCAAAAGTGCTGGACGAGCACACGTATCCCATGCTCAACCAGGTATTGAAAATTATACCACGGTCCTTACAAAATATAAATGTTGGTTATATCTTATATTCATATATTATAACCTTCTTGCATGACGCTCAAACATTTTTATTTCATGAAATTGTTTTCGTAGAATAATCTAGTTGTTGCATATAGATCCCTGCATAGTGAATTTTTGCGGTGATTACATTTTGTTGTTCTTACTTTATTCTAACATAATAACTTTTATATGATATACTGAAATCTATACCGCGCACGGTCCTTACAAATCATACATTTTTGGTTACATCTTATATCCATATTATGCGTGTTTTCGGGCTTAACTTGTTTATATTTTTATCAGTGTATCATGATTTTGGTTAATGCTCAAAGACTCGATGTGAAAACGATGTTTTTGTGGTTATTAGAGTTTCTAGGAAATAGATACCTGGTAGATTTATTTTGTATATCACGATGTAGAGAAGAGAAGGTGATAACACTCTGCTTGATCGGGAGAAAAAAAGTGGCTTATTTTTCGACGGCAATTTTGTAGTTTAAATAAAATCCACCGTGAGCACCACAAGCTTCGAAGGCCGGTTGTTATTCAATAATAGCATTATAACCACTATGTAATTATGCATTATTTTCATTTTAAATCGTAATTTATAAATAAATTAATATTTTATTTAAGATGAAAAATACCTGTGTGTGCCTATGCATAATATAATATAATATATTTGTTTTTAATTTAAATTTTATATGTTTAATTTGTCTCAATTGTGTACAATGCTCATGTGTATAAAACATTTTTAAGTAAATGTTTATTTTCCATATAGTTATGAGTCTTGTGACTATATATTATATCCTGATTTGGGTAGTATTTTTAATTTTTTTTTAAATTATACAAATTTCAATAATAAACTAGATTTATTATCAACATAAAAAAATGTGTTGTTTAATTAAAATTATAATTATATCACAATCAGTTGATGGAAATATGAAACTTAGCTTAAATATGTTATAGGAATATTATAATAAAGAAAAATTAGTATAATATTATAAATTTTTATAACAATTTAAAATTGAATTAACATGTACATAATAGTTATTATTATGTATAATAACTATAATTAATAATATATATATAATATATAATATTATAATATTATTAATAATTTTTATTTTAAATTATAATACTTATTTAAAATATTAATATCAGTATCTTGAAAATAACTTAAAATTATTGCATGTACAAATAATTTATCATAGTATAAACAAAATTATTAGTACCATATAATAATTATATATTACTGTGGAACTATTAAGTAATTATCTACTTTAAATTTAAAAATTTTCATAAATTTTGTTTAGTTTATTGTGGTCTTATACCTTTGGTTGCTCGAAATAATGTGATATTCTTTCCTTCACTAGCATATCCCGTCTTACAAGCCTGGCACAAAACATTTATTTGGCATTTTATAAATTAATTTACTATTAAACTTTTGAAAATATAGGAAAGCCTATTGAGTCTGCCAGTAGTAAGTAACTAATGTTTTAAAGGGCAGTCAGAGTTCTTACAATAATTCTATTAAATTTGGAACAATATTATGGGAAGGGATTTTTATTTTAAATACTGTTTGTTATGACTGGAAGTCTACCTCTATATATTTATTTTATTGAATTCGTGCCTATATATAATATTTTTATTTATTTCAACTTGCATGTATGATATAATTATACTTCGTATGAATTATGAAATTTGATCAATAATACCATATTATATAGTTCATTTTCAATACATCTTAATAGGAAATAATTAATGTAACCGGCCTTCGAATACTGTGGCGGTGCCCGGTGGTATTCATGTTAACTAAAATAGTGCCGTCGAAAAATAAGCCACTTTTTTCACGGAGTGTTATCACCTTCTCTTCTCTACATCGTGTTGTATATATTATTAATAACCAAACAACGTAATCATTTAATTTTGATGATTACAAATTATCAGTTACCTATAAAACCAAAAGTTATTACCATGAATATAACCAAAACCGCGAAAACGACTTTTTCATAAAATATAGCAACCCGGTTACATTTGGTTCAGCGCGAAAATAACACGCTTATTATAACCTCCATGCATGACTCTTAAAATGAATATAACCAAATCGTTTCTTTCATAAAATATTGTTTTCGTAGAATTATAGTCTGGCTGTTGCATAGATTCCTGCATTACCTTTGCCGTGGTCGATGAACGCAGAATAGTAAGTGTGGCTCGTGTGGGAAGGCCACATTCAGTCTTGGGCGAAATGCAGCCCTCGCCCGCGTCTGAAATAGCTCACTTTCCGTCCTTGCCACACAGTCTACCTACTATTGTAGTTCTTATGGCCATTTAACACTCTTTATCAATTATCTTCAATCTATAAAAGATAAGCCCAGTGGCGGCTCGTCAGGGGAGGCAAGTGAGGCTGAGCCTCACCTAGCTATTGTACAGAAAAAGGAGGTATATATACTATATTTATAGTTATTTCCAAATTCCAATCGACTTTAAGAATATTATATTCAATAATATAATGTACATTTTAAAATACAAAATAAATTCATTTTGTCGTATATAATATAATTATCATAGTACACAATGAGTACATACTTTGTCTCTGTTATCAAAAATCATGACGAAGACGTTCGTTGAACGATATAACGATCTCGATGACAGCCGAAGAGTGCCGAGAGGCCAGTAATATTTAGCCTCAGACGAGATGGGACGGCCGTACAATGATAAAATATATAATGGTAGAGGGGGAAATCGGAATTTTATTATGAAATGAGGCTGAACGATTCGGGCCTCAGAGTTTGTTAACATTATCCATTAGTCTTTTGTCGAAGCGACGTAACTTCCACTAATTGAAATAGGAACTGGGAGGTTGTCTTAATGGATATAATGTCGTGTAGTGTAAGTGTATAGGTACCTACCCACAATACTTTTATCACAAACTAAAGATATTGGTTCATATCAAATATCAATCAAATAATAATTAACACAATTAATAATTATTATTCTATTTGAAATTTTATACTGCCTTGTAGTTTGTACTGTTTGTAGCGTTTGTACCTACTATAGTACTATAGTTTATTGTGTTATAACTAATTATGTTTCCGTTTAATGATTTAATTATGAATTTACTCGAAACACCATTTTCTCGACGTAGTGAAAGTAACAAACGTCAGATATTAGATGACGGTCGTCCTGTAGTTTCTTTACATAATTTAAATATAAAAAATTCTAATTCTAAGATGTGTTCTCGTTCTTTTAAGGAATCTTGGTATGATTCACACAAGTGGTTATGTGGTAGCTTTTATGAACAGCGGTTGTATTGTTGGCCTTGTGTTTTACTCAGTAAAGTAAAAAATGTTTGGTCTTCTGATGGTTATTTTGATTTGAAAAACTTGTCAAGAAGTGTAAAAAAACATGAAGCATCAAAAGACCATATAAATAACTTCATTGGGTTGGTCCGGTTGGAAAAAAATAAAGGAACAATTATTGATGCCTTAAATGAAGGTTCTCGTTTAAGCAAAATATTGTATAACGACAATGTTAGAAAAAACAGATTAGTGTTGTTACAAATAATTGAGGTTGTAATACTATTAGGTAAACAAGAGTTGGCTTTTAGAGGTCATGATGAGAGCACTTTATCTATTAACCAGGGGAACTTTCGTGAAATGTTTAATTTGCTCATTAAACAAAATGCTGAGTTATTATCTCATTATGAAAAAATTAGCAATGTTTTTACAGGCCAATCAAAAACTATTCAAAACGAAATTATACACTGTGTTTATGAATACATAATTGATGTCATAAAATCTGAAATTAATGATATTAATTTTTTTGCTGTTATATCAGATGATACAACTGATATTGTGGAAAAATCTCAATGTGCAATTACTTTGAGATATGTAAAAAAAACTGGTGAGTTAAAGGAGAGTTTTTTAGGTTTTCATGATGTGAGTAGAAGCAAAACTTCTGAATCTCTTTTTAATTTAATAACTAGTGTATTAGATCCATATAATTTTAGAGCTAAGTTGATAGCACAGTGTTACGATGGGGCCAGCGTTATGGCTGGCCATGTTAGTGGTCTTCAAAAAAGAATTAGAGATGAAGCACCAAATGCTCTATTTACTCATTGTTGTGCACATCGGTTAAATCTAGTTTTACAACAAGGAAGTTATTGTGTGCCCCAATCTCGAATATTTTTTGCAACCCTTTTAGGAATATCTGTATTTTTTAAAAAGTCTCCAAAACGAACATTTGTTTTAGATACAATTATTGGCAAGCGTATACCTATAGCTAATGAGACTCGCTGGTGCACTCGATCAAAAATTTTAAATTTTGTTGTTTCAAATTTAGATAAGTTATTAGAAGTAATGGAATGTATTAGAGATAATCCAGAGTCAGGAATGGAGTCTATAAATGGAGCTAAAGGTTTTATAAATAGTTTAAAAAAATTTGAATTTGTATTTTTCATGATGATATTTAAAGACATTTTTAATATAACTGATACATTATTTTCAATTTTACAACTTAAACATTTAGATGTGGCCTATTGTGTTGAGCAAGTAAATTCAGCTATTAATAAAATAAAATCATTAAGAAATGATGATCAGTCCATTTTTTTTTTTAATGAAGCAAAAAAATATAATTTTCTTAAAAGGTCAGAAAGGTTGTCTGAAGCTGAAACTCTAAATAAGTATAAAATGTTACAATTTGAAATATTGGATAATATTATATGTCAATTGACTGACCGTTTCCAAGATTTAAATAAACTAAAATTTTTATCCCTAGTTGATACTTCCAAATTTAAATCATACAAAACTGCTTTTCCTTATGAAGGATTTAATTGTTTAACTTTAATATATAAAGAGATATTTGATACAGATCAATTGAAAAATGAATTGTCAGTTATTTACTTTGATGAGCAATTCCATAACCAAAGTATTCAACAATGTGTGAAATTACTAAAAGAGTTTGAAGAGTCTGGATTATTAAAAGAAGCATATAAACTGTTTTGTATTGTTTTGACTATACCATCCACCAGTGTATCTGTTGAAAGAAATTTTTCATGTTTAAAACGCATTAAAAGTTATCTAAGAAATTCTATGACAGAAGAAAGATTATCTTCCTTAGCTACAATCTCCATTGAGAAGGATCTAATAAACACTTTATCAAAAAATGATGAAAAATTCTATGAAAAAATAATTGACAAATTTGCATTACTCAAAGACAGAAGAATAGATTTAATTTACAAAACATAATATAAAAAAAAGATTTATTTTTATAATATTTTTGTTTTAGTATATGAGATTTATGAAATAAGTATTTTATTTTTTTTTATGTATATGACATGAAATAAATATTATATAGTTTATATTATATGGTTTAATGTTTATTATTAATATATTTTTAAAGGTTAGAACTAATTAATATTAAAAGTGAACTTGAAACTCATTGTTATATTTTAACAGCATTTTTTCTCCCATACATTTTGAAAATATCTGCCTCACCCCTCAAACGGTTCACGAGCCGCCACTGGTTACAATATTTATAAAATATAATATCTAACAAAACAATAAAAATAACTATACATTATGCAAATTATAAATTAACTTTAATGTTATAAATTATTGGTTTAAAAATAGAATAAGTTTATTTAGTTTATTTTCTTTTGAACTAATATTAGATATACCCACGATGTAGAGAAGATAAGGTGACACTGCTCCAGTATCTTTAAATGGTATAATAATATTAACGCAAAAATTCGCAGCAGTTTGTTAGTTCAGAATTTATCACTAGAGTACGCCACTATTCTCACGAACACTGACTTTTATACGAGACAAGTCATAATGGAAATTAACATTTAAATTTCATTTAAGTGTATTAATTGATATTCAAATGTCAATAATTTGCATGCCATAATATAATTTATGTTATAGTGTATAAATTATTAAAATATACCATTTTTTTGGAATTATGTACCAATTATTGTGTAAAAATTATAATAAAATTCCATGGTATGTAGCCATGTCGTACAAATTTATATATATAAATATGTACAAAAATAGAATTATAGAATTAGTAATATCTACATATAATAGGTATAAGATACGAGTTTAAACTGTTAATAAAAGCTCAAATATACTACTAACTACTGGACCCAAATACGCCCCAATATCCAAATAAAAAATCATAATAATATTTATATAGGTAAACCTGCGTATATAATATATAAGAACAAAAAAAAAGAAAGATCATTATTAATTGTTATATTATTTAAGATGAAATGTTATACTAAAAATACTAGCCTGGATTGTTGTATATAATTAACCTTTATTCATAATTGTTACACTCTAGTCAATTGCTTACTACTATATTTACTATAATGTATATCCGAGTGTCTAACACACGATGTAGAGAAGAGAAGGTGATAACACTCGGCTTGATCGGGAGAAAAAAAGTGGCTTATTTTTCGACGGCAATTTTGTAGTTTAAATAAAATCCACCGTGAGCACCACAAGCTTCGAAGGCCGGTTGTTATTCAATAATAGCATTATAACATAGACATATTAATAAATATGTTAATAATTTATTAATATGTCTATGCATTATAACCACTATGTAATTATGCATTATTTTCATTTTAAATCGTAATTTATAAATAAATTAATATTTTATTTAAGATGAAAAATACCTGTGTGGCTGTGTGTGCCTATGCATAATATAATATAATATATTTGTTTTTAATTTAAATTTTATATGTTTAATTTGTCTCAATTGTGTACAATGCTCATGTGTATAAAACATTTTTAAGTAAATGTTTATTTTCCATATAGTTATGAGTCTTGTGACTATAAATTATATCCTGATTTGGGTAGTATTTTTAAATTTTTTTTAAATTATACAAATTTCAATAATAAACTAGATTTATTATCAACATAAACAAATGTGTTATTTAATTAAAATTATAATTATATCACAATCAGTTGATGGAAATATGAAACTTAGCTTAAATATGTTATAGGAATATTATAATAAAGAAAAATTAGTATAATATTATAAATTTTTATAACAATTTAAAATTGAATTAACATGTACAAAATAGTTATTATTATGTATAATAACTATAATTAATAATATAATATTATTAATAATTTTTATTTTAAATTTTAATACTTATTTAAAATATTAATATCAGTATCTTGAAAATAACTTAAAATTATTGCATGTACAAATAATTTATCATAGTATAAACAAAATTATTAGTACCATATAATAAAATATTACTGTGGAACTATTAAGTAATTATCTACTTTAAATTTAAAAATTTTCATAAATTTTGTTTAGTCTATTGTGGTCTTATACCGTTGGTTGCTCGAAATAATGTGATATTCTTTCCTTCACTAGCATATCCCGTCTTACAGCCTGGCACAAAACATTTATTTGGCATTTTATAAATTAATTTACTATTAAACTTTTGAAAATATAGGAAAACCTATTGAGTCTGCCAGTAGTAAGTAACTAATGTTTTAATGGGCAGTCAGAGTTCTTACAATAATTCTATTAAATTTGGAACAATATTGGGAAGGGATTTTTATTTTAAATACTGTTTATTATGACTGGAAGTCTACCTCTATATATTTATTTTATTGAATTCGTGCCTATATATAATATTTTTATTTATTTCAACTTGCAAGTATGATATAATTATACTTCGTATGAATTATGAAATTTGATCAATAATACCATATTATATAGTTCATTTTCAATACATTTTAATAGGAAATAATTAATGTAACCGGCCTTCGAATACTGTGGCGGTGCCCGGTGGTATTCATGTTAACTAAAATAGTGCCGTCGAAAAATAAGCCACTTTTTTCACGGAGTGTTATCACCTTCTCTTCTCTACATCGTGGTCTAACAGATAAAACTAGTGCTGAACAGAAGCACTGAACACGGTTGTAGATAGAATGGTTACGCAACGGCCTATAGTAATCAGCCAAAAATACTGAACATAAATGTTCTTATTGAATTATCACTTTCTCGCGTCATACTAGCGCTCCCGTGGCTGATACTAGCATGTTTTATGATACCAGCATGGACTTTAGGCGGGATAAATAAATTTAAATGTTATTATACATAGACATATTATTAATATATCAATATTATATTTATATAATATATCAATGTTATTGTTTATCATGATAATTTTATATATTAAAATTGATATATGACTTTTATTGACTTCTATGATAAAAAGCTATAGCTTTTTGCCTTATTAATTATTATTATAGATTTACATAGGTATTCTATAACATTATTTTAAAATGCCTCATAAATGCTGTGTATCTGATATTCATACCATTGGTAAAAGTCTTTTTGGTGTACCAAAAACAGACTGTTTGTTAAAAAAATGGGAAGAAGCATTGGGTATTAAACTAAAAAAAAGATTTAGGGTATGCTCTTCACATTTTGAAGACAGCGATATTGTCAACACTTGGGTGTCAGGAGAAGGATCAAGTGTGAAAATTGTTTAAAATATTTAAATAATCAATATGGAACAGTATTGGAACCAGAAGGAGAATTAGTGAACATAAAGACAAAAGGGTTCTTAACTCACCCAAATTATTCGTTATATCTTCTTGTTAAAGAATTTGAATTGAGTTTTATGATACATGCCGATTCTTATGATGTGTTTGAAAAAACGTATGAAACAGTTTTACAAAATAAAAATTTAAAATTAAAATGGCAATGCTTAGAATATGAGAGTAAAATACTTACTAATGTGTATACTATGTACATAACTATGCGAATGCGTCAGCATTCATATTTCATATGCTAAAAATCAAGAATCAAAAAAAATGAATAAAACTAAAAAAAAAATATCAAAACTAGTTGTTTCATAAAATGAAATCATTTATATATTATAATGCCTATAGAGTATAGAATAAATTTGTTAAATTTTCAATTATTTGTTGAATTAAAAAAAAATTATTTGAATTAATGTATTTTATTTTATTATTATTGTTTATACATAATTGTTCATTATAATGTAGATAGCGCTGTAAGGACGCGAGTTTTTCATAAGAACCTATTGAATACATCTTATCAAAGCTCGTTGGGTAACCATTCTATCTACAACCGTGGCACTGAATGTAAATATAATGTTACCAACATAACTTAACACATACATTACATTAACGATATCTACGTATTTTAATGTGTTTAATAAAGTAAACTATCTATACAATTTTAATTTATTATAATTTCAAATCAAATTATTACTTAATTACAAACCTACATTTGTTCTATTAAAATATGTGGTAAATATAATTGTATAATTATATAGTATAAATAGTTTGAATTCTCTATATTCTAAAATAGATAAATTCTGACCTAAAAAAAAGTGTACAGTATCAAATAAAAACAACTAAGTTGATTTTATACACAATAATTACAAAGCACCATAGTCAAATTATTAAAAAAGATAAATGATTAAGTTTTTATAACTGTGAAACTCAATAAAAAAAATATATTACCTACAATTAAGTTTTAAAAATACCTATTCAATTTTACTTTAGGATAAACAATCTCTGGAGGTTTGGAACAAACATATTCCCTATTATGATAAATTAATAAGTGAAAGAGATTATGTTTGTGAATTACACTTTGAAGCCAATAGTATTACATTATCATGAGTTCAGTATTACTGAAGAAGTTGTAGAAAAACTAGAAATTTGACTACGCCAATTTTAAAAACAGAGGCAGTCCCTACAATTTTTCCAGGACTTCCGAAATACCTATTTAACTACAACAAAACTATTGAAACTATTTTAAATTGTACATAATTGATTAGGATAATTACTTAAAAAATAATTCTTACTTGGATAATATTTTCAGTTATTAAGTAATAGTATCAAAAACGTATATAATTTTTAATATTTTACAAAATGTAATGTATTGTAATGTAATGTATTCTTTAATGTATTCACAATATAAAAACAGGCCTTCGGGCGAATGGTAGCGCTACCTACCAAACTGCCGAGAAAATTTGTGACCGGAATATGTACAAGTGGTGCACCTTATCTACTCTACATCGTGGATATACCATGTTATCTAGTCTGTAAATTAAAATTAAAACCACCATGCGCGCTAATCACAGTAAAGGCACAGAATATAATATGACATTCCATATATTGTGGTAGAGACTATAGGGGTACCGCGAAAAAATAACCCCGGAAATTTAAACCCCGAAAAAAAGAACCCCGAAAAAATAACCCCATGAAAAAATAACCCCATAATATGAGATTTTTTAAATTAATCTCAAATCAATACAAAATGTATAACATATACCTATTACCTACGTACAATTGTTATATTCCTACAAATAATATTAATTTGGGATTCAATGATAAATAATTGTATACCTACGATAAAAACGATTCAGAGCACGGTCTGTCTGTCATATCGATCAGATATATAATAACTAGGTACAGTGACATATTATAATGGATAAGAAAGGTACCAATAACTTTATCTTTAACGTAATGTAATGCGGTAATTTATAAAGTTTGTCAATTTTGTGTGTTCATTTCTCTGTATTCGGTACTACAGTGGTGTACTACAGTGTTCTTTTGTATTATGGATAGTCTAGATATTTTCGAAAGCCAGAAGGGCAAAGAAAAGTTAGCTTTTAAAAAGTTTATGTATGTTGTACACAAAGTGTGTTTAAATTTTATAAGGTGGAAATGCTGCAAAAAAAATAGTCATAAATGTCCATGCATTTTAAAAACTTCCCTGGATAAAAAACATTTAATTAAAATTGATCATGAACATAATCATCTTTCGTGTCAAAATGAAATTGATGCCGCAAAAATTAAAATGCAAATTAAAAAACAAGCGAAAATATCAAAATCTACGCCTGCGCAGTTATTTTCCGAAGCTGTAACGGGTCTTTCAGAAAGTATTCTTGAAGAACTACCCAAGGAAAAATCAATAAAAAAAACCATTCAAAATCAAAGGACTCAGAATTTTCCAAAAGTACCAGATAATCTAAAAGATTTAAAAATAGAAGGTATGTATTCACTTTTAAAAATTAAGATATACGTGTAATTATGAAGCACGTGTAATACACGGATTTTTATTTTATTTTTTCGGGTATTTTGAAATACACGTGTATTTTAAATACATGAATACACTGATACTTTCAAAGTCATAGTATAATAATACAAACTTGGTACCTAAGTAGTAAGTACAAGATGTAGTAGAAATTAACTTTATTACAATAATAAATTATAAACAAAAATAAAATATGAACAATAATAATACCTAATTACGTACCATTTTTTCAAAAGTATCCGTGTATTCGTTAAAAAATACACGTGTACTTTTAATACCAGTAGGAAATCGTAAGCCTTATATATATATAGGGTAATGTATAATATTATATATTATATTGTAGGTGAATGGAGTGTTTTCGAAAATGAACAATGTTTACTATTTGATAACCACAGTGAAAATAATGAGAGGGTAATAATTTTTAGTACGTTAAACAATTTGAAGTTATTAACATATGCAAAACCTAACCTGGTATGCAGATGGAAATTTTGGATTAGCCCCGAAACATTTCTCGCAACTCTACATCATACGAATTGAAAAATATAGTGAATTTTTCCCTAACACGTGTTAACATTACACATTTGTGCCATTTTTGTGGTCCACCGAAATTGTTACGATGCCAGTCGATTGTATTTGTATTTTGTATCTTAGACATTCTTAGTCATAGGCTGCTCTGTGTACGATAAGGTTTCTACTTCAACACGCGTATTATTAGGATTATTCATGTTTTTCGAAAATATATGCATTATTTTGAACCATGACCATTTCTGATTTTATAGCTTGTACGATTACGCATTTATACATGTACATAATATGTGTATATATTATCATAAATATTATTTTTATTATTGTTTAAAGAATTAAATTATACAATCCGTAACCACTATGTTTAGTTATTTTATACCTACCTCTTTACATATTTATCTGTGTTCACAATAAGTATGATTCCGATACTATTTGATACACTATACAAATGTGTTTTCCTTTTCTTGAACGATCATTTTATACAGATACTAGCTCTCCGAGCTGGGGAGACCCCCAGACCCCCAGTGTTACTCCCAGTGGAAACCGATTTGCCTAAAATATTGGTCCAAAATGTGGATTGCCGATGAGAATAGTGGATGAGTGATAAGGAAAGTGGACGTGTGATAAGAATAGTGGATGGGAGATTAGAATAGTGGATGCGTGATAAGGATTGTGGATGAGTGATAAGGCTATGCTTTTTGGCGGTATCTTTCGGTGACTTTTGAAATTTGGGTATGAGGGTCCGATCATTTCTCATGCCCGAGGATGTGCTCTACAGTTGATACGGTCCAGACTTTCTTTCGAAAGGAAAATCATAAATCTGTATGTCGTGTTTATGTTTCTAGCAAGTCAGTCACCTCAAATGACGTTGAATGTAGTCATACGTTGTTAAATGCCGTGGCCAAAATCGCCTAACCTAACCTTACCCCCAGACCCCCCGGAGTTGGCGAGGAGTGTTGTCCATGTCGGACGCCATAGTGGTCTTGTGGTCCAGTCGTCGACTCGAGCCGGCACGGTGTATGGGTGATAAGGCTATCGATGGTGAGATAGTGATAAGAATTCGTGATTAGAAAAGGGGTATGTAAAATTGAAAAGTGATAAGGAAGGTGGATTTGTGATAAGGATAATGGAATTTTGTAAGGAATGGTGGATTAGCCAACGCCAAATCACGTAACCTTCGGACGGTGTCATAAATTATAGCCGCCGTGATTTTTTTGGGGTCTAGCAGGTCAGTCACTCGATGGAATGTAGTTGTCTCCGTGGATAGGCAATCCGACTGCGTCGAATCGCGGACGAAGTTGTTTGCTATGGTCGGAAATGAAAAAAAAAAATTTGAAAATTTCGGGCGGCCATGCTAATCGTATAGCCGCTGTGAAGTTTTGGGTGTCTAGCAAGTCAGTTATTCGATGGACAGTAGTTATGTCCGTGGATAGGCAATCCGACTTCGTCGGATAGCGGACAATGTGCGACGGCCAGGTCACGTCGTCAGGTATGCAATCCGACTGCGTCGAATCGCGGACAGCGTTCATTACTGTCACCAAGAAAATAAATTATGTAATATATTACATGAAAACAATTCAAAACATTTCGGGCATCTATGCAAATCATATAGCCGCCGTCTTTTTAGGGTGTCTAGCAGGTCAGTCACCTCGAATGACGTTCGCCGAAGTAATAAGGGTAGGCAATCCGACTTCGTCGGATAGCAGACAATGTGCGACGGCCAGGTCACGTCGACAGGTATGCAATCCGACTGCGTTGAATCGCGGACAGCGTTCATTATTGTCACCGAAAACGCAAAATTAATTTATAAATTACGTGGAAATATTCGAAAATTTCGGGCGGCCATGCTAATCGTATATGCACCGTGATGTTTTAAGGGTCTAGCAAGTCAGTTATTCGATGGACAGTAGTTATGTCCGTGGATAGGCAATCCGACTTCGTCGGATAGCGGACAATGTGCGACGGCCAGGTCACGTCGTCAGGTATGCAATCCGACTGCGTCGAATCGCGGACAGCGTTCATTACTGTCACCAAGAAAATAAATTATGTAATATATTACATGAAAACAATTCAAAACATTTCGGGCATCTATGCAAATCATATAGCCGCCGTCTTTTTAGGGTGTCTAGCAGGTTAGTCACCTCGAATGACGTTCGCCGTAGTAATAAGGGTAGGCTATTCGACTTTGTCGGATAGCGGACAATGTGCGACGAACAGGTCACAACATCAGGTTGAATCGTGGACAATACCTATTATATATTATGTATATTTTTATGTTATGATACATTAAATAAACTTTAGGTACCTACGTAATAAGCAAACCCATATAATGTTATATTGCTAAAGTTGTCCCCCGCACGCCATCACTCCACCAACCGACCAGTATCAATTAATAATGGTCATACTGTAGCATTGCGAGAATCGTTTATATTGATATATATAATAATATAATAATATGATATTATACAATATTCGACGTCAGCTGAGGGCTTTTGAGCCGGCGATCCCACCTCGTCGATAAGCAGACGAAATTCGCGAAAAAAAATGGAACCTTCCGACGCATGTATTTATGCCTGTATATAGTAATACCCACTCGACGGCGGCGATATCCGCACTCGGCTAGTTTATTTCATATAATACTCATAATTGAACCTATATAAGTTATTTCAAATAGTATATAGTCATATCATTATACAATTTAATTGCTAGACTTTAATTAAATACATAAAGTTCTATTTTGTTATTGTATTATTTAGAATCTGTTGCAGTTTATTTTGTATGCTACACTAAGAGTAAAACTGTAATATAATATTTACCTACTACATAGTATAGGTGTTGTATATTTAATCATGAGCATGAAATACAAATAATACAAATAATTGATATACACAGCTATTGCTTTTATTGTCTACATTTATTGAGCAATGTTTATGTGGTTAAATATTAATAATAATATATTGTAATACACACTGTGTGTTGAAGTATTCGAACGTTTCTGTCACATCCACCGTCGACTCGAGCTAGGATATATATTATTATATAATAATTTAACTTAACCAACCACCGCGCCGTATCAACTCTTAAAAGTCTACATTTATTATAAGATGCATGTACCTACAGTTCCTTCTGTTGTCATATCGTCTATCAAATATATAATTATATGAGTAGCATGTATATACCTATGCCTGTACGCCGAATAAGGGTAAAACTCAAATTTTGAAAAAAAAATCATAAAATTTTCGTTAAATACGAATAATATGAAAGAAAAAAAAACGCAAAAAAAATAATTCGATTTAACACGGCCGCCGCAAATTTTCACGACCCGGGGCCGGCATCGAACGCTCGACCCACGGGTAACCTGCCTAACGCCCTAACCGAGCTACCTACCTACTGAGATGAGAAAGGGAGTGAAATCAATGCCTATTAAGTCGTCTCGGTGCCGAGGCGAAACGCGAACGCCGCGGTCTCCCGGGTCGGGCGGTCTACCGTCGGACGTTTTTACGAAGCGAACGCGATTTACGCGAAAAAAATCGGACTTTTCTACGCATATATACAGGGCCTGTATATAGTAATACCTACTCGACGGCGGCGCTTCGCGGGCTCTGCTGTCGTGGATTTTACTCGACCGCGGCACTCGCCCGGAACGGAGTAGGGGCGGGCGCCGTCGGTAAATTTAGCGGGGATTCCGAATACGTCGCGAGCGGGGAGATCGGACGTTTGAAAGACGGGTAAAACTCGATCGGTAGACGAAAAAGTGTGAAAAACCGTTCGAAACGGCCCCAAAATCGACGACGGCTAATAGAATCAGTCGGAGTTCTCCTCCGGGGCACCCGTCGTAAACGAAATAGCGTCGCGCGGGGCCTATAGATTTGGCGAGAAACGCGATCCGGTGACGGACGGGGCCGCGCGACGCTCCGAAAGGGGGTAAAACTCGACTTTTCGAACGAAAAGCGCGACGACGGCGCGCGGCGGCGACGCACGGTTCGCGCGTGATCTCGGCCGAGAAATCGTCGAAACGAAAAAAGCGCGGGTGCTGGGGGCCGTTAAATCCGACGGGGAAGGCGAATAAGGTCCGAACGGGGCCGCCCAGAGCCCCCCGGGGGGGTCAAACTCGAAAAAGTTTGAAAAAATTGAAAAATCTGAAAAAAATCGTGAAAAAGTGATAAGAGAGACTGATTACGCAGCGACGGCTCCGCCGCCGCCGGGAGACCGCCCGCGGAAAAAATTCTAATTTTCTCATTGGCGGGTTGACTATAGCGCAGAAATTTTCGACACGGGAGGCGCCACACGGGTTTCTGTTTTATATATAAGGATATATCGTTACACTCAAATTTGTTTCTCAAGAATGTTGAATGCTTATTAAATTGTTTTGAGTCTTCATGACTACACTGTGTAGAATAATTTATTGATAATTTCCATATATAATAAATATGGAAATTATCTATGGATAATTATTAATTTCACAGACTTCTGTATAGAAATCTGTGTATAATTTACATTGTTATCAAGTGAAGGTCAGCTGTGGACGGCCGCCATTTTGTCGGTTGGAGAAATATTTCATTCGTTATATAAAATGTAATAGGAATAACATCGTTTTTAATGGTAAAATAATATAGTAAATATAAAATGGTTTAAATAAAATATTTTTCTTTTTTTTAAAACTACAGGTTTAGAAGTAATCAAACGCAATACAAGATAAATCATAATTAGTCTTATCAACCATATAAACATTATTTTATTATTGTTTTGTGATATAAATTACTCTATGTTGCCAACCGACATCGAAACTTCAATTCATATGTTTTCATGGTAGGAGTTTGCTTACTGTATCTATCTATATAGAACTCTGCATTTCATTCATGGAAACTGATAAGGGTTATCTGTAGTTGTCGAAGGATAAAATATATTAGAAAGTGAACGAGTATAAAATTCTATATAATTTCGATGTAGCAATTGCGCTGCAGCTGCTGTGTAGTGAGTTTGCTGTTGAGGAATGAGGGCCAGGAATATATCTTCTCATTGAAGGTTATTTTCATAGTATTTATTTTGGCTATCGACTTTCATTTGTCTACACGTCACTATCTAGACTGGTAAAAGTATCGTTTATCAATCAACAGATTTTACTAGTTGGGTAAGACTTATTTTTTAATATTTATTAATTACATTGATTATATTGTCTTATTTGTTGGGGTTGATGGATTTTATTCTTAAAACTTAAAACTATCACACATTATTTGTAATTTAATGATAAAACAAAATAATAAAATATGTAGGTACATTTAAATATAAGTGTAGAATACACTGTTGGGAGTACCTATTGATTGTAAAAAAAATTGGAGTAAGTTCAAGAGATATATTTATAAAATTATAACTAACATTAGTATTGGAAGTAAAAAATACTTATAATAGATATGATTTAATTAACTAATCAATAAGAAATGTTGGTACATTTAGGATCTTGTGAATTAAAAAGTACCTATGTATGTAAGTGTCATTTATACGCTTTTATATAAATTTCTGATGGTTAACGAACAATTGACCCCGTTATCTTTATTAAATAATACCAAAAATTATACATAACTTTTTTGTCAGTTTTGTATATTAAATTACAGTGGATTACACCCAAGGGTGTGTCATATTAATTAGATAACTACTCAATGTGATTTTTTTTCAATTTATTATATGTCTGTATTTATGACTGGGGTGGCAGAACATAAATTTTTATTTATTTATATTATGATATTTAATCATAGATTAGATTGTTACATACAATTTAAAATATTACATATAATGCTACACATTGTAAATATGTATTGATGTACCTAATTAAAAAAATATTGAAATATAATAAGAAACAATATTAAATTCTGCGAGGAGTGAAATTAATTTGGTTTTTTTTTGTCCTTCTTCATGTTAAGGAGCAGAAAAATGTTTAATATTTAACTTTGAGGGTAGTTTTTGGTAGCAGATATTGGATCTGGTTAGTACCTTGGTTTCTTTGAGGGTTTTCTTGTACCTTTTACAATAATATAATTATTAAGCTATAAAGAAATAAAAGGGGGTAAATATTGAAATAAAAAATTTTTAAAAATGTTCTTTTTGTTTATATTGGTAAAATGTTTGTTTCCAAGTCAAAATGCAAATTATAATACAAAGTATTAGCTGCTCTTATAGTTAATTAAAAATATCTATGAGTTAGAAATTTGACAAAATTCATAAAAATCACAAATATTTTCTTATCATTTTGTAGTTAATAATTCATAAAATGTAATTAATTTTAATAGGTATTGAACATTTAGTAAGTACAAATGTCAGGGATTTTGGAAAATGTTTAAATTTTGGCAACCCACACCATACTATTGAGTAACCTTTTTTTCTTTGTTTTATAATTTATTGGTGATTGTTATCTTAGTCCGACAGCTTGGTGGTGACATATCACCGGGACACTTGTAATCGTCTCAAATAATGATGAATGATACAACTAAATTTTGTAGTTTAGTCACACAGGAAATATATCTTTTCTCTTTCATATACCTATATTTTTATAGTAACCTAATAACTAATATTTTATACTATAAAAAAATATATAAAAATGTACACTACCCACAGTTTGAGAAACTCTGTACTAGATTATCATGATTTTGATTCTGGAGTGTCAAGATTAAAAATGTATGATAATGTGTCATATTTTTAATAGAAGTAGTCAACATGTTGTATATCTGTCTGTCTTACCTCAAAATTAAAATTAACTACTTACAGTATATTATTAATTTATTTAATTAGGTATATGTATTTAAAATAGTATATACTTTCAAATATTTAAAAAGTTAGTGTCAATCAAACAAATAAGAATTTCTTTTTCTTTAAATATTTATTTATTGTTACTTTTTATAAAACATGCTTTTCTTAAAAATGCATCCGTAAGATTTATTGTTATCATTTCCCTCCCTCCCCACACCTTGTTTATAAAAATTTCAACATTTTTTTACTATACTGTGCGCACGTTGAGAGCATAACCAGTTTGCTGTCTAATAGCAGTCGAAAATATTTTTTCCCACTTCAACTGATCATGCTTTTAACATTTGTGGAGTATGTATGTTGTTCATTATACTATATTTCATATTTGTACTATATGTTCATATCAATTAATGTTAAATTGCCGTTTGAGGCTAAAAAAAATTTTAAATAAAATAAAATAAATAGATTAAAGGAGGGCAAGTGGATGTCGCTATGCTGTACAGTAGGTTACAAGTGGGTTACTGTAATGAATGGTGTTGAATTTGAATTCAAAGATGGACTATCGTTGTATACAAAAAACATTTCTGAGCAAAGACAGTCATTCACCCTATGATATATTACTAAGTATACTTCATGATATTATTGTTAATAAATTTATTTATTAATCTATTTACATTGTACGTGGACCTTTGTTTTACCTTTTAAATCCTTAACTATAAAAGTTGAACATTTTATACAAGAATTTCTTACTCAAATAATTTGCACATTTTCGTGGTTTTTACGTATTTTGTCAAGACTTGAACTTTAAATTCTTCTAAAAAAAAATTGTGACCATGAATTTTTAATATTTTTCAAATATCATTGCAACAATATTTTAAGAGCCTTGTATTAATTTTTCAAGTTTTTTTACCAAATAAATATTTTTTGACATTCATAAAAAAAAAAAAAAACTAAAAAAATTGGAAACTGAAAATGTCCGTAGATAGTTCAAACAAATCAAAATATTTTGAAAATGTTATTGAGTATAGAAAATGCTATTATCAACAACCAGTGAAGTTTCATGTATCTCCGGTCATTTGTGTTAGACTCTAACAGTTACACCAAAAACCAAAATCGATTTAGTCAAAAACCGATTATGAGTAAAAATTCCCATTTTTCCTAAATTGTTTTTGGTTTTTCCAAGCGCTTTTGAATATTACTGAGAATTTAAAATGTTGACCTACCCAAGCACCAACTAGATTCACTTTCCCATCGAACAAAATACTGAAGTTGAAAATCGAAGCATTATTTTGACTACTTATCGTGTACACAGACGAAAATAAAAAAAACACATCGTTGTAAAATCAAAACATTCATCGCTATTTATTTTGGAATTTGAATTCCCTAATAGGTGACATATGAATCAATAATTTTTTCTCTACATAATTGGTTAGTACCTATATTGTTTTAATTATTTAAAAATTTTAGATTGTAAACGGAGCTTTCAATCTAATGATTTTACAATGTATGTTTTTTTGTTTGTTAACACGAAAAAAAATAGAAAAATTGCCTTAATCTAGCCTAACCTTTGAGGGTGGTTTCTGATAAGAAATTGAATCTAGTTAGTACTTTTGACAGGTCAAAATTGAAAAATATCATTGTTTTTTAAAATTACCGGAAAAAAAAAAAAGTGAAAAACGAGAATTTTTACTTGAACTAAGTTTTTACAAAGTTTTTATAGTTATTTTTGCTGTAACTCAGAAACAAATAACTGGGGATACTTGAAATTTTGACTAATGTTTGTCTTAGTACTTTTTCTGTATTTTCAAAATAATATGACGTTTATTGAGGCATTTATAGATATCTGATATATTTTACTTTTACTTTTTAATAATTTTTTATTCTATAAATATCAATAAAAAAATGTTAAATGAGTCAAAATGTTTGAAAATGTAATACAAGGTTCCTCATAAATTGTTCATAAACTACTTAAAAAATATCGAAAATAAATAATCACATTATTTATTTATTTTTATACGATTTAATTTAGAATTTTGACGAAATTCATAAATATCGGCAACATTTGATAATTAAGGCTGTACTTATAAATGTAAGATTTTAAAATTTAATATAAAATTCCACACACATTTTTCTATTATAAATATTTAAAGTTTAACTTTATACAAAATTTCATATTTAAAAGAAGAATTACGTTTCTAGTTATTTTGTTATTTATTTTAATTATTTACATTTCACTTATACCTAATATTGTATTTTAAATACACAACTACGTTTTCAAAACATTTAGATTAATAATTAATCTATACAATTATTATATGCTACCTATTTCCTATTTATAGTTTATACTGTATTACTATAAATAATAAAATACATTACCATAATAATTAATAGCAATGTATTTATATCATAACACGCTTACAGACCATCTTCGGTCAGAGTATGAAAAACCCATATCCAAATATCTTTGAATTCAAGTAATACATTCATTACAGTGACCTACTCAATGACGATATTCACTAGACTCCTACTGTAGGTACCTATAGCGAAGCGGTTACCTACTTTCCCCATTTTTAAATCTGTGTCAGTCATGTATTAACCAAATTTAAGAGTTACCAAATTCATGAAATAGTCTAAAAAAACAGCTTTGAGCCTTCACGAACTAAGCAATTGAATTTTTCAGATTCCGTGAAATAATCATCACAAAATGTGATGTAATATAATACTATTATTTTTGATAGTTTGATATAATATATAATCGAATGTGTCCTGACTGATTGATGAACTTAGAACCTAAACCTGTAATAGCCAGTGATTTGAACCCTGGTATTAAAATTAGGTACCGATTTTTACGAACATTTCAGAGATTATTTTTAGAGATAATATTATGAATGTTTAGAAAGTTCAAACACTTACTAAAAGCTATAAAACTGACCTGAGGTACACCAATATAACGTCGTATTTTTTACTTTTTTCCCCTCATCAAAGTCATATTATACAACTAGTAATTTATAAATACCATAGGGGGCTCTGTTCTATACCTGCTTCGCTCAACTACCCCTAACCTAACCTATGAACGTTTGAAGTTAGAATTTTTACAAAATTGGTTATTTACAAGTAAAATAATGATTGCTCAACAAACAACTTTCGCGTTTTTGTTGTATTTCAAAAAATATTTATCATTTCAATTTGAAAGATTACACTGTTACTTAAGTTAGTATTTTTAATACTGAATACTCGGTGAATTTTTTTAAATATTTAGATTAATTTTAAGCTATTTATAGGCATTTCACATTTTTGAATTCGTACTTTATTTTGTTTATGATGATTTGTATTTTAAGCTCAAAATACTTTAAAATGTAGCACATAATGATTCCACATATGTTGTGCTTATACATAGCAATTTAAAAATATTAAAAACATATACGCTCGATTTATTTTATATTCGTAAATTGTAATTTGTAAACGTAATATAATTCAAATTAAAAAAGGTGGGCAAATGGGTATTGCTCTTCTGTACCGTAGGTTATAAGTAAGTCACTGTAATGGTTGTTGTTGAATTTGAATTTAATGATATAATATCGTATACGAAAAACGATTCTAAGCGAAGACCAGTCAGTCTATGATATATGACTGCAGTATACTCATGAGTATATTTGATGATAATATTGTGAATAAACTAATAAAGTAATTTATTTACCTACCTATTTAGTATTTACGTAGAACATTGTTTTCAATTTTCAATCCTTAGCTATAAAAGTTTAACATTTTTAATGTTTAACTACGAAATTATTTTTAAATTTAAATGTCATTAATTTTTTAAAAATTCAAACTTTAAATGCTATAAAAACTGTCATTGTAACAATATGTCAGGCGCTTTGTATTAAATTTTCACTCTTTTTGACCCAACAAAAAAACATATTATTGACATTCATAGAAAAAATTTAAAATGTTCGTAAATGAGTCTAAATATTTTGAAAATTTTATCAAGTATAGGAATTGATAAAATAAACATATGGTGTAAATAACAAATATCTTCAGTTATTTCATATTTGTTTTTGAATTACATCAAAATTATAAAATCGCTATATGAGAAATCGAGTGAATATCTAATGTTGTAAAAATTTGAACTTCAAACGTTTATAAAAATTTACTTAAACTTTCCGTTCGACATTTTTTTTATTGATAAAGATAGACAAATTTATGATGAATCTTGTATTAAATTTACAAAATATTACGATTTAAAAAGAAAAATTGTTATTGATTATTGATCTATTATACAGTTATTAAAATCGTATTAAAAGAAATTCGCATGATATTTTTCAACTGCCAATGTATAAAGATATAAAGAACCTTATTGTAAAATACATTTTCAAGGTTTTTGACCAAACGAATACAATTTTATTGACGTTTAAAATAAAAAAAAATTTACGTTTTGTGTTTCCCTGTGCTTTTGAAAACTATACTGGACATTTTTACTTTTACCCCCGAAAGTACCTACTTGATTTACTTTCCTATCATAAAAGATGCTGTTGAAGAAAATCTAAGCATTTTTACTGTTTTTTTTTTAACGGTCAATAAAATTGTATTCGTTTGGTCAAAAACCTTGAAAATGTATTTTACAATAAGGCTTATCTTAAAGATGATGACAGTCACAAAAAAAAAACAGAGACACATTATTATAAAACTAATACATTCATCGTTCTGCCCAGAATCTAAAATGTTGTTTTCTAACGACTTAAAATTATGTAAAAAATATAACATTTCAAAATCATTTATAATTTCATATCAAAATATGTGTTATATTTTACATGTAGGTACTTAATTATTTGTGACTTGTGTCTTAGTATTGTGAATTTGTGAACAAAAGTACTTTTTATGTAATATTAATTTAATTCAAAGCTTTATTTTATGAGTGGTTATATTATTGTATAATCATATTTATTTTATAATTTATCTACTTGACTACTTAAGATTGATAATTACTAACACATTCAAAAGTACTTATGATTTATTGTTATTCTGTTTTTCTTTACATGATTTTATGAATTTGTAATACTGAATTTGAATTATTAAAATTTTGTTGAAATCCAAAATTTGTAGAGGTATCTAATATTGAATCATCCTATTATGTTTATATTATTAATATTTTTAAGCACCAATGACAAGGTTATTTGCCGATAAAATATATTGTGTATTATAAATATTTTCTTCATATCCTTAAAAATACAATTTATAAATACCAATTTATCCTAATTTCAAAGTTATATATTGGTGATTAGTGATTACTAAAAGGATAGCACAATAAAACTTCCCCAAAAGCCATATATTTTGTTTATATACCCTCCGCTCAAATAAAAAATGTTTACAAATCAAAGGTCATTGATCATTCTATTACACAAAAAAAGGGCGGGTAAGTGTATGTCGCTCTGCTGTACAGTAGGTTACAAGTGAGTCACTGTAATGGATTGTGTTAGATTTTATCCAATGATATAATATCATTGAATAAGAAAAACGATTCTGAGCGAAGACGGTCAGTCAGTCTATAATATCTTACTAAGTCTAAATGTATTTGATGATATTATTGTGAATAAAGTAATTAATTTTAGTATTATAGGCATTAGTATTTACTATAGTTGGTTAAATTCATTTTTCTCAAAAAAATTATATTTTAAAATGCCATTGCGTGTATATAAAATATAACAATATATTCTAAAAGTTTCATATACCAACAAATAATATTTTTAAATTATATCAAAATAACTAAAATCATTATTCTTGGTTTATATATGAAATTTTGTCTAAATTTGAAATTAAAATGTCTGTAAAAAATAAATGTGTTGATATATTTTTAGATTTTTTGGTTACAGTATGATTTATTTATGAGAATTTTTGTTTTAAATTTTCAACACTTAGTTATAAAAACTGAACATTTTATAATTTTTAATTACAATGATTTATAATTTTCGAGATTTTGACAAATTTTGTCAAAATTCGAACTTTAAATGCTTATAAAAAAAAATCGTGCCTATGTATTTTCAATATTTTTCAACTACTATTCTATCAATATATCAGGAACCTTGTATTAAATTTTCAGACTTTTTGGCCCACCAAATAAAATTTTATTGACAATTATAAAAAAAAAAAAAAAAAAATTGAAAACTAAAAATGTCTGTAAACAGCTCAAAACAAATCAAAATATTTTCAAAATTGAATGGTGTATAGAAAATGAGAATATAAACATTTAGTGAAATTTTCATGCATCTACAATTATTCGTTTTTGAATTACAACCAAATAAGAAAAACGCTACATGAGAAATCGAGTGAATATCCTATGTTGTAAAATTATGAACTTAAAACACTCATAAAAAATTATTTTTAATTGCTTTTAGATATTTTATTTTTGATAAAAGTAGAAAAACTTACGTTAAATCTTGTGTTAAAATTTAAAACCTTAGATTTAAAAAGAAAAATTTTTATGAATTTCTAACACTAAATAATTTGCAAATTTTCGTCATTTTTACGTATTTTGTCAAAATTTCAACTTTAAATGCTTAGAAAAAGAAATTGTGACTACAGATTTTTAATATTTTTCATCTACCGTTGAAACAATATATTAGGAGCATTCTATTAAATTTTCAAGAATTTTTAACGAATTCATAAAATGTTATTGATTTTTAAAAAAAAAAAAACCAAAAAGATTGGAAATTTAAAATGTCTGTAAACAGCTCAAAATAAGTCAAAATATTTTGAAAACGGTATTGTATATAGAAACCGCTTATATAAACATTCAGTAAAAATTTCATGTATTTCATGTGTTACACCAAAAACCAAAATCGTTTTTGTCGAAAATCAATGTTGCGTAAAAATTCCCGTTTTTTCCTTAATTTTCCATTTGTTTTTCACGGTATTTTTGAAAACTACTGGAAAATGTTTACTTTTGACCCCCCAAAGTACCAACTAGATTCACTTTCCTATCAAAAAAGATACTATTGAAGAAAATCTAAGCACTTTTACTGTCCCAAAACGTGATGACAGACACAAAAATAAAAAAAATAAAAAATAAAAAAACACACATCATTGTAAAACCAATACATTCATCGCTCCGCTCAGAATCTAAAATGTATTGTACTATTTTAGCATAGACATTAAAATCATGGTACTTATACCTTAAATGATCATCACTGTGTAATCTTTAAATCTTTGTACCTATAGGTACGCCGTTCCAAATAAGAAGCCACCAAACGGCCACGGGCAAACCGGGTTTTGCTAAGTAAATTTGTTGTCTTCTTATTTGGAACAGGATATAGTTTGTATTATAATAGTTCTATCAGTTTAATAGTTCATACTTCATTGATGTAATTGTACAAATTGTACTCTTCTTCGTTTTATATAATATAATCATTGATCAGTATGTTGTATTCATTAAAATTAAATTAATATGAACGTTTGGTAGTATGAGTATTCGACTAATTAAAAATACATTGATGTTAGTATAAATGAAAAAAAATCGGGTAATACACTTCCTCTGCTATAGTCTGCTGCATATGCTGCATAGTAGATGTCGAGTCCTGTTCCTCTTGTCGTGAGTAGGTCGCTGTTATGTATGTGTTAAATTCAATGGTAAATCATTACATACGGAAAACGATTCGGATCGGAGACCGCCTGTCAGCCTATATATTTCTAACGATATTTAATTTTATTATTTTATATTTAAATTGATAATACCTATTAATAATAGTAGTTTCATTTATTTTTGTCAAAAACAAATCGCATAATATATATAGATATACTAAATATTAGTATTATAATATTATTTGATATTTTTAAATTGTCAAACATTTTTACCGTGCACACAAATTATTATCAATATTCAAGCAACAAATAAAACCTTAAAGTTTGTCTAAATATTTTTAAAATCTCATTCGGTATAGAAAATGATAATTTTATTGAATTATTAGTTGGTATCATATTGTGAGTTTGTCAATATTTGAGCTTTATAATTAGTGTTTATAATTTAGATGCACATCAATAACTTTAATGTAACTACGCTAAACATATTTTTTTAATTTTAGTAACAAAAACTTAAAGGAACCTTCAACCTTGTATTACATTTTCAAATCTTAGATCCAAAAAAGGTTTTTAGAGTTTTTCATTTTTGATTTAAAACTAATAAGCAACTGTCGAAAAATGGTTTAGCATATTTTTGCTCGCGTAGATATAGGTATATGAAATTTTCATATTGTGTAATATTTTATTAAATTAAAAAAAAAGTTTATCATGATTCCATAACATTATTTGATGAGCGCCCGAAATAAAAATGTTGATAAAACTCGTTAAAATCACAAAAATTTTCAAATTATTTTGAGTAAAAAAGGTATAAAAAAAATTATATTTATATTTATGATTTGAAAACTCAAAATAAGATTCCACATAATTTTCCTACCCTACACAAAAAAAAAGTTTACCGTGTAAATCAAATTTATTTTTTATGATCGTTTGAACTTTTGAAGTTCAGATTTTCTTGACATTGGAAATCACCCGTCAATTAATGATATAGTTTGTAATAGCAGTTTAAAAATATTAAAGATACTTAAGCATGATTTTTTTTGACATTTAATTGTTAATCGTAAAATTGTACGACATTTACAAAATAAATTGCAAGCAATATATTGACAAGATCCATTAATTGTTTAAAAATGTTGTACTGTATGTTTTTTTGTCGCATCATTTCTAAACGCGGATTTAGGAAATACTTTTTCATTATTTACTCCATCTGGTATAGACACATACCTATTAAAACTTTTGAAACATAAGGTAATAACTGATTAGTTATTAAAACAGACAAACAATTGATTTAAATAATTATTGTATGTTGCGAGATTAATTCTGTGTACTTTAGAATTTAGGTACTGCATTCTTATATAATTATACCATATAGGCACTATTTTTACTCTTGACGTTATATATACGTTATATAGATGCATATAGTTTTAATGATTAAAAAATATTTTGACTTTTCAAAATGTAGAATGCAAGATAATTATATCCTAGTCCATGTCGATTTTACAAGTGCTCTATTTACCACACGTTTTTATAAACTCTCTTTGCTACAATTAATTTTTAATCACATACGCAATTTCCGTTACTTTCACTAGTTATGCCTATTTCATGGAATAACATAATATATTTCGTATACATGTTGAAATAACTAACATATTTTTATATTTATAACCAATTTTCTAGGACTTATGACTCACGAATTCAATAAAGCATGCTCATTAGTGGATGTAATGTATTATTTAATATATTATTGTATATTATATAGGTATTCCAAAGCTGTTAGGTAATTTGGTAATCGATTTACTAGAATTACTACTGCTTGAAGAAATATGATAATATATTTAAATATATTGAATACCTATATTCATTAAATACGAGAATGAGAATATATAACTTTGAGCTAAAATATCTTGTTTTCTTCTAAACCCACATATTCAATGCATGTTCTTATAAATAGGAAAAATAATATGTTGGAAAATACATAGTAATATTATGTTATATTAAAGTTATTTATAAAGTAACAGAGTTATTCACTTAAAATATTCTCAGTTTATGTGTTTTGTGAATAAGTTGTCTTGTGGACTATAATTGCTAGAAATTAGGCTGGTGGTAAACTCTCTATTGTTACAATAATGTATGAAAAATATTAAAAATCCGTAGCCACAAATTTTTTTTATAAGCATTTAAAGTTCAAATATTGATAAAATACGTAAAAATCACGAAAATGTGCAAATTATTTTGAGTTGGAAATGTATAAAAAATGTTCTTTTTAAATCTAAGATTTGAAAATGTAACACATGATTTCTCATAAGTTTGCCTAAGTTTATCAAAAAAAAATTATCTAATACCAAGTCAAATTAAATTTTTATGAGCGTTTGAAGTTCATATTTTTACAACATATTCACTCGATTTCTCAAGTAGCGATTTTCTTATTTTGTTGTGATTAAAAAATGAATAACTGTAGATACTTAAAAATTTCACCAAATGTTTATATTAGCATTTTCTATACACCATACAAATTTGAAATATTTTGACTCTTTTTGAGCTTTTTATGGACCATTCCAAATTTCAATTTTTTTAGTTTTTTTTTTATATAAATACCAATATTTTTTTTATTTTTTGGGCCAAAAATCATGAACATTAATACAAGGCTCCTGATATATTGTTACAATAGCAATTGAAAAATATTAAAAGTACATTGGCACACATTTTTTTTATAAGCATTTAAAGTTTGAATTTTGACAAAATTCATTAAAATCTCGCAAATTATCAATCATTGTAATTAAACAATTATAAAATGTTCAGTTTTTATAACTAAGGATTGAAAATTTAAAACAAAGATTCTAATAAATAGTGCATACTATAATCAAAAGATTTAAAAAATATATAAACACAGTTATTTTTTACAGACATTTTAAGTTCAAATTTGGACGAAATTACATATTAAAATCAATATTAACGAGTAAAAGTATATATTATAATATTTTTCCAGCATCACTGATAATTTTAGGTTAATAATTAAATAATATGAATAATATTAATTCAACTTACCAGCTACCGTATAATAACAATATCAATATAATTTAAAAATCCTAGACTGACATACCGTCTCCGCTCAGAATCGTTTTTCGTATATAATGATATTATATCATTGAATTCAAATTTAATACCATCCATTATACATTGTACAGTAACCTTCTTGTAAACTATTGTACAGAGGAGCGACAAGACCCCCTTTTTTATTATTGAATATTTGAAAATAAATAATAATTTAAATGTTCACCAAGTGTTTATTAGACAATGTTCCACAGATCATGATATCATATTCAAAATATTTTGACTCTTTTTGAGCTAGCCAGGGCTTACAAAGCAAATTTTCGATTTTTCAAGTTCTTATAAATTATTAATGTAAACAATTTTTTGCCCGGTCGAAAAACATTTAATACAAGTTGTTATAATAGCAGTACGATTTTTATATCAGAATTTTAAGTTTAAATTGATATAAAAAACTAATTTAACCTCCCTTATTACTAACAGTAAAATAAATTACTTTAATAGTAATAATATCTTAAAATATAGATATTAACATAGGCTGATTTACCGACTTTCTACCTAATCGTTTTTAGGTTTCCGGTTGAAATTTAACTTATCCATTACAGTGACCTTCTCGAAACATAATATTATAATGTAGAGTGGTATCCACGTCTTATCCTCCTTTTTTTAACTTTACTCTTTTATTTCCATTATCTGTTACCATATTTTTTTAAACAATAAATGGATATTATGTGTTGAATACGTTAGAAATGACCCGCCTATAGACAAACTCTCTTGGGACGATCCTTTTAAAGTTTGTTTTATAAGTTAGTAGGATTTATTGAGTATTAATTAAATTTAATCTATTTAATATGAATTAAAATACATTTTAAATAATCTAAAGGTAAATGTATACATAATTTCATAAGTCATAATAAAAACCGAGAAATCTCAAGTGTATGTGATTCGAGATAAATAACTTAATGCTCTAATGCAATCATTGTATTAAAACACACTTCTAATAATATACCGATTCAAGTACCACATTATTATTATGTCAATACACACACAGCTTAGGTATATTTTATTTTGCTATGTAAAATTTTCTTATGACAGGTTACTTTTATTTAAATTGAAAAAAATAACATAATATGTACATATTACATATTTATTTATGACATTCATGCCACTTAATATTTAAAATCTCAAAAACTTTTTGTGTGTTATTTATCTAATAGTACATTAAATCACAACAAATTAACTACCTATTGAACAATTTCAAAATATTCAAAATTCGACTATAGTTGCTATAATTACTTGTAGATAAAGATAAAAAAATGTTTAAGACAATTCCCTAAAGATCCTTTAATTGTCATTTCTTAACCATTTTATTTGTTGTCCCTATAATATGTTATCTTTTGTACAAATTGGATACCAGTATTAAGTATTCAATGTTATGCAGTATGCTGCTATTAACTCTGCAATTAATTACTCATTAAAATAATAAAATTCATTTTTAACAAAATATAAAAATAAGTTTATAGATAACGTTTGTAAGGTAGGTATGCATTTTAAACTATACATATAGCGGCAAGCTACTAACAACCACATACTAACATGGTTATATTTTAATATAATAAAATACTATTTTAAGTATGATAAGTATTTACCCTTTTTCCATAAATAAATCATGTAGGTACTAGACTTGCTTCATATTAACTTACCTTATGATATCTAAATACAGAGAAATATCACGTTTTTAGATTAAAGGCTGCTGATGTACAGTTGTCTAGTGGTAGGACGATAGCAAACAAGTAGGTACCCAATATTCTTGTGTGCAAACATTAAGTAAATAATTGGATTACTTCGACTCATGAAGTATTCAACAACAATATATTTATAACATAATTCAGATTACAGTAGTTTTTTATAATTATTAAGTACAGGCATACAGAACAGAAACAATTATAATACTTATACTGATATATTGTAGGTCCTTAAATATTAATTTTGCCAAATAATATTGCATACCTATTACCCAATGTTACTGTATTAATGTTTGATGCAATATTGCATTACATATGAGTTATGATAAAGAACAATGAAAGTTTTTCATTATCTCTTCTTAGGATACGGACATACAGTATAGTGATAGTTTCTTAGATAGTTATAGTTAAATAATAATAGAAAACATGGAATGTAGTTTAAACAATAAGTAAGACAAGAATGTAGGTCTTTTTAAATGTGCATGTTATAACTGCATTTGTGGTAAAAATAGTTAACTCAATATTCAGAAATAATTGCTCCTTTTTGCATTCAATGTCATCACCAACTATGTGTTAAATGAACCTATTACATATTAGACAATTAATCAATTTGGATCCTTTTTTTCTAATAGCTGTTTATGAAACATAATAGTTATGTTTATGTTTGTATTACTCTAAAGCTTTCTGATTGTAAATACGTTATCCTTATTTGTACATTGTACTCTTGTAAACAATAAAATATGCCTGTATATTCGTTGAAATAAAACATAAAATATATATGTGGAAGTGTTCATATATTCACTTAAAAATGATCACTCGTGTGTACAGAGTGGTCTATTTAACATTAAACAATCATTTTAATTTAAAATATATGCTTCAAATTATATTTTATGTAGTTATAATATTACATAAAATAAAATATTTTGAGCCATCTATATAATATAGAAGTGTTAACATATTCTTTTTGAATTTATCACTGATGTGTTACGGAGTGGTTTATTTATCGTTCTACAATCATTATTTTAATTTATTATAATTAAAAATTATAACACTCTGTAATAGATTATAATTTTTGATTTTCATTATGTTCTAGGGTATCTATTATTTTAATTTTATTTTTGAAAGTATAATATTTTTTGGAAAATCTATAAAATATTTTAATAATCTTAGGCATTAAAAATTAAAAAAAATACAGTTGTAAAATGGTATGCAAAACAGTCTTTTCCTGATATTATCTAAACTTTAAATGCATCTAATTTTTTTATTTTAATCATTTAAAAGGTATATAGCTCAGTGTTAAAAACATATAAGTGAACATAATGATGGCCTAGATAATTCTTTCAAAAATTCAGTCTGAGGAATTAAAATTATAAAAATTGACTAAGAATAATTTGTAGTTGTATTACTTTAGAATATCAATTATTTTTCTCATTATTATTCTTTATTTTATGAAAGAAATCAAAGATTATTTTTTAGAAAAATAACATGAGTATTTTAACACTTCACTATTTGTATATAAACTCATATCAATGATACTCATACGAAATAATATTAATGTGAAGTATGTGGTTATGTGGTTAATGGTAAGTGTGGTTTCCTGTCATGTAATTCCTAGAACATTGTCAATTAGATAAAAACAAAAACATAAGTAGTTGTGAATTATAAAACTGTTTTAATATTTTAGTTGCAATAGTTTATATTATTATTTGTACATTATTTAGTTTATAACAAAAAATGTATATTGTAATAATATAGATTTGAAACAAATATAATAATATTTTTAAAGTATTCCTGCTTGAATCACCATAATGTTTATTTTAAATATTACAAAATTTGAATCAATTTAAAACTTAATTTTATCTAATCAATTAAGACTGATAATTATTTGGTTAACACCTACTTTTATGTATGCATTCAAATTTCAAATAATATTTTTAATATTCGCTTTACCTATAAGACAACAGCAAACTCAAATAATAAACTCATTTACACAAAATTTTAAATTTTTTCAAGACAATATTACTTAATTTGTTTTTCATTTCAGTTGTGCAATATGAGTCACGATCATCACAATCACCATGCGGTGGAAAATCATGAACATGTTACAGAAAGTGGTGATTCCTGCTGTTCTGGTTCTGATGCACCAGCAAGCAGTGGACAACATATGATGCATCATATGATGTCTGTAAGTTACATGAGATGATCCACCAAGTAATAATCATTCATTTTAGGCAATTTATGTTAAACATTTTTTTTAGATGTCATTCCATTTTGGTACTAATGAAACTGTATTGTTTGATTGGTGGACATTTTCTACAACCAGTGGTCTAGTGTATTCAATGATTGGAATTTTTTTAATGGCAACATTATATGAGGGATTAAAATATTTCAGGTAATTAATCACTTGTGAATCTAAAATATTATATCATGTAATAATATACCATTATATATTTTAGAGAATATTTATTTTGGAAATCTTATAATGCTATACAGTATAGATCAGTACAAATTCCAATGGAAAAAGGACCAAATGATCATCCTGTTTCACAGTAAGTATTTTTGTTTCTACATTTTTATACAGTTATAAGTCATTGTTTTTAATTTTTTAAAAACCATACATATTAAAAGTGTTTAATATATGTTTGTATTCAATACATAAACAAATTATACTATATTTTGTAGTATTTTATTTTAAGGGCGTCGGAGCTGATGCATTTTTTAGTACAAAACATGTCTTACAGGAAAACTCACACTCTGTAGAATAGTTGGATTTTGTAAATTTTTTTTTTATTTAAAAGAAAAGAACATTTTGCAAGTTAGATCAAGGCCCGATATTCAAAATTATAATTATAGTAGCTAAGAATGCATTTGAATAATGCACAATATTTGTTCTTTTTCAAACTTATTTTTTCCACTATTTGAAATAAAATGAAACTTCAGTTTTTGATCCGACCTAAAAAATGTTCTATTCTTTTAAATAAAAAAAAAAATTAAGAAAATCTGACTATTCTACATGGCGTGAAAGTTTTTCCTGTGAAGTAATTTTTGCTTATATAATACCTCCGTAACACCTCCCCCCCCCCTAAATAGGTATCGAGCTAAATATTAGTGAAAAAGTAAAATTAAGGTAGTAATTAAAATATAAAATATAATTTACAAATTTTATAGAATGTCGGAAAATTGGAAAACCGGCACCAACACCCTTAAGTTTTAACTAAATCTTATATAAACTTTCAAGAACAAATAAAACATAAATTATAGCAAAATATTACTTAAAAATTAAAACCATTATTGAATACAATTTAGTGATATATGAAAGTCATTAATTTAAAGGTTAATAATTTATTTATCTATCTAATATTTATTAGTTAATGGCTAGTTACCTAAATGTGGACACCCATGGTGTTGGTATAAATAATTTTATAACCAAATTAATTAATATTTTTTGTTTCTTATAATCAAATTTATTTTTATTTTTGAATTATGTAGTAAAGCAACATAATATTTTCTTGTTATGATTTATTTGTGTACAATTTTTAAATTCTTTAAAATATTAAAATAAATGTATTAATTATACAATTGACAATTATGGAATTTTTGTTTTCTTAATTAAAGGTGTATAATGCATAGATATTTGAAGTTGATGTTGTATTATAAGTTGCTATACCAATAATATCGCACTAATAATAGCATATTATGTTAATCTACACTATAACATAATATTTTGTTTACAGCTAAACAAAAACTAATTGTATGATACTCATTTATTACTAAAATGTATTAAAGAAATATATCGATAAAAATAATTTCATAAGTAAAAAGTATGAAAATATTTTGTGTGATCAGAAATATTAAATATTTTCCACTTATTTGTTTATATCTGCTTTTATATTGGATGTTGAATCTTGAATGTTGATATTCATAAAGCTGCATTCAAGTATCTATTGCTTAATTGGGAACAATATTTATTATTTTCGATATTTAATAATGGAAAATATCTGCTCACAAAATATAAGTGCTACTGAAAGTAGTAAAAATTTTTTTAGCAAAACCCCTAATACCTTTGAAATTTATTTTATAAAATATTTGTATGTTACTAGTTTATTACTTTCTTTAAAAGTAATTTTAAAAACATTGTTGTTTAACAATTCAATATATAAGTTAAATTGGAATTGACAATGTCTACAGAAAAAAAGTCAGAAAATTGTATTGAAAATTAATTTTGTAGGTTTTGAATTATATTTAAAAAATAATTTTTTATAGTTTTCTAATAAAACTGGATTTAGATGATTTGATTACAATTTTACAATATGCAAAATGATCCAAACGTTGTTCATTAATACGTTTTTGTATAATAATTTTAATTTAATTTTAAACGCTTGTATATATATCTTAATTCAATACATATCTGACAATAATTTGTCTTTACCTTACAATTTCATATTCAATTCATTAAATAAAGTTGCTTATATTACTTAGTTAAAAAGGTAAGGATAAAAATCAACTTTTTATTTGAAAATTCTTGTACATTTTTAGATTCTTATTAAAGGACAACAAATTATATTATTTTTTTTTTCGCAAAAACTTATTATAAACAATCTGCAGTTTCAACAAAATTTTTGAATTTGTTCTGATCTAGTTATTAATATATTTAAATTCTATATAATTGGCTCCATTAATAAAATAGATTTTATTTTTATTGATTCGGTCTGACATTATTTGTGATTAGAATCAAATTATTTAAATACTAATTTTATTTCAGAATGGTTGGGAAGGTGCTTTTAAAACAACCCCTGTAAGTGTAACAAGATTGGATTAACTTTTTAACTGCATGTGAAAATTTTGTATTCTCAAACCTTTAAGTAATTTTTTGTGTGATTAACCATTGAATATGAGTATATTGCTTTTCCAATATTAACTAATTAAAATAAGTTCAATAATTAATAAATAAATTATATGCATGCTTTGTATTATGGAAAAATATTTTAAAATATCTTGCATGTACCTACCTAAATGTAATTATAACTATTATTATTATAAGAAAATATGTAGGGTGAGTTTGGCAACACTGCCATCCTCCACCTCTGTCGCCACGCAGTGTGTGTGTGTATGTTTTTCTTTGTTTGTTCGTTAGCTCGTTACGCTTTAATGTAAAATTATATTACGTTATAATTATTTTTTATGATTTGTGATTTCATATTAAATATAATTTGTTTGCATACCTAACCTAACCGCTCACTGGATTATATTAAGTATATTTGGACCGGCATTCTTACATTTAATAATTCATTTTCTGAACTTTAATCAAGTATATTTTTTAATATCTTAATTTGTTACCAAAATGAGTGTATTTAAAAATATCTATATTTTTTGTACTGTTCATCATTGTTTATCATTAACTTAGGAGAATACAATTATTATTATTAACTAACTAAGATATGAAAAAGCCAATAAAGAATATTTTTTTTATAACTTTTAATGATGATTGGTAACTCTAAACTCATAAAAAGTCATAATTTTAGAAATCTAATATGAGGTTATGCAAACATGAAAGAAAACTAACGTTTGTGTTAACTTACAGCAATATTTTAAGCATACATATTTATTTAGATTGACTTAAGTTTAGTTTTTAGATTTGAACACAGATTATACAAGGAGGTCTTGTAATGATAATAATAAGGATTTTTTCTAATGTAATAGCATTGTGAACTATTTTATTGTTTCATAGTTTATTGATAAGTGATTCACCAAGTATGCTAACCCTCATTTTTTCCTCTAATAAAGAATTTATATAAATTAAGATTTTTTAATTTTTCAGGACCTTAAATATACTTAAAAACCAGATTTTCAAATACTATGATTTTTTATACCATTTAAGGATCTGCATACATACTTTTTCTAGATGTGAACCACCTTTTTTTCCAATAAATTGTTCCAATAAAAATTTGAACTTCAACCATTTGTGCAAAAAAAAATTAGACCTACTAGAAATTTTTTTCTGTCAATGGTTCAAAAATTTATGAGGAATCTTGTATTGAATTTTCAAATCTAAGATCTAAAAAGAAAAAATTGTGTTAATGTGTAACTCAAAATAATTTCCAAATTTTCTGGATTTTAACGAATTTTGTCAAAATTCTTACTTCAGATAGTCATAAGGAAATTAATATCAATATACGCTTTTTAATTTTTTATTTTAAATACAACTTAAAGGGAACCTTTCATTAAAATGTCTAGATTTTGACTGACTAAAAATTAACTATTGTCAGTAATTGAAAACAAAACTTTAAAAATTCAAAATTTCTCATAGATATAAATGACTCGAAAAAAGTTTTGAGTTACACCAAAAAAGTAAAATCAATTTTTTCAAATACTTGTCTTGCATAAAATACCTTTTTTTCTTATATTTTTTTTTTTTTTACTTATGCTTTTGAAAACTACTGTGTATTTTTACTATTGACAAAAAGTACTAACTAGATTTACTTTTCTACCAAAAAAAATGCAGAAACAGAAAATGGAAGCATTTTTACCGCCCCAAAAAGTGATGACAGACACAAAAAAAAAACATACTGTATAATGTTGTAAAATCAATGATAATCGATCCACTGAAAATCTAAAATATGGTTATTGAAAGTATAGTCATCAAGTCTACTTAAAAAAACAGAATTTTAATATATTCGTCATTATTAAAAGAATGACTACGAATTTTTATTGAATGATCCTGTACAGTTATCACCTACTTATTTGTTTTTTTTTTGTTTCCAGTTGAAAATAATCTGAAGTATTCAATTTTAGTTTTTAAACTGCATGCCATTAGAATTTAGAATATTTTGAGTTTAAAAAATATTATATAATACTTTTAATACTTTAATTAAGTATTAATATTTTAATGAAGACTGAAGTTATTCATTGACTATATTTTGTTTTTGTTTTATACAGGCCCACAATGTTCAGTGTAACACATCTGCTTCAAACATTCCTGCACATAATTCAAATATCCATCAGCTATTTATTGATGTTGATATTTATGACGTACAATGTTTGGTTATGCCTAGCTGTTTTATTTGGTGCTACTTTGGGTTACTTCTTATTCGGATGGAAAAAATCTGTTGTTGTTGATGTCACTGAACATTGTCACTGAAATTAATTGTTTCACATAAAATTTGAATGTAAAAATGTATTATGTTCTTATTTACTATAAAGTGTATACAATATTATAATTCATAAATATATTTTGTATGGCATATTAGCTTAGGAGTGCTTCACCAGTTATTCTATTCACTGGTTTAACTAAGCAATATATTAGATAGATACCCTGATTTTTGGGTCCATTTTATAAATTATACTTTATTATTTGATGATTTTCTTGATGATATACAGCCTCATGACAATGTATTATCGAAAATTCCAAGATGGCTTATTTGAATTTATTAAAAACAAATGTATACTTTTATCATGTATGTACTATTAAATAAACTTTTGTATTTTATGATTTGATTAAATCGTGATGTTTTAATAAATTGTGTAACTTTATTTCTTAAATTACTCATTACATTATATTATACACAATTATTATCTACTTAACCAACCTACACTATTTAAATATAAAAATAAAACATTTTAATAATTTAAACTTTTTTAATTTTCATTCACTCTTGTCTTAAATCCCTGATATCACAGTGCAATTACAAAAATTTAAATTTACATACAATTCACATACTCCCGAATTTGTATAAATTATCACACACAATAGATTTGAAGTATTAATGTATCTCGTCCTAACTCATCAAATAAAACATTTGATCATATACCCATAAAAAAATGTAAGTAGGTATAATGGTGATTTCAATAAATTTAGATTGAATCAAAATACTGTGTCGTATATGCCACGCAAAGGCTTGGCGTATATAACAGATATATTTCGGTATCCAATTCCCAAACCATCAAACGAGTAAATAATTGACACCTGCCGTATGAGCTTATTTAAATTATCCTTTTAGTGACCACGATAACGAGTAGGTACTGCGCCAAAGGATAATTAAACAAGGTCCAACAAGATTTACACTATACGACTCTAAGGTTACTTTACTGTAGAACAACTGACCACGATTACGAGTAGGTACCTTCTGGATGTTCGAGGGTGAGATATCTTTAAGAGGATGTCAGCGCACTATTTGTTTTCTCTCTCTGGCCCACGCGCTTCATGGACAAACCGCGTTTACGCAGAATCATTTTTTCTATGTTTGTAAGTAATCTTAGAGTAAAATCACTCATGACAAAAAAGATAGAGAATAATATTTTTGAGGGAATGACTTATCGATTTTATATTTTATTGTTATTTGACTTTATATTCGACTTTCAAAATAAACAAAAAAATGCTGTACATTAATTGTTTTGAGACAGTATTTAGACAAGTCGATATGTCATTCCCTCAAAAATATTATTCTCTATCTTTTTTGTCGTGGGTGATTTTACTCTAAGCGATTACTTGAAAACATAGAAAAAATGATTCTGCGTAAATCCGTTGTGTCTATGTTGCGCGTGGGCCGGAGAGAGAAAAAAAATAGTGCGCCGACATTCTCTTAACCTATATAGACAAAGTCTTACTCTTTCTCGACTGACCACGATAACGAGTACTGGACAGCGGACGAGAAAGTAAGTACCTACAACAATGTCTTGCTACCTTTTCCAAAAGTGTTATCCACCACAAACGTCCCCGTACGCGCACGTGAGATAGATTACTTTAAAACAGGAGTAAAGAAAAACAAGTAACACCTTAAATTACGAGATACAGCTCCTCGAAGTGTTGGTGGTTGAAGAAGGAGTTATATAGCTGTAAATATTGTTTTTATAGGTACCTACGCATGTCTCAAATGAGATTACACTTCTCAAATCACGTAATTCGGTACGTCCAATTAGACGATAAGTCAATAAATGATTTCAAAGTACAATAGTTATCATTTATTAATTCTTATTTATTTTGTTACCTTGGGTTCAACGATATCGAATTTATCACTAGCTCTTTACAATTGAAAAAAATAGTATAATCAGTGCCGCAATAATCCTCCTTCAACCACCAATACTTTGAGGAGCTATATCTCGCAAACCAATCAACGAAAATAAAATTCATAAAAAAAAAAATGGTTTTATATCATGATATTTTTATTATATGTTACCATTTGAAAATCAAAAGTTGATGGTGGTTTCACCAATAAATATAAGGGTGAAAAATATTCAAATATACGGTTTTAGAAAAATATCAATCTAAAAGTTAAAAAAAAAAAAATTCAAAAAAAGTTAATACTTTCTGAAATAACTAGTGCACCCATACTTAAATGGATCACCCTGTATGTATACAACAATTCTTTCGAGAGCTTTTACCATGTAGTACCATGAGTACCATGCCTACATCAAATCAACACGAAGAGCCGGATTTCCACGTCCCTCGACGCTACGCCACACCGGACTTTCTATTAGCAGCCAGGCGCTAGTCAAGGGCCGAGGGGGGGGGGGGGGAGATCGGAACCTAACCAGGCCTCAACGACGGTCCTGCGTCTGCACCGCCAATAACGGGCTGTTCGCCCCAAAGGACAGTGTACCGTAAGACCTCATCGAGGGACCTGCGCGCGCGTACGCGAGGATCGACAGCTAACACTCGCGCGAACGCAAACGTCGGCCACAACGAAAGCGACCTCAACTTACAGCTCCTGCCCATATGGGGTGGTAAGCTTCAAGGGACTGACCCCCCGCCTGGATGCTCGAGCCAAGGGCAACCCCCGTTCCCGTATAGGCACTACTCACCCGGTCTCACCGTATAATATCAAGCCGCGGCTACCGAATATTTCAGGTACTCCTGCAATATACCTCTGGGCCTCTGAGAATCGGCAACCGCGGAGCATCCAACGACAAGCGCCGCGAAGTCCCCGCGGACATGAAAGCTGGCGGCTAACGCCGGGACGCGACACCCAGAGTATACCCGCGAAATGAGCGCGATTGCACTTCGAGTTTTATGGAGACCACTCCTCCACGCGGGGGGACGTGGCAATCGCTCCATTTTGGCCTCGAGGGTATTCCGGCCCGTCCGCACGCGGCTCGGTTGGCCACGCACGGACCGCCGATCGACCTTACGGTACTATTGACGAGCGGGTTATTTTCCGTTGCTGTTCGCGGCCGAGTATTATAGTTAGATTGTTCTCTCAAAACCCAAGCCGGGCGACTCCGGTTTCGCTAGATATCAAATCAACAACAGTATCAATATTAAAAATATTTGGCTACAAACTAGCCTGAGATCTGGCCGTGCTATATGTGGTATAGAAGAGAGGCATTTTGTGAGAAGAAACTCTTGTAAACAGTAGATGTTTTGTTCCAAGTATATATATAGTATATACCTACATAGATTTCATATGTGCCCTATGCCGCTCCATTGCTATTAACTATGAAATAAAGTTGTTTATAATAAACTAAATAAACTATATTAATATATAAGTAGGTTGGTATCTACTTATATTCTTTCCGATTCTGGCCACAACATCGGACATCGCGTAGCAATGAAACAATAAACACTACACATAGACCAGAACATAATTAAAGCCAATTTGGTAGTATACATTAAGTGGAATATATAATTTCGTTTCGTACATTTTCGCGGAAGGTCAAATGCAACATTATCAAAATCGATTGTATAAGACAGTGAAAACTTATAACTTTCAAACTTACAAACACTACATACTTATACACTATTTGTGCTGATGTCAGGTCGTATAGTTTGCTTAGTACCGCCTGAGCAAAGTTTTGCTAGGACTTCCACTTTTGTATAAATACCTATATATATATTATAATTTGTACAGGACGCCCAATAAAGACATGGCCAAACGTTAACTATAAGAATGAAAAAATAAATAAATATATTATGGTGATTTAAGAACAACGTGACTCGAAGATTTAAATTTCAAATACTTGGTCGATGTTTGTTCTTTATTGGATACCCTGCACATATATTTTTTATATAGGTTCGACAGTGAAGGTGGATCTTCACACATCAACGTGCTAAATTGCACTATTTGGCAGGACGTTATAACCGTCAGGTCGTATATAATTATTAGTTAGCTATTATAGTATCGCCTGGCTAAAGTTTGGCTAGAACTTCCACTTTTGTGTATATATCTTATAACATGTACAGGACGACCAATAAAGGATACATGATACCAATTACCAAATGTTATACGAATAGAATGTGGATGTATGAATATATGATAGTTAAAGAAGACGTGACTTTAAGTTTTTAATTTTAAAATTCGAATGCTCGATATTGATTTTTGCTCTTAACTGGACGGCAGAGGATACCTTTCACATCATTTTATAAGTTCAACTGTTCAACAGTGCACTTCATGTTAACGCATATTATACTTATATGCAATATGCGTCAGGTCGTATAGTTTGTTGCCTGACCGTAGTTTTCCTAGGATTTTCACTTTTACAATATATTGTATAATAAACTATATTATATTATATTATAATATGTGTAGCTACAAAATTCCCCATAAAGATATGGGTCATTTGTATACAAATTGAACACATATATAATATTATATGATAATATTAAAGCACAACGTGACTTAAAGTTTTAAATTTCGAATATTTAGTTGATGTTATAATACGCGTCCTGTACAATTTTTAGAAGGATTCGATTACAGAGTTCGTGGTTCACATCATGCTTTCCACTGCACTAATTAGTATAATATTATGCACATAGACACATAGTCCAGTATTATATGGTTTGATTCTTGGACAACGGAAGCCCAAATTACTTCCGGTATGGAATTTGTAAATGACCATGTGTTTTACATTAAACTTATATTTTTTAAATGTTATTTCAACTTCAGTAACAGGTGTTTCCTGGAGCGACCGTCTCATCGTAGTTTTCCGCAGCAGTTACCGGACGCGCGGAATATGGTTGGAAGTCCTTTGGGCTTCCGGTAAATGATTTCATCACGCTAATGTTTCAATTTACATACTAGTAAATCTTTGTTTTATTTTGTTTTGGGGTATTACGTATATGGTCGCTATATCGGACAATGTGAAAAGGGCCTACTCAGTGCAATGATCGGAGTGGAGTCAAATGGCCGAAACAAAGAAAAAAATATAAATTAATCTTAATAGTTTTGAGTAGGTACATAATTCCAGCAGTGTGATCTGATCTAACTATAAAAACCTAACAAATGATAAATATAAATAAATTTTTTTAGTTAAATATTATTGAAATTTTATAACCTACTCAATGACGAGGTGCACTCGATATACCTACTGTTTAGTACTTACACTAGAGACGACTGAAACCGTAGTCCGACCGAAACTTTAAATGATTTTTTTTTTGTGGAACAGCGAAACCGAAAGCGATAGGACCCACCTATATTTTTTAAGTAGAGGTACTTTTGGTTCCAAAGTCCAATGGATATTTATATATTTTTATCTGCTCATGATGAATAGGTAGTATACTGTTTTTCACGGGAAAACGGTACCGTCCTCGGACCAAAACCGATCGCCGCCGCGCATCGACTACCAACACAATCCGTTGTTAGCGCAAACAAGTGGTTTTCGACGCACCAATCGAATCATTCTACGTGCGCGAAACGGTCCCGTTCTTTCGTGAAAAAGAGTATAGTAACATTGATTATAAATACTATTATTTACTAATGGTAAATAATACTATGGTACTATAGTACCATAGTACTAAGTACTATAGTACTTTTGTACTATGGTAGTAATAAGTAATATTGTATCTAATTACTAATAATTTTTATAAAATCGTAGATCTATAAAAGTATATCAATAGTTTATTAGAATATTATTATATTTTGTAGTACCTAATAATAGGTAAATAATAGTAAATTCAAATTTCCTTGACATCGTTGGGGCAGTTACATAATCGACAATAAGCCGTATCGATATTATTTTATCAATGTATCATAGATTGCAGATAGGTACTAATAGGTACCTACTACCTACCAACAACCTACTAATATTACCATGTATCGGGGATGCCAATAACAATATTATATTTTAATTTGTAATGCATAGTTAGATTAATATTCTACAGTACTGAACATGAATGTTCCAGAGTCTATATTTCCAGAAATGTATCAAATAGTTTTTTTTCTGTTCTGGGAACGTAAATTAGGGTCAAGGGATTTTTTCAGGGTTGAGATTTATAGTATCGCTCTACAGGCTACAGATGTAACATACCATCCATAAACCTAAAGACTAGTTACCCACCTGGCCACCTATTAGTTCGAATTTCGAACAAATATATTATTTGAAAAAATATTATCTAAAAAAAGTAAAAATATTTCTCAAGAGTACCTAAGTCACTAACCATTATTATATATTTTGTATATTCTTTATTATATTGATATTATAACATTATGCATACTTATAAAGTTATAACCTACATACCTATTATTTAAATAAATAGGTAATAATTAATAAGTTAAACTATTATTAATTAATAATGCATTTTGTATCCCACATTCCCACTTCTTAATAAATGTATACTTAAATACTAAAATAAAGTGATTCAATCGTAATACAGACTATCTTGCCACTATAATATTCTGTTTAAGTTTTGTATATTTTCTATTAGTTGAATTACTATTAACATATATATATATAATATATTCACAAAACAATAATGGTATTTTTATGATATTTAACATACCTAACACGTTGAAAGAATTCTAGATACGGTATATGAGTTATGATAATAATTGTGGTTCTTTAGAGTAATGACGTTAACTGTTAAAACACGCCTAGTGCGTAAGGTAAAGCACCAGAAAAAGATTTAATATTGAAAATTGTAGGTAATTATAACGTAATTGGTCGTCCTGAACTCCTGAATTTGTTAAGCGTTTACATTTTAAGATAAACCCAATTAACTCCAGAAATAAATCAATATAATATTATCTCTCTTCTGTTAAATCCAAATAACTCTATTAACTATATATATAGTATGTATCTGTGTAATAATATGATGTACACAGACACACAGTAGGCGGTACACTTGTCCAAGTGCAAATGTTTTTAGGTAGGTACTAATATGTAGGTTACAGGGTATTTTCCAAACATGCTCACCTCTACTTTTTCCCTTAATATTACATTTTATTACATTTATTAAAATTCTGATAGGTACTTAAAATGTTTAAGGAATTTTAAAATTCCTGATATTTTTTCATAATTTAAGGAATTTCCTGTTGCGATACAAACATATATTTTTCAAATGAGAACCCCCACGGCCCCACCTCCCTTTTACTTCAAATTATTCAGCGGGTACCTAATTTTTTTGAAATTTTTGATCTAATCAATATCTAAATCAAAATTCTAATAAGTAGGTAGTTTCTGAGTTCTTAAAATGTATGTACCTACTAAGAATATTTAATCCATAAATATGGTTTTACAAAAATATATTATAAGTTTTACCGTCAACGGAGTGACTAGAAACGAGGTGTGATGTGTGAAAAAAAAAACAAAATCGTCAAAGTTATTACTTCGACGCCTCCCCGACCGAATTTATATTCGTGTTATCAATATGAAACCTTCACTAAACTGAACACCCAATAGTACGAAAGTCGATAAATTCTAAACTTTCCAATTATTTTTACCGCCATACGACTAAACATTGAAAAACAACAAATTATAATTATCCCAATAAATTATTACGATCAACGGTTCTTGTATCATGTAAATAATATAAAAATTCTTATTTTTTTTTTATTATAATTTATATAATCTGTTTTAAGTATAGTTAGGTTTTATAAACCGTAAAAAAATTAATTAATCATTAAAACTACAAGTTTTAATTTTAATTTAGAAACGCCAGTTTTCAAAAAAAATATCTGCTGAATAATTAAAAGTGAAAATGCTTAAAAAGCACCCTGTATACTGTATATAGTATGATACAGTTTTTGTTATGGGGTAAGACAACTTGAAAAAATAATAAAAGGCGGGGAATAAGTTTTTCATATAGTTACCATAATTAAATAAAACTTGATATTTTTCAGTTGCACAAAAAAAAAAGCCTTTACAAAATACCTACACTGAATCATTGATATGTTTTTTAAATTTAATTTTACAAATACCTACGTTCAACCTTTATAAAATGAAAAAAGTATTTCCATCCATATCATATATATTAAAATCGACCAGAAAAAGATTAAATATACTTTGTAACAAAAACATGTTCATGTTAAAATATCGAAAATACATCGTAGTCACAATTCTTTTTTGTAAAAGTTAAAAGTTTAAACTTGTGCGAAATTCATCAAATCACAATTACATTTTTTTTGTGGGGTGCAATTACAGAGATTCGCCAGAGACGTCACCAAATAACCTAACTTACAGCACTATCACTATACCCACAGGCCACAACTAAAAAATTTTCCTCGACGGTAGGTACGTTCTTATTTTGTTTTACGTTTCATATGAATATTGAAGGTATACAAATAGTTATATGATTTTGTTATTCTCAAATTCGTCATAATTTAATAATGATTATTATATCTAATATAAATTTTAAAACATGTTGTCGGTATTTCAGATTGCGTATAACGGAGTTCAATAGGCAATAGGTAAACAATTAAAATAAAACCATGTATATAAATAATAAATATTATAATATTATTATATCATTATATGTTAATACGTCAATTGGTTATGTAGGTATATCAAAAATTATTCTAAATCCATATCCAATGAGCGATGAGCCTGTGGCGGGTGCCAACAATGAACTATATTAGGATATACTAAGGAATATCTTAGTTCATGGTGCCACCTGAAAACGCAGTGAGTGCAAGTGCATACACCCCCCCCCTGAACACACTTAAAGGTTAACCATAGAATCTAAGGTTTGAAAATTTCATTCAAGATTCTTCATAAGTTTTCCTACCTTTTTCAAAAAAAAAATGTGTACCTGAAAAACTAAATTTTTATGAACGTTTTAAGTTTAAATTTTTCAAAGATTGGATATTCACTCGATTTCTCATGTAGCTACTTTCTTATTTTTCTCTCATTCAAAAACGAATAACTGTAGATATTTGAAATTTATATTACAGTCGAACTTGGTAAATTCAAACTTTTTTAACTCGAACTTTTCCCCCTGTCCTAGATTTATTTTTTATATTGTATTATCCTTGGATAACTCGATGTTACTTCAACTTTGAGTTAACCACGTTCAACTCTGTATATATGTTTATCAATTCAAATATTTGATCAAATTTTCAAAATATTTTGACTCGTTATAAGCTGTTTACGGACATATTTACATATGTTTTTTTTTTTCTATGAATAGAAAACCAATTACATTCAACCTAATCCACCATCTAGTAGAAAATTTAAACACTGGCATTATTAATGTACTAAAATTCATTATAAAATCTAGATATATATCTAGAAATTCAATTTTATAAATTACATTTATAAATGTATAAAATATTAAAGTATATACTAACAATGTATTATTATTAACTCTATAATATGTAAATAACCAATTTTTTTTTCTTTTTGTTCTCTATCTTTATAGATATAAGAAATAAGTTATACAAGTTCTAACTTGGTGTTACAATTTAAGCCTAAATGTAACAATTTTGTTAAATTTCATGTAGCTAATGGCCCTAGTTGCCAAGGTAGTTAATTTCAATAATAAAAAAAAACCGAGGGAAGGTTTTACGCTAATACTGTTGAAATTTGAAGATCTGTACTGAATTTCTGATATTTGACTTTAAGCCAGTTCCATACGACTGGTATATCGTGTACTTGGTTAATATTGATCACTAGCAATCAGCCGCAATAAACAAATCAAATAAAATATTGGACATAAATTTTTAAAATACCAAAAAATACGATAAGCTTGAAAAAAAAATAACCAAACATAAATATATTATTTTTAATTTTTAAATATTTTTTTTTTTAGTTAAATTAATGAATACTTACTTATGTACATAAATAAAACTGAGTTCGTTTTTCTTTTAAAAAAAATATATACCATATTATGTCCAAGCATGGATTTGCATTAATTGTGCTTGGTATGAATAACAATTTTTATTGATTTGCATTTTTTCATTATATAATTTTTTATTATAACACATTTTACAATGTGAATCATTTTTACATAATAAATAACAAGAAATAATTTACAATCAAATAACATATAGATAAGTACAGTTATTATTAATTCGAAATTCGGTAGAATTTCTTTTACCTTAGTTCTTTAAAAATCAATTATTACACTCGGGGGTCAATTTTCATCTGGATCAACTTTCCTACGAGTATCATTTTCAGAAACTTTCTGTTTAGATGGCGGCAGTTCATCCACTTTAATGATATCATCGTTTTTGTTTATTATTCCTTTTTTGGCCTCCATGAGCAATTTCAAAAATGTTTGCTTGTCAATCGAACTATATCCTTTCCATTTTAGTAGGTCAGACACCTGATCCTACACCACACAAAACAGATAGCAAGGGGAAATGTTAGAATAGGTTTTATTATAGTATATAAAATACCAAATATTGGCAGCGAATCAGAATAAAGAAATGTTGTCAATATTTATCAATGTTGAATTGAATATTTGTTTTTTTTTTAAATTAATAAATCAACTGTGAAAAGAAAATGCGCCTACAGATATTTGCTAATCATGATTAGTTATTTATTTTTGCTGCACAATTGAAGGTACTTTCTAGTACATTTTCTAATGTATACTGTATTGTACATAATGGTATGAATTGAGTTTAGTTCATGGTCTACCACCACAAAATAAATTTATTTTCTTATTAGTTCTAATAAGCTAGGGTTTGACACAATAACTAAAAATACCTAGTATGATGCATGGTACCATGATTATTTTTGTGTGAAAAGGGCTTTACAAGTTTTCCATTCAAGATGTATACTTCCACATTTTCATTATGTTAAAATCAAAGATTATAAATATCTACCCAACATCATACTTTAAAAATATATAGATGGTTAACACAACTTTAAACATTGAATCAATTATTTTTTTCTAGAATGTATGAAACGAATAAATTATGAAGTTGGTGAGTTGTCATTCGTATAGGTCACAGTTCTAAAATATATATTTTTCTGATACAGATAGCAGCCAATGTGCAAATTTTATCTGGCCCGCAGACAAGAAATTTAAATATAATGCAGAACGAAACAAAGTTTTCTTTCATTAGTTTTTATTTAATTTGTTGATTTTACTTTTGGTTGAATATTAATATTGCATTTTGATGGCCTCTAAACATTTCTTAAATTCCTATTGTAAAATAATAATCTCATTAATATTAATTGGTGACCCCTGTTTAGATAGTAAACACAGTATAAACTACCAACCAGTTTAATGTTCAAAAATTATATATTCACTCGCCCTAACTAGCAAACAACAATAAAAAATATTATTTTATGCACACTAGCATAATGGAAAAACAAACTTAGTTCCTCATAATTTATAGTTATAAGTAGGTATCAATTACAAACTTAATACTTTAAAATCTACCCACCGTCCCACCTACAATTTACCCTGGTTGAACCAGCTGAATATAGGTATGCCTAATACTTAATGGAAAATGGAATTCTACATTATTATCCCAGCATAAGTATATATTTTATATTAGTAGAAGTGACAAGATTTTCAAAGGGGATAGTTTTTTTAAGTTTTCTAAGCTCTCATGAGCCTAAAGACCAGGAGTGTCCAACCTACAGCCCGTGGTAGATTTTAATGAGGACCTGACGTCAATTTCAAAACCATAAATTAATGATATATTATATATATTATTATGAGAAAAAAATATGAAGAATATAAACCTAAAAACGCACTAAAAATAAAATAAACCTTAAAATGATTTAATAGTACATGAATGTACTATGTATAATCGTTATTGTAATTGGATAGTGATTGTACGCCAGAATGGGCGCACATTATTTATCAATGTGGGTAATCAGAAGATTAAACTCAAATTGCCACAATTTCAATTGATTCATTAATTTCATGAAAAGGCAATTTCTAATTTCAAATAATTTTAATATTATTTAAAAAATTTGTCTTCTATTAAGTATAAATGAATGTATTTTTTTCTTTGTAATTATAAATATATTTTTAATCATTATTCGTTATGGTATAATTATAAATAAATTGTATAATATTATAGAAATATAATATAGGCTTGTGGCCCAGCCAGTCCAAAAGGTTGGACACTCCTGATATAGACCATATATTAGTTTAAATTGAGATATTATTAGTATAGGTAAGATTTTCTAACAATATATGGTATCTATCATTATTAACATGTTTATATTTCATAATAATTCTTAATTTTACAATTGTTGTAAATGGTGTCATAAATATTATGTATAAACATATTAATTATTATATTTTAATATATATTTTTCAATTATTATTTAATAATTTACTATCCAAAATAATATATAAAAAAAAATAATGTTAATTGATTAATGCATCAAATCGTACTAATGGCCATTGCTATACAATATTGATAAGGTGTGATAAATACTATTTTAAATAGTAAGAAATATTACAAAACCAGGAAAAATAATATTTAATCTATCAACTAAAATAATAAACTAGAGCAGTGGTTGTCAACCAATCTGCAGACCGGCATTGTCCTTGATACAAGGGTTTATATAGTATTGAAAAAATAATATAAATTTTATTTTATCTAAATGGTCTGTAGAACTAATTTGTAAACTATATTTGGTCCGACGGTCCGAGACTAGAAAAGGTTGAGAACCGCTGAACTAGAGAATATAAAGTAAATAATGAATATAGGATGAGTCCTATTGGAGTATACTTGGTATATCAGAGAATTGCTTCCGCACTCCAATATAAAATTGAAATATAAAAATAAGTCTTTATTATCAAAGATATTTTATTTAGTTTAATGCAACATTTGCATCATATATTCAATTAAAACAGAAAGTAATACTAAAATTTTTTTTTTTAATGTATTTTAAATAATTATTATTTAATAAGTAGTATGATTGATATGCTTTGACAATATGTTCCCAAATTAATTTTTATAATAATACCTAACCTAATAAATAATACTCTTATAAAATTGTATTATAAATTAAAACATTAATAAATAAATTGAAAGTTTTCATAAAAATATCACATTTAAATTGGAATTTGAATAAAAAATAAATCTAAAAAAATTAACGACCTATCCTGTGCCTACACAAGAGTATAGTAATAGAAAATAAAAATTCTAATACAAATGCTAATACCATGAAGTTTAGTTGTACCTGTGTAGGATCATTGGAAGTCATTATATCTCCTATAATTTTCTTTAGTTTATCTATTGAGTTATTGATCATAGTTCCAGTATCTTCAACAGAATCTATTTCTGCTTCAGTTTCTAAAATATGTATGTTTAAATAGTAACTAATAAAATAAAAATATGAAATAAAATAAATACCTTTGGGAAGTTCACTGATTGTAACAAGAAGATCTGGATTGATATTGAGCATATCCAGTAATGGTCGAGCTTCTGAAGCAAATAAAAACACCAGAGGTATACTTACATCATCTATCCCGTCATCTGACATAGAAAATGCTCGAGATGTTATAACAGATGAATCAGTAGCATTATCTATTACAATACCACCTACAGCACCAGCCTCTTGTAATTTACGTGCCTAAAAAAGAAATACACTTTTAAAATCCTATTAAAATTTTTAAGTAGCCATAGAAAGTCCCAAAGCTTGAATGTTGTAATATGGAAAGCACTATACCATTATGTCATACAATGACCTGCTGAATAATGGAGCACACTCACAACTTCTAACATAGAAGAGCGACATCTACAGTTTTTTATAATTAATCACCAAAAAACGAAATATTAATACAATTCATGTATATTTTAGATTCTGAGCGGAGCGATGAATGTATTGATTTTACAATGATGTGTTTTTTTTTTTTTTTTTTGTGTCTGAGGACTCCTTTTAGAACAGTAAAAATGCTTCAATTTTCTTCAATAGTACCTTTTCTGATAGGAAAGTGAATCTAGTTGGTACTTTGGGGGGTCAAAAGTTAAAATTTCCCAGTAGTTTTCATGAGCGCCGTGAAAAAACAAATGAAAAATTAAGGAAAAAACGGGAATATTTACGGAAAACCAATTTTCAACAAAATTGATTTTGGTTTTTGGTATAACTCTAAAGAAATGACCGTAGATATATGAAATTTTGACTGAATGTTTATATAAGCATTTTTTATACACCCTAGCATTTTCAAAATATTCTGACTTATTTTGAGCTGTTAACGGACATTTTCAGTTTCCAATTTTTTTAGTTTTTTTTTCTATAAATGTCAATAAAATTTTATTTGTTGGGTATAAAATCTTGAAAATTTAATAGTAGGCAGATGAAAAATATTAAAAATCTGTAGTCCCAATTTTTTTTTATAGGTAATCAAAGTTCAAATTTTGACAAAATACGTAAAAATGACGAAAATGTGCAATTATTTTGAGTTGATATTCGTAAAAAAGTTTCTTTTTAAATCTAAGGTTTGAAAATGTAATACAAGATTCCTCATAAGTTTGCATAATTTTAACAATAAAAAAAGTTTATAAGCGAGTCATAATAAATTTTTATGAGCATTTTAAGTTTAAATTTTTACAAGATTAGATATTCACTCGATTTCTCATGTAGCGATTTTCTTATTTTGTTGCAATTCAAAAACGAATAATTGTAGATGCATGAAAATTTCACTAAATGTTTATATAAGCATTTTCTATACACCATCTAATTTTGAATATATTTTGAATCTTTTTGAGCTGTTTACGGACATTTTCAGTTTTCAATTATTTTAGTTTTTTTTTTTTTATAAATATCAATAAAGTTTTATCTGTTGGGCCAAAAATAATAAAAATTTAATACAAGGCTCCTGATATATTTATACAATATCAGTTGAAAATTATTAAAAATACATAGGCACACATTTTTTTTTTATAAGCATTTAAAGTTCGAATTTTGGCAGAATTCATCAAAATCTCAAAAATGATCAACTATTGTGATTAAACAATTATAAAATGGTTAAAATAAAGATTCTAATAAATAGTACATACTGTAAACAAAAAATCTAAAAAATATATAAACAGAGTTATTTTAGATTCTGAGCGGTTTTATTGTTATTTTAAGTTCAAATTTGGATGAAATTACATAATATTAAAAAACCAACAATGACGATTCTGGACAATTTTGTTGTAATTGTCTAATGTGCCCAAAACCTATTTTTAGTCCCTCGGATATACCATCTCCGTTCAGAATCGTTTTTCGTATACAATGATATAATATCATTGAATTCAAATTTAATACCATCCATTATACAGTGACCTACTTGTAACCTACTGTACAGCGGAGCGACATCCACTTGACCCCCTTTTTTATTTTAAGACTTAATCTTGAATAAATCATAATTTTTATAGCTGAACAATTTTTCATTAATTTATAGCAATAAAAATGTTCATGAAAAAAAAAAAAATATATATATAAAATAAATTAATAAAAAGTTATTAAACTTACCTTTTCAATAAACATACAGTCACCACGTTCAACTAAAACTATTTTTGCTTTAACAACGCCTGGATTTATTAAAGTTTCACACCCTTTAACAGGATTTGCAATAGCAATACGAGCTACAACCTTTACAAAATTAAAAATTAAAATTAAAGTACATGTAATGCATAATATTCATATCAATATTTTATCCAACCTTATGACCGAGATTCAAGGGGAGGCCAAAATTGGCAGCACCAGCATATAATGACATTTTTTGTCCATCTTGGTCATCAAATGACACTGATTTAGCAGAGTTAATTTTTTCTTTTTGGTTAACATCTTTCATAATAATGTTTAGTTCAGTTAAAAATTCATGTCCATCTATTTGATCATCTGGACTGCTTTCCTAAAATAGTATAAATAATTATTTATCGTGATAATATGAACTATAATCAATTTAATTATTTAAAAGAAAAGTAAATATTTACATGAGAAGAATTCATAAAAAGAAGAGGAAGGCCATTTGGAAGTTTAGTTACCACAATTCCCATTGCTTTTATTCTCTGCATATGATTCTCATTGCCAAACTGTAATCATTTATAATAAAATGGGAACAAATAAATATTTATTTAAAAACAATTACCTGGAAAATTTTTGCAAACTCTCTAGCTTCTATTCTTGATTTACGATTAGGACATAGTCCATCAACCATGTTTTTCAATGGTTTTCTTATAGATTCTGTAAGTAAATTGTCAAAACTTGGACATGATCTTTTAGGTAGATCAGTATCTTCATCTAAAATCTTTAAATAATAAAATTATATGAATTATGATCCTTAAACATGGGTTTTACTGGACAAATTAAATTTTACCTTATCAGCATCTGTATAATTTTGAGGTTGAACAGATAAATATAAAGGTAATAAATGACCTTCAGTGGTGAATAAATATTCATCAATATTGATTATGAGATCTTCAGATTCAGCAAACAATAAGTATAAATACTTAAATGTTTCAGCTAGCACAAACGAATCCATTCTATAATTTAATATTGTACAAATAAGAATTATTCATAACATACAAGGAAGAACATTTTTACAAATAAACTATTTCATAAGGTAAGTTAATATTTTTTACCTAAAACGGTATCACTTTCTCAGATATTTAGCATAGAAATAAATTATTATTACGTGTCTTCGTTTGCAGTGGTTCGAACATCCTTAACAGCAGCAAATCCACATTCTACTCTTGCATATTTTTGCAAAGAATTTAGGACTTGCCGACCGACATTTAAATAATGAGGATCGCCAGTAGCTTTATATAAAAAGTATGTTGATTCTAAAAATTCAGGTCTTAAAGGATGTTGTCCCCAATGTACCTAAACAATCCCATCATTCAAATAAAATTGAAGACTGAAATGTCAAAACTAAAGATTAAAACATACCTGAAAATCAGTTGTAAATGCTTCTGGTATGAAGTTATGTTTTTGTACCACTTGATACAACATTTCATGTGTTTCTATTGCTGGTTTTAGATCTCCACTAAGTACTTGTAAACCAGGCCAAAAAGCTAACAATGCATCCATAAAATTTTTAGAATTTATTTGAGGACGATGCATATGAACATCCAACAACATAGGACCTTGACTTATATACTTCATAATAGCAGCGTAATGCTAAATATTTAAATACATATGAAGGTAACTATATATTCAAAATTATATAATAATTGTATTAATCGATTGCTTATTAACCTTATTAAATCTGGATAAGTAACGACTCTCTCCAAGTAAAACATAAGCTTTTAAACAGTACTCATAGTATGAATCAATACCGGCTCCAACACCAGAATCTCTTCGAACCCAATCACCAGAATCAACATTTAAAACAGTTCCCATAAGATTGGAAGACCGATGTCTTAGACTCCACAAACTGTCCATTGACCTGTGAGCTTTTTCCTGTTGAAAGAATAACATTATCAACAATATTATAAACCTTTACAACAGTTCTTTTTATTTTTCAAATATAATATATTTTTACCTCAAATATAGGTATACCAGTCAATCGTGACAAAGCCGCCAATTCTAAAATCATACTTCCGGCACAAGCTGTACATGTTTCTTGAAAATAATGGAGTTGATCTTTTTTGATACCATATCTTAAATTAACCTACAGAATACAAATTAAAAATTATATAAGCTAATAAGTTATATACAAGTCAAGTAATAAATTATTTTAGTTCTTACTCTGGAATATGGTATTCCTGTTGTTGTATTAAAAGCTGGCATTAATCTATACCCTAAATCTTTGGCCATACCTAATAGTTCTCCATTATACCATTGCAAATGATTAGAATTTTCTTTAAAATGTTGTGCGAAAATGTGTCCAGACAATAAGCCTCTAAATTAGAAAACAAATAATAATTAAATATGAACAGTTAAATTATAACAAAATACAATTAGATCTCATGGTATTTTTTTTATTTGCAATAAAGTAACAAATGAATAATTATAATTTTAACAGTATTTTATACTTAATCATTGTTAATAAATGTTAAGTATTGACATAAATGGATAATTTAAATTATATTAACACTTTAATAATTGTATAAGTATAAAAGGTAAAGATTAAAACATTTTTACACTCACCCCAAAACTCTAATATTGATTTCAAATACTGATACAACAACATCTCTATCAAACGTCACACCTGTCACCACTTTTGAAACAGCACGATCAAACTCTGGTAAATCACCAAGGACAACCAGTGTATCCATCGTATCGATTAAAGTTAAAGAGTAGTTGCCAAGTACATCATCCATATCACCACGGTTATTCTCCTTGGTTCTCCATCGCCCTTTACAACTTAATGGCATGAGCTCATCAGCAGGATATGCATGTTCCATGTAATTTGTGTATGCATGATAGAACATTTCTTTTGCTTTTTCCATCAGACTAAGTTTCTCTTCTTTGCTCATGAACGAACCAGAAAAAGGTTGGTCATGAGCAGTGGCAAACGCCACTAGGGAAATTAAACCTAATGTCTTTATCATGACAATATTTTGATATCTGTCAACTTAATTTAATAAGAAATTTAAAAAACATATTGAATTATAAATTATGAAAACTACAAGACTTAACACTTTTTTTTAAATTACAATACACTATGGATAAATAAAAAGAAAACACAAAAAATGAAGACACTTCACAATGTTTCAGATAAAAAAAATGCAGATACAAGAGGCAAAATACACAACATGACTAAACTCTAAATCACTACAACTACGTATACAAATTAATAATTATAATTTATAATATTTATTTGATACATTTTTTTTTTTGCCCCATTTTAATTGTAATAGTAAATTCTAAATAGTAATACGTGAATACAGATAAGAATGTTTCTATTATCAGTCAGTGCAGCCATATATTTTAATAAGAGCTATAAACACGTCTTAAGGCGGGTTTCCACTACATACGTTGTCGTGTACGTGCGTAAAAATACTTTTCTATGATTGGTTGGTATGCATGGTAAGCTTTTGATATACCAGGATGTTTCTACATTCTTACCACACGTATAACCACGATACTTTGGAGTTGGTTATAATCCAACTATTTTCGTGTACACGACTGTACACTGATAAAAATATTGATAACATAAGAATATATGAGGTAGCTAATATGTTACCAATCATAACCGATCTAACCGATGGGAAACGTTTGGTAGACCGTTCATAGCGAACGGGATCCGGTCAGTAAAAGCACGTACTCGTGAACGTTTTAAGTGGAACCCGCCTTTAGATAGATAACAATATACTGGATCGCCTAATCCAAGTAGATCCCCATGACCCAAATAACACAACCGGCCATCGGGATCATCCAAGGTTTTATAGATATAAACCTTGGGGATCATCATACTACCATTATAGTTTATCACTGACCGGGTCTAGATTGACCATGGAGATCTAGTTCTATAAAATAAATAGTAGGAGTGTTGGACGGTGATCTAGGTCCACGGATAATATACTTTTGTATATTATCCGTGATCTAGGTCTTCGGTAGTGGGTATCCTCCCCCCTCCCGTAATGAACCACAGAAGGCCGAAATACAAAACACCCGTACCACAGAATAGATAAATGCCCGTACGATTACAATTTTTAACACTGTAACGTTTTTCTGGAATAAATTACCGTATCACGTTGATTTCAGATTTTTGTATTTATACCATGATAAGCCGATCAATGACGCGGAAGTGCCCCCCGCCCACCATCCTGTGAGCGTCGCTGAACGAAATTATATTTGTTGTGCTTGTAAATAATATTGTGATGAGGACGTGATCATACATTCAAATTTTATACCTTATACCAATAACCTAATACCGGTTCATATTTCAATTCGTCAGGTTTCTTTCTGAGTTTCATATTCAGATTTCGGTGATTATAAACATTTTGCGCGACTTTGTAGTTTGTGAGTATTATTTTTTGTAAATTATTTTATACACGTATCCTTAAGTAAAATACAATTGTATTACATTGTTATAAATTAGAAGTGAAATGGATACTTTAATAGAACAGCAACGGCGTTACCACGAAGAACGAGAACGGTTAGTTGATGCTATGGTTAAAGAGATGCTGTGGAAAAAATCTACGACCAGAGATGTTATTAATTCCGAACACAGACAAAAATTATTGCTTGATCAATATATGGAAGGAACTAATAAACTAAAAGAGTTTTATGAAGATAAAGATGGTTTACGCAAAGAGGAAATTACATCCATCACGGGTCCAAATGAGTTTGCTGAATTTTATTTTCGTTTAAAAGGTATTAAAGAATTTCATAAGAAACATCCAAATGAAATATCAGTGCCGTTATCTGTTGAGTTTGAAGATTTGAATAACCTCCGTGAGAATCCTTCAGAGGAAATGACCAACATGGTAGATTTCACCGATGAAGAAGGCTATGGAAGATATTTGGATTTACATGAATGCTATGAAAGGTATGTGAATTTAAAAGGAGTTGAAAAAGTTGATTACATTACTTACTTATCCATATTTGATCATTTGTTTGATATTCCTAAAGATCGTAAAAATTCAGAATATAGAAAATATGTAGATATTTTATTGGAATACTTACATGGTTATTATTTACGAATAAAACCTTTACATGATGTTGACAATGAAATGGATTCTGTTCGAATTGAGTTTATAAATCAATGGGAAGAAGGTACTTTTCCAGGTTGGCCAAAAGACACAAGTAGTGCTTTAGCCAATGTTGGGGCACACTTAGATTTGTATGCCTTTTCTTCTTGGGAAGAATTAGCTTCTCTTGGACTAGATCGTTTGAAATCAGCTTTGATGGCATTAGGAATGAAATGTGGCGGAACTCTTGAAGAAAGAGCTCAAAGGTTGTTTTCAACTAAAGGGAAAACTTCATTGGATCCTTCTTTGTTAGCCAAAGGTAAACCAGGAAAAATGAACCGGACTAAAGAACAAGAAAGGCAAAAAGAATTAGCAATGCTGGAGGCACAAGTATATCGGTTCTGTGAACTCTTAGCTGAACAGAGATTAGCAACTAAAGAGAATGTTCAAAGAAGACAAGCTCGAACTGAAGGAGAACGTGATGATTCAGAAAATGAGGCAAGTGCATCTGAGTCTGATGATGAACAAGGAGAAGATATCCCTTATAATCCAAAAAATTTACCTCTTGGTTGGGATGGAAAGCCGATTCCATATTGGTTATATAAATTACACGGATTAAATATTAGCTACAACTGTGAAATTTGTGGTAATTTTACCTATAAAGGTCCCAAAGCGTTCCAACGACATTTTGCTGAATGGAGACATGCACATGGCATGAGATGTTTAGGTATACCAAATACTGCACATTTTGCTAATGTTACACAAATTGAAGATGCCCTTGCACTTTGGGAAAAATTAAAAACAATGAAACACGATGAGCGGTGGCAACCAGAGAATGAGGAAGAATTTGAAGATTCTCAAGGAAATGTAGTCACTAAGAAAACTTATGAAGATCTCAAGCGACAAGGCTTATTGTAGTATTTAAAAAAAAAAACAATTAATTATTTTTTTAGTTTATGATGTATTGCATATAATTTAATTTTAAAATATTAATTAAACCTAAAATTGCATTTTATAAAATACAACCAGAAAGTTTTTATTCACTCTTATTTACTTGATTTTTTTACTAAAATTATTATAAAAATTCATGTATATTAGTTGAATACTAAGTAGTTAGCATCAAAAGCATAGAAAATAGAATAAAAGTGTAATCATTATGTGTAATATAATGATGCATTTTATCATATTTTTTTAAGATTAGCTAGGTATTAAGATTAAGTTAGTTAATAATAGTATAACATACCGATTATCATTTGGTTTATTAGAAAAACGATATTAAGTAATATAAAAAATATAAAATAATGTTTTTCAACTTTAACATAATTATTATGAATTACAAGTACAAATGACAAAATTAAATAAATTTAAATTTAAAACATTGCCATTGCACTTAAAAATTGAAATGCATTCAATCCTCAAATCTACCATGATGTAAGGTTTATCAGCTGCTTATGTTTTATATGCATGAATGACTCTATTGTTGATTGACAACATAACATTGGTTGTGTTGAAGTAGCATTCATTGATGTAGAATCACACATTTTAATCTACTGATTTAGATTTAAAATATTAGGTTTACCTATATTCAATTAGCATAAGAAGTGACCTGGACAGCTGACTTGTACGCATGGGTGTGGCATCATTCTCTGTATTGACTATTGATGGTTTATTGAGTAGGGGTAACAGTTGTGTGTGGCCTATGCACTGACCAAAACCGGTTGCCACCGTCTTTTATTAGGTTGAATAAAATTTACTACAATTATTTATTAATTGTAAGTGAATATTTTGTTCTACTCTGTCATTGATTTATTATTTCAGTGTAAAATGGAACCGGTTTTTGTTTATGGAACGTTGAAACAAAATCAGCCTAATTATTACCATCTCATTGACACTAAAAATGGTTGTGCCGTATTTAGATCAGTCGCTGTCACAGTGAATAAATATCCCTTAGTAATTTCCACTAAATATAATATTCCATTTTTGTTACAAAAAGAAGGCACTGGGCATGTAAGTGATTTTTTATATAATATCATAAAATATATTGAAATAACATTTAATACTTTACCAAAAATGTCATATGTGGTTTTAGGAAATTAGAGGTGAAATATATGACATTGACACAAAAATGTTGAAATATTTGGACGATTTTGAAAATCACCCAAATTTTTATAAACGACAAAAGACTCAAGTCAAATTACCGAATGCTGATATTGTTGATTGTTGGATATATTTTTTACCAAACTATCCAGATAGTTTTTTGGATTTACAATGCTTTGACAATTACGACTCTTGTGGTGAACACGGACTTTCATATGTCACAAGGTATCAAAGAGATCCAGATGACAAATTATCATTTCCTAATTGGAAATCATCTAGCTAATAATATTTAAATCAATTTACAGTGAAGAACTGCAATTATTAGAATAAGCCTTCAAGTTAATCAATAAAATAAAGTCAGAGGTTTCCTCTTCTCAGTCCAATTTTTATTATTAAATCCATTAAGTGTAAAAAAAACTAAAATTAGTATTCGCACTACAGTGCATTTTAAAAATAAATTCATCACACGTTGTTACAAACAAATTAAATTATAAATTTGTTAAAAAAAAATGTGTAATAGTGTAATAACATGTAATATTTTCTATATAAAACAAAGTATCTAAATTACATTTAGGAAAAATAATTGCTTTCGTATAAATTCACACATTTTCTTTCAATGATAATTGACTAGAAATAATAATTAAAAAACTCGGTGCTTAATGCGGCCAAAATTCAATAACATTAAATTATCTTAAACATATTTTTATAACTGATTTAATGTTACGGGACAGTTATTTATATCCATGACTTTTATTCTAAAACATTGTATATTCTGCAACACAACCAGAGCTACTTCTTCTCGTCCCAATTCATTTAATTGATCAACCAATGTACCTGAAAAGGTAATTATTAAATGTTTTATTAAGATACAACTTGCAAATAGTTAGTTTTTGTATATTTTCACCTATTGTTGGCGCAGGTTGAACGGTTGCCCATGTATCTATCAGTGCTAGGAAAGGACTAGTTGGTCCATTATCAAATAGTTGAACTTTTGAATCCAATCCAATGTTGAGAGCAAATAATGCCCAATCTCTTCCTAATGGGTGTACTGGATCAATGAGACGACTTAATTCTTGGCGGCACATGGTATTCAGTTCAGTTAGTGGTAGACTATCCGTACAAGATAACATACTTTCCACCTTAATTGGATCATATTATGTGTGAATATGATGCAAGAATAAACATAATGTGACATATCATCAAATGGAATAAATATTTACCTGGTCACATCCAAATGCGATTAAGTCCAATACACATTCTTTTTTTCCAGTTAATGGATTAACAACAAATGATTTGAAATCTGAAGTTTTCCGAATTGAATAGAATATATCATCAACACCATAACCATGAGGATGCACAAAATGTTCGGATAAATTTGAGGGACTGAGAAATTCTTTAATTACTTTCATTCCTGGACATGTTTCAATCAAAACCTATAACACATATTTATAATTTGCTATTATTATTAGAAATGCAATTGTACATCGACTGTATAAAAATATAAAATATTTTTACTAGATTAATGGAATGCAATATTTCTTCTAGAAAATAAAAACAAGTATAACTTGACGATTTAGAACCTCGAATTTTTATTTCAATACAACCATCTTGCTCTAGGGATACCATGCACTCTATATTGCTTATACATAACACAGTACCCCCGTACCATTGATATAGGTAACTGTCCATGTCTTCATAATAATTATTTTGCAAGTACCGTAATTCAACCTGAAATTAATATTTAGACAATTATTATGAATATGGATAAAGGATACATTTTAGAATAAATCAATTTTTAATACCTGTATTCTAATAAAAATTGAAGTTAAAAGTTCAGCAAATTGCGGTTGAGAACTAAGCCGAATTCCACCATAACAGCAGTCAACGTTATTGTGCCAGGGTTTCCACAATGTTTCATCTTTTTCTCTTATGATATATGCAGGAAATTCATATTCAATGTCCCCGTCGTTATCATACTAACATAAAAGATAATGGCAAATAAGATAATTTCAGCTTTAGTTGCAATATTTCATTAAAAGTATTGTGATATTAAGTTGAGAACTAATAACAATTTAACATACTTGGACACATATTTTCATTGTTTCCAATAGTTGAAGTACTGACATGGCATCATAATGAGGAAACATGATCTGAAAATCATTTGCTTGATACGAGCCAGACATTCGTGTCTGACTGATCAAAAAGTCTACTGAAAACAGTGTACCAATTATACTTGACCCAAACCAATTTGGTGATATAACAATCAAATCTGGTTGTAATCCAGATTTTAAGAATAATACCTGGGAAAAATAATAAACAATAATTTTAATCTTTTAATTTTAATCGACATAAACAAACATACTTCACCAAGGTTTTGCAGCTGGATGAGTAATATATCTAAATGCTGAATAGTAGCCAGTGGATTTACTTCAAGGTGAATAGTATCACAGAATGTCTTCCAAGACAATACAGGAAAGGGATTTGCAATTTTTCTTAGTTTAGGTAAAAAGTTCTGTACGGCTTCACAAAAACCACTCATTCGTGGAATGTTCTGAAATCATTTAATAAAATAAAGTAATAATATCATTCTCTATACACGTATAATCTCATGACTAAAAATAAATAATACTGAAAATATTAAATATCATGTTGAGAATACCTATACAACAACTCAAAGTAATAAATTATAGTGAAATTCCTAAAATAATACAATACAATAATTTGTGTATTTGTTATAACACACATGTATGTGCTATGAAAATTTAACCGCACACAGTGAAATTTCAAGAAGTGCACACCATTAATAATCAAAAAATTGAAAAAAAAACTGTGCACTATTAAATATAATTTAAACCTCAATTCTTGTAACTGAAGACTTAGTGTTATAATAGTTTTCTCTAGGTGGGTCATCAAGTAATTTATAACCACCACGGGTGAAGAATGACAGCTTATTTAACCTGCCATTACTGTTTGCACCGCAGATGATATCACCTCGATAGTATCCCTGATAGAAAACTTGAATTTAACCATTTTGTTTTATTTATTATGGTGTGCAAAACAATATTATGTAAAATTAATTATTATTCTATATTTTTTACTTTTATTAACCTTTACCATATAAGGAATACTTACAAAATGAAGTCGTTTTTTACTTATACTAATTGCTTCTTTAAAGTTCTTCACACTTAATGAATCAACTGCCATTATATTGAAAAGTACTATTTGTTCGTACAATTGAAATACATGTCCATACTCGTCTTTCATAGTTTTAATTAATTGGTCAGGTTGGTGACATATCCTCTGGCCATTATGTGTAGCAACAATTATAACAGGCACTAAATGATTTGAAATACCATTCTTACCTACAAAAGATAATGTATTGGTTTTAGTACAATAAGAAAGGATATTTCTTATACTACAAACTTATTGGTTCTGTGGTTTGAAGTCTTGCTTGAACAAAACTAAGCCAATAACGTACAGTTTTCAAAATTTCTGTAGAAGACTGTTGCTCATTATAAACAATAACAACTACTTTGTTTGGTGTATTTTGAATTACATGATGATAAGAATTATAGTATGTATCTTCCCCAGAGAAGTCCCAAAATGTGCATTCGTTAATACTCGATAATTTTTCCTACAAATATATTAACGTTACCATAATTACTTGATGCTTTGTTAAAAAAACGAAGTGAACATGTTTTGTTTTAAACCTTTTGAACTGCAATACCCTTAGTACCGTCGTGTTTATAATAATTTGAAGTGTTTGTAGTATTATATTCTGTAAGACTCATCTCATTTCCATTATTGGACTGGCCCTGAGACGTATTAGTTCCTGTTTGAAATGTCTATGAGTAGTGGTGTTGTCATAAAATTATAATTGATTAGATGTGCACTTACTGTTGGTGTTAATTGTTCTTAAAGTATTTCGTGATTTGTCAAAAAGCATTGAAAACAGACCTAGTTTCATCAACCGTATAATTGATGACTTCCCAGCATTGGTATGTCCAAAAAACAACAAATTTGTGTTTTGTATGTAATCATTACTCATTAGTAGCTGTTGTATGTAATTTTCTCTGGCACTATTCTGATGTAATAAAAAAAAAAAATAATAATAGTATACAATTTCAAACAAAAAAATAGAAAAATTTGTAAGTGTAAGCTAACAGTGTTCAATTTGGTAAATATTGATACTATTTCTTTTTGATTATTTTTTATAGCAGTTATTTCAGGTTTAATATTGTCTGCACTACGTTGCTGAGGATCACTTCCTGCAATGCATAAATACCTAAAACAATTTAAATGTACAGTTGGATCAAATAATGTTTATTAATATTGTCACAGATGTAGTAGAAGTAGAATGTTTACCTAACAATTTCAACATGTCCATATCTCGTAGCTATGTGCAATGGATACAGTCCTCTATCATTAGGGTACTCAAAACTATGACCCATATTTATTATTGTTTCCACAACATTTAACAAACCCTCTTGTACAGCAACATGAATAGGAGCATTACCTTCCTAATGTAAAAACATACATTAACTTATTTTTTCTTAAAATTATCAAAAAATCAATTTACATTATTAAAAATGTCTAAATTTCCGGGTGCATTATGAAGTAAATATATGGCAACATTTTCGTGTTTTTCTTTTATGGCAACCAGCAGCGGTGTATCCAGATTTTCATTGACAACGTCTGCTGTTACAATGTTTTCCATTAATTTCATCACACATTCTAAGTAACCATAACGACATGCTATATGCATCGGTGTATCTCCATTCTGTAAACAAGTACAAAAGTATAAGTTTTGAAGTAATGATGTCCAACATTTGCAATTCAACTATTGTTATTACATGGTTTTGTTCGCAGGCAACTTGGGGGTTTCGGAACAATAGACTATTGATCACAGAAAGATTATCATTTCTGGCGGCCAAATGCAGAGGAGTGTTTCCGTTTAAATCTTTGGCACACACGCCTGTACCTCTGTCTAACAAAATGTCGACCACACGATTAAAACCGCGAGCAGACGCCAAGTGCAGGGCTGTTTGTCCTTTCTAAACACATAATTATTGCCAATACGATTATGTCGGTAATTACGACTTCTAATCGTCATGGTGGGTTTAAAATAATTAACAAAGTTTACGTTATTTTCGGCGAAAACGTCCTGGTCACCGTCGCTGATCAGTGACTCGGCCAATTTCTCGTCAACTTCTTCCAGCGACTGTAGCAGCGACGACATGGTTTTGTTTAACCGACCACCGCCTATTCAATCGTACACGAACTTTGAGCATGAAATGTACGACATCATTACGTGATGTCCGCTTGACTACAAAAGTCGCACGGAAACACCGCAGACATACTGAATTTCCGCAAATAGTTCTATACGAATTGTAAATTAAAATATTGACGATATTAAAATGTTTATAAATAAATTAAATTTCATAGTTTCTAAAGAGTATTATTATTTATTAATTAAACAACAATAGTTATTTACGAGCATGATAGCGCCATAGCATATATTATTATTATCAGTATTATCTATTTCCTATGGGTATGAGCTCGATAAAGAAAATTTATTTTTCAATTTTCTTTATCATCCTACTATCCTAGGTAGGTACTATCTATTATTTTATTTTCTCATCAATATTTTTATGAACGTTCCTCTAGCAATATATTTTGATAAAAGAATGCAGGGCTAGTGGCTACCCACGTAGAAGTACAGAACGATATATATATATAATATATACCTTAAATCCGTATATCTTATATCGTGGGGGTATCTAAAATCTATTGTCGATTTGTACACAAAGTTGCCTACCTCAATCCTGGAAGTCTATTGCTAACGTTCGAATGTGTGTTTATTGCCTACCCGGTTACCAAAATATAATAAAACATTGCTGTTCAATAATCGATTCATTTATTGACTATTTCGTACTCAATATCTGACTTACGAAAAAATCTATTGCCGTTGTTCAATTTCTTTATAGTATTCTTATTCAATTGCCAAAAAATCTATTGCTGTTAATTGTTATTCAATTTCTTCATTAATTAGCTACATAATCAGTTCTCGACAATTAATATTTTGTTGTTGTAGTGTTCAATAATACATAAACTTTGTGCAATTAGTGCAAATAACGCTTTTACTAAAAATACTTACGTTCAAAATTATATATTTCTACATGATTTTTAGACCACATCTAATTTACTCATATTCATAAATATGTATAAATTGCTACCACAGAATAGATAAATTGCTACAGTCACAGTTGATAAAATAATACAATACTGCGATAATAACATAGTGTATGGATTTGCATTTATTGTGTTAGTGGAGGGGCTGGTTGAATGAGGAGCCGATCATGACACGATTTCAAATTTCGAGGTCGGGCGCCTGCCTACTATAATCCCGACTATGATCGCGTGTATACACAGCTTAAAAATAAAGTATTTGAGTACATCAATTATTTGAATACTTTACAAAACTACTCCCTCTAAAAATAGTATAATATGCAAAATAATGAAACATCATTGAAAAGATTTTTTAAAGGTTTTAGTCTAAACCTTTTTCCACCAAACGGTCTTCTTCAGCTTTTAAAATAATTAAAATTTACAATATTTTGCGTGCTTGTTTAGTAAAAAAAATATTAATAACATTCTTATAATAAATAAAGTTTTGTTGTAATGTAATTTTCAATATTTAGGACTGCCAATGCATTTAATCCTCCCCCTTTTATATTTGATCCTAGGTATAATTTTACTCTTTTTAATGCTGAAAAAGATCAGTGGCGTATTTACAATTTTTTTTTAGGGGGGGTGTCATATCATAATGAAATAATTTATAAATTAGAAGGTATAAAATACTTAAACTCAATTCAACCTATTTTTATATTAACTATAGTTATTTTAGAATTAAAATTAAAAATCACAAATTATATTATAAAATCTAGTTTTCCTTTTTTCTTTGCCAATTCATCAATAATTTCATCGGTCTGACAATCTAAATCTCGGTGAATCGATAACATGGCAAGGCCATTAAGTTAAAATGTTACATTTTTTTTTCTTTATTATTATAATTTACTATAATTATTATTATATTATTGATATATTTAAAATTTAAGGTCTCCAGACGCATTCAATAATTCTTTGGGGGGGGGGGGGAAACCCCCCCACCATAAATACGCCACTGAAAAAGATCATTCGTGGAACAATTACTACATGGTGAACATAAGTAAATATATAATAATTAATAACATTCTTAACGCAATAACAATGTAAGAATACATTCCAGAAAAATCTTTATTTTTGATAAATACAAACATTTGTTGAATATTTTTTTAGTTTTCTATTAACTTCGTGATTTTTTATTGATTTAAAAATCATCGGGGAAAGACCTTCATAAATCGTCCACAAAATTCAGACATTTTTCCTGCACATGGAATTACTTCGGGCTTCAATGTTTCCAATTGCAAGAAAAACGATCATATACGCTATTTTACTTTTTAAAAGGTCTGTTTAAAATATTAAAATACGTAGTTATCTTGAAATGTATGTGGTACGTGGTACATCATTGCTGGCTTCATAATATTTAATATTTTCACTGAACATTTAATTTTTTTTATTCCCTTGTTTACAGTTTTCTTAAATAGTCTTTCATAGTCGGTATTTATATTTTATAACATAACAAACCTGAATAGTATAGCGGCTAATTTCGTATGTGTAAACAATTTATGTAAATTACATATTATATTCAAATTGTTTTATGTTTTGCTAGGCACCTAGCGGCTAACATTATGAGTGTACAACAAATTAAAAATTATAAATAATATAATAAAGATAAAAAGTGTGTATGATAGTGCATTATTATTTTTTAATAAACATATACAAAAACTGCCACCCTTATAAATTTTCCTCTGGGCCACCGGGGGCAATTGCCCCCTTTTCGGCCACTCAATCAACATCTAAATGCGCACATATCAAAATCTACAGGACCTATCTATACCATAGCTGTTTTAAGTATAATACATTGAAACCACGTACTAAGATATCTTAGTCCGTGATTGAAACCAACATGTGTGCTAGAGTGACAGACAATGTAATGCATTACGCATTATAAATACTATCCTGAGTTATAATGACATTGATTAAACCTCACATTATTCTTTGATAAGACCACAGATTTATATGGATCTTATAATATTAGACATGTTAGCTTCACCTAATAATATCTCACTTCGTTCCTGGTCTATTACTCTATTCACGATATATATCTTATTGCATGACTACAGGTCTTAGTCCGTGTTCGTACTTCGTGTCGTACGTGATTTAATTCTATTATATTATGTCTATGATCTATACCTAAATGTAATCTGTGGTCACGGTGCAACCAGTATAAATCTACAACCGTGGAATATCCTATATTGTATATTATTATCAGTCTGAAAAAATGAGTTTTTAGAAGCCATCAGGTTATCAATGTTTAAAACATCTATATAAAAAGCAAACAAAATTGATGAACAAAATTAATGGAAAAAAAGGGGGTCAAGTGGATGTCGCTCCGCTGTACAGTAGGCTACAAGTAGATCACTGTACTGTAATGGATGGTATTAAATTCAGAGGTGTTCCCAATATTTTTTTTGAGAGTATACTAAGACTCTAGTCAAGGTGAAGATCCATGATTTAAACAAGGGAGGGTAGAATGATGCAAATAGTACCTTTTTTTAAGTATTTAAAAATACTCATAAATCTTTTTAAAATAAAAGTAATAAACATGAATATTTAATAATATACAAATATTTTTACTGTGGTCTATAACAGAGGTCAAAACACGACCTATTTTTTTCATTTCAATGCCTACTTCAACACAAGATTTATCTAAACCCATTGAATTTTTAGGACTTTGATGATAGTAAGCGTAGAGTTTGTCCATTAGACTTTGGAAACGAGAGACTCCAGTACAATCTTTTATTACGTCATGTACTGAGAGTTCGAGGCGATGACATAATAACAATGCCAGGTAAATAGATTCGGAATTTTTTCGCGTAGTTTAGTAGCAACTCCAGCTTTCTTACCCGTCATTACACTTGCTCCGTCACTGGCAAAAGCAATCCAGTTGTTTAATGGGAACGATGTTGATATCCCATTACATTCTAAACTTAACCAAATAGATTTTTCGATAGTTTCAGCATCTTGTCTATCTAACTCAATCAGGTCTAAGAATGCTACAACGGGCGATTCTACGTCAAAATATGATGAAATATACAAAATTAGTGTACATTTGGTACTCAGCGTTGTTGATTCGTCAATCATTATGGTAAATTTCGAATTCGACTGTATAAGGCGTATATAATTTGAGAGTATACGCAGTATACCCAAAGTTCTGACAAAATATCTTGAGAGTATACGGCGTATATGTAGTATACCCTATGGGAACACCTCTGATTAAATTTGAATTCAATGATATAATATCATTGTATACGAAAAACGATTCTGAGCGGAGACTGTATGTCAGTCTAGGATATTTGAAATTATATTGATAGTGTTATTTTACGGTAGATGCTAAGTTGAATTAATATTATTCATGTTATTTAATTATTAACCTTAAATTATCAGTGATGCTAGAAAAATATTATAATTGATTTGTTGGGCAAAAAATCTTGAAAAATTTTCTTTTTAAATCTAAGATTTCTCATGTAGCGATTTTCTTATTTTGTTGCAATTCAAAAACAAATAACTGTAGATGCATGAAAATTTCACTGAATGTTTATATAAGCTATTTCTATACACCATCTAGTTTTTAAAATATTTTGACTGTTTTTCAGCTTTTTACGGACGATTTAAATTTTCAAATTTTTTAGTTTTTTTTTCTATTAATATCAATAAAATTTTATTTGTTGAGCCAAAAATAATGAAAATTTAATACAAGGCTCCTGATATATTGTTACAATAGCAATTGAAAAATATTAAAAATACATAGGCACACATTTTTTTTATAAACATTTAAAGTTCGAATTTTGACAAAATTCATCAAAATCTCGAAAATTATCTATCATTGTAATTAAACAATTATAAAATGATCAGTTTTTATAACTAAGGATTGAAAATTTAAAATAAAGATTCTAATAAATAGTACATACTGTAAACAAAAAATCTAAAAAATATATAAACACAGTTATTTTTTACAGACATTTTAATTTTAAATTTGGACGAAATTACATATTAAAATCAATTTTAACGAGTAAAAATATATATTATAATATTTTTCTAGCACCACTGATAATTATTAAGGTTAATAATTAAATAATATGAATAATATTAATTCAACTTAGCAGCTACCGTAAAATAACAATATTATCAATATAATTTAAAATATCCTAGACTGACATACAGTCCCCGCTCAGAATCGTTTTTCGATTATTATTTTCGACATTTTAAATTGGAATTTAAAATGTCTATAAAAAATAACTGTGGTTATATATTTTTTAGATTTTTTGATTACAGTATGTACTATTTATTAGAATCTTTATTTTAAATTTTCAATCCTTAGTTAAGAAAAATTGACCATTTTATAATTGTTTAAAATTGTAAAAAAAAAAACTAAAAAAATTGAAAACTGAAAATGTCTTTAAACAGCTCAAAACAAATCAAAATATTTTCAAAATTGTATAGTATCCAATGAAGAATATCCAATGTTGTAAAATTAGTTATAGTTAGTTATAAAAACTGATCATTTTATAATTGTTTAATTACAATGATAGATAATTTTCGAGATTTTGATAAATTTTGTCAAAATTCGAACTTTAAATGATTATAAAAAAAATGTGTGCCTATGTATTTTTAATATTTTTCAATTGCTATTGTAATAATATATCAGGAGCCTTGTATTAAATTTTCATTATTTTTGGCCCAACAAATAAAATTTTATTGATATTAATAGAAAAAAAAACTAAAAAATTTGAAAATTGAAATCGTCCGTAAAATACTGAAAAACAGTCAAAATGTATTCAAAATTAGATGGTGTATAGAAAATGCTAATATACACATTTTGTGAAATTTTCATGCATCTACAGTTATTCGTTTTTGAATTGCAACAAAATAAAAAAATCGCTACATGAGAAATCGAGTGAATACCTAATCTTATAAAAATTTGAACTCAAAATGCACATAAAAATTTATTTTGACTTGCTTATAAACATTTTTTTATTGATAAAATTAGGCAAACTTATGAGGAATCTTGTATTACATTTTCGAACCTTAGATTTAAAAAGAAACTTTTTTACGAATATCAACTCAAAATAAGTTTCGTCATTTTTACGTATTTTGTCAAAATTTGAACTTTGATTACCTATAAAAAAAAATTGGGACTACGGATTTTTAATATTTTTCATCTGCCTACTATTAAATTTTCAAGATTTTATACCCAAAAAATAACATTTTATTGACATTTATAGAAAAAAAAACTAGGAAAATTTGAAAATGAAAATCGATTTTGTCGAAAATTGGTTTCCCGTAAAAATTCCCGTTTTCCCTTTAATTTTTCATTTGTTTTTCATGGCGCTTTTGAAAACTACTGGGAAATTTTAACTTTTGACCCCCCAAAGTACCAACTAGATTCACTTTCCTATCTGAGAAGGTACTATTGAAGAAATGAGAAATGAGAGAAACGGGACGCTAATTATACCTCAGTCTGACTCAGAAAAAAATGATTAGCATACTTCAAATAAATGTTGACGGCGGCCGGGTGGCGCAAGATCTGACGGAGACGAAGATCAAAGAAAAAAAAGCGATAGATGTATTGATAATCTGCGATCAATATAAAAATAGGACCCATGAAAACAGATGGTACCAGGACAGCAGTGGTAGGGCGGGGGTGGCCGTAATAAATGAGAATCTCCCGATTCTGACAGCTGGTTCTCAAAATGTTATTGGCTTTCGATGGGTTGAAGTAAGGGACCTCAGAATATATGCATGTTACTGGTCAACCAATATGGACATTAGACACTTAAAGCTTTCAGAGGTTCCTGGACTGCTTAGAGGTCAGCGTCAGAAGCTCGATGTTTCCAGTCATAATTGCAGGTGATCTGAATTCAAAATCTGGAGAATGGGGAGACCACAAAGAAGACGCCAGGGGAGGTCTGTTGACCGACCTTATGTCATCTCTTAGCTTACAAGCATGTGACTATGGAAATATTCCCACCTTCGAAAGGATATACAGAGATGACAGGGTGTCACAGTCGCATATTTATGTGACGATAGCGTCAGAGTCGATTGCAAGACGGGTAAAAGGATGGAAAGTGTAGGACGAATATACCGGAAGTCTGCACCGGTATATAACCTTTTCTATTGATGCCACAGCAGATAGGCCAATTAATCAAGACATACACGAACGAGAAAGAAAATGGTCATGGCGGAAGTACGACCAGAAGAAGTTACAAAATTACCTTAGGGAAAAAGAGCTTCTATTAATAAATGATGATGCTTCGGTTACAACACTCAGGTTACATAATTATATAAAGCAAGCCTGCGATGCCAGCATGCCAAATTTTATATACAAAGGTGAAAAGCGGCCCGCTTACTGGTGGTCAGAGACAATTGCGGAGTTAAAAAGGAATGACATGCAGCTAGGAGGAAGATAAAATGAAATCACTAGAGAATCAAACCAACACATCAAGTAGAGAATCTACAAACGTACAAGGAAGCCAGAACGAAGCTGAAACGGGAAATATTGAGGTCAATGAAGACACCATCGGGCAAAGCACCGGGCCCCGATGGAGTTCCCGACTTTGTCATAAAGGAGATCTCTACCAATAGACCAGAAACTTTATGCGAGATACTTAATCAATGTCTAAAATATGGATTTTTCCTGAGAAATGGAAAATAGCCAAATTAGTATTACTCCGGAAGGGGGAAAAACCACTAGAGCAGCCTTCAGCTTATCGACCTATTTGTCTGCTAAATACGGTTGGTAAATTTTTTGAAAGGATTATCAAGGTGCGAATTGAAGGGCACTTAACTGGGGAAAATTAGCTGAGCGAGCGCCAATTCGGGTTCCGAAAAGGGCGCTCGACCACAGACGCATTAGCGGCGGTGATGGACAGGGTAAATAAAGCCGCTTCTAGCCCGCTCCAAAAAAGAGAATTGTGCACGGTTGTGGCACTTGATGTGGCCAACGCCTTCAACACAGCAAGGTGGGATGAAATCAAGGAAGTGGTGAGTAGGAAAGGGTTGCCGGACTACCTCATTGGTATCATTGGTAGTTACCTAAACGAGTAAACGAGAGATCTTTAATTTACGGGGACAACAGAAGCCGATCCGTCACATGTGGAGTTCCGCAGGGATCAGTCCTTGGACCACTACTGTGGAATATCATGTATGATGACCTTTTCAAGCTCAAACTTGGAGGGCACTACCTACACAAATCTTGGGTCTCGTTGGTAGGGTTTGCGGATGATGTGACAGTGATAACGACAGGCCGCACTACTAAAATTTTGGAGTAAGTCACAAACGAAGCGTTAGATGCAGTTTTCGAATGGCTTGAGGACATCGGTCTAACTCTGTCAGTTAACAAATCTGAAGCCGTGATCTTGACGTCTAAAAGGGGGTACAGCCAACCAGTTTTTAAGATAAAAAGGGCTGTAGTCCAAATTAAAGAGCAGGTGAAGTACTTGGGGGTGGATCTGTGCAAGGTGTTAAGCTTCGGCAAGCACGTTCAAATAGCAGCGACCAAAGCGTCAGCTGCAGCGTCCGCGATTGCTAGGATTATGCCAAATGTAAGAGGAGCATCCCAACGAAAAAGAAAACTATTGGCCAACGTGGTAAATAGCCGGCTGTTGTACGCAGCGCAGGTATGGGCCCGTGCGTTAGTGTTCCAAACAAACATTACAAAGATACTGAGACCTCAAAGGACTGTTGTCCTGAAGGTAGCGATGGGATTCAGAACTGCAGGCTGTATTGGTAGTTGCGGGTCTCATCCCTGCGTACATCATGGTGAGGAGAGAACTAGGAGATACAAGGACGGTATAGCAGATAAAGAGGCGAGGGAAGAATCGTATAGGGAATGGCAACAGGAATGGGACAATGCGGAGGGGGGCAGATGGACCAGAAGATTAATCCCCGACATAGAAAAATGGTCAAAGCGAAGGTATGGAAGTTGTAGCTATCACTTGACACAGATGCTCACCGGCCATGGATGCTTCGGAAAATACCTGTTCAGGTTCAAGAGACGAACGGAGCCTGTGTGCGTGGACTGCGGAGAGGCCGAGGATGATGCAGAACACACGTTGTTTAGATGTGATAGATGGTGGCGGCAGAGGAGAGAGTTGGAAGTGTCCATGGAAGCGGAGATGAAACCAGACAGCATCGTAGGTGTAATGCTTGAAAGCGGTGACAAGTGGGAAGCGGTGAAGCAGTTTATCACTATGGTGATATCAACCAAAGAAGAGCGGAGGATACAGAGGGCGGAAAATTAAAAATAATTAATTAATTAATTAAGGAATAATGTTTTTGTGGGCCGAAGGCCAAAATAAGAGGGATAGAGCCCTCTCTTTCTTGTGGAGCGAAGCTCGAAGTAGTTGTACGTTATATTTTTTTTTATATATATTAAATAAATTATGTGAATGCAGTGGGAAGTCTGGCCCACCCCAGGGTAAAGTCCCCCCTGTATCCACTGTATCCCATGTTTGTGAAAATATCCATGTAGGTACTTACCAGTTACCACTTGACCAAAATGTATCGAAATTCGATTTATATTGTATATAATATCATTATCTTAATTATTGCTACAGTCCAAAATGTTTTTCTGAGCATTTATTTTCTGATTAATCTTTACTCCAAGACCATTATGTGCGAATGAACATATTTTGTTCCAAATGTTTTGTATAATAAATCGTAAGCACGATTAAAGATATATTTAATCGTGATCGTAAGGAACAAATAAATTATGGAACAAACGTTCATCGGAACAAAAGTGTATGTGAAAAGATATAATTGGATGAAACATTTTATGGAAAAAATGTCTATTGGAACAAATGTAAATAGGAACAAAGGTAAAATTTGGAAATTAATATCGTTGGAATAAGTTGACTTGGAAAAAGAAATTGTGGAACAAAAGGTAGTGATCCATTATTATCTATCTCGGTGATTATCGTGTTAAAATATTAAACAAATGTATTCTTATCAATAAAATTTGATTAAGCAAGATTATTCATTATTCTACTATAATTCCAGAACACATTCATTTAAATATAAATTTTAAATTGTTTAATTTGTTTTTTATGTTAAAGAGTCTTGAACGACTTGAACAAAGACGTTAAAGTTGCATCGAAAATTCAAAGTTATATCATTCACATTTTTTAGTCAAATTATTTAGACCGAGTAAATGAGACTTTTTAATTCTACTTTATTTCCTACAAAAATAATAAAAATTATGCCAAAAAAAAATACAAAACCGGTTCAAGAAAAATTAGAGACTCTTCAGGCTGGACCTATAACAGTAGACAAATCGGGTGGTGTTGTTATTAAAATAAACGCCAAACCTGGTGCCAAAAATAATAACATAACAGGTACTTCATGAATTTACTACAATATTAATAAATTTGTATAACCCTTATGTCTATTTAGCAATATGTGTGTCACATAAGAAAGATTAACATATTTTATGTGACATATAAATTGACTACGCATATGGACATTTTTTTAACAAAATAATGGTCAGTTCGCTCTATTAGTACAAAATAATTTAGTATCTATTGGTAAACTTAAACAAATACTATAAGCTCCTAACTAAGTAGGTGAAACTAATAAATTTGAAATGTCAAAATATTGTATATTGTATACATTTTTTAATTTGTATTATTTTTTTTTTGAAGATATAAGTTCTGATGGCATTGGTGTTCAGATAAATGCACCTCCGACTGATGGTGAAGCTAATGCAGAATTAATAAAATATCTTTCAAAGGTATTGGGTTTGAGAAAAAGCGATTTAAGTTTAGATCGAGTAAGTTTATTTCTTTTGTTTATACTTTAATTCTTTAAACATTTATTTATGTAATGGTACCCATATATGAAGGTATATAAGAAGTAAAATTATTATTCCCCCTTTACAGTTAAGTAGAACATTTCCCCTCATATTTTTTAAAAACTTATTTGACAGTGAAATTTATTTTATTTTGTCTAATATATTATTAATTGTTAATTTATACTAATATTATAAAGAGGAAAGATTTGATTGTATACATTGAATAGACTCCAAATTTACTGGACTGATTTGAAAAATTCTTTCATCATTAGAATACTACATTATCCCTGAGTAACATAGGGTAATAAAAAAGGGTAAATTAGAGGTCCAACCCGGGGAGGTGCTCAAACAGTAATTTTGACATTTACGATGGACATTTTTGTTTATAAATGGTTGCTATTGGTTATAGGAGAAATAATAATTAGTAGAAATTAGTATTTTATTTGTATATTGGTGGCCATTAGTTAATCGGGCAGATCAAGCATACATACAATCGAATTTTAGCACAATGTCTACTTGATATGCTGTAGGATATTGTCCGCAATCCATATAGTTGGATTGGCTATCGGGGTGACTGAGTAAGTAGTACTTACTGTAGCAAGTTACATCCGAAAAGAGTTGAACAATCATAATTTTTAAGGGTTGACATTTTTACATGCAATGAAGTATGTAGGATCAGCTACATTCTAATAAATTAGAAGAAATATGTCTTAAACATTTTGTACAAATATATTTATTAAAAATACAAATCTTTGGCCTGGACGGGCAGGATAGCTACTGTGTAATAATACAATATTCAATTTCCAAATATAATTATAAATGTCTAGAATTATAATAATAAAAAATATTTTTTCCATTGTCTATTTGATACAATTAAAAGCACTATTAGAGGTGGGGGGATTTTGTCTCCATCAAAAAATGTACTACCTATATGGGGGATTGTCCTATATTAATAGATTTTTTTTTTCAGCAATAATTATTAAAAATCGTAATAGTTAAAACAGTTTCAAATGTATATAAAAACAATTATAATATTATTATTAATTATTCTAAATTTTTGCATTGTAGGGTTCAAGATCGAGAAATAAAATTTTAATTGTACACAATACGTCATTAGGCATAGAAGGGATCACTGAAAAAATTAATGAAGAAATGAACAATAAATAATAAAATATGATTAACTTTAAATGGATGTTAAAATAAGTTGGTATATGTAAGTAAATTCAATAGTATAGATTATATTCTAATCCTCTACTACTATAAACCTTTATTTTTCAGAACATATAATTGAAAAGAGAAAAGGTGGCAGACTGGTATATATGGATTATTAACACAATTATGTATGTAATCTATATTGAATATCTGATGGACCAAGTAATATTTATAGCTTATACATATTTGATATTTATAGATATATAACGAATTGAACTGATCACATAATTATTATTTTAGAATTGTTATATGGAATGCAAAAATCATTTGCCGTATTGTAATCTGTCTTAATTCAAACCAACCAGAATAACATTCAATATACATAACAAACCAAATTGTTTTCAAATGTACCCAATAAGTAAATAATTATACAATATTTTATCTTATTTATCCCAAAAATTATATTATCAGTTAATAAATTGCTTAAAATTAAATCTTGTATTATAATAAAAATTATAATTTAATATAATTTTTATGATTATTTTTTATTTTATTTTTTTGGTCTAGCTATAAATTAATATTATTTTCATGTAATATATTACTATATTAATTTAATTTAATTATTCTTGGCAATTGTATAGTTTAGATGACGGAGTCATGCGGAGATAATGAATGTATTGATGTTACAATAATTATGTACCCATTCTTTTTTTGTGTAACCATGTATTGGAGCAATAAAATGTTTAAATTTTCTAATTTAATATATTTTTTGTTATCGAAGTGGATCTAGTTGGTATTATAGGGGGGGGAGGGGGTCATAGATACTTAAAATTTATAGACATTTTAAATTTTTGATTTTTGGTTTTTTTCCTCTTGTGAACCCTTTTTTTTATGCAATTATTTATCATCAAATTTAAATTCAATTGAACCATTACATAAATACCAACTCTTATTGAGTACCTAAAAGTGAACATCTAGTATCATCTAATATACAGCAGAGTGAGTTCTCCGGTTTTTATTTAATCAATTTGAAAAAGTTTTGAGGTATTCATAAAAATTGTTTACAACTATACAAATAAATTGGAGCTTAATCACTTTACGACATCCAATCTTTTTAAAGTTTGATTTTCTTTTTTTGGTTATAAAAATAATGTTTTCTTGGTTGATACTTAAGAAGAGTTGTTTTGGTCTTAAATTTAATAATGTATTATTAAATACATCAATAACTTAAGTAACATAGACACATATTATAATTATGTTTACATTAAATATGCAATATTTAAATAAAATACAATTATTGCTTTATATTTTAAGCAATTATTATCAATATAAAAATTTTGTAGTAATTAAATGTACTCTAAATTTGTATATACTTTTAGGCACATAAAAGTGTGTTTTATATTATGTTATAATGGTCTCTTTATAAATTATATGTTCAATGTTGTATATTTGTGTTTTAATTTCAAATCTAAAACTATCTGATTACTTTATAAATATAAAAATAAATAAATAACATATAAAATAAGTGTAGGTACCTACTTAAAAAAAAAAATAGATAACATGAAGGTAACATAATATAGGTGCATGTGGTTAGGCCAGGTAACTTTGGTCACCGCAACATGTCTTATTTATGTATATTTTGTTTACAATATAGATTATAGGTATTATAGTTTATCAGTTAATAAGAGTTAAAAATTCCAAATAGGAATAACAATATAATTATTGGTTTAATATTGTTAAACCGACTTTATTAGGTAGGTGATTCAGGAACTGGAACCTTTTGTATAATTTGATTTTGGATTGGTTTATCTCGCTTCGTTTGCTTTTACAACTGACAACTGACTTATTAAAAGTTTGGATTACTTTTAGTTGAAGGAAGTGGATGGGTCCAACTCATAGGCGCAATTAGGGGGTTAGCACCCCAGTTTTGTCTGTAGCCCCCCCCCCAGTTTTTTATCATATTAAAGTTTAAAATATAAATTAAATGATCAGGGTCTGTGCTGCTGATACATTTCAAGCCCCCCCGACCCACGTAGAAAAATGTCTCTAATTGCGCCTATAGGCTATGGCCCAACTGTCTTGTGGGTTCTGGTTAAAGAGTAGGTTCAACCTGTATATTGGATCCATATTATGACGTATAAATTTGTAAGGAACCGGTTAATTTCGGTTCAGTTCCGATTCCCGCGCTCATAGACCTATAAAGTTTATAGGTCTACGACCGCGCTAGAAATGTTGGTCATCAATGTAGCGATGAAATTGTTGACAAAGCAAAAATAATGATGGGTATGGGTAATATTATGAAATCAAAATATCGACACCGTCGGTCGGGTCCACGGATAGTAGTGGTGCCGCGAGCCTACACCGTTTCCCGATGGCAATTTGATTTGTTGGTCATAGTGCGGAGTCGATTGGATCCTCTGCTGTATAGGGTAAGGCGGCGCCGGTATCTGTTTAGGCAACTCGCTAGACGTCACCGACAATTCGGCCAAACTCCAATGGCGGGTGGTTGATGCCGTAGTCGGCGTCACGGACAGACATTGGCACACGGTCAACAGCGCAAACCAAAAGCACACGGACGTACGTAGTCCACCGCGGTCTGAAGGAGTAACCAACGACATCATTTTGACGACATTCTGAAAAAAAAAATATTAAAGCAGTATATTAGGTGGGTACTTTTATATTTAATAATTAATGCGTATAATGTATAAAGATAGGTATTGTTAAACTAAATATATTTGTGTAATGTATTAACACTCTTAGACCTATAATAAGTTAACGTACTAAAAAATACATTTTTTCATATCTATTCCTCACGAGGACCATACTTAGAAATTATGCGCCCTCGGGACACTTATAAAATTCCAGTATTCCACCCCTCTTCTTGACCGGCAGGGGGAGATGTGTAGTGTTAAAAATAAAAATTATAAAACTCTAGGTACTCTGGTACTTGTATTGTGTTATAATATAATACATATATTATGTAAATAGCAATATTTTTTTTTAAATACAAAATTTGTTGGTAGGTATGTATTTTAAATACATAATAACATACCGAAAAATGTTAAAAAAGGAAAATTAAAAAAATCATGAACACATCATAAGCAAAAGCTATAATTTTTTGCCACTTAGGGCATTTGCTCTTTCACCCTCCCCTAAATACTTCACTGTTCCTCACTACTTATATAGTTACGCTGATTATGCATTTAAACGCTCATGCAAATTACATTACTACTCACATTGTACCTGCTTATAAAATATATACTATACGACATATCTCAACAAATCGGAGAAGCATTAGGACCTGACATCCAATCAATCCACAACATCATACAGTACATAAAAGAAATCCAGATATACAACCTAATTTAAGCCCTTTTTCACAAGATATATAATATGTAATTGTAAATATTTTTAAATTACTGTAAATTGTAAACTAATGGCCACAGCTAGAAGCCGATGTTTTATAAGATCAATAAAAAAAAAAAAAAAAAATAAAATATATATTACTATTATTTATTTATTCCTCAAACCTCGATTGGCACAGAATCTAAATTGTTTGTATTGCCTAGTGGCTAGTGTTTATCCTTTATACTATTATAAAACTATATTATGTCTATATAGATACATATAGGTACCTAGTTAAAGATTTTAAAGCTTAAGACTTATTGCTTACACCCTTCTCACCTAGGTCCAGTTTACTAGATTATGGTTTGAAGTACTTACCTACTAAATTTTAAATTCGTCAATATAAATTCAAACAGTTATAGTAAATCTATTAAAGAGAAAATATGCATTATAGATTATTTAACTGTGCAATTTGAATTAATATGGGGAATTGTTAAGGCACCTGGTGGCTGGTGCTAATCTAATTTTGTCCTCAAAAATAGGTACAATATACGTTCTCTCAGAGTAATGAATGATAATCTTTTAATGTACCACCTATTATACTTATTAAAATCAATCAAATTTAATTATTTTGAAATATTCAACAATTCAATAGCCCGCATTAAACTTCACTTATAACAATTTTAATCTTAACTTTATTATGTCTTACAAAAAAGACAATTTTACATAATTTTTTTTACACATTATCTTATACTATTATTTGAAATAAAATAAAAATTTGGAGCTATAATGACCATTCGGTTAGCCCAAAGACATACGGTAAAATGTGTCCAATATTAATCACAATATATTAATATCAATATAGGTATATCGTATACATATAGTATCATTTAACTGTATTGTATTTAAAATATCAAAAACCGTTTGTCATTAATTTCTAATATGAATTATAACAGCTTCTAGTGAGCTTCTACCTATATAGCCTCACTTTAGTACCTCACTTTTTTGTATTATCAATTAGGTATATACTATGAAGTGTGAAATTTATGACCGACGACCGTGCGACATCAAATTATGTATAGAGGAACCTATCCTAAACGTTACATTTTAAAACTTGACTATGATGTTAGAAAATGAATGAAAGAATATTAATGGATATTATACTAATTTTTACGGGCGGCATCCGTTTCGCGCAAAATCAAACTTTCCCATTTCGCCCAGACACCCGTTTCGACCAGAGCCATTTTAGTCGTTTTAAAATTAAGTTGGCCATGTTTTTTAAATCGCGCCCATTTATGCAGATAAAATTGTTTTATGTAAACTATTTTCCATACCTATTTAACTTTTTAATGTATCTACCTAGAGTTTTCCACACAAGATTCCGCTGATAACCTAGGTAACTTACCTGTTAGTTACCTACTTATAGGATATAACAACCAGTAGCACAGTCGCATATACCTATATATATCCTTTAATCCTTTAAGTGATGTCATAACAATCCCATTAGATAACAAAATATATGTAGAATACCTATCGACGATCTTCTACCAACAGATAGGTTGAGTGTGATCTATTATAATTTATAGCCGTCACAACTGCTGAATTATATAACATATTCTAGACATAACTGTATGCAAGTTTACTAGGCACTTTAAAAACTACTGTCCCAGCAAAATCAGTAAGTTCTACAGACGTTCTAAGATTGGAGACTAATCTATTAAAAAAAATTATTGAAAGAAATAAAGCTGATTTAATTCTTAATAGATAATTATTATAGATATTGGTGAAATTACATTTGATAAAATAATAATCTAAACAATTTTATAATTTTGCCAATATTAAATAGTTTCTACCAGTTCATACTTCATTACTACCTATTCACAACATAGTTTATTATAAATCTAAAAATTAAGAGAACAAAAGGAAAAAAATTGGTCTATAAAATGATTAAATATTATAATATGAATAAAAAATAAAATAACAATTCTTTATTGTTACTTAAATTTATTGTGTTTTTGTTGATACGAAAAGAAAGTTTTTGGAACCCAATTTGATTAGTCACATTAAAGACTATATATACAGTCCCCGTTTGTGTTATATATAATATATATAGTGCTCTTCTAGTTACCTACCTATATTATAAAATAATTTAGGAGTGAAAAAAAATTAAAAAAACCGTCACTTTCGTTTTAATTTCGTCCTCACACGTACAATTGGTGAAAACGAATCAATAATTTGGTGTAAACTGAACGAAAGACGTCCGAATTTCCCTTTCATGAGTCGAATGTTAAATATAATTGACAGTATAATATAAAATAGGAACGAAGCAACGATGACAGTATCACACATTCATCATATTATATACAGCAGTCACCCACACAAACGTAATACTGTTTTCATATAAATATTATAAATACATAAATATATATATATATATACATATACATAGGCAGGTTTAAACAATTTATACGAGTTGTATATTTTGTAAGCAGCTTAGCTGCGTATTGTCCTGCATTGTCCACGTACGTACATAGTGTCAAGATTTCGATTTCGATTTTGAACGATTTTATTTATATGCGAATTTATGAATATATATATACATGTATGTGTGCATATACGTTTATTTACTACGCCTGAGTAGAATTTAAATAGCAAAAGTGTCTGTATATAGAAAAGGTTAGAGAAATTAAAATCAAAATAAGTTTCACGAAAATACTATACTGTTCCTACTACAATAGAGCCGAGTCGCAGTACAATAGTTTAAACTGTAATTAGTTTAAAGGAATTTAAAATTTCACAATCGATTTTCTGCGATTTACTAATGTACTGCAACGAATTTTCGACGACAATTTCATAGAAAATTATCCTGGTGAACGGATAAGATGACTTGTAGCGGTTCAGTGGTCCAGAACTGCCGAGTCCGAGTGCAAACTATATTTTATACCTATAGGTATCGAAGCATAATATATTATTATTAATTATTATAAAGAGCTCTTCCGTCCGACAAAATTGAGCCACCGCAAAAAATCGAATCGACCGACGCTGCAGCTGGTGTCGTCGAATAATTAAAATATATCGTTGGAATTTAACCACTCAAAATATTTTATTATATAATTTAGAGTTAATACTAATTAGTTTAAAGAAATTTAAAATTTCACAATCGATTTTCTGCGATTTACTGATGTACTGCAACGAATTTTCGACGACAATTTCGTAGAAAATTATCCTGGATAAGATGACTTGTAGCGGTTCAGTGGTCCAGAACCGCTGAGTTCGAGCGCAAACTATATTATATACCTATAGGTATCGAAGCATAATATATTATTGTTAATTATTATAAAGAGCTCTTCCGTCCAACAAAATTGAGCCACCGCTAAAAAACGAATCGACCGACGCTGCAGGTGTCGTCGAATAATTAATATATACATCGTTGGAATACAATCACTCACAATATTTTATTATGTATAATTTAGGGTTCCTACTAAAAGGATAACCGACGCATAATAGGTATATTATAATATTCACAAGTGTGATCTGGAGACTGGAGTCATCAGCGTGAGCTCTTTTTTATTTTTAGTTACATATTATTATTTTCCAATAAGGCAACAACAATAGGAATTTGGAAACGTTGTGCAAAAGACAAACATGCGTTTTATTTTTCATACCACGCTTTATGGCCACTATTAATTGAATAAAATAATATATTATATTTCATTAAATTCTGTGTATTTTGTATGCATAGGTAAACATAATATCATACTTCTTGACTTTGAAATATTGAACAGTACAATACGCTATAATATATTATTTGTACCAGGTACGTAATATAGTTGCCAGTTGGTACATACTATTACAATATATTATGTTAATAATCGGCTTTAATATATTTTAGTTATAAAAACAAATACAGTGAAATACCACGATACGTCTTATTATACTCATATTAGATGCACATAAAATATTAAAGGAGGTAGGTATTAATATTTATTTAGCAGTAGGTAATACATTATTTTGATAAATTTAAGGTGTGACTTAAGTACTATTATTAATATAGACATTGATATAATGATATGTATTATTATTATTATTATACGCCTGACTTATTATAATATTGCCTATTTGTATCAAACTGTGTACGATTATTTATTTTCTTTAGTATAGTCGACTATCTACAGAGTGTAACAGGAAGACCTGATAGATGAAAAACTTTTGTTCTAATACAATTTTTTGATAATTTCATTTAAATAATTAAAAATAGTATTGGATAATTAAATGATACTTTATAGTACTCTTAACAGTCTATATAGAGCCTCAAAGACGTATACATGGTGTATCTCTGATCCCCTCTTGGTTTCTTTTTTATGCCTTTTATGCCTTTTGTAATTCATAACTATTAGGTAATAACTAATAAGTAGGTATTTTTCCACAGATCTAACCCCCTCCCCCTCATAGAAAATGTATGTATACACCACTTTTCAACTTGTACTATTACAGTATTACACAATATTTATATCCTTTTACCTATGTACCAGGTACATTGTACCTACATAATATATAATTAATACCTAATAAATAGGTTGTTCATAGATCAAGTCCATGGATTTTCGACGTGGCCACTGGCCACGCTGTATATTTTATATAATATTGTTTAAAAAATATAATACTTGTTATATTTGGTAAGTATTAAGTACCTTCTAGAATATTAGATGAAAATAATTCTTTATAGTTTTTTTTCATATAACTTGATAACATACTAGATACTAGATACCTACCTAGTGATTATTAATAATTAATTTTCAATAATAGGAATACTATTTTTTTAATTTAACCACATTAATATTCATATGAAAGTCTGAAATTTCATTACGTATATAAATTATAAGTAAATAATCAAACATAGCTTGACCTAAAATACTTATACTATATTTTACAATTTGGTAATTTGAACTTTATGATGAAAAAAGTCAAATGTACGGAGATACATAGACTTATATATATATGTAGGCAGTGGCGTAATTGGGGGGTCGCAAGGGGTCGCACTTGCGACCCCAAATTTAATGAAGGGGTTGCATAAGTATAAATTTGCAACCCCTGAAATGTCCATATTATTTATGGTTTTCGTTAGTAAAAAAATTAAAATAGGCTATAGTTAATATTTAGTCATTAATTAACTATGAAAAAAAATTTTTAGAGAACAATTATGTTAAACAACATATTTTAAACTGTTTGCAAGGTATAAATGAACCAATAAACTTCACTTCATTTGAAGATGTTAGTACAATGTATGGTTTTAATGAAAGTGAACTCAAGTCTGAAAAAAAAATATTCAACAGAATGTATAAAAGCTTAAATAAAGAAAATACTATTCAATCTAAAATTAAATATATGAGATCAGGCGATAATGCAGTTGGGTTTCCAACATTGGCAAAATTATATGAGCTTTTTCTAACTATTCCATCAAATTCAGCATCATGGGAAAGAAGCTTCTCATGCCTTCGTCGTTTAAAAACTACTTGAGAAATACTATGGGACAATCTAGATTAAATCACCTAAGGATTTTGCAAATAGAACATGAAAGATCGTCAACTATTAATAACGATGAAGTCATAAAACAATTTGACTCATCTAAAGTACCACGTCGTTTAAAGCTAACTTAGCTAACTAAAGCCTACTAATAAACATTTAAAATTCATAGTTTAGGTATTATAAGAAAAATTAAAATATATACTTGCTTATAACGTATTTTATATTAATAGTGAATATAATAATATAATTATATGATTACGTATGTTAAAACATTGATTATTTTATAATGTTGGGGGGGGGGGGCAAAGCCTCCACGGGTTAGTGCATCCTAAGTAATTTTTGCAACCCCTGATGTTTTGCCCAAATTACGCCACTGTATGTAGGTATTACGTTAGGTTAATGCAGATAGCGGCCGTCTACCTTGACCAACTAGGTAGCTGATATAAATACAACACCTACGAACAAAACACTAATATTTTTTTTTTATATTTAAAAATATACAGTCTTCAACAAACTAAGGTTATTAATCAATAATAATTGTTGTGTTACATTATAATATTAATATAAAAACAGGGTCGATTTATCCGGAGAAAGTTATTAACGAAACCGTTGATTATTGAACTTAAATGACAAAATGTGAATGGCATAAGCATAAGTGTATGATATTGCTACCTATTAATAGCTATTACTTTTACACCTACGACCTACTTGATTAAAATCCACCAATTCCATCAAAAATATGTGTGACCTGTTTTTAATCGTTAAAGTGAAGTTTTTATATTTATTATTGAACTGTATTTTTTTCAAATATACCTATTTATATAATTATAATATATAACATATATATCAACTACCAAAAATTTAAAATTAATTTTAATCAAATAATATAATTACTGTAGGACATAGATTAGGTATTTGATTATTTGAAAATCAGAAATTGCTTTATTGTAATTTATAATGTTGTTTGTACAATAGTAAAATAATTAATAAATATAGGTTTTAGTACCTACTTATTACTTATTAAAAAGGTACCTAAGTACCTACTTATTTCTGATTTTATAGATTTGTGTTGATATTTAAAAAAATGTCACTATCTTAAAATATTGCAGGTACTTAAAAATTAATGATTTTCAAAGACTTTTACTTGTAGAAAATGTATAACTGGTACATGGTTCAATAAAAGCTAAAAACACGATATTGCACATTTCTCTAAATAAATTGAATTTCCAAAATGAAAGTGAAAAATGTATTAAATAAATTAACTAAAAATATTTTTTCTTATTTGTTATATTTAAAAAGTTTTTAATATCCATAAAAGGTAAGTTAAAATATAAAATGTACAATGCATAACGTAAAGGTACCGAAGTTATTATTATCATAGTTCCTATATAATGAGTCAAGGTTTTATTATTTGTACATAGTACATATAAACAAGTTAACTATACATGTAATAAAAAAAAATAAATTACTTGTTGCACGATTATTCAAACACAAAATTCTGACATTTTGAATACTTAGAAAGTTCTTTATTATCAAGTTTGTAAAAATAAAAATAAAACCTTAATTTACATAGTAATCAGATTATTATATTTTTTTTTATTATATAACTACAATATGTAGGTATTTTAATGAAGTAGACATTTATTAAATATCAAAATATTTTATAAATTCAATTTTTTTTTTTAGGACTCATATTTTATTTAGAATTAAATTAACTTTCTAATTAAAATAAAAATAAATCCAAATACTATAATAAGGTATAAACAAATATAATTGTATATAGGACTGTAGAGTAGTAGCGTATTTAGGATTTGTTCAAGGGGGGGGGGGGGTATACATTTTTTATAGACATTCAACATACACATATATTAATATTATTATATACAATAAACATGTTGTACTACTAGTACAGTACTAGTAAAAAATTTGGACACCGGTGGGAGGGGGTATGGCCCCCCATATCTCCCTATAAATACGCCACTGCTGCAGAGGGAAAATTTGTATTATAGAAGTTAATGTGTAATAATATTAAATATATACTATGTATATTATACTAAATACAAATTTATATTCATAAAAGCTATTTAAAAAGTCATATTAAATACTTATAAAGTTATAAAGTTAATAAAAATTGCAATCAATAGGTAAAACCTTACGCTTAGTCTATATCAGGGGTGTCCACTAACCTTAATTTTAGGAGCCGCAAATTTATATAGCTAATTCGAGGCGAGACACAACCTGTTGTTATCGTCGGCGTCTGGCACGGTCGAAACACACCGTGATTAGTTTGGGCTAAACATACTGAAAATCACTGCCACCCCAGTGATAATCTATTACAACGACTGTAATGGCAACGAAACCGACGGCGATAAAAAACACTACAAAACGATTCAAACGAAATTATATTTGTTAGTTTTACTCTAAGCTTGGGTTCAAGAGCCGCACGAAACTGATTTAAGAGCTGCATGAGGCCTCTTTGTGGCCACCGCTGGTCTATATAAATATAATATTAGGTATATTATATAATAACATGTACGTACCTACCTAAGTTTGTGGGTATACACCAAATATAAAATAAATAACAAAAAAGGATAAATTAGGGTAGAGCCTTTACCTCTAGCAGGATTAGCAAGAAAAATATATAATAAATCTACCTACTTATTACAATTAAATTTACTTCACTTTACAGAAAACTATAACATTTTATATTTTGTTTAATTCTCTATCTTATTTGTCTATGAAACTTCATTCCTACTTGGTAGGCACTTACTTACAATTTTTAACCGTTATTTTTTAATAAATTTACCATCATGAAATTTATATGATACATCAATCCACTTACCTGAACTTAAAATACTATATATTAATTTATTATCCAATTAATAACAAGTTAAAATAAAATAAAAAACACGTGTATATAATTATAGGTAGTTTAATAGTTCCGTCATTTTTAAAGTGTATTACACGTATTATTAGATGTACTGATAAGTAATTAGGTAGGTGGTAGATACTGATGTTTTAATAAGTAAAAATTATGGCTAGATTAATGTAATGTATACCTACTTATATGTGCACCTATGCGGCAAACGTCTTAAAATATAAATAATTTAAATAATAGAACAATCAATAAATATTATGATTTATGATTATAGGTACGTACCTGCAGATACTTCACAATATAATTGGACATTTAAATATTGACATTTAGAAACTATAGTTATTAATTATTATTACGTTCCACAATATACTTATGAAAAACCGAAATAATATAAGTTTTGATTAAAATTAAAATGTACCACGCGTCATAGATTTATTATCTATGTCATCTGTATAATCATTGTACAGTTTAAAGTAGTAAATTAAATTATATATATTATATTTAGTGTAGATATAAATATAATATATTATTGTATTTTCAAAACCACCGGACAGTTGCGCGAGGAAAACAAGTCTGTACGAGAACAGCGTTCAAAGCATGACTGATTCACGTTAGCGTGGTCACGATGTAGTTCAGAGTCGGTGTTCCTTTTACTCTAGTTCGCGAACACGGTGCTTCCCCCATGCCTATAAACATTATTATTTTTAATACTTCACTCACACAAACACACAAGAAGTATATCACGAGTTTGCAATAATAATTGTTCACGATTTAGCCACCGCCGCCAATGCCAGCTGGCTGCAGTTATTATATCCTCACGTAACATTTTACATTAGAATTTAATATAATATATATTAAAATAAAATAGCAGTAAGCACGCTATGTAGGTACGCGATATTACAATAAACATAGGTAATCACCTATATTTGTATTATTATCTGAAAATGACTCGAGGCGAATATTTAATTCGAAAACGATACGTAAATGTAAAATAGTTAAGAGCTGAGGATTGGTCGTAATTTATTTATTGTGAAAACATTATTGTGTCGATTGTCTTGTATTTTTTTGGTCGATATAAATTAATTCTTTACCCCTGCAGCGATTATTACAATATTATATATATAGTATATTATGTAGGTACATTATAATAATATTGCATTAATCCATATGTATCTACTATCTGTCTATCTACCTAGTACCTATACATACATACGATGCAGCTATATACCTACGTAATACGTTTCGTATATTTTTATTTATTTTTATTTCAATAATTTGAAAATTGTTATTTAAAAAAAAAATTAAATTAAAATTTCAAATTGATTGATTAGGTAATTAAACGGGATCATATTACTTGCGTCCGAAATTATTATCAATAGGCGAGTTACGTCCCGCAAAAAAAGATTCAAAAAGGGTCATAGTCTATTTCCGTCCCGGTATACCTTTTTTTATAATCTAATTGCGTCCCGAAAATATCGATATAATCTATTACATCGTGTCATGATAATTATAATTATAGTTCAATTCAAGTATAATTCAAATAATAATTACAATAATAATAATATAAAAATTCATGTATTACATTTCGTCGTAACAATTGCAATAATAACTTTTCATCAAACTATCAAAAAAGGTATAGGTATACTGCGCGGTGTAGGTATAGGTAATATTAAGTATTAAAACTTTAAATTATATCATACTTACTATAGTAACTATTAATTAACAATACTGATTTATATTAAAACATATTATATTGTATGACATTTGGGTACTTATATAGGCTATTGGTATTTACACAGTTTGAGTTCCAAATGTACCAATCACTATTATAGCTGCAGGTTATAGTCCCTGGCTTGTCCTTGTGTTCCAGCCACGAAGTCCATATATTGTGCATAAAGCATACCATAATGTACCTATACTATTACTGTAATACTGTACCTATTATGTCGCATAAGGTCTTATACAATCTTACACTCTTACTATATTTCACCAACAGTCCCAGTTACCAAATTCTTTATTTCTTTAAGCCAAGGTGGATTCAGACGTATTAGAAAAGCCCAAGTTCCATTTGATTCTCAGTAGCATTTTTATGTTTAACTTATGGCTACATGTATTTACTACATGATAACGGTAATATTATTTTATAGTATCTACAACGTATTTTTTTTATAAAAAACAAAATGTAATATAAATGTACAATAATATTGTAATTTATGGGACTTCAATTTAATGTAGGTAAACAAAAAAATATTTTATAGGTACCTACATTATTCTATGATATTAAAGCTGTAAAAATTGTTATGTAAATTGTTTTTTTTTCTAAAAAGAAAATATTTCGTACACTACAAATATATACAAATATAACTATACAATTTATTTAATTTACTATAAAAGCAAACCTCATATGAATGTTTTTCTATTATCGTTAGTTTTTAAATATTAGTTATTAATTTTATGACAATAGACAATATATATGCACAGTACCTATATAGGACAAAATGTGAATTGTAAATGCGGATATTTGATTTTTTTGTAACAAAAGTCATACAGGAATTTCATTGTATTTTGAAGGTTAGTTGAAACATATTATTACATATTATATTGTGTTAAGCTTAATGTGTAGAACTGTAAAAGTTAAGTATTACTGTAGTATTAGAGTAATTAAGTATGCATTTTAAATCCTAGATTTAATTAATTTAGTATAAATAATAACACCAATGACATAAAATATAAATATAAATAATACAAACACAAATAAACCTGAAACAACAATAATTATTGTCATTGATTTGTACATTTTTACGTAAATTTAATTAGTGACACAATAATTATTTACTTATATTATGAATGTGAAAAGCCAGACAGGATACAAATACTGGTTAATGAGTAGTGGGAACTCGTCTTGCTTCGCTAGACGCAGGATAGTGATGTATTCCTATGCCATGTTATTCAGTATTTTGAATTTGAATGCAATATCATAAATTATAGTGTTAAAAAATGATTCTAAGTGAATATTGAATTACTTTAGTATTATGATAGTAATAACGAATAGAAAGTGTTTACATTTTTAAGTAACTAGTAGAATATTTATGGTTGCAGTTTTTAAAATATGTAAATTCATAAATATATTGAATATTTGAATATAATATTAAAGTATAGTTTACCCTACAAAAAATTAGCCAACAGGCATCTAATAGGTATTAGTTATATTTCGTCATAAGCCTCAAATACCTATGTCAGTATGTTTATCGAAGTTTTTCTTTTGCGTGCTTAAAGAAATCAATAACAACTGATGGAAAAAAAATTGTTTGAAATACCAATTTGATAAAAAAAAATATTTCAATCAACAAACAAGCACATTTTTATACTACAAAAAATAATAGGAAATAACACTAATTTAAAAAACCATTGCATTTCTAAGATTAATATAATTAAAACTGTAATTTATTAAATAGTTAATACATTGTATTAATTTTCGAATAAAGTATAATTATATACTTTTAAACATATACATATTAACTGGACATAATAATAAAAAATCAATTACTTAACTTGGTTTTAAATTGCATTATAATTTCGTTTAAAAATGATTGGCAATTTCTAATAAATAATAATACTTTAACTCAAATACTTGACCCTTAAATCATAACATCTCCTCTATCGTATGGTACAATAAGTTATAAATTACAAGATTGATCTAAACATATTACAGATACAGTACGTCGTGTTAGTAACCATCGCAAAATTCTAGTGAAAACATATTATTTTTTTGTTTATTTACAAAGTAACAGATTTAGAATGATGTTAGAATAGGTAGGTCGCAGGTGCATTATTGTACAATATATTATCTACTACAATATTACATAATTTCGTCAATTTCGATCGACAAAACATTTACAAATGTAAATAAAAACTAAAATAAGTCAATGTAGATAGACTGATAAGTTTATGATATACCTAGTGATGATCTTTAAGTACGTATATAATTTAAGTATTACAGTATCCTTGTGTTCAATATTTGTGTGGTAATTTAATATTATGCGGGTGCGGTTTGGTTAGTAAATGTCTATGTATTTAAATTAGATTTGAAGGAACTGTGTAGAATATTGTAGGCGTTCATTACATCACAAGAGCCATAGTACCTATATAATTTATACGTACGTGCTGTACGTACACATGTAATGTTTATATGATTATGCTATACACAATGTACACATATAATATGTTTACTGTGCCTTTATTTAAAAATATTTTATAGGGCATAAAAAAATCTATTAATTTCTTATATACGTAGTAGGCATTAGATAGATCATTTTTAGTCAGCCCCAGATCAACTGCACAGCATTATATATTGTATTGTATATGATTGGGATGACTATAACGAGTGTAGGTTATACTGTTATTATTTTATAGGAATATATTATAGGTTTATTATTATTGCTCAAAATGCATGATAATAATATGTCCTTAGGTACCTACATGAAATCTTATCAGTGTATCAATCATATGACATGTTTCAAACATGAAAATTATAATCATCATATTATATTTTAGTTTGTACAATTCAAAATATTATAGAGGATTTGCATACTCATTGCAGAGAACATACTATCTAATTCTATAATATGATTCTATGTTAAACTTTTTAATTAAATTAATTTCACGTAATTTATGGAGCAAGAATGCATTATTATAATTTATCTAATTATAACGAACTCATATTATGTCTACATATACATGCAAGGACCTACTCTAATCATCTTCCAACGTATCGTTATATTATATACATTTTATTCGTTGTCAATATATTAACTATAATGTTTTTAAAATTGTATATTACAAAATTGATGTACATTATATATGTATTCAATGACGAGTGTTCATATATTATATTATATATTATTGAATTCATGTTTATATTTATATATGATGAATTATGATTTATGACACACAATAAATATTATGCTATGCTGTGACGTAGTGTGTTAAGATTTGAAATCCGTTTCATTGGGTCTTTGACATTGTTTAGCTTTACGATCGTTAATAATTATTATTAGTTCGATTACAATCGATTGTTGTTAGTTATCATTAATAATTAATAGTTATTATTATTTTTTTTTTTTTTGAAACTGCGACGAAAAATAGTTAATATATTATATAAAACAGTTATATACTTAATACTTAAATGTTAAGGTCTCATTGTAGTACGAACTGCATGTCTGCATCATGAGAGTAGGTAGTACTGTAGTAGGTACTCGTAGTAGCCTATATGTATTAACGTAATGTTAGGTTCAATTTAAATGCAGATCACGATATTTTTACCCTATAATGATAGTTGCGAAAATTACGAAAACAAACAATGAACTGAAACTAGAGCAAACACAATTGGACGGACGGACGGACAGATAGTGCGGGAGAGAGTGCATAAACGAAATAATAATTGGACTACGTTTTGTATACATTGTGTGAAACTAGTAATTTCCCCTTCTATCGGTTAGAAAACAACAGAGTTTAAAACGCATGATGACTTATAATAGTGTACGGACATTTAAATGGCATTTGCTTATAATTTGATGTCTCAAAATGATGTATAATAAATAATACGAATAACAATACGCATAATATACCTATTACCTATATTATACATTATATATATATATATATAAATATTATATTATATTATATGGTAGGTATCGTATACATAATTTCGGGTTCGATATAATATATAATACCTACATCACAAACAAATATAACAGTATATATATATATATATATGTAATTGTATATTATATACATTCGTTTAAGTATTTTATTATTAAAACATAATATATAACTGTTTAAGTCAATCCAGTTTTGTTGATATATATCTATGTAACCATACCAGCTATGTCTACTGAACAATGATATAACGTTGGGAAGATAAAACACTTTAGAGTTGTATGCACACAATATTATATTATATTAAATTTATATTATATGTAAATACTTACTATATTATAATGTGAACTACGTTTGACTGTCATAGAAAATGTTCACACGTTCACTTTTATTTCGTCTGACACGTATTCTTGTTTCTTATAATATTAGGTATAGTTGGTAGCATGGCCAAAAATCACGCATTAATTCACTCGCGTCGCCATAAGAATCGTGATCCGTAGATTGCATAATAATAAGAAAATAAGCCGAGCAAAAATAAATTATATTTTTTTTTTATTTAATATATAAGAAACGTGAAAGAAGTCAATTTATTATACACCAACTGTGTAATATATATAGGACAGGTATTTTTCTAGAGTCAAAATACTTAATTTTGGTTTAATTTTTATCCAAGCCACGTATCATACTAGATATTGCTGGACTCATTATATTAGATAATATACAATTTAATAAAATAATTATATTATATTATATAAGTATTAACCACATGTATGGAAACTTGCTACATTTTGCGTTTTTCGTTGGTTTCGGTTGCCACAGTGGATCTTGGGATAAGTCTTGATGTTTCTCGGCCCCTTACTACTAATTCCTGTGAAATAGCTGGATCTCCGATTACTGATCTTGACCTAGAGTAAGATAGTGATGGAGTATCTCGGTCTGCGTAGTCAGCTGAGTAATAAGTAGTCCTCGGCGCAGAAACCATATTAATCCTAGTTCTCCGAGGAATATCGATCAAACTATTCCTATATCTATGACTAGGACCCCTAAAAAAATTCTTATAATTAAAATGTTATATTGTATACAAAATATTCATTGAATTATTTTGAAAATGAACTAGAAAAAATATGTAGTACCTATGCATACCCAAGATAAATAACAAATACATATTAAATTATCGTAAATATATATTGTTAGGTTCATTTAGTAATACTATTTTTTGTTAGTCGTTTTAGTCGTGTATAATTTATAACTTTAAATGTGGGAAAAAGTATGTAGTTCAACATGAAAAAGAATTGTTATAGGTACTAGGTACAGAACATAATATTGACAAAGTAGATAGAAATCATATTAAAATAATGCATTGTATTGAAATGAAAAGGTTTATTTTCTTTACCTCTCTCCTATAAAACTATTATGACCAATATTTTTTAATAATGTATTTTTTATTATTTAAATATTTTTCAACAGTAATAAAATGATTTGACAAAATCATATGTCTCTCTTTATCAAATGGAAAGTGGACACAAATAGGTACACAATAGGTTCATTTTACAAATTGTCAAACCTTTCCGAGAAAAATATAAAACGAAAAATTTTTGTTAAGTTGTTAGTAAAAAGTCGTTCATATTCCTTATTTAAAGCAGGTACCTATAACCTACGTAATTTTAAAGTACTATATTTTAAAATGAACATATAAGTAGTTTTACAATTAGATTTTCATATCTATTTAATTTTGTGATATATGCAGAAGAGACTTCATTGTTTTTTTGATTAAAATAAATTTTACATTACATTTATAGGATTCATATATAACAGAAAAAGTTATATACGGAGACAAATATGGTTTTAAGTAATTATTTCTGTATTTAATTTGAATATCCAAATTCCACTTAAATTTCAATTATTATTTAAATTCTCTTTGAAGTGAGGTAGAAAAATGTATTATAAAATGTACTTTTTATAAAAACAGATTTTGTGCTGAAAGAAGTGCACCAATAGTCCAACAATTTTAAGAACACCTCGCTATAGCGCTGCAGGTATATCAATCAACTTGAAAGTAGAAGACGTATATTTTACCTAAATGTTCTCAGTTGTTATATATTCAGTACTATTTCGTATTTGTAGCCTTTAAAAGTAGATGGATAGGTACTCTATTACAGGAGTGGCCTAACTTTTTTTGATTAAGATCTACTGAGGGTATATTTTTTCATTTAGGATCGACGACTACGGACTAATGTAAAAATATTATTTTATATTCTTAATAAACATACTCGTTTCATATCATGGCCAGTTAATTATTATAATTTCAGTAATAATAACTAACTGTCAAATAAAGGCGCTGCGCTAAAATCTAAATGATCATCAGCTCGGTACCTATTCAGCTTTTATAACTTTCATGTGAGAAAATGCCATTTCACAACAACAGGTTACTCCAAAATACATGTATTTAATAACTGTATCTACTAAATGACAAATATATAAGAATAATTAAAAATTTAAATTAAATTCTAACAAGGGGGATCGACTTAGAAATCGTCCGAGATCGACCGTTTGGCCACCTCTGCTCTATTAAATCTATACACTATGTGTAGTAGGTACCTATTATAAGGTTAAAAACATAACCTACACACAGCATAATGCTTCGTTGAAAATTGACAACTTATACTGTCATAAATCAAATATAAGATAAAGTTTAAATATTAAGTTACCTGATTGTGTTGTCCGCATAATCATAATTACGATCAACGTATTCCTGAGTTAGTAAAGGATCTGAGTCATACGCATTGTTCAAACTGCTTATAATTCGGTTTCTTGGATAAGATCTCCCGTAACCATTCCGGTCAACAACGGATGATCTAAGTCGTGAAGGGCCATAACTATCTCCTAAACCGTAAGCTTGAAGAATTTGACTTATTACTTCACCGCCAGGATAATATTCACTGTTGGCATCCATTTCCAACCATGTAGGATTTATGTAACGATTTATCTGTCCATCAGCAGTTATGACCATTGCAGTTATAACAAACTAAAACGTCATTATTAACAGTATTTATTAATATGATATTGATTTAATTTGAGCTGCTAGTGAACAATAAAAAAACTTAAATACAAGTATATAACATATTATTATATTCTAAGAAATGTTACCATGTGAAACATTGGTAATGTGTACATCATAATATTTTCTTTGGAGCAAACTAATTCTTTGAATACAACTATATGAATGCCTGTCGTTACATCGTAATTTACCTCTATATATAAAATGAAATAAAATATAAATTATTGTGATCATTTACCTGTGACAAAACGTGATGTATTAAATTAGTTTAGATATATGATCATCGATCACTGATTAACCGTAAGTCCGTAAGGTTATGTTGTGGTTTTATATGTATGATGACAACGCCAACGGCATAAACCGTTTGAAAATTGGCCTATATAAATTGTTTAATTTAGATGTTATCATTATGTGTATTGTTGGCATTTCACTTCTTATAAAATGCTTTAAGCCACCATATAACCTTCGGTTTAAGGACAGCGTTTATTTTAATTATTGACCATCGAATATAAAAAAAAATGAACATATACCAATACTTAAAAACTCGATGAATATATCATAGGTTTATATTAAATATGACAATTTTATGTTATTATTGAAATTTAATTTCACTTCTTTAGAGAATATTTTTAATTATAAATGTTATATTTATGTTCTCTATACATTTTAATATGATCAAGAAATTATTTATTAATTGTATTATGATGATGATAGAGTTTAATGATTTTATTTAAATATATATTATAGTGCACGTTATGCACGCACTTACAAATTATAATATGTTATAAGTGTCTAATACTCTAATAGTGCAATTTTTTTTATATAATTTTATATATAAAATAACAGGGCTTTTTTTATTTTTCAATTTGCTGATGATACCATTAAACTTTTTTCCAATTTTTTTTCACACAATTGTTTCAAATACTTTCCTGAGTGTCACCACAAAGCCCAATTTATGTCTGACGAGGTGGGAGGAGGAGAGAGTGTGTACTGCAATATTTAAAGGTTCCGGGTTTTAGCGTTTCATTTAAATAATTTAACATTTTTTTTTCACAACATTGTTTCAAATACTCTTTCAGGTGATCTATTACTTCTAGTTTTATTGTAGCTTAAGAAAATTCAAATCCCGCTGTTGTTTAAGAAGCCGTGATTTTATTCGTCATTTCAGTAACTGAATTGTAAATTATAATCCATTTTTATGTATCTTTTATGTATGTTGTTTGCGAGAAATGTACATAGTACATATATACACAGATTATATAACTATATATGCACCCTGTCGTAAATAAATACTGGCCAAAATAATTAACTACAAATTAATACACATTTTGTAACATAAATAATTTTAATATTAAATACATGAAAATTGTATGGAAAACATCGATCACTTTATTTTTACACCACGACTACCTAGCTAAATTAGGTATATAAATTGAGTTATCAAAAATATTTAGTTTCAACTTTTACATTACTATAACGTTAAAATGTATTGTCTTTATGACTTTATCTATTATCGAGATATGCCAATATACGTAGCACCGCATTTTAGGTGTGTTCATTTTTTGTGGGCGAAGTCGGGTGATACAGCTAATATTATATAAATATAAATAAGTAATAACATATCAGTGTATTACCATCTACAACTATACTAGTTAGAAATAAGAATATTAGGTACAAAAGTACAATAACAAATTGTAAATATTATATATAAATAATAAGGGGAAACAAATTAATTACCAACTTCAAGTTACAGCTATTCACAAGTCAACGTCATTATAAGCTTACTTTTCAAAAAGGTTTGAGTACCTAGTGATATTGTAATTTAAAAATTTTAACTCAAAGAAACAAGAATACAACTTTAGGTATAAAACCGTAAGTCGTAATTTCTTGTTGTCTTCGATAAAATAAATGTTTTACATAATTTAACTAAAATAAATATAGTATAGATGGTTTTTTGAGTAGTGACGGTGTATCACAAAATAAAATGTACAAAAAAAAAATAAAGATATTATATTTTAAGTTAGGTATGAAAAAAAAAAACAAAATACTTTAGACTATAGAGCGTTTATAATGTTCAGTGTTCAGTGTTCACATTCTATTTATGTTGTAACCCTGAAACGACGGAACTAACTATATATTATATTATAAGTGCCTCTATAAAGTCAATAAAAAACCACAAAAGTTATTAATTATTTTACGGTCAATAGTATTTTAAATTCTAAACAGAGTGAAGAAGCTATTGATTTTCCGGTAATGTGTTTTGGTTTTTTTGTATAAACCTACCTAGTATATAGGCTATTATAATATTACTAGCATTAGGTTTTGAGTTGTGGTAACAATATTACCTACTAATGTAGTTTTTCTGTTTGATAGAAATATAGAATGTAAATAATATTGGGTTTACAAATATATAGGTACCTACATGGATACATGTTTTTTGTAAAAATTAAAACTATAATGTAATAGTTAATAATAATAAGGTACCTAATCATGAATCAGTATATAATTAGTTAAGTTTCAATATATTTGCTTAATTCCAATATATTTGACATAATGTCCATATTGATTTATTTTAATCACAAAATCAAAATGTACAAATTATTATACAGTTAAATAAAAGAAAAAAACTATTTTTTTTTTTTTGATTAATTTTGACCACAATTAGCGTTTGCTAAGTATTAATTATAATAGTTTGAAAGTTTGAATGAATTAATAGACATTTTATAGAATATACTATAAGTATTATACACAAAAATGACACATTATGTAAAGGCAGCCATATGTTTGGATTTAATTTGTTTTATATATCATTATTTATACGCGTATTACTTACATAGGTACCATATTACTTTTTTATTTACTTGTATATTGATTTATAAATACTTCATATTTTTGTAAAATTGGCTTCAGGCGTTGGAATTATAAAACAAAATAAAATAAAATATAGGTACTTACAAGTAGTAGCTGAAGCATAGATTATATTATGAAAATGTCTAGAAACATGTCTTTCTATCTCCTTCCTAGTAATATTTTTTTTTGCGAATATATAAAACCTAAGTTTTTAAATTTGAACGATGATGGATGATCTTTCGCCTAGTCGGATTGCCTACCAAGGTGGCTGAGTTGCACTTACTGCAGCGAGTTACACACAAAATGAGTTAAGCAATCTCAATTCTTATAATAGTTGTCACATTTTACGGGCAACAAAGTGCGCGGGATCAGCTAGTTTGTATATAAAAATATACTTTAGACGTTTTAAGAACCCACAAATAATAATTTTAAATTAATTAGCTAAATTTTTTTTTGATAAAAATAGAAAAACTTATGAGAAATCTTGTATTAAATTTTCTAAATCTTAGTTATAAAAAAAAACTTTATAATCGAAAATTGTGTATGCCTATAAATAGCACAGCACGGGTCAACAAATTTCTGGTGTATAGAAGATGCTAATATAAACATTCAGTGAAAATTTCATACGGTACTTTTTTTTAGAGTTACACCAAAAACCAAAATCGATTTTGCCGAAAACCAATTCTGTTTATCCCGACGTTTGTAATCTACTGTGAATTTTAAATTTAGACTTCCTGAATGCATCGACTTAATTCACTTTCCCGTCAGAAAAGATACTAAAATTAAACATCAAAGCTACAGACACACAAAAAAAAATTAAAATTAAAAATACACATCATTTTAATCACACATCATTTAATCATTATAAAATATAAAATATACCCAACACAATTATAATTAACATATTAAATAGGTACCTAATTGTCATTCACTTTAAACTCGATAGTTTCGGGGAAGTTATAAACTTGGAATCCTATAAATTTAGTTGGTAATTTGGTATCATACTTAGATCAAATACGTATATCAGTATATGATCTAATAGGTATTATAGTCGGTACTGTCAATTTGATGTGTTTATCATATACGATATACCTGTAAATTAACTCTAAAAACCAGAAATTACATTTATTTATAATCACAGTTTTACTTAAAGATTCATAAAAATAAATATGCCTATATGATTCTAATAAGTAATATCTATACACCATCAAATTGTTTCTAAACACAGAACTCTTTGATGTAAAAAGTTGCATTTTATTAGATCTGTGGATTCATCATATTGACGTATAATATAATATTTATCATTTATATTCTATGGCAATTGTCAAAGTCTTAGCGGAAGACAGTCGATTAAAAATTCTAAAATGTTCATAAGCGAAACTGACATGAACGAAATGTTTACTGCGTTTCGAAAGGTTTTATTTTTCACAAATCACAATATTTCCAGATATATATCTGGATCGTTTCCAAAGCGACGTCTCAGTGCACACGCATCACAAATTCCGAAAAAGTGTTGATGTTTAAAGTAAGTTTGTTTTATATTTTATTTGGTGCTTAAATTGACATTCTTGAGTTAAATTAAATATTTAATATCAATAAAAATGTGTTATCCAAGTGATGTAGAGTGTAGACGAATATTTTAGTTCTGAGCTCGAAATGTATAAAATACGCGAGATCGAATAACACAAACGTCGTCGTCGTGGTTCCAGTCTCGGGTCGTAGAATTATTATAATTAATAGGTACATACCTATATGCTATAGGTACTTTTAATAGACATATACATTTTGATTTAATTTATAGAAATACATGTTCTAATATATAAGTCATAACTAAAGGCCGGATTTATATTCTCTTAAGATTCTTAAAATATGAGATTTTTATTTCGTTTAAAATAAGCAATATATAATTCTCTTAATATTCTTTTAAAATACCAGATACCAATATGATATTTTATGTTCTAAAAATTGTGTGGCAAAATATTCTTTCAATATTAATAAAAAATATATGCACATTTAGTTTAAATTTATTATTTAATAACTTGTATTATAAATAAATAAATAAATTTAATTTACAATTATTTGGTTTTAAGTCTATTTATAAATAATAGTAAATTTGTTTTCTTATTATTTTGGTGCTTAAATTTACTTTTAGACTTAAAATGAACATTTTATGTCACAAAAAAATGTGCCATCCAACTATCCAAGTGTGGTAGACCGTAGACGAATGTTTTAGTTATGATCTCTAATTGTATTAAATACGCGAGATCGAATAATATAAACGCCGTCGTCGTTTTCCCAGTCGCCGGTCGTAGGATAATTATAATTAATAGGTAATTGAAATAGACATACGTTTTGGTTTAATTTATAAAAATACGAGTTATAACTGATAAGTCGGGTGATTGTAAACTCTCCCGTTTTTAATGACCCGTGAACTGAATCGAATAGTAAGCTCTCCAGAATTCCGGGTCTACTCCATGTTACTACCCGACGAGAACATGTAATCTCTCACTTTCTACTTCAGTGCTACCTGATGGGATCATGTAAACTCTCATGGGTCTACTCCACTAATACTAAATTTCATTTAAAATTTAAATTATATAATAATAATAATCAATGCATTTAGTTGACGTGCACTATAAATATAGTAAAAATACCTACTTATAATATATAAATTTAATTTTTATGATAATACGAATGTACAGATTTCAAAAAACTTAACCAGCTACTATCCAATGTATGCTAAATATACTTTTAGAAATTCATATGCATATTTTTTTTTATAATTTCTTTTATATAATGTTTAATTCAATTTCAATAATCAATAATATGCTATACTGTAGCTAATGAAATATATGTAATTTTAAGTTTGTAACATGTAACACTCTATACTACTAACACAGGCTCTGCTTAAAGGTAATACATAACAATGTTTTTTGTTTGAATAAAAATATATATATATATAATATCTGTAACGCATATAGGTCATACAAGAATATTGTTGAAAATTTTACTGCAGGGTGCGTGTTATTCAGAAATGATATTCGTCATAAAAAATGTTGCCAACTGCAAATAATATATCATAAGCAGACTGTGTGAACATCGCAGTGTTTCGAAGACTAAGTTTTATAGCAGATTTTGAGTCGGTCACGCGGGGTATGTACTTTTTATTTTTTAGTAGATTTCTTTTTATTATTGTTAATTTATTAGGGGATGTTTAAATTATTTATATTGTAACTACTGGTATAACACTATTGCGGCTATCAATAAAGTCGTGATAAAAATTAGAAAATTGGTCACGTATAATATATTTTTATGTAATTCTTTTGAGTAAGTAATTCGCTCAATGATATTTAAACATTTTCACCGATAATCAAGTACGATGACTTGTAGGTAACTAGCGACTGAGTGAATAGTGTATATGACGAAGATAAGGAAAGAGGTACAAAGGGCCAAAAGGGGATAGAATAAGAAATGTATTAATAACGTACGATTAATAGAACCAACCCTGTTATATGATGTTATACTTTTAATATTAGACTAAATAAATAAAGTAAAGTATAAGTGGTACTTCATGATATTTTAGACTTTAGTTAAAAACAATGTTAAAAGTGGATCACTGTATAATGGATGGTATTAAATTTGAATTCAATGATATAATTTCATCGTATACGAAAAACGATTCTGAGCTGAGACAGATTGTCAATATGGATATTTTATATTGTTATTACTTATTAGTTATTATTAATACGGTAGTCGGTAAGTTGAATTAATATTAAAAATTACAGTGAAATAACTAAAATCGTTATTTTTTGTATATGTAATTTAAAATAATCAACTAGACTAATAAACATTTAATCTTAAACTAACATAATCTTTTCATGGATACCCAGGCACTGCGGAATAACTGGTAATTAAAGAGCGGACAACATACTTTCCAAGGAAAAAGCCAATAACCCACATCAATGAACCCTCTAGAATATAAAATTTAAAAAAATGATCTACAACCGAGTTAAAAATAAAATGCCAAACGAATGGCTAAAAATGAAAATTAAATCAAACTAAATAAAAAGAACAGAAAAATGGATAACCAAATGTCTCTCAAAAGAAGAAGACGATGTTGCATTAAATCACCTCAGAATAGGTCATATACACACTACACACAATATGGCCATCTCATAAAAAAAAGCCACCGAGAACATGTCTTACATGCTGGTATCCAACCTCCAACCATTACAGAATGTAGAGAGTCCCCACAAAAATACAAGATACCTAAGCACCCTTACGATGCACTGGGCCCCGACGAAGAATCCATCAAAACTATATTATTATTTAAGAAAAATATTAAAGTATACAATTTAGTTTAAATTATTTAAGCAACTATAAATAAAACAAGTCAATGTTCACGTCAATTAGGCTTTTTGTGCGTAAAGAAATTTACAAGTCAAAATATTTTCAAAATTGTATTAATTATTTCAAAATCCTCCTCTCTCCAGAATAAAATCACAACAACGCCTCTTCGCGAGACTACGAAGACATGGCACACTTTTAATATTTTACAAATGTAGTCTCAATGTTGTTCAAAATAAGAAGATCAGAACTATATTTTCGACTTTCGTAACTAAAAGTTTTATATTTTTTTAACCTAACCTCATAATAATAATATAAAGTATCTTGAATTGAATTAAAAGTATAATTTTCAGTATAAGGTATACTTATGGGTATTATTTATACTTATCTGAGTGTTAAGATATGAAAATATTATAAATTAGTTAATTAATTAACTTACCCAATTCATTATATGACAATATGAGAGCAGTTGGTATTAGGTACATTGGTTGATAACTGATGAGTGATAATATTATATAACGTTAAACTAGGTTTGGATTTCTAATAGTTGTATTTGTTTTTGTTAATTTTTTGTCATGTGACTTATTTTTGTATAGAGGGTGAAAAACGATTTCGGGTGAAACTCATTTTACCAAAAAATGACTCATGATTGATGACATTTTCTAATATATATCTTCACAGATTACAAAGTTTTGAAAATTCTCCTTTTTGAAGTACAGTCCGTCTTCAATTTTCTTTCTGTATAAGATATTTAATACAATTTTGTGAGATATTTATAATATTTATAGGCTATAGCTTTAAAATGCATCGGTTGACAAAATGTAAAATAAAGAGATACATTAACTAATGTATTTTAAATAAATGTTGTTTTAATTTATATAACAAAAATGTATTTGATTTTTAGAAAAAGATATAAATATAGATATAAGGAGATTGATTTAACGTAGGTACCTTAACCATTTTATTATGTTCCATTTATTTTTATTTATTATATTCTCTTTATCTGAACAATGTTTTAATCATGAATATTTTACAATTTATGAAAGTACACACATTTTACAGTTAGTTATTATAGTTATTATGCATTACCTACTTATTGCAATAAGAATAACTTATATTGAATAAATAAAATTATTTTAAATTTCTGTAATACGTACCTGCAAAGAAAATAACTGTATTCAAAAAAAATATTCATAAAATTATATCACAGATTTTAGAAATAAAGATCAAAAGTTAAAACATTTTATTTTTCATCGTTCTACGCATGTTAGTGATTGTTGTCTGTTATCCCCAAAGTTAAAGAATATAAAATGGATGAATTGGTGATTTGTATTAGCTTAATATAATAATATGCACTATAGCTTGAACAATAATTATACTTTATAATAATAATACTGCTATGGTAGGTAGATGTCCCACGATGGTCGTACAAATATCGTTTGTGCAGAGTAACAAAACTAATACATTCTTCGTTACGCTCAGAACTTTAAAGGTCTTGATTTCCATATTCCGAGGAATAGGTAAAGATATACTTCAAACGGCGATTTATTTAAAAACTAAAGGCTTCTAACCTGACATACTGGCAAATGTCTATGGCACTGCAATTTATCAGTACATTTTATAGTCCACACCATCAAAATATATATATTTGTAATGAAGCACCCTGTAAATATACACTAAAACTAATATCACAATTAATGTATATTAAATCTAAGAAAAATTATTAAATTCTTGTAAAATTTTTTTAGTATGAATTATTTGGCGTGGATGGCATCAATAATGTCTTGTTTATATGAGGTTCGATAGTGCTATATTTATCATCAACCTGTAAACAAAATCAAATATAAAATATTTAAATATGTGTAGATAATTAGGAATTACTTAAATATGTTACGTAGGCAGTAAAATAGAACTTGAATTACCTAATGAAATACTTGAGCATAAAACTTGGCAGGTATTTAAAAAAATCAAAACAGTACAATTACGATTCCTATTTCGTGCCTATTCAATTCCTACTTATTAATAATATAATTCGTAATTTTTGATCGCCGTTGAAAAAATATTCAACTCTTTTACCCTACGTCATCAAACCCGGATTAAGATAATTTTGGGCCTGGGGATAAATACTAAATAGTAAATAGTAAAAATATATTATATCAATTATTCATATTGTTATAGGAAACGTACTATCGGCAGAGGCTCACTATTCTTTGATATCCCTTGCGAGTATTGTGGGTCAGGAGCCATGGCCCGCTTGCCCCCCTTTATTCCGGGCTAGTATGCGTGATAAAAATAAATAAATAAACAATACTTGACAAATCCTAATCAACACTTTAAATATCTATGTTTCATAACATAATAATATACATAAATACATTACACATTATACATAGAGCCATAGGTATATAGCCATAAGTCGTATAGTGCATATTATACATAGGTAATAAGTATAAAAACTATATTTATCGTTACCATCTGTGAATACGTTTGTATCTCATGAAAATCGCAAATAAGTTGTATTGAGCACTTTAATTTTGCATCGATATTTTGTCCCGTGATTGGTACAATCAAATTAAACTTAACCATAGGGTTGTTGATTGAATCCACGGTATTCACTAAACCTGCAGCCACTACTGGAGACGATTTCCCCGTTACCAAGTGTACGTTGATAAATAAGCCATGCTGCAATGACAAAAATATTTTACGATATTTTAATTTTAATTTATTTTTAAGAAAATATATTACCTTTGCGACAAAATGTAAAAGTTCTACGCTACTATCACTGCGATAGAAACAACTGCAGTTGAAATCAGCAGACCAAGGTAGACGACTAGGTGAATAAGCAACATCTTCTTGGTCTTTAAAACCCCATGTGAGAAAAATATTTGGTTCAGACTGTAGCGATCTGATAAATAAACATATAAATAATATAAGTTTTGTTGTGGAATAAAATAAATTATACAAATATTTATTTTAAAGTATGTATAAAAATCAAAACACGTACTTTAAATGTTGTATACTTTCTGTAGAAAAGTTTACACTGTTTATATTGATTTCAAGTTGTGCAGAATTTTCTTGAATTCTAGGTGTGTTCTAAAATGTTTAAAAATTATTTTTATTACATTTTAATATTGAAGTTATAATAAATATAAATTAATCAATGAATACACATAATTGTATTATAATTTAATTTAATTTAGCAACATTAATTAATTAAAAATATATAAGTTATTATTTGTTTAAATTATAAAATACCTTTATAAGTGACGTATTAATTATTAGGTAACTATTAATTATTGGTTAGTTATACGCTTAAAAATAATAAATTATATTATATTTTTATCAGTTACCTAATACCTAGTAATTATTAGTAGGTTGGAATTACAACCAAAACAAATTTAATTGTATTTGTTAGTTATTACTTCTATAAATCAACTAAAACATAGGTTTATACATAGGTGTCATTTCAGTTATTCTTAGAGGAGAAGTGCAAGGTTAATTCGTTTTAAAGAATAGGCATATTTTATAGCTGATACTAAAAGTAGGTAGATTATTAACTTATTGTTTTAATTGCTAACCTAATAAATTATATAAAATACATTTTTTAAATTAAATTGAATGCATTTATCATGAAATAAATTAAAAACTTAATACTTTATCTGTTTAGCAAGCTTTAAGGTCAAAATGAGAAGAAAAAATGATTAATAAATATAAATAAATAACATAGGAAATAATAATACCTATATTTATATAGTTATAATATTATAGTACCCACTATCCACATAATAATATACAAGTATTTATGGTTGATTTAACCACTTATACATTTAAAATGTACTAAATTGTTCAACCTAATATATAGGGTACCTATTTAATGTATCATAATCGTACCATAAACCATTGTAATTTATTACTGTATAACGACATGAGCCAATAACCATTGTTGTTGCGGCTTTCATCAATTAAAAAATAAAAATAAATTTTTAATATAACAGCAAAAAAGGGCGGGTAAGTGTATGTCGCTCTGCTGTACAGTAGGTTACAAGTGAGTCACTGTAATGGATTGTGTTAGATTTTTATCCAATGATATAATATCATTGAATAAGAAAAACGATTCTGAGCGAAGACGGTCAGTCAGTCTATAATATCTTACTAAGTCTAAATGTATTTGATGATATTATTGTGAATAAAGTAATTAATTTTAGTATTATAGGCATTAGTATTTACTATAGTTGGTTAAATTCATTTTTCTCAAAAAAATTATATTTTAAAATGCCATTGCGTGTATATAAAATATAACAATATATTCTAAAAGTTTCATATACCAACAAATAATATTTTTAAATTATATCAAAATAACTAAAATCATTATTCTTGGTTTAAATATGAAATTTTGTCTAAATTTGAAATTAAAATGTCTGTAAAAAATAAATGTGTTGATATATTTTTTAGATTTTTTGGTTACAGTATGATTTATTTATGAGAATTTTTGTTTTCATGCATCTACAATTATTCGTTTTTGAATTATAACCAAATAAGAAAAACGCTACATGAGAAATCGAGAGAATATTCAATGTTGTAAAATTATGAACTTAAAACGTTCATACAAATTTATTTTTACTTGCTTTTAGATATTTTGTTTTTGATAAAAGTAGATAAACTTATGTTAAATCTCGTGTTACATTTTAAAATCTTAGATTTAAAAAGAAAAATTTTTATGAATTTCTAACTCTAAATAATTTGCAAATTTTCGTCATTTTTACGTATTTTGTCAAAATTTCAACTTTAAATGCTTAAAAAAAAAATTGTGACTACAGATTTTTAATATTTTTCATCTACCTTTGAAATAATATATTAGGAGTATTCTATTAAATTTTCAAGAATTTTTAACGAATAAATAAAATGTTATTGATTTTTAAAAAAAAAAAAACCAAAAAGATTGGAAATTTAAAATGTCTGTAAACAGCTCAAAATAAGTCAAAATATTTTGAAAACGGTATGGTATATAGAAACTGCTTATATAAACATTCAGTAAAAATTTCATGTATTTACCGTCATTTACTTTTGAAAACTACTGGAAAATGTTTACTTTTGACCCCCCAAAGTACCAACTAGATTCACTTTCCTATCAGAAAAGGTACTATTGAAGAAAATCTAAGCACTTTTACTGTCCCAAAACGTGATGACAGACACAAAAAAAAATAAAAAAAAAAACACACATCATTGTAAAACCATGGCTCCGCTCAGAATCTAAAATAAACTATCAACATAGCACTTAATGGTTATCTACCTGAAACTTGATGGTCCCAATTATATCAATCAGCTGTCAAAGTGTCATTTTTATAATATTTTTAGCTACGGTGGTATGTTCAATGTTCAATTTAAACATGTGATTTACGTTTATGAGCTTTTTGCAGCGGTTTGCTGGTTAACGTAAGCTATCCGCTTACCCCCCGGGTTATTCCCCCCCCCCCACACACCATTCTACCAATATAAAATTTGGCTAAAAATTAGATAATACCTTTTAGATTATTATTAAATATTAATCCTGTTTTATTATTTATTGTGTTACGAATTAACCTTCTCGTTATGAACGGAAAACTATACAAAATAAAGAATAAAAATACTTTTATACACATACCTCACTTTTGGCTATGGTGTCTGGAATTAAATTAACTATCGGTTTTTTGGCCCACTGTTCTTGATTTAAGAAAGTTCGTTTTTTAACCATCTGATCTCTGAACATAACCAACACTTCTAGGATATCATTTACTAGTTCTTCAAACTCCTTGTTTTCAACATTAATTTCGCTACTTTTCTTAATAGAACAAACTGCTTTTTCTATCATTTCTAAAGTGGCCAAAAGTGGTTCAGATAAATCCAATGTTGTAATATCTTTAAACAGGTTCATACATATTTTAATAAACTGTACTGCCGTTTTTATATCCCGTTCTGCTTGATCTACCTAAAATTAATAAATACCGTTAATTAATACCATATCTTTAAGTAATTTTCAATAACTAATAACCCAGTTAATTAAAGGAACAGGAGTACCTTCTCTTTTAGCATTGTGTTTAAATAAGACTGAGAGTTCAACGTTTGATTAATTTTTAGTTGTTCTTGTTGAAGCTCTTGAATTTGACTTTTCAGCCTACGAACAAAATATTACTTATACCAATGTACTTTCTAATAATATTTAAAGATACTTTCGGCAGCAATGACAATCGAGAGTGATTCACAGAAATTTATTTAAAAATGAATTAGGTATACCATTACATAATACGTCGTTAACAAATGCATAATAATATATTACATGATATAAATTATTTAAATATTACTATGTGAATTATTATTATAACTTTCATCTTTATTTTAAACTTAAATTTACCTTTTTTCTTCTGACTCCAGATGTTGATGTACTGAGATTACTTCACTTTCATTTCCTTCTGAAGTTGTAATATTTGTCTGTTGAATAATAAATGATAACGTCATGTAAAATAAAATAATTTAAACTTGAAAGTAAAAATTAAATAATATTTAGGTGTAGTTATACCATTGATTTACCTCGAGTTTTTTTTTTAAATCATCGTTCTCTTGCAGAATATTATCAATTTCTTTATGCCTCTTTGTAATTTCATTATCTTTTATTTCCAATATTTTAGATAGTTCCAAGTGTTGATTCTGTAATCAAATGTATAAGTAGTATCAAATTTAAAGCTCGATTTTTATTTAATTAAACCTTCAAGCATTTATTCTCATCTGCGTAATTAGACAGTTTTACTTCATTTTCATGTATTGTCCCTTTTAACTCTGCGATGCATTTACTATTTTCTTCCATTTGTTTTAAAAGTCCCGCTCGAGTATCGGAAAAATTGTCCTCCAATTCTTTTAACTATAATTAATATAATTATTTTTGCTTTTAAGTGTATACTCATTTAATATTATTTATTAATTTATATTTGAATTATTATACATTAATTTACTTATTATTCAATATTATACAACAATTATATAAATATATGATATTATATTTGTGCAAAGGCTGTGACTGTTCCGAAACAACAGACAGTAAAATTATAAAAAATAGGTATGAAAAAAATTTGCAATTTATAATTTTCAAAGTTTTTTCTTTTGTATCCAACAAATAAGCAACAAATTTCTTAACAATTTTTACACTATTTTGAAACTTCTTTGTCGTACTTGAGTAAATTTTTTCAACTCAAGGATTCACCGGAAATTGCAATAAGTTGTTTGAAAAATGGTATTATTATTAAATTCTGAGGATATGAATATATACCTTTAAAAATACGCAACAAACAAATAAATTATTGATAATATTAGACAAGACACTTAGTTGTTGGTACCGAGTACAGTTTAACGTATATTGAAATAAAATAATATCTTTTACTTTATCGATGACCTGGTAGTGCAATACATGGAGCAACCGATGAAACGAGACTTATCGGAGTTTGCTATACGTTAGGTACTTATGTGTTTGAGTCCGATTATTATTATAAGTGTTGTAAAGTAATAAAAAATAGTTACACATAATATATGATAAGTCTCCGTGATAATACAGAACGAATGTACAGTTGGCATACAACTGGGATGATATACACACACATATATATACATATTATCGAACTTAAGCATGGGCAACTATGGACATTAGCATTTGGTAGGGGGGTTACGGTTGGTTCAGGAACACGTATATGTGGGGCGAGGATTCATTTCTAAAAACCCGGATGGTCACCCATCCGGAAGCCAGTGACGCCAGTTTTAGCCAGTATAATTGTGTGGAATACCAATCATAACAGTATTTATATTTTATTATTATAATGTAGGTACATAATATACTATAGTACCTATTTAATATTTATTGTATACGATAGGTATTTCACACAATTACACTGGATATAATATTAGTCATAAGCTTGTAGCTCTTTAGTTGTTTCAGGACAACATTTTTACATTAATTTTTTGAAGAATTAACCTTTAGTCCATTATTTTGATGATGTGGTTTGGAAGTAAGTTGTAACAGTTTCTGGTTGTGTTCTCTGAGCGATAACTTTTCTCTCTAATTAAATATTTATCAACATATTAAAAATATTAACTCATTACAATCAATACATAATAGTTATAAACTAAATAATTTATGATTGAAAATACTTGTAAGTCACGAATTTGTTCTTCTAATGCTTTATTTGTCTCTTTATAAGCATTATATTTTGGCTTTAGTTCACTCAAATTATGTCTTTCATTAATTAATTTTTCTTTCAATTTTTCTAAATGTAAAAATTTTAATTTAAATAATAATTTATCCAACTATAACTAAGATATAAGTTATAAGTTATAAATTATGACTATACCATGTTCTTCACGTTCTTTATCAAACAGTTCATTAATATCCATTATATTTTGTTCAAAAGCTTTACACTGAGCTTGTAAAGTTTCCATTTGAATCTCCATACTTTTAATAACTCTGTGAGACTGTATTAGTTCAATATTCCCTTTAAATTTACTTTTATTTTCTACTAAGCTACTTTCACTATCAAATGATTCTGTGCTTTCAAATTTCTAAAATATATACATAATAAATATAAATTCCTTATTGTATATATGCCTACTTAATATATTAATTTTTTAATTATTATTTCAAATAAAAAAAATACATACTCTTTCAGGAAGTTTAATAGTCTTTTCATTTTCATCAAAACCTACTCTAGACAGTCTTGAAATTTTTTGTAATTTTACTGGCGTTGACCTAAACAAGTTAACTGAATATGTATCACCTTTAATTGTAATAATGTACTATATTAAAAATTATACAAACCTTTGTGAATGCCTTGATAAAGGTTTCTCTGGTCTTTGATGAATATTATTGTATAAATTGGACGATGTTTTCAGTTGAAATTTTAATACTTTAATCTATAATAACAGTAATTATTTTTATATATAAAATATAAATTATCAGAACATTAGGAAAGTTTTAATAAAGAGGTAATGAAGTGCGTATGATAATTTAATGTAAATTTACACATACCTTTGAAACAAGGCGGGTGTTTTGTTTTTCTAATTCCTCGATTTTATCATGGCATTGCCCAATTGTTTTGTATGATAAATGTCTTGAATGAACAGGACATGATTTATTATGCACGAGACTCTTATTAGAACAACTGCTTGGTCGGTCCGTCAAAGAACCCTTACTTGGATGTGACGAAGACATAATATTTGATCTACTTGGTGACACATTAGAGGTCATTTTATGTTGAAAATTTTAATTTTAATTTACAATATTTGTGTAACTTTGAAAGAAATCACAATAAGCACTTAATAGGTACAATACCGATTTCAAACCATCTTAATGATTTTTACGACTACAACTGCCCCAATTTTATTTCAAATTACACAAACATAAACGTAATTACTGATTAAATATTAAATCTAAATAATTTAAATCACTAACATTATAAACACGCATAAATATAACAATCACAACAAAAATACAAAAGTAAACGTTGCCTCATATGTTGTTGGGTGGTATTGTTGTACTGTTTGTTGCCATGGTATCGTAACACTACAGCTATTATACAACACCTATTATTCATCACCTTAGCTGTAAATACATTATTGAAATTAGAAAACATTCAATTTGATTGATGAATACGTTTCCCAGCTATTAGCTACAGCATAACTTTGAAATTATACAATATACATGAACTTAAAATAATTCCAGTGTTTTTTATAGCAAACTGTAATAGGTACAATAGATAAAATTTCTTCTGTAGGTATAGAACTATACAAACATAGTTGCAATGGTCTACCGAAGTATGGATCGAATTACTATTAATAATTAATACCTACGCTTACGTCCTACAGGCTACAATATATATTACATATTTACATACCTATATTATAATTAGCTATAAAAGCTGATATTGAAACTCAAATGGGTATTCACTTAAATTCACTATTGATATGCGTAAAGCGTAAATACGAGGTTATATATAATACCTGTCACTAAGATTATAAGAAATAATATCTTTGATTTGATAGAGTGATAGACGAATTTTTAAACATATTTCATAAAAATACATAATTCGTATCTATATATCATCAAGATATAAGATATGACTACTCAGGTCGTTATGTTAGCAGTTTAAATAATTAATTATCTTAATTTTCATAATTTTGATAAATTTTGACAACATTTATACTTTAAATGCTTTTAAAAAAAAAATCGTGCTTATTTGTCTTTAATATTTTTGAACTGCAGCCATTAAAAAATTTATGTGGCACGCCCTTGTATAATTTTTCAAGCTGTTTGATCAAGCGAAACGGTTTTTTATCGATATTTATAGAAAAAAAATTACATTTATATTTTATAGAATAAATCAATATGTGACCTACGTAATTATTATAATACCTAATTACATGTTTGTATTTAAATTTAAAGTTTTAGATTAGTACCTATATAACTTATAATTCATATTGTAATTTAATTACCAAAAAAACATTACTTACCCAACACTGTGTTTTATTTTATGTATATAAACTTGTGGACTAGTTTGTATGGTTAAATTTGGATTGCGATAAACAACTGAAATAGAAAACCAGATTACATTGTAGATCACAAAGATTTATATAAAAGAAGATGATTTATCAATAGACCGTAAACTGAGCAAAAGGGTGACTATCCTACTATTTCCCCATCATTATCTAGATTCCCTGCGGTAAACTAGATCCCTGTGGTTATTACCCATCCGGTTAAAGTCGAAAATATCCCTCGACTATTGTTATATAAAACCATCTTGTGGCAACTAAAATAAAAAATAGCTCCCTATGGTTACCCTAGTTGTGTCGTTTGGATCATGGAGAATGGGGATCTAGATGACCGTTCAACAATATAAAGTCTATGGATTTATCATATTAATATATTATAATATATATTTTATATTTTATATCTATGCCAATCACAAATTGTTGAAATTTGTCGGAGACGAATAACGATTCTAATATAATAAAGATATTGCACAGCTAAGTTTCACCGGAAGAGTCGATGTTTACGCGTAAGTTTGTTTTAAAATTATTTTCAAGCTTAAATTTACTTTTTAGACTTAAATTAAATATTTATTGTCAGGAACAGTCTGTTAATTGGTTGAAGCAACAACTATAATATAGTGCATAACAATATAATACTCCTAAAAGTGTAATTTATAAAGTTCACGCAAGCTCGAACAATCCAAATCCCGTCTTCATCTCACCACAAAAAGTTTAATACGTTATAGGTTCCTTATTTGCCTGTACATTTCTACGCCGGATAGCACCTTAAGTTTGCGCGAAGTATTTAAAACAATACATTATTAATATTAATAATTTATATAATACATATTACACACCTCATATTTATTCTCGTATTTATTAATATTTACTGCACCTATTTTATCGTGGTTTATACCTTAGATATAGCACATAGGTATTAAATACTTTATTAGGTATACCTAATTATGAATTATTATTATTGATTATTTTTTATCAAGGCTCACAGTTTAAAAACGTACTGTTTTCTGGACGTTTTCAGAAAAGGATTACAAGTACAAATAAGTCGATAATTGTCAGTCAGTCGCTTTATTTAATCGACAGCGTTCATACGATTATAGACTCTAACCAAATATGGCAACCCTAAATTCACTGGTTTCAATTTTATTATATTATGGGTACGGTCACCGACGCTAGGTGGCAGAATGCATTTTAAAAATTAAAAATTAAATCTAATTTTGTAGTAGAAGCTGGAAACTGCAGTCTATTCTAAGTTATAATCCCATTAATTTATTAGCTATTAAATGCATCATTGAATGATTACTCAGAGATCACTTGGGGATAAATGACAAAAGTATAAAAGTAAATTAATTAAAGAATAACAAAAAATAATTTGTGGATGAACACTGTGAGGGAACTGCTAATATTAAAGTCCAAATCATTATTAACAAATAAACTCAAATAATGAATATTTTAATAGCGTTTAAAATATAATACAATATTAGTCAAAGCCTTAGATCATATACATGTATATTATAGTATATTACTATATTATGATCTAAGGGTAATGCAAATCATAGACTTATAATATTATAAGTCTATGATGAGTATGATGCAAATAACTTAGTCATACCAATCGGCAATTATAGGTATAATTGTAATGGTGGTGCTTCTTGATAAAACCAAAGAACAACATTGATATGACCATAGTAACAAGATATTTTAGTGTATTAGAACTGCATTTTTATTATTATTACTGTGATTAGAACCGGCATACTATTTGGAACAAAATGAACGAAAAAATGTAAATTGATAAGAATGACGTTTACCGTGTTTTACGAATAGCATAATATTATTGTTCTGTGAAATATCCAAAAACCATATTCACGATTAAAGATTTATCTTAAACTAAAATAAGGCATGATATAAAATTATATTAATATAAAACAGGCTTAATGTCCGCACGAGCAGTCGTGCTACTGCCTAGCCGCCAGGTAGTTGTGACTCAAGTGGTGTAGTCACTAGCGCGATTTAAGACTGTCTCTTAAGTATATTATCTCAAATCGTTGTCACTTGCCTGTACTCACTGTCTATAAGTCACCACTCTGTTAGTAACTAGTAAGTCAACACTAATCACTATAAATCATCGATCATTACTGTTTTTAATTTTTCTTTAATATTTGTTATATAGTTATACCATAATGGCGTTTTAGTTTTATACTCTAACGGGAATGATGAACCATCCAATTTCTCATTAATTAGTAATACTTGTTAATACCTATTATAGTGTTACACATAATTTGTTGGCGCTTTCTAACGTAGGTAACGAGGATTTAATGTTTTGAATTTAGTTGATTGAAATGCTTCAATGTCTCAATAAGATCACTGAATAAAATAACTTCAACATTTTGGTAAATAGTATTTATTATTATTTAAGTATCTCATATGTGGTTGTTGCTGTTTGTATGTTTTCTATTGTTAACCGAGTTTATTTCTTAATAGTGATACGTATATGCATGTTCACTTTCACACAATGGATACCAAGTATAAAGAGCTGCATAGAGAAGCCATATCCAACCAAACAGGCTCGTCATTACTTGAAATTTACACATCTCTGTTTCCATTGCCAATTCATATAATAATATTTATTTGGATATCAATTGGTACAAACCACAGCGAGAAAATCAACTTTCCGACAGTTTGGATGTTTCTTTTTGAATTTATTATATTGGTTCTACCAACCGTGTTTAATTTCACGTTGCTTTCAGATTATTCTGTCGAACAGTTCTTAATTTACATTACAATCTTTGGTGTTGCATTTACTTGGATGTTGTCGAATCACAGTTATATATCATCGAGTACTATCAAAACGAAAAAAAACCCTTACATGACTGTCTATAGATTTATGCTCAATACATATACAGTATTTTGTATATTGGCTGTAGATTTCAATGTATTTCCACGACGGTTCGCTAAAACTGAAACATATGGACACAGTGTAATGGATATAGGTGTAGGATGTTATGTTTGTTCTAATGCATTATTGTTTAGTATTCCTAACACACGGAATATAAGTAAAAATGTACTCAAAGTTTTCAAACAAGTCTTTCCATTACTTGTATTGGGAATTGGTCGTACTTATTTTGTAACAAAAGCAGATTATCATCATTATGTATTTGAGTATGGTGTACATTGGAATTTTTTCATGACTTTAGCATTTCTAAAAATAATTAATCTATTTATTCTACCATTCGTTGGTACTTGTTGTCTATCTGGTATTGCCACAATTCTTGTCATTATTTATGAATTTGCATTAAATTTTGGTCTAGCAAATTGGATTATGAGTGATGCGCCTAGAGATACACTGTTCTCAGCAAACCGTGAAGGCATTTTATCATTAATAGGCTATGAAGCAATTTTTTTATATTCCTTGTCAATGAAATCATGGTTGTCTGTTTTTATCAATAAAAATCATTTAATAAACAATATGTTCCTTTTAATAATAACGGCTTCTTCATCTATTGCTTTATTTTTATTGACATTCACCATAAGTTTTGTTTTCGGTGTTTCTAGAAGATTAGCTAATGCGGGTTATGTTTACTGGGTATTATCCATATCTTCATATCTATTATTCATGTCAATTATGATTGAAAACTTCATAACTGTTTGTTTACATAAAACAGGACGAATGGGTGAATTCAATAGAGTTTCACTCATAATAGATAGTATAAATGATAATTTATTACTTTTCTTTTTATTTGCCAATGTTGTAACTGGAGTTATAAATATGTGTCTGTACACTTTAGTAATGAATACAGTTTCTAGTTTAATTATTCTGTCTTTTTATATGTTTGTTATTTACTTCACAATTTATATTTTACAGCGTTATAAAAATAAAATTGATGTTTAATTTTTTAATAATTTTTTACTATTTACGCCATGGCAAATTATGTACAAGTTATTTGTATAAATTAAAAATAAACATGTTTAAAAATTAATGGTATCATTTTTAGTCATGATTATATGGTTATCAGATTAAAATGAGAATTTATAAAATATTCCCATGAACAATTTTCTAACTTCAAAGCTCAATTAAATGATACAATGGTCAATACGAAATAAAATGTTAAAAATATAAAAATTACAAACTAATGATAAATTATTTACAACTTGGATAGTATTGATGTTAGTCATAACAATAATTTTCACCAAAATGTTTAGAAGGGTCAAGGATTTAGTACAAGTTTAATAGACATAAATGTTAGGTATTTATAATAAAAATATTAACACTGAAATCTGAATAAAATGTTGGTGAAATTGATACACTGGTTTGTAACCTATAATATTTGTATATTAAAATTATTTTACAGATAAAAACAAATATTCAAATAAACCGTGTATTTTGATTTTGAATGACCAAACAATTTACTAACTATTTTACATAATATATTAATATATAACTTTTATTTTATTTTATTTACAATAATTTATTCTGGACTTGATGGATTAATAGATGGTTGAGATATGTATACTGGTGTAGGTCCATTAGCTTGCGAAGCCACCTTTAAAAAAAAACATTTTAACATTAGTTGGTGATAAAAAAAAAATTAAAAAAATTAAAGTATTTTACTTGTATGATTTGAGGTTGGGACTGAACCACTTGAACTTGTTGTGATTGAGGAGAATTTTGAATTTGCATACGAAGCATTTGCAATTGATGAGAGTTAATTTGTATCTAAAAAAAAAAAAAAGGGGGTCAAGTGGATGTCGCTCTGCTGTACAGTAGGTTACAAGTAGACCACTGTATAATGGATGGTATTAAATTTGAATTCAATGATATATTATCATTGTATACGAAAAACGATTCTGAGCGGGGACGGTATGTCAGTCTAGGATATTTGAAATTATATTGATATTGTTATTTTACGGTAGCTGCTAAGTTGAATTAATATTATTCATATTATTTAATTATTAACATAAAATTATCAGTGATGCTAGAAAAATATTATAATATATACTTGTACTCGTTAAAATTGATTTTAATATGTAATTTCGTCCAAATTTAAACTTAAAATGTCTGTAAAAAATAACTGTGTTTATATATTTTTTAGATTTTTTGATTACAGTATGTTCTATTTATAAGAATCTTTATTTTAAATTTTCAATCCTTAGTTATAAAAACTGATCATTTTATTACAATAATTTATAATTTTTGAGCTTTTGATGTATTTGGTCAAAATTCGAACTTTAAATGCTTTATAAAAAAAATTGTGCCTATGTATTTTAATTATTTTTCAACTGATATTGTATTAATATATCAGGAGCCTTGTATTAAATTTTTACACTTTTTGGCCCAACAGATAAAACTTTATTGATATTTATTGAAAAAAAAACTAAAAAAATTGAAAACTGAAAATGTCCGTAAACAGCTCAAAAAGATTCAAAATATATTCAAAATTAGATGGTGTATAGAAAATGCTTATATAAACATTCAGTGAAATTTTCATGCATCTACAGTTATTCGTTTTTGAATTGCAACAAAATAAGAAAATCGCTACATGAGAAATCGAGTGAATATCTAATCTTGTAAAAATTTAAACTTAAAATGCTCATAAAAATGTATTAAGACTTGCTAATAAACTTTTTTTTATTGATAAAATTAGGCAAACTTATAAGGATTCTTGTATCACATTTTCAAACCTTAGATATAAAAAGAAAAATTTTTATGAATTTCTAACTCAAAATAAATTGCACATTTTTGTCATTTTTACGTATTTTGTCAAAATTTGAACTTTGATTACCTATAAAAAAAAATTGTGACTACGGATTTTTAATATTTTTCATCTGCCTTTGAAACTATTTATTAGAAGCCTACTATTAAATTTTCAAGATTTTTTACCCAACAAATAAAATTTTATTGACATTTATAGAAAAAAAAACTAAAAAAATTGGAAACTGAAAATGTCCGTTAACAGCTCAAAATAAGTCAGAATATTTTGAAAATGCTATGGTGTGTAGAAAATGCATATATAAACATTTGTTCAAAATTTCATGTCTCTACGGTCATTTCTTTTAGAGTTATACCAAAAACCAAAATCGATTTTGTCGAAAATTGGTTTTCCGTAAAAATTCCCGTTTTTCCCTTAATTTTTCATTTGTTTTTCCAGGCGCTCATGAAAACTACTGGGAAATTTTAACTTTTGAACCCAACTAGATTCAATTTCCTATCAGAAAAGATACTATTGAAGAAAATCGAAGCATTTTTACTCCTAAAAAGTGATGATAGACACAAAAATAAAAAAAAAATAAAAAACACACATCATTGTAAAATCAATACATTCATCGCTCTGCTCAGAATCTAAAATGTATTTAAAAAATACTGTTGTCATTTTCAAAAGCTTCTTTATACAAATAACAGAAAAACAATGAACATAAATATGCCAAGTAATGGTTAGAAAAAATATGTTTATCAAAATTAATTCTCAATTCTTAATTCATTTATCAATTTTATCAAATTGAATAGTTAATGAGCACTATTCTATTATTACTTATTCGTTAATCGAACTATTGATTATAAATACTATAGATTGCTCACTGAACAGTTTTTTGGTGGCTCAAAAATATACTGCCAGTAGATGGTGAGACGAAAAGAACTACTAGCAATTACAACGGTACTGTCCATCTTTAACCATGTTCCCGTAATAAATATTGTGCTTATGTAATTTTAAAATTTTAAAACCATTACAGTAAAAACTTACGAGGACTCATTTTAATTATTCAAGCTTTCTGACCGATTAACAAATTTATTATTAGCACACATAGAAATGAAAATAAAAATCTCAAATGCTTATACATTTTTAAAAGTTGAATTTAATTGATTACTATTAATCTACTATATTAGTTGGAGTAATTCGCTATAAAACACCACAAATTAACTAAACTATTGTTACCTATATACTATATAGTATTGATTTTATACTACATATTATTAACACTAGAAAATATAAAGTGGTATAATATAGGTTTAAAATAATAAATAATATGATAATCATGATACCAATATCACAGCTATGTTAGAACACAAAGCATTGGTAAAATGCATACTACAATGATTTATTTAAATGGCTATACTACATTTAACCACTCGATTGATGAAAACTGGTCATGTTCAAGTTCCCCTCCCAAAAATGATCCCAATGACAAGCTATTGAATACTGAGATACTATGAAGTGTATAAGTCCTTTTCACAATACTAAGCAGAAGTAGGCATACACAAAAGTGAGTAGTCTTATTTTAGATAGAGTGAAGTACACAAAATGGTGGAAGATCACATAATATTGAGAGATAGCCAAATTTTTCAATACTCTTCACAAAACCTGAGATACTTAAAATTGTTTTAAAAATTAATCATTATTTTTTATTCATAATAATTATATTGTGTATTATGTTCAATATTACTTTAAAATATACACTTCAACATAGGTAATGATCATCAACACTTACAGGTATATGTTGTATTTCTCCGCTTGGAGTAATAACCTGTTGTACTAATTGAAGTACGCCATTTGAGTTTGTATTTAATGCCTGAGTATTGCCTTGTAACTGTATAACTTGTGGCTGACTTCCTGTTACAGTGGTTGAAGTACTTGTAATATTCGATGTATTATTTGGAATCTAAGTAAAAAAGTTTAAAAAAAATTAAAAAATATGTTATTCCATAAAAATAAAAATAGTTATACAATACTACAAAGGCTGAGGACTTCTAGTACTTAAAAACCTCAAAATATGTATGCACCTATGCATTAAGAAAACAAAAAATATGGTATCTAAATTCTAAATTATATTTGTGGAAAAATAAAGATATTTTAATAAGCCGATAGAACTTGAAAAATTAATTGCACAATAATCAAACAACAACAGTGGTATCATTTGGGGGACGAGATGGACATTTTTCCCTGTCTGGTTTTAATAGCAACCCGATGAATTGTTTAACCATTATTGGTGAAAACAAGCATGCCTATATTTTGAGGAAATTTTATATTGCGTAAGTACCTACTGGGAAATGACTGTCACAATGAAAAATAGGTTATAAGTCATAATTAATAGTTGGAGTCATTAGTCAAAAGCAAAATTTTAGGTAAAATAGATTTAGAAGATGCAGAGTATATATTTTCAAAAATAAAAAGAATATATGTACTAATTGAAAAAAATATTTTTGTTATTCAATTACAATGTTCTCAAGTTTTACAGAATTTTAATTTGTAGATACAATATTTTTAAAAAATGATATGCTACTTAATGCTTGTAGTTTTTAAATTATGTTATTAGTTAATTAAATAAAGAGTTTAATTGTAAAGATTAGACTAAAAAAATATCCAAATTTTAAAAATGTTAGACAATGGTAATTTGATAAAAATGCAAGTATACATAAACTTGTGAGCTGTTTTCTTAAATGTCTTTTTGGACTGGTACAAAGCTGTTGCCCCCCTCTATTGAAAACAGAAATAACTCCACTGAACCACAGTATGCGATAAATTATAACAATCAACTGAAGTTAACATCATACACGTATTGTGGTGTCATCAGCCAGACAGTGAATTACTTAATCGATAATATTAATATCATATAATATAGATGGACATTCAGAAAATAATATTTTTATACAGATTTTCACATGTTATATTATTGCATTTAATATCAGTTTTCAAAATTTGTACCTACACAGGGTGATATTTTAAGCTTGATCACCAACATGTTTTCCTTTAACAATAAGTACATATTCAAATAATGATTTTAAGGTTTTTTAAGTATACCTAATATATTTATAGATTCCTGATATTTTTTGTACTACCTAAAGAGTGTCTTGTGGCGATACAAACTTCTATTTTTCAAATGAGAACCTCTTTTTTTTTACTGCAAATTATTTAGCAGATGATTTTCTTGAACATTTTAATGTATCTAAATCAAAATTCTAATGAGTAGTTTCAGAGTTATTAAAATTTGTATAATAGTAACCCTTAAAAATGGTTTTACAAAAATTTCAAAAAGATCAAAGTGCAGTATATGTAATATTAGATGTGGTATTTATTACACTAGGATTACTTTTACAAATTATTTGTATTGATATATCAATAATAATTAGTAACATTTTCCAATCATCTAAGGCCCCATATCTTCTTAACCTATTTCCATAGACATTTTATCCTTACTACAGAAAGTTACACACCTCAAAAACTATAAGTTCAAATTTTAATTTAGATAAAATTCTTAAAAAATATAGCTGCTGAATAATTAAGAGTAAATAAGTGGGGATTCTAAATTTAAAAACAGGAGTTTTTACTTCCATAGAATCATTCTTCATTCTTAAAAGACATTGCAACATAAATTTTTAATTTTTTTTTTTAAATTTATTGGTGTATTGTTGTAATAAAAATAATGAAAATTGTTTTGATAGTATTTCAGAAGTTTATTTTCATAATCTCAAGTATATTAATAGACTTAAGACGATGGTGTGATTTAAAATTTAATATATCTTGTTATTGTATACATATTAGAAATTATAATTATTAAAATTATTGAGTTCTCACCCACGTCGCATTGGCGTATAAATAAAATTTTAAGCAATTTACTATAGTACTTTTATCTACTATGAAAAAACTAGAAAATTATATAAAAATTATAATCACACCAGTGTCATGAGCACAAAAAAGTACTTAAAGTTACATAAAACAAATAAAAATCATTTTATCTTTAATGATTAAAATAAATTGTTTTATTAATCTAGATACTTTGAAGAAGACTATGGCTCTATGACGTCACAACCATATTTTCAAACGCCTGTATCTCATTGAATAATTAGTGTTAAAGTGTGAGACCCACACCATATTTCTTAGCTAATGGCATACGTTAAATCTTAGCAAACTTGTTTTTGGTGTTGTGATGTCATTTAAATAGTACAAAAATATCAAGCATTTAAAAATGTAGTCTTAAAGTGTATTTAAAAATTCTAAGAATCAGAATTTGAATATAAGCATAATTCAAGCATAAAAATAGGGTGAGCTTGTCAAAAAATCAACCTGTATTGGCTCTTAAATTGTCCAATATACACAAATTTGCAATTCATAAGACTTTAAATATGTCAAACATATTTCATAAGAGAATATTAAGTTAACCTAACCAAAAGGTAAGCTTATTTTAATTATACGATCCTATAATTTAATAATTGATTAAAATACAACGTACATTTTCTATATTTACTTGATCTTGAGTACCATTCCCTAAAGATACTACTTGATTGTTCACTGGTTGTAAGATTTGTATTGTCTGTCCAGCACTTGACCCTGATGCATTATTTGTTTGTTGTTGTTGTTGTTGTTGCTGCTGCTGCTGCTGTTGTTGTTGTTGTTGAGCAAGTTGAAAGTAATACTGAACCTAGAATTTAAAAAACCAAGTAGAATAATGAGTTTATTTTCTTCATCAATATTTTACTCGATTTAATGGCGTATTTGAAATAATCTAATTAATGAAAATGCACTGTAAGAATGTTAATTATGCTTCATAATTAAACAATTGTCATAAGTCACAATGAATAAATATTTTAGTAATAAAACGCTAACATGTATTACTAATATTACGAATAGATAATAAACAGAAATTATAATCTGTAATTCTAAAAATAAATAGAATATTAAAAATATAATAAATAAAGTATAGGGTACCTAATAATTCAAATATTTAGTTAACACAACCATGTAATCAAATAAAGTAAAGTTGAGCTGGATACCTAGACGAAAAAAATTTTCTGACCAATTTTACGTAAGGTTTTTGTTGTTATGGTCACTTATTAATGAAAACATATTTATGATTCATGGATATTCCTAGTAAGGAAAAAAATTGAGTAGCTTTTATTTGTTTTATACATAAAATAAACCATGGTTAAAATAAATTTAAATTATATGAAATTTAATGATATGTAATTAATATTTGAAATTTTTACTCCATAATAAATTATTGGTAAAATACCTTACAGAATTATAGATAAAACTAATACAGTTACTTAGTACCAATAAACGATAATTACTTGTTCGGGATTCAGTGATGTTTTAACTTCTTTTGTAACAATTTTTGCTTCTTCTCTAGGCACTATGTCAATAAGAAAATCGAATTGGTCATACTTGGTGATTGCCATAGCAATGTCATTTCTCTGTAACGTCCGTCGTCGGTTGTCTTCGGTATGAATCCAAGCGCGAAGAGTCAATTCGTTGATAAATATTTCCGCAGCTTTTGAGAACAACATTGGAGCCTCTGCACTGATCATTTTTACATTTTCATCTAGTTTCATAACTTTTTTTATTCTAGCTAGTGGTAATGCTTGTGTTTTTAAGTCTAACTAAACAAAATTCGAAAAAAAAACTGTTCTGTCACAACCAAACATAATTTACAGAACGGATAAACTTACTGTTCCAATCTTTCTAATATCCTCGATTGCTTTGGGCCAAAATTGGTTTAGGGCAGCCACATTGCATGTTTGATTGTTCTCTTCTACGGATATTGTAATAGCGTTGGGATCATCTTCGGTCGGATTGTCTTCCTCTTCTTCTTCTGTGGACCTTCAATTAGTATACGGTTATTATAACAACAAACAACATTCAACAGTCAATCATTAATACTTACGGATTCACCAAGAAGACGGACATGGTTATGTTATTCTCACGATTCGGAATCAATCCAAACGAATTAATTTGCCGCTCAAATTAGCGCATCCAACCAAAATTGGCGTATCGTTAGTTCTCAACAGAACAAAAGCAGATGTCCAATAGCTGTTCAACGACACAAATGACGCCCAATCATTTTTTCGCCCTCATACTCGTATTGATACTAACCGTAAGCGCAAGGACTCCCAAAATATTTTTTCTAAACAAACTTTATACTACCAACTATATGAATTATTTGCGGAATGACGGATGATTATTTTTTTAAGCTATTAATTTTTATTGACTCACCACTATTAATTAATCCGTTAAAATTGATCGTTATGTGCGTTTAGATATTTGTTCAACTGTTCGTTAAACGAGCATTGTTATTATTTGATTACTTTTTGGGAACCACTGATAACATTATCTTGTGCCGTGAATACTCGTGATAGTCGGACAGTCATGCCCACTGGGCACTGAGTGGCCAGAGTGTTCACGTCTAGGACTAAGATAGTTTATCTTAGTCCGTGGTTCACGTGAATATTTTATATAATGGCAAGTCATACGAACAGTTTGTGAAGCCAACATGACTTATTGAGGGACCGCAGTGATATGGGCATACGTGTGGGTCTCTTATCATTAATTTTTGGCTCAGATATTAAATGAACAAGATAAACTTTAAAGGTTTCATGCGCAGATGTCACGACCCACGGATTTTGAGGTACTATAATATTTTAGACTGATGATTTGTTTTTGTGAAATTTTCAACTACCACACAACTATTATATTGTTATATGGATTTTGTAAAATATTTGCAACTTTTGTCTATTTACTTGTTTTTCCCGCCTCTTTTGAAAACTACTGGGAACTTTAAATTTTTACCTCCCAAAAGTACCAATTAGATTCACTTTCTCACCGAAAAAGATACTGAAACAAAAAATCAAAACATTATTTTAACTAGGTACTTATCGTGTACACATATACAAAAAAAAAAAATGAAAAAAAACATCGTTGTAAAATCATCGCTCCGCTCAGAATCTAAAATTGAAAATGTCCATAACAGCTCCAAATGGTATATTTATTTAAGTAAACCCTTCTATACGCTAATAAGTAATAACCTTATTGCTGTTGAAGCAAATTGATCAATAAATAAAACAAAACAATAATATATAGGTAGGTATCGTCGAAGACAATTTCACAAGTATGTTTTCAGCTGTTAATTCCATATAAGTTGATAATGTAGGAACGGTAAAATGCTAATGACTATAGAACAAGGATTTTCATACATTTATATATTTTTTATCGTATACTTAGTAAGTACACAATATATTTCACAACGTTTGTGATCAAATACTCAGTGTTTACTAAATATTTTTGCATACTTTGACATTTTTGGTTTAATAAAGGACATATTTTTGATTTTAAGAGCATATTTTGATATTTTATCGAAAATCAAGCATTTGGATAAATATTTTTCATGTATTAAGGTAAACTATTATACATATTAAATTTGAATGAATAATGAGATTATTACAGATTAATACAGATTCACTGTATTATATTTTTTAAGCATATTATAATATTATATAAGTACATAGAAAATGGAATTAAATAAATTAAAATAAAGAAAATATTTAAATAAAATTGTAATTATTTAGTGTGAAATTTATTTTTAACGCATATTTAACTAATGCACCAACGTAATGAATAGTAATATTCCATTAATAAAATATTTAAGGAAAAAATGTAATTTTTAGTACAATATAGGGCATGCCATTTTTTTAGTTCATACCTATTTAACAGCATATTATTTTAAATTTTTTTGATGCATAAGTGTATATTTATGATGATTTTTTAGTGCATTAAATCCCTTGCTCCACAATCATTTTTATAGTTTTATTGTTTAGCACGCGATTAGTCCATAATTATATAACTATTATAAACACTATAGCTATAGTTGTAACACAAATTCATATAATCTGTGGTTGTAACTTAGGCTGGTCCCCTCCCACAAGTCACCTTGAATTTATTTTTTATATGAAATTGGGTATCAGCTATATATTATAAATTTTATAAGTTGCCATTTATTGTTTAAAAATAAAATGATAAGAAAAATGACAATTTATTGATATTTGTGCTTATATAGCTGCTGACACATTATATAAGTAAGTTGAGTTACCAAACAACACGTGATATATACATAAAGATTTGATTGAACTATTATTAAAATAATATTGACAAATGCATTTTATGGAGCATTTAAATCTTCTTCTTTTTTTTTGTGGAAGACAAAATATCCTAGACAAATTATTATTTCTAGATGACTAGTTTATATAATCGACTTTACTTTAAGCATCATTCTATTTCATGTTAAATTATAAATAGGAAACGAACTTTACTGTTATAAAAGAATCAAAATATGTATAGTTATTTTTATCAAAGTATGTAAAAAAAGGGGGTCAAGTGGATGTCGCTCCGCTGTACAGTAGGCTACAAGTAGATCACTGTACTATAATGGATGGTATTAAATTTGAATTCAATGATATATTATCATTGTATACGAAAAACGATTCTGAGCGGGGACGGTATGTCAGTCTAGGATATTTGAAATTATATTGATATTGTTATTTTACGGTAGCTGCTAAGTTGAATTAATATTATTCATATTATTTAATTATTAACCTTAAATTATCAGTGATACTAGAAAAATATTATAATATATACTTTTACTCGTTAAAATTGATTTTAATATGTAATTTCGTCCAAATTTGAACTTAAAATGTCTATAAAAAATAACTGTGTTTAAATATTTTTTAGATTTTTTGAATACAGTATGTACTATTTATTAGAATCTTTGTTTTAAATTTTCAATCCTTAGTTATAAAAACTGACCATTTTATTACAATAATTTATAATTTTTGAGATTTTGATGTATTTGATCAAAATTCGAACTTTAAATGCTTTATAAAAAAAATTGTGCCTATGTATTTTTAATATTTTTCAACTGATTTTGTATTAATATATCAGGATCCTTGTATTAAATTTTTACACTTTTTGGCCCAACAGATAAAACTTTATTGATATTTATTGAAAAAAAAACTAAAAAAATTGAAAACTGAAAATGTCCGTAAACAGCTCAAAAAGATTCAAAATATATTCAAAATTAGATGGTGTATAGAAAATGTTTATATAAACATTCAGTGAAATTTTCATGCATCTACAGTTATTTGTTTTTGAATTGCAACAAAATAAGAAAATCGCTACATGAGAAATCGAGTGAATATCTAATCTTGTACAAATTTGAACTTAAAATGCTCATAAAAATTTATGTTGACTTGCTTATAAACATTTTTTCATTGATAAAATTAGGCAAACTTATAAGGATTCTTGTATCACATTTTCAAACCTTAGATTTAAAAAGAAAAATTTTTATGAATTTCTAACTCAAAATAAATTGCACATTTTCGTCATTTTTACGTATTTTGTAAAAATTTGAACTTTGATTACCTATAAAAAAAAATTGTGACTACAGATTTTTAATATTTTTCATCTGCCTTTGAAACTATATATTAGAAGCCTACTATTAAATTTTCAAGATATTTTACCCAACAAATAAAATTTTATTGACATTTATAGAAAAAAAAACGAAAAAAATTGGAAACTGAAAATGTCCGTTAAAAGCTCAAAATAAGTCAGAATATTTTGAAAATGCTATGGTGTGTAGAAAATGCATATATAAACATTCGGTAAAAATTTCATGTCTTTACGGTCATTTCTTTTAGAGTTATACCAATAACCAAAATCGATTTTGTCAAAAATTGGTTTTCCGTAAAAATTCCCGTTTTTTCCTTAATTTTTCATTTGTTTTTACGGCGCTTTTGAAAACTACTGGGAAATTTTAACTTTTGACCCCCAAAGTACCAACTAGATTCACTTTCCTATCAGAAAAAGTACTATTGAAGAAAATTGAAGCATTTTTACTGTCCTAAAAGGTGATGACAGACACAAAAATAAAAAAAAACACACATCATTGTAAAATCAATACATTCATCGCTCCGCTCAGAATCTAAAAATAAAAATATGTAAATATCAAAGAAAATAATTACTATTGAAATTTCCAAAAAAAAATAGTACAAATGATGTAGGTATATAAAACTATGAGTATTATTCCGGAATAAAGCAATGAGAAACAACATAGGTACTATTGAAGTTTTGTAAATAAAAAAATTGCGAGAATACTCTTTGTATTGACTAAAAGACCGTTCCATGTTAACAGATGTGATAGGGGTGTATTCATATTTACCATATCAGAAGGAGTAAATTCAATGTCCAGAAATCCTTGTTATTTTCACTAATTAAAATATCTCTGATGATTTTAATAGTTTGAAATCCAGATTTTTTTTTCAATTATATTGAAAAATTTGTTTTTGACAAGTTCTCGCCCTTGGGCCCTTGAAATTTTTCTAATTTATCTGCGTTTTTTTCTACAATTTGCGGGTGGGCACACCTAATCTAAGGTATAAACTACACAAATTGTTAGCGTAAATACTAAATACTCATCAAAATTAGGTGATCCTAATGCCTATAATTATTGCCTATTAATAATTAATAATAAATAATAATAATAATTATATATTGTTGCACAAACATAAAGTGTATTCCGGCGTATTGTTTAGGCAAAAGAGGTACATTACTGCAGAGTTTAATATTGTCCATAATATTTACATATTTACATTTTAGCTAATCACAACTTCGTCCGCCGAGAGAATGTGGTTGAGCAACCCCACAAATCCACACTCCTCGGCTCCAGTCGTATACTCTCAATTCTTTTAGCAAACGTGATGGTATAGATATGATACAAGTACCCAATATGGCGATATTGTGTATACAATCAAATACAAGAATATACGAATGCAACAAAAATCGATAAGACAATCCGGGGTAAGTTTATGAAAAAGTTTTAAATTACAAAATGTACCATAAATCATCACAATAATTCCAATTTCCAAGTACATTTAAGTGTTGAAGTGTGCATTGTTTTAAGACAACCTTTTAATAAGGCGGAGAACTTACCCTGCTGTACGCCTGTACCTATATTATAAGTTGAGTGTACCACGTAAATGAGTATAGGTAGATAACTGTAATTGATGTGTTAAATTATAATTCATTGTTAAACTATATTGTATATGATGAAATAGGATTCTGAGCAGAAAACGTCTGTCAGTCTATAATTCTAAAGATAATTTGTTATATATTTATATTCTAAAACAACACAAATATAGTACTCCGCTTCTCCTATGACCTTTAATTCCATTCTCAAGAATAGGGTTACTCAGCCACTCAGATGATAGTATTCTAGTATACTGCCGTACATGTATTATTGTGTTATTATTTCATACAAATCTATTTGCAGATATTTAAAAATATTAAATACATTGCTATATCGTGTTCGATTGTGTTAGCCTGAGCTATAAGCTCAAACGTTTATATAGGACCTTTTTTTTTTTATTAAAATTGAATCTATTTTTAAATTACAATCTATAATATTTGAACAATAAGTAGTACTTATGTTACAGACAGATAGCGGGTTTATATACACATAATGAGGAGGAAATCGCACATTTGTGACAACCCTGATTAATAAATTAAATTAAATATAATTACCTAAAATATTTACCTATATAATTATATATTTAATAATATATGTAGTTTTAATAAATTATGCATACGGCATGCAGTCGCAACATAAATTATTATGCTTCGACAGTAAGTTTTCACTAGAAGATAATTAGAACAAAATGTGTATTGTGTGAAAAATACTATATCAATTATACCCTACTAAGGTTAGGTATAAAATTAAGGTTAGTTACATAATAAATAATAAAACATGATATATTAAAATATCAATCAAATTGGTTATATTCAATAAACTAAAAAATAAATAATTTAATAATATAAATATCTAAATATATTATATTATTGTACGTATTTGGAGACACATTAAAAGTAATAAGTCTTGAGTTGTGAAATAAATTAAGAACGTTTAGATATGTTTTTACAACAATATAATATAATGTTTATAATATAACATTATACTTCAAAATGTAAAAAAAATATAAAATATCTAATAATTTATTTAAATTTACTCTGTTCTATACCAGAGGGAATCATTTCGTCATCTAATTCTTTGTTAGTAATATTTAGGCCCATAGAATTATATCTAATTGGATACGTTAACAAATTTCCTTGATCCCAAGTAAATAATTCTTTATTATGTGGATTGTATTGGATCAGTGTAGTGTGTGCAAATGGATTAGTGAATGGTAAATCGACATCGTTTAATCGAACGTTTTTGTATAAATCCAGCGCAAACCTAAAGCAAAATTAAAACAATTTAATACATGGTATAGAATAGGAAATAAAATTTTGTTATTTTGAATTAATTTAATGCAATTTATTAAATTTATCACCTAATGGTTGTACTCCTTTCAGTTACACTATGGACTGCATATAATACACCACAAACGATAAACATATCTCCAGCTCGATCATGTTTGATGCTAATATTCCAAGCATACTCAATTTCCAAAGTCACCGGATCTACGTGTAGAACAGCTGTATTATTTGAATCCTCCAAACCATAAATTACCCATAAGCCATTTTCTTCGACTGCCAAATCTACATAATTCATTCTAAATAAACATGTAAAAACTATTGTACCTAGTTCTAAACTTTATACAGTTGAATTTGGTTTAAATTAAATTTGTATTTTATTACTTGGTTGTATATAAACGATTTTTGAGGTTAGTAGTATTTAAGTATGGAACCGTCATAGAATTGGTGCATTTTTCTTGTAGAATGTCAAACTTCCGAATTATTGGTTTGTCTTTTTCGTGAAAATAAAAAGAGTCCTTGTACATCGCATGACTATTTCCCTAAAATACATTTTTATAAGAATTAATTGTACATTATTAAAATAGTATGCAATTTAAATGTGTAAATTTCAAGTATGTACAGTTATTCGTTTTTGTCTTACAGGAAAATAAGAAAATCGCTAAATAAAAAATCAAGTATAAACATCCAATCTTGTAAAAATTTAAATTTCAGACGTTCGTAAAAAATTAATTTGATTTTCAGGTAGACATTTTTTTTTTGAAAAGGAAAACTTATGAGGAATCGTGAATAAAATTTTTATGAATTTCTAAATCAAAATAATTTGCACATTTTTGTAATTTTTATGTATTTTGTCTAAATTTTAACTTTGAATGATAATCAAATAAATGTGATAATGGATTTTTAATATTTTTCAAAAGTAATTGTAACAATATATTAAGAGCCTTGTATTAAATTTTCAAACTTTTTTACCCAACAAATAATTTTTATTGGCATTCCAACTTGGATTCTTGGATTTCCAAGAAATAAAACTAAAATATTTGAAACTGAATATGTCCGTAAACAGTTCAAAACAAATCAATTTATTTTGAAAATTGAGATTATACTTATATTTACACCAAAAACCGATATCGATTTTGTCGAAAACCGATGTTGCGTAAAATATTATGTTTTTCCTTAATTTTTCTTTTGTTTTTCCCTGCGCTTTTGAAAACTATTGGGAATTTTAAATATTGACCCCTCGAATGCACCAACTGATTCACTTTTCCATCTTTCTACTGTTGAAGAAACCAAAACAGTTTTACCACCCCAAACTGTGATGATAGACACAAAAAAAAAAATTTTAAATACACATTATTGTAAAATTAATACATTTATCGCTCCACCCAGAATCTAAAATCACAATATGAAACTGATTTGTGTCAGTTCACCTTTATTTTAGGTGAGATAAGAAAGTTGGAAGACGATTATAAATGATTACATTAGATCATTAAATTAAATTAGATAGTAAAAACCATAAAGATTATTTTAATACCTAATTTATTATATGTTATAAAATGGAGTTATATATTTGTAAAACTGCTGTTTGATGTTAACAAATAAAATAATATATTAAGTACCTAATAATAAAATATAAAATAGTTATACATTTCACTCACGTGGAACGAGTAACTTAAGGTATATGTTTTTGTTGGTTTATTATCCTTAAACATTGATTTATTAGAAAATTGATAGAGTAAATTGATCTCATTTATTGTCATCCAAATTGTTTCGTTTGATTCACGTGACATTGGGTCTTTCATCCAACTTCCAAACGAAGCATTCGAAACCCTATTAAAGACTGGTTTACCCACCGCATATACTTGACAGTCTGAAATACGTATTATTGTTTTAGGTTAGTTAGTTGTAAGTACTGCTAATTAGTACAAACCTATTATTTTACTCTTAATTTAGCATTTACCTAAACTTCGATTAGCATGACCTTTATTGGTGACTTTGTGTAATTGTTGTATAGCTAATGGCTGATGTCCCAACAAGTCATCAATCGTAAATTCTTCTTTACACTCTTTTGTTTCTTTTGATTTTGGACAAGTAGGACAAATTACGGGTGGTTGACATATATCGTATTCTCCAACTAACTCTGGGGGTCCTTTACCGAACTTAATTTTGTTATTAGGGTCAACATAAGGCGGAGGTGTTACCAACGTTGGATCAACTACTGCAATGTATAAAATAGTATGTTATAGAATATAATATTAACAATTATTTTAAAATATTTACTGTATAAAGTGATGTTCCCAGCTACGATGGCTTCGTCATTTTTGCTCACACAGTAATATGTGCCATTATCAGCATCAATAACGGATGATATATTAAGTTGCATTATGAACTTATAATTGGAAACATCTATTCTGGTTATACTATATTTATCACTGTTATCTAGAATATCTCCTTCTCGTTCCCAGTAGTGAATCGCGTATGGAAAAGCTTCTACTTCGCATTCAAATGCTGTTGAACGATTAACTGCAGCGGCCACATGTTGATTTTGTACAGAAATAAGAGGAGGGACTAAAAATAATAATAAATATATTATTATTATGATAACATCAAATTTAAACTTTAATTTTTTATTGTTTAGAGGGTAAAAATATCCAGTACCACAACAAATAATATAAAATATAATATGTGAACTTGCCATAAAAGTAATTTATTTTTTTGATTTTCTCTGATAATGACTGAACTAACTGTTAGTTAAAATATTACAATTTTTTTAACAACAGAAATAAAATATGTATGTAATTAGATAGGTACTTACAATGCGTTTCAATTGAATAATATTGTATTGCAGATGGAGCTATACCATTATCAGCTATACATTTATAACGACCCATATGAAGTCTATTAACTTTAGTAATATTTATAGCATGGCCAGTGACTGTCTCCTCTAAAATAAAAAATAATAACTAAATATTTTCCATAACGAAATAACTTGTAAAAAAAATTTAATACTTCTAAAAATAATTACCTCTCCATGACCCCATCGGTACTGTAGTAGTATCAAGTTTTTGCCATACAATTGTAGGTTTAGGGGATCCTGTTGCCACACATCGTAACCTTAAATTATCACCCTCTTTTACAGTGATATTCTTTAATTCAGAATGCCCAATAATACTAGGAGCTGTTAAAAAATCTGAAGTAGGAGTTCCATTCACCGTGTAATTATAAGCACTTAATCCTGGTCTTCCAGGAGTACCATCAATTCCTGGTTTACCTGGACGACCTTTCGGTCCAGTTAAACCTAATTCATAAAATTTTTAAATAAAATTGCATTTTATTTAAAAAAATCAATAATCACTAACCTTTTGGGCCAATAGGACCGGGTGGTCCGAATGGTCCCATTTCACCGGGTTTTCCGTCGGTACCATTGAAGCATGTTGCATCCTTTCCGGGTAAGCCATTAGTACCAGGAAAACCTAAAGCCAATTAATAAATGACTCTTTTAAAATAATAAATTTAGGATAATAATATTAAATAATTAAAAGTAAGTATGTATATATAGATTATTAAAATGAATACTTTAACTAAAGTATATTTAAAAGTTACTAAACGTATTAAATATTATCTAATCAAGAACAGTTACAGTCTTCATTTTTACCAGCAATATGAGAAACGTTCATTACATATTCGTCAAGAAAAAAAATTCTTTCCTATCTTACTATCAACTAAATTATAAACTATAATGTGTACTAGAGTCTAGAGAGCCTAGATAATAATATTATTATTATATTATAATTATATTATATTATTATCTAGGCTCTCTAATGTGTACTATACGTCCTTAAAAATTCAGATGTGTGATATGTATAAAACTAAATACAAACCATCAAGACCATATTTTCCAGGCATTCCGTCCAATCCGGGTTCCCCAGGAATACCATCACGTCCATCTAAACCTAGTTTATAAAATAAAAGTATTTTATATAGGGACTTATTTCATAAAATAAAATAAAATTAAAATTATTATAACATTAATTATTATCTAAACAAAATTAGAATACGAACATTTTTTATAAACTTGGATATAATTCTATACAAAACAAAATTGTTATTTAATAATAAATTATACATAATTGGAATACCTATATGGTAACTTCGTATGTATTTTGATATTTTACATTACCTAACCAAAATTAAGAGGGTGTCAGAGCGGTACGCACTAATTGTTTTCTTTCTCGGGCCCATATTATGCAACTTAGCAAATCTGAGTTAAGCTGATCCAATCTTGTGTAGAGTTTGTACGTTGGTTTCCTTACGATATTTCAATTTCCATAGGATAGATAAATATATTAAAATTGTAATACCTTATAGGTAGGTACTTATAACTTGTATACAAATTGAAATTTCATAAAAAATCCAACGTATAAACACAGATAATCTGGATATGTTCTAAACTTTAAGTTTGATAGAACTTCAATTCGCATTTCTCTCTAAATTAAAGTTAATAACATAAGAATGGTTCTGCTGAAAGCTAGTTTTGCTATGTTTCGTATGGTCGGATAGAGAAAACAAATAATGTTCTGACAGTTTGACTTTAGTTGTCACTTAATTACGAAATAATTTAATGTTATTTTTATAATTGTAAAATAATTTTAACTTACTAACTGATGTACAGTATAGATAAATCATAAATATATAAATAGGTTTAATTTAGTACTATAGTACAGTACTGCCTATACCTATACCTATATAAGTCTATATACAGTTACATATATATGTACAGACTCAAGAGCATCCCCGGGAATTTGTCAAGGGGGGAGGGAATATTTTAATTTTCAATTTTTTGTCTCACTTTTCGATTTAGTGACACGGGTGGCGTATTTAAGGGTGCACAAGCGGCCCGTGCCTCCCCCCCATCCACCGTAATAATACGTTTCTATTATGAAGAGAGACGAGAGTAAATTTACGAATTAAGGGGCTTACTGTTGTGTCATTAATAAGCAACAATATTTAGGTAATATGCAATTTCCTCGCCACCTTCAATGGCATTTATGTTAATATGAAGATTAGTGCGAGTGTGATTGTACACACTATTCGAGTATCTATAGTACCTAGTGTAATAAAAATAACTCGGTAAAAAAAAATATTTATTTTGTGATATTTTATTTTACATAATGATTATGATAATTGACCCAGAAAAAAACCAAGGGGGGCAACTGCCACTAATTAACCCCCCCCCCCCCCCATCCACAGACATCATCGTGTACATTCTATCTTTTATGTTAGTAAATATTTACCTATATAATGTAAATCTATATGGTATAGGTATAGTAGGTAGTTTTATATTTAAAATTTGTACACTTCGTATCATCGATACTTCATTGAATTAGTGGTTATATTATATTTATCAATTTAGCAAAATTAAGTAGGCACCCGTATAACCTAAGCTAAATGAAACGTATAGTTAAAATTTTAAACAAAAATAAGTAGGTATATTTAAAAAAATAGCTGTATGATATGAATTATGTATGTATATATGTTGTTATGATCATAACTCGAACTCTGAGTCTATGACAGATTTTATTACTTTTATGATTACCTATATTAATTTTTATTATAATATGAATTATCCTTACCAGGTGCTCCTGGAAAACCAGTCATCCCTCTTTCTCCTTTTGGTCCCACCTATAGTTAAAATTGTTTTAATAAGTAATAAAGTTAAGCATTTTGTATGACACCGATTTAGATAGTATGGCACCTATACGAACCGGCCCTGGTAGTCCTGTAGGTCCTTTTCGGCCTTCAATACCCATAGGGCCCTCTTGCCCGGGTTCACCTAGAACATAAATTATCAAGGGAATCATTTTTTTAAAATTAAACATTTCATAAATATAAGTTAGAAATTATAGATATAGTTTTAAACTTTAAAGAAATATTTATCTAGCACATATAATTGTATATAACTTAATAGTATATTATTGTAATAATTAATAAACATACAATTATATTCGTAATGTAATAATTTATCAAGCTAATGTCCCATGTCACCGAAGCTATAAAGATCAATATATATAAAAACAAAATTATATATTAGGTAGGTATATATGTAAATTAAAAACTAACTTAGAACAGGTTGAGCTCAGAATATCCTACAACCTAGACACCACACTCGAACCCAACCATGAAAAAACCTAGATATAAACAAGTTTACGAAACACACAAAATTGTTCCATCTCATGTGAAAAAAAAATTGTAAACTTATTATATAACTTGTCTTTGTATTTAACCATATAATTCATAACCTGCAACTAATGGTCTTTTTTGTCGATGTAATTTTTTAGTGATTAATAAAAAAAAAATTAAAAACTGTTAACTTTAATAAGTCTAAGTAAAAGGACAGTACCTAATACCTATATCTTATTGTTATTCAATGAAGAATTTAAATTGTTCACGGTACACAAATAGCACAATATAATATACATATAAATTTGTCATTGTATTAAAATATAGGTATCTATAAGCAAAGCTGGGGAAGTTAGTCAATTTTTTCAACTAATTAAAGTTGAGTTACTTTAATATAAAAAGTAACTAAGTTAGAATACAAGTTAGTTTCTGAAATTTACCAAATTTATAACTTAGATAGAAGTTAGTTTCGTGAAAATAGTAACTCAAGTTAAAGTAGAAATTAGAAGTTAATCTTTTTTTTTTTAGTTCAAATTATAAATTTAAAAAACTATTTTGTCAAATGAATGTATTATTAAATATGTATATAAACTAATTATTATGTACTAAGTAAGTAGGTAGAACAGGTAGCCGGTAGGTAACTAACTTGAATTATTGGTGATGAATGAAAAATTAAATTGAACAACTGATAATTTGATCAAATATATCAAATAAGTAGGTAATAATCTAAATTTCTCGGAATATTAGTCATTAGAAGATAGAAAGTTTAACAGAATAAGAAAATTAAAAATTCAATAAATTAAAATAAAAACTACAAAAATAACTAGTTACTTATTATTTTAGATTCTGAGCGGAGCGATGAATGTATTGGTTTTACAATGATGTGTGTTTTTTTTTTATTTTTTTTTTTTTATTTTTTTATTTTTTTTTTGTGTCTGTCATCACGTTTTGGGACAGTAAAAGTGCTTAGATTTTCTTCAATAGTACCTTTTCTGATAGGAAAGTGAATCTAGTTGGTACTTTGGGGGGTCAAAAGTAAACATTTTCCAGTAGTTTTCAAAAGTACCGTGAAAAACAAATGGAAAATTAAGGAAAAAACGGGAATTTTTACGCAACATTGATTTTCGATAAAATCGATTTTGGTTTTTGGTGTAAGTCTAAAAAAAATGACAGTAAATACATGAAATTTTTACTGAATGTTTATATAAGCAGTTTCTATATACCATACCGTTTTCAAAATATTTTGACTTATTTTGAGCTGTTTACAGACATTTTAAATTTCCAATCTTTTTGGTTTTTTTTTTTTAAAAAATCAATAACATTTTATTTATTCGTTAAAAATTCTTGAAAATTTAATAGAATGCTCTTAATATATTGTTTCAAAGGCACATGAAAAATATTAAAAATCTGTAGTCACAATTTTTTTTTCTAAGCATTCAAAGTTGAAATTTTGACAAAATACGTAAAAATGACGAAAATTTGTAAATTATTTAGAGTGAGAAATTCATAAAAATTTTTCTTTTTAAATCTAAGGTTTTAAATTTTAACACAAGATTTAACGTAAGTTTTTCTACTTTTATCAAAAATAAAATATCTAAAAGCAATTAAAAATAAATTTTTATGAGCGTTTTAAGTTCATAATTTTACAACATTGGTTATTCACTCGATTCTCATGTAGCGTTTTTTCTTATTTGGTTGTAATTCAAAAACGAATATTTGTTGATGCATGAAAATTTCACTGAACGTTTATATTCTAATTTCCTATACACCATTCAATTTTGAAAATATTTTGATTTGTTTTGAGCTGTTTACAGACATTTTTAGTTTTCAATTTTTTTAGTTTTTTTTTTTATAATTGTCAATAAAATTTTATTTGGTGGGCCAAAAAGTCTGAAAATTTAATACAAGCTTTTTATATATTGTTACAATATCAGTTGAAAAATTTTAAAAATACATAGGCACGATTTTTTTTTATAAGCATTTAAAGTTCGAATTTTGACAAAATTTGTCAAAATCTCGAAAATTATAAATCATTGTAATTAAAAAATTATAAAATGTTCAGTTTTTATAACTAAGTGTTGAAAATTTAAACAAAAATTCTCATAAATAAATCATACTGTAACCAAAAAATCTAAAAAATATATCAACACATTTATTTTTTACAGACATTTTAATTTCAAATTTAGACAAAATTTCATATTTAAACCAAGAATAATGATTTTAGTTATTTTGATATAATTTAAAAATATTATTTGTTGGTATATGAAACTTTTAGAATATATTGTTATATTTTATATACACGCAATGGCATTTTAAAATATAATTTTTTTGAGAAAAATGAATTTAACCAACTATAGTAAATACTAATGCCTATAATACTAAAATTAATTACTTTATTCACAATAATATCATCAAATACATTTAGACTTAGTAAGATATTATAGACTGACTGACCGTCTTCCCTCAGAATCGTTTTTCTTATTCAATGATATTATATCATTGGATTAAAATCTAACACAATCCATTACAGTGACTCACTTGTAACCTACTGTACAGAGCGACATACACTTTTTTTTATTATTATTTTATTGGTTACCATAGGTTAATCAGACAGATCAAGCATGCATACAATCGAATTTTCGCACAATGCCTACTTGATATGCTGTGGGCTGTGGCACATTGTCCGCAATCCGACGTAGTCCAACGCCTGCATGGCCTACCTGGGTGGTTGAATTGCACTTACTGCAGCGAGTTACACCCAAAAGGAGTTGAACAATCACAATTTTTTTCAAGAGTTGATATTTTTTACGGGCGTAAAGTGTGTAGAGTCTGCTATATTATAATAAATTAGAAAAAATATATGGCATATTAATTTTGTACAAATATATTTATTAAAAATACAAAATTTTGGCCTGGACAACGTCGAGCAGGACAGCTACAGTATTTAATTAAACGTATCCTTACTGATCAACGTAGACCCTAAACTATAATAGCTAGGGATTTGAGATTTTGAAAGTACACACCTTCATACTCTCATAATATAGCGGTGCACTATGAAAGGATTTTACTAAATCCACATTTTATAGAGGTGCTCACACAACGATATTTGTGATTTTCGCAGAAAACTGGAAGTTTTTTATTTTGTTTATAAATGGTATCTATTGCAGGTTTCATACTATAACTGTATGAGTATAGAAATCAGTAGGTAATTAATAACTTTTTTAATAATATCCGCATACAATTGTTGCTAGAATAATTATTTAAGGTTTCATATTACCCTGATAAAGAAGGGGTTATTCGTAAATACAGCGTTCGGTATTCGTACAAGTTTATAAATTTAAATGAAATCATCGCCTACTTGGACATTTTATTATATGTCATGTTGGATATGTTCACTAAGTACCTACCTATTATTTTGCTCAAAATATGGACGTGGATAATATAGTTCTATCACGGCCGTCACACTGATACTAATTTATCACGACTATACAATAATAATTAATATTATACCGTCGCGTTTTCGAAGAACAAAAATCTAATTCCATTTTCGATCGTATGCGACACAATAATATCCGATCTGACGATTGCGTTGACATTTTTAAAGGTTTGTTTCGTGTTGCACCGATGGATCTACATTCCAAGCCAATGTTTGCACTGCACTTAGACATCGATCACGCCACGAGTTCAGCTTCGGAGCTATAAAAAACAGCACAGACTCTGGTTCGTGACATAAAACTTCGTCCCATATACGACGAACGTTATTGATTATCGTGGAAGATCCGATTCTGTACATACGCCTATGGTAAAAAAAAATAATATTTAAAATCACGAGTGCACTTTTCTGCATCGTGTAAGACAATGCTAATATACTTTTCTTCTCGTGTACACGCGTTTAGGCACAGCACGCAACGAAACGAATAAAATAGTAAAATATTTCAAGTTAAGTTTAAAGAATATAAGCCTCATAATAATGTGGGTCTGTCAAAGCGTTCTGAAAGTTATAAATTTCTTTGATCAGTACTGACATAAGACGTTACGATTTACAAATAATAAAAATGTTTATATTGTTTAGCAGTGTATACAGGTGATAGTGATTAATACGTTTTTAAATATAGGTATACTTATATACTAATTAAACATTTTTTTCTTTAATTTGAACGTCAAAACTCAAAAATATACTGAAGGTATAAATACCTTTTTTCTTGTGGAATCGTCAAGACGTTGTCGGGACTTCTTGCCCATTACTTCGGTAATGGCGCCATCGTTTATTAATTAATTGATGACATAAAACAATTTACGAAACCCTCAGGAGTCAGGAAGCCGAAGCCGGAGTTAATTTCCATTGCGATAGGTGTGTATATGTGTAGACGACGATTTAAGATACACAGGTTAATCAACGGAGCATTATTTTTGATTCCCAGTGTTTATCATCGATTTCGGACTGCGAGAAGTGCAGCTAGCAACCAAGTGGAAATTAATGTAGTTAAACAATGTATATTTTTATGATAAATATATTATTTTTTTATTTTTATATAATATTATATATTATGTATAATTATGTACACTGAGAGCGCTATTTTTACTTCTTCTTATCATAGTGAACGGCTGATTTTTGGGTATAAACTTACTGTGGGCGTGATTCTGGAGACTAGTTTCTGTACAGCGTTGAGTAACCTGTATAACATCTTAAATCCTGGCATAGACTCCGGGTGACCTGAGTGTGTACATTAAGTTTTACAACTGGCTTGGCCGATAAGGGATCAACAGGCCAAGCCCCGTCTTATCTCCCTCTTAACTCCTACCATGCCATTTAATTTGTTGATAGAAACCTTTGCTGCAGGTCCTCTTCCCGAACCTGAGTGCGCCCGTCGCTCTTGGTACCTAGTCACGTGGAGATATAAATACATATTACTACATATATACTATTGATTGCGTGTGTCATGTTATCTATAAACTGGATTTGTGTTATATTTACCTATATAACGGTTAAGTAGAAAAAAATGTTGTGAGTGACATTTTGTACACTTGATAACTTTGCTATAATTTAATTGATTTATTATATAGAACAAAATTTGTTTGGTGAATAGTGATGAGTTATAAATCTTGAATACAACTATGTATTCAGATATGCTGTACGATTTTTTTTTTTTATATTCATGAAAAGATGTAATTAAATGAACCAATTTAATTATACCTATTCAATGCCCAGTTAAACGATCACAATTTGCATTCTTTAGAAATTAATTATTCAATTTTGTGAAATTGAATTTTGACCTGGTTATTATAAGAAGTGATAAAATATGCAGACCTAAAGGTATATTTATAAGAAAGTAATGAATTATGACTTCCCAATATAGGTACTCCATATATTAATAAATATAAATAAATTTATAAATTACAATTTTTTTCGATGATATTATTTCATATTTAACAAATATTAATAGAATATTAAACATATTTTTATATATACATTGTTTTTTATGAAGTAGTTAAATAATATATATTACACAATGATTTTAAATAATAAGATAACATAATAAAACAACATGCAATTTTCGAAAATAATTCAAATTTGAGACATTTTTTAAAGATAGAAGTTACGATTACCACCTATTAAAGAATATGTTATAATGAAAATATTTTCATATCACCATTATGATATGTTAAATTTGTTTATTATTAATGTATGTATAAGTATTATTTTTTTAATAATATTTAAATATTATGTATTTTAATGTTTAATAAAGCATTTATGGATTTTTTTCGGATGGCATAATTCTCATAGTGTACGTAATAATAGTTTACACATAAAGAATAACTGAACATAATATTACTATTTTATAGATAGTCTTAATATTACAAAAATCATTTTATAAATTGTGTTATAAAATTAGGCACAGGCTATATAGTTTTGAATTAAATTTTAGAAATTGACATCTGCAATTGCAATAACAGAACTAAGCATGATTCGTTTATATAGTGGTATAAATAAAATGTCTATAATATTAATATTAACAATACAACAAAAAAATGAATTCTGCAAAAGATAAACGTAAAGCCACGTATACACATGTAACATTTGCGTGTAACATCCTTTGATGTGACTCAATTTACCGACAACGGGTGGAACGGTGTTACGGCGTAACAGAATATATGTTACAACTTACAAGTGTGTACGCGGCTTAATATTATGATGTATACCTAATATTATAATCTTTTCTAAATAGTCATAATTGAAATAATCGATGACAGATCAGGTTATAACTTAGTTATTTATAATTTAAAAACTATACTATTTATACTAGGTAGTAGGTACTTACCTAGTCAGCCTACATTACTAAGTTCATTTTGCTATTAAAGTAATTTTTTTACTATTAGTTATACTGCAGTTGGTTTATGCCTTAACTTTTGCCGAAAACATTGCATTTGAAAAACTCATCGTGTGTATACATTTAATACTATACAATTAAATGAAATAGCTCTGGAGTAATATTTTTGTGAAAGGTTGTTGAGGCACAGGGTCTGTTGACAGTATTATTGTGCCACACAGCGCAGGTAGAAAATCCCGGTGCAAATTGATCGCAACTCGATAAACAAAATTTTTGTTTTATTTTAATGTATGAAATTCCCTGAAGAAAATTCATGGTGTCTGCTACTCTGCTAATATAAACTTTAAAGATTACACTACAGTCTAATACATCGAAATTTTCGGGAAAAATATTCTGCTTAGGAATATAAAAAGGTGGGCAAGTGGTTATCGCTGTACTGAACATTTCGTGTGAGTCACTGTAATGGATATTATGTTAAATTCGAATTCAATGATATAAAATTGTTGTGTGTCTACCTATGAAAAACGATTTTGAGCAAAGACAATCTTTACACGAGTTATGACAAATAGCTAAAGGCTTGCCCTTGCAGCTTTCAAAAACTATTTCAAGAACTATTACCCTTAGTACAAAAATTTTAATAACTGAGAAATTATAATACTCTTTAAATTTTTGAATAACATACATATACACATTTTCAAATATTTATCTACTAAATATTTTACAGTAGGAGGGGGGGGGGTTCTTATTTGAAAAATAAAAGTTTGAAACACTATAGACGTTTAAAATATTCCTTAAGTATTAAAAACAAATTTAAGAATTTGAAATATGGTTTTAAAGTATGTTTAAGAATTCCAAAAATCGAAATTTGAATAAATTCATTATAAAGGAAAAATGGGGGAGAGCATGCTTGGTGAATCACTTTATATATAACACTCAATATTAGAATAAGTAATAATAAAACAAAGTTGCAAAATCAATTATCGCTTCCTTACTCCGCTCGGATACTAAAACTGTAATAACAATAATAATAATCTCAATTTGAATAACATCATCGAAACGAATAGTAATGCGTGACAGATCATTTTCGAGAGTGCAAAGGTTTACAAAATAAAAACACGAAAACGCATTATAGGTAGGTAGGTATATTCTATTCTCATGTAAAAAAGTAATAAATAAACATTAAACAACATTCTCGTATTATAATTTCAAAACAGTGCACGCTTTTGGGAAGATCTTGATACAACACGAATAATGAATAATAATCTATTGCAGTAATATTGTATGTCGTATACAATTATGTACCTATATGTATCGTCATGAATATAATATACAATATGGACATTTATGTGTCCTACCAACGTGTCGCAGAAGGTGACGTTTATTAGACAGGTACTTTAGCTCTGAAATATACACCTTTCTATAACATTTTTCAGTACAAGGTGATTGTTTTTAATACAATAAAACTAATTATCTCAAAAATTACTAACGTTATTAGAAACATATTTACAAAATTTGAAATCATTCCTTGGATTTTTAAGCAAAAATGATTTATTGACGATAGTTTAAAAGAAATTCAAACATTTATCATTGCTACAAAGAGCTAAAAAAGAAATGTTATCATGCATGGAAAATGGTCACATAATCATTTAGCCCGATGTGGCTCCGTGGTTTTTAGTCACTAACGTTTTTTGAGGTCAAGCATCGGCCGGCGTCGCTAGTGTCCGTATAGATGACCACTCGGGCTTTTAGTGACGAATCCTTGCCCCACATACACGTGTTTGTCAACCAATCGTAACCCCCTACAATATGCTAATGGCCATATAGTGTCTGATGCTTATAAGATCGATAAAAAAAAATATTTGGTGCAATTTTAGATAGATTTTCATTTTTGAATTACACTAAAAAATATCAAAATAAAATTTGTTGATAACATGTATCGCGTAAAAAATCTTGTTTTTTTGTTTAACTCTACGATTTGAAAACTACCTACTGCGAATTTTTGCCTCCCTAAGGTATCAACTAGATTCAAACAAGTGCCTAGTTAGTTAGTAATTTATAGGTACATTCAGTATTAAAAACTTAGATTCGTGGTTATCAATGGATAGTATAAAATGCAGTATTTCTTAGCTTATGATTTCGTGAATTCATGTCCTGTCAAATTGTAGTTTTTTCTTTTTGATCGAATCGTAAATATTCAATTTTTATTGAACGCCGAGCATCTTGTGGCAAGTAACTTGCCTCGGAGGCCCTAAAGGATTATCGTGGGGGGAATTAGGGGCTGTAGAGAGGATTACGAGTGAAGACCGCTTACGTGCACCGGCCTTTGTTACAAAAAAATAAAATAAAAAACATTGCGTAGTTTACGATTGTGCGCGAATGCGGTATTGAAAACTTTCTCAGAGGACATTGAGAATTTGCGAGGAATTCGCGAAAGCTATATTATGTGCGCGGGGCCATACCACATCGATTCCCAAACACTTTACTTAAACGGCGGTGTTCCGGTGTGCGATATAGGTATACGTTTGTGTGCGTGTATGTAATACGTACAACTTTGTGTTTTTATAATGTGTATTATAATAATGATATGGTTCAGCGGTCAGTTTTTGCGCAACAAAAAACAGCACACCACCTCCACGGCCCCCAATAATATCGGTGTCGACCTTGATCAGCGGCGACGACGACGACGACGGTGACGACTTACGACATTGAACGTTCCTGCGGTATATGATGTCGTATTTCAGTACGTGCATACCACCCATATATATAATATACCTAATATTGTAACAATATAATAAAGTGATGTAAACTATATTGAATGTTTTCATCATCTAGCTCGTGCGCCGGGAAAACCGCTGTATTTTTGATTTATACCATATTATATAATTTTTGTTCTAGTGTATAGGGTCGCGTTTATTCGCATAATAATATATTCATATTATGTTTACAGAGTGTTCCATAATTTTATATCGATCTACCAATTTCAAAATATGATTTTTGATATTTTTTATACCTAGAGGAAATTGTTTAAAATAATCCACGACAACTATACTTACGTCGTTTAAATTGTTTGGTTGTACTTTTTTTTTCTTGACCAATCACTGACCACTGTGGACACTGGACTATTACAATAACATGGTAATATCTTTTCTTTTTTGTGTAGTAAATGGGTTCTGAATGAATAACTACAAGTTTTTAGTTCCAGCATGAGTGCCAAAATGATAAAACTCTGTATCAATAGCTGTGAGTATACTTTGCCTAATATGATACAACTGTTATATTATACTTATATGTATCAGGATCAGGATCTGGTGTTCGTTATACTGATAGCAATCCGCAGGAATTCTCACTCTCACCGTTTAAAAATCTTCTGCGGCGTACAGTGTACATATTAGAGGTAGTTTTTATTTGATATAGGAATGTAATTTGATTTCATTAACACTCATTACATGTCTACACGGAGTTACAAAAGGTATTGCTATGGTTTAAACAAAACATTTTTAGAAATGTAATATTATACGAAATTAACGTCGAAATATTACATGTATTCAATGAATCCTAGAAAACGGACTTGTTTGGTGGTTGGTAGCATATTATACCTATATTACTTATATATTATTATGGTCATAATATATGTGCATACAATAATATCCTCTATCAAACGCATAATAATACTTATACCTCATGGACCATGGTAAATATTATTATACCTTACTTATGACTCTGTAGCGTGCAGAAACTATGACCGCGACGTCCTACACAGTATTATATATTTATAAAATAACTCAAGTTGTTTTTACCCCTTCGATAGAGTTTCATATATTTATCATAGTTCCACTGAAATGGATGGCAATAGAATATTAGAATCATTAGCAGATTATAATATACACACAATAGTAGATCTGATGTTTGGAGTTTTGTAATCTAACCTTGGAAATTATTTGCTTTAGTTCCATATCCTGGAATAATCACAGAATATTTATTTAAACTATTGAAGGGAGGATAATGGATTTATAATCCAAATATAACTATACAGTTTAATTGCAAGTAATAAGAAGTATCAATAGGAATAAATATGAATATATAATACAGAATATTTAATGAGTGTTTGTATCTGCAGGCTTTTAAATCATATTTATCATATTAGTTATTAAATTATATAATTTCAATAATAAAATCGTTAAACGCTCAAAAATTTAAATAAATTCAGATTCACAATAATATATTTAAGTTCCAAATCATTGAAACTAAAATTAACGGAATTCGGTATTAAAACAACAGCATAATGTATAACTATTATAATGGTATATATAAAATAATAACAATTAGGTAGGTATATAAAAAAAAAGCTAAATAAAAGATTTAATTATAGTTATTAGATTTAAGTAATATCAAGTTTTGTATGCTCACTGATCTTAATTTTCAGATTTGTATAACGATTTGAATTAATGAGGAGTTAAAATGTAGATATCGAATGTACCTTGTAATTAAGTAGGTCAGTGTAATGAAGATGTGTGGAATTTGATAACCTGATGATATATACTATTACATACGAAAAAACACTCTGAGCAAAGACCACCGTATCACTAAGTATATATTTTTATATGCCTAGCCAATATATTATAGGTAGAACTGAATATTGCATTATTAGAAGAATATTATAGTAACATAATTATATAGGTATGACTAAATTATATTTTGTAATTATTTACTATGGTAGTTATATACCTACTAGTATCAAAACAATAAGATCGCTTTCAGAATAGTATGGATTTTAGGTTGTAGGTAATAAAACAAACAGGAACGTCAGAAGACTCGAGGAACTGTTGCTACTTGCCAATCTTCGATTAAGAAGAATATCAACCTTATAATAAAGATACTTTTACCATTAATACTACAAATACAACACAACGGACATTATTATTACACGATTGTTATCAGACGTTATTCAATAGGACTTTGACTCTTAATTGGAGTTTGATAAGAAGTCGACTTATTTTTGAGCAGGTGATTGGCGAAGGAGTATTTAGTAAAGTTCAAGCTATAGATATTACTAGTAGACAATTTATAACTATGCAACTTGTATTAATATAAGCTATCTGTGTGATATGCATGCATAACAGTTATAATGTTGCCTGTACCTGCTCTACTTTGTACATTGTTTCAAATATTCAAATAATTGTATATAATGTATAAAAATAGTGAGTTAAAAATATTAGTTCAATCCATTTTTATACCAGCGCAATTAATGTTCAGTCTACCGTTCCGTTACGATTTTGGTATGGAACTCGTGACTTTAAGCGTTTCAGATATATATAATAATACACATGATATGAACGCATTCATTATTATTAATAAAAATTCTACGACGGCGTCTACAATCCGCGGTCGCGTATACTTATATATCGCGGTATCTTGGACAAACGATAAGATGTAGACACTGACGCGTGTTAAGGTGAATCGGAAAACAATTTTGAATTTCAACTAGATCAGATAAAATTTAATACGATCCGTGTAGAAAGTCGATTTCTTTATACGGCGTGGATGGCTTTTTTTTCATCTCCGCTGCAGTATACCTACATGTATATAATGCATATTGTATATATATATATATACATGAGTAGGTACATAATAATAGTAATAATATATACGCATCACATACGACTCTTGTTAACGTACGTGAAATCCAATCCTCGTTCACGACCGCTGTAAAAACGCGATTTGAAAAATCCCGGCGCGGCCTATCGGTTTACTTTTGATTTACCCGCACGGCGCGGCTCGCGGTCTAGTCTCGTCCCCAAAGAATTTACATATTTTTATTATATTTATATTAAATTTTACGACGCGCATAACTTTATCCGTGTCTGTTGAACGTGGATCAAAAACAGTCTGTATTGCTATCAATACGATTCCAATACGACGCTCGTCAACCGCAATTATATTATTCGTAGGTTATCGAGCTCGTACGACGTAACTATGCAATGGTAATATTATTTCATAGCGATGATAATATTATGTACGTAAACAGCGCCAGTTCGAGACATTTTGGGACCCACGAGATGTCACGTATTTACGAGATCTTGAAAAAAAAAAACATGTGGACATTTATAAAATAATAAATACAACGTAACCATTTCGCAGTAATATTTGCTTTTAGCTATATATAATCAAATTTGACATAAATGTTCACACGTATATTTTTATAAGGCGATTTGCGTCCATGCATATAACAAAAACGTTAAATATTTAATGTTACGTGCTGTATTAATCTAACAAGTAATAATTACTATAATGACGTGTTCTTCACCTTCAGCTTAGATATTGGCGTATAGTACCTGAACTGCCACAATCGAGCCTTTCGATCGTTCTTTTTTTAATGTCAGTGCAACTTACTGAATAGACTTAGTAACTTTTTCCATACCTTCTCATACATTCATTAAAAACAAGAATAATGAATTTTAATAAGTATATAATTTTTTTTTAAATTTGTATATAATACGCATATTATTTTTCTTTAAATCTCATCTGTTAGAATAAAATGATATTTAATACCTTATATTTTTAAAATGCAAACAATTTATTGCTCAGTGTAATAAATTGTGTATTGTATAACTGCTGCTGTATTTATTAAGTAATTTATTTTACTAACTATGCGACACAGGTCATCGTGCTACTCCCATGGGTCAATGAGGCGTCTTACATAGGCCACATAATGTCCAATTCCATGTAAGACTGCACTTGGCTCAATAAATTAAATAACTCCAGTGATACGATACCTGAAGATAAAATAATTATTTATTATAAGTTTATATTTTTTTTTTATCACATGTTTAGATTGGATAATTATTAAAATACTTAGAAAATTAATGAATTATCAAGGTTTTTTTTTTAGTTGATTTAATTTGTATTTAAAATTTAAAATATAAAATATACTACTATATTGTTGATTTAAAAAACCAAATTAACTTATTGATTCAAACTGCGTTTTTATAAATATTTTATTATTTTCTAAAAATATTGGAACCATTACATAATAAATTATAAATAAATTATTATCTTTCTTAAGTATCTGAACTAAACTATGTTTGATTGAGTAATTTAAAAAAAGATAATAATAATATTGTATGATAAAGTATAATAGTCACTCTAGTGGGCTTTTTGATGGACTTATATGAATTTAGAGGTGATTATTTAAAATTTAGTAAAAAATAAAACGAGAACCAGCAAATGGCGAGACAAAAACGAACGTTTTGGAATGTTTTTGAAGTGTTTGATAAAGTGTTGGCAGTTGTTTTAAATTTAGCAGCTGTTTTCGAAATTACTCATAACATTTTAACGATCGTCCATCTGCAAAATGAAGCAGACATTGATTTTTAACCTCAAAAAATTGGAACTGGTTTACGGTAACCTACAAATACTCTGGTTACGGAATATCATGACATATTATTGTAATCGGGCTGATTGTGGAAAAAATACAATTTTACGAAAAAGACCGGATCTAGCGCTTTTTTTTTTTATGCGATAGCGACGACTGCCCCGACGAAGAGGAAGTGTCGAGTTGCTGCGCATTACTGATATCTGTATAATAGCACGCCGTGTTATTCGACGAATCAATTTACAATACCTGTAGAATAATAATAATAATAATAATATTATACTCACGCCAGTCACGCGTATAATGACACAAACGTCACGAATGCGTCATATGGCGCGCGCGCGCGATGATATCGGCTCGGATCGTTATTTTGCTATCGGTCAAAACGATATAATAATATTATTACATATTTTGTGTATTAACGCCCAACACAAAATTAATAATGATATACTAATGTAGCAGTGAACTGTATATTATCGTGAATATACGTTTAATGCCATCGTTGTAGTGTGCCGTTTACTGCACGTTAATAAACCTTCAAACTCGAAGATGGTTAGATCCATCCAAGTATTGATCAAAAACACATTTCGCTCGATCCAAGAATAATATTAGTATAGTAATCCGAACGGTTTTCGATGGACTATACGTCATAAACGATCATTTGAGCGATCGGTTACCTACAATATAGTATATTATTATAGTTATTATTTTATCGGCCGCCATCCTCTCGATGCGGTTTAATACCAAAAATTGTATGGCGCGTTCATTGCGTTGAAGATTTCAAACTTATCTATAAACGATGATATAATAATTGTCAATAAAAAGTTCTTCAAAAAAGTAAAAAGTATTAAAAACTGATCATAGTAATTATGACTGCCGTCGATAATGACCTTGGCGTTGTGCTACATTTAGGTAAACGGTTGTTGCTTAATCAAATACAAGATACACTCCAAATTCTTATTATTCCAGTTCATATTATTACGCCATTCACTTTTTGGCGATAAAAATATTGTAAATGATAATACCAAATCATATTATCACAAATATTCATTATCATAAATTCAATAAATAAGTGATATTTTATCTTTGTAATTAGTAAGTAAAGGTTATTGATTATGTTTATCGCATAATTTCATACATATACATAAGTTGATCTTATTAGGATATATTTGTAAAAAAAAAACCAAAGGCAATATTTCAAATATGTTTTAATCTTTCTGTATACTTAAAATCGACATACTAGAAACTAGAGACAGCTTTACACCACAATTTTATCATCTACATCCATCCTTAATTGTAATATATTACTAACAATAATATAATAGTTTAAATCAAAGATTGTCACTATAGACAACCGTCGTAACAGTAAAATTGTAAACATTGCAGTTACTTAGTAGTTAAGTACAACTTAGAAGCTAATTTCAATATAGTGGATAGTGTTAATTTGATTTAAATGTAGAAAACAGTTGTTGAAAAAAAGGAGTAAGGAATAATATTGTATAATTATAGTAATGATAGGTGTACCTACGAGTATAATTAATAACAATTAAAATATTTTTTTTACCTACTTATTGTATAACTTTCCTACAAAACAATAAATAATAAAACATATTTTAAAAATAATTTTATTTTGGGTTTTTTTCTATTTCTTCGGAAAAATTTTTTCTTAGACTTTGTTTGCACGACTATTTTAACGTTTACCATTTTTTTTTTTTTATTATTGTTCAACTAACTCTGACGATTAAAGTCCAATACAGAGATGTGACACGTGCGTTTCGTCTATCGAAGAATAAGTTTTTTGCAAAATATTCGTAACTGCAGCTATGACAACAGTATATTTTGAAACTTTGTATGCTGACTTTTATTCGATTGACCGTCATGTCGTTATCTTTACATAACGTCATTAGTCATATATACCTAGTATGCGTGAAGTGGAGTTTGTGTACACAGTAAATGCAACACAACAAAGAAATTCTCTGGCAATTAAGATTTTCGAAAAGAAGACAATAAAATATAATATCATCGTCAACTTGCAGCTGCATAATTTATAGATCGTCGTAGCAGTGTTCGCGCGGAAAAACAAGTTTAGCCGTTGTGCAAGTGAGTCGACCTTATAAATAATTGATTTTACACGTTAATCGATATACGTACACGTTGTGTCGGTGTCGTCGTCTTCTTTAAACTGTTGACTTCTGAGTGAATTTATGAAAAACAATCATTTTTCTTTATGTATAATGTATATACTATTGCACACTTGATAGTACGTACCTATATAATAATAATTGCAATATAACGAATAGGTATAATCGATCTACAAACGTTTTATTATAAAAATATAATATTATGTATGACGACTGATGAGTGATTACCGCGTTAACCTGTTGATTCCCATGTAATTTTTTTTATCAGACACGCGTACAGATTTTTAAGCACAGCTTGACTTAGCACACTTGTATTCACGTAGGCTACTATGGGTAATTTTTTTTGCCATATCAGTTCCATGTATGATGTATATTGTATCTGTAGTATTAAACGTGCCTATATGTGATGCAGTTTATTTCAAAGCACCGTGGAATACAATATTATGGCCGCCTATAATAAGACAATATCTGAGAAAAATTCGAAATTCAAACATTTTGTTTTAAATCCCGTCGTTTTTAGTGGGCAGTGTTGGTTGGTAAATAATAACTTTCAATTACAAATATTGAAAAATATTTATTAATATATTTTTCAAATATAAGCTTTGTAAAACAGGTAATCTACCTAGTAAATGTTCAATGTACCTTCATAATATTATAATAAAATTATTATGTTTTTGCGTTTGCTCGTGGAGTGAGGTAACTGTAGCAGCCGAGTTTAGGCCGAGTAAAAATTAAGTGTACATACAACACAATAATAAGTAGATATAAAAATCGTCGGCAGACCATAATCATCGCAGCCACGTATAAAAAACAGTATAATATAACAATTATTAATTATGAACGCTATTGCGCGACGACCGACTATATATAATAAAATATAAATTGTGATAAAACGATCGATCGGCCGTCGAAACTAGAGCAATAACGCTCTACAAAGCAATAAACAATACGCGCGTCCGTGCGGGCAGGCTGAAAGTATAATATTTAATATACCTATATATGTATAATATATCTGGGCGGCGGTGGCTGCAGCGTGTATATAATAATAATAATAATAATAATGATAATAATGATAATAACGATAATTTTATAATGGCAGCGTCTTCACTCGGACGAGTCCGTCGTCTCTGTATATGTATACGCGTTTGATATATATAAATGTAGTGTAGCGCGAAAGCAATATATTATATATCGATCTAGCGGATTCCCACAGTCTCTTCGCCATTACAACGTGTAATTACGTGTAATCGTTTTTTATTTTTTTATTTTTTTCATCTAACTTCTTCTTCTTCATCTTCTTCTCCTGCTCTATCGCGTCCGAGTCTACCGGCCTCGCAGCCACCGCCGCCGCCGTCTCATTTTCATTTCGCGTTTACACATTCAATACCAGTGTCGTCCGCCGTCGCCGCACGCATATCGGCCGCGGCGTCGTCCCCGCTGCAGCACAACCGATTATCCGCATTATTATTATCATCATCATCGTCGTCGATCTCTCGCCGGCTCTCTCTCTCTCTCTCTCTCTCTTTCCTCAGATTCCAAAAGCCTGCGACCGCGGTTCGCTCCGTCTCCGTCTCACTCGCGCGCTCGCTCGCGTCACAGACGTGCTTGTGCGCATTCGCCGCTGCGACAATATACCTACACGGGAAAATAATAATGCGATTGTTTTGCCGAGCACGCCTCGCCGGCTGTACGATTCCGACCAACGTCGTCCCTCTGTATATGTGTCGACTTTTAATTGTTTTTTTATTAAATAAAACGAATATAACAAGCAGAACGTGCCGTGAGTGACTAACGGCACCGATGCCCGCGGTTGACGCCGCCGCCGCCGAGCCGGCCGGATACACATGTTTATAAGTGTTTCTCATATATGTATATAATATAACAATGCATAAACATTATACGCGTATACCTCCATACGTATATTGCACACCGCACGCACGGTCATCTCTCCATCGCCAGCCGTCCGTCGATATATATTATATATATAATATGTATCGATACGAGCTCGATCTACACGCGCTACCCGCCGCCGCTGCCCCGTAATATAACGCTTAAAAAATCGCACACGTCCGTTTTTCTCGGTGCGCTCGTCTCTACTGCAAGACCTTTGAAACGACGTAAAAAAATATAGCGACAGCCGGAATCGTAAACCGTATATAGGTAAAATATAATATAGGTATAGGTAGGTACTTTCGACGTTTGCGATTGGCGTTTGACCATACATACCTAATACCAGCAGCAATATCGCCAGAACACAATAATATATTATAATACATGAATATGTAAACGAAACCATTATAATATGCTATTAAATGCTGTTCGCCGTTGCGGAGGAGGTGTGGCAAAGACGGGTGACGAGTGTAACAAAACCTTACGATAGCCGTTCAAAAACAATAGATCATGGCACATCGGCACATGAATTGTTAGACTATTATTATAGTATACTTGTTTGAGACTGCAGGCTTTTCATAGATACTTTTTTGAGTATATTGTTACTTTAAGATGGCTAATATCGCTTTATGTGATTTATATTATATACAACTCTACGAAATCCGTCTTGCGACGATTCATGAGGTACTTATGACTATTGTGGAAATTTATTTGAGCATTATATTTGCACTGTTAATGTTTTGGTAGCTTGTAAGTGAACTCCATGAGAAAACTTAGCATACTCCGTGAATAAAGTACAAAACAAGTATCTGACAGTTTCTAACAAGTGTTCAACAAGTTGAAATTCCTAACGACAGTGTGTAATAAGTTAATAACTAACAAATGTCTAATAACTCAATTAAGGCAAAGGGAACTACTGTCTAATAGCTAATGATTCGTAATATTTAAATACACCTATATTTATATTCAATATTTGTTTTTTTTAAGAACATTTTTATGATAAGGAACTTACTAAAACTTTGTAAATTTTCCGATTCTAAATCGTAGATTGTAGAAATAAGAGAACGGTGTGAAAATAATAAAAAATTCAAAAAATCCTATGAAAGGCATTGGAATCTGGAATCCATTCCCTATTAGATAGTCCCCACCGACCCCATACCACTTGATTTATGGAAACAACTCATTCTGATGAAAATGTCTAGTACCTCTTGTGATAACAATTCGAACCAATATCCCGGCGTATTCTGCTGTTGTATGGAGTTTTCCTACGCAATCCGAAAATTCCAATAACGTGACGTATCTCCCTCGCAATTCCTCATACATCGTAGTGTACATGCCTTAAGCCAACGTTATATATTAATAACATTATAACGTATTATATTATTATTGTTATGTGCATTAGTGCGCAATCCGCGGTTTGGTGCTATGTTTTGAAGTAGGAAATTAAAATAAAATAAAAACAACTGTTTATTCTTGCTAGACTAAGTCTCTACGTGTAGTTTTTCGCATGTGTCCGTCAATTTGCTTTATTGACGCTTCTCGTTGAAGCTATTATCATAATTAATGTTATGATAATATACTGGCTCAAAGTCAATACTAAACACGTTTCAGTTGGGTGCAGACGATACGACAGCAGCTGGTGACAGTATACAGGCGACACGTCCGGTTCGGTTCGTTATATAATATATTATAAAACGATCTAATTCATTATTAATATTGTATATTTTATTATGTCGTTCACACGTGAGTTAATTTGTTTACAATTATTCATCCGTCGCGGGCAGAACGCAGTTAAATCTCTTCGTGTAGGTAATATATGTACGTCGTTCGTGTGTGTTTCGAGAGAGTCGTATACCTACATAAGGTATATATAGTACTATGTAGGTACTATACACGATTTTATATTATAATATTATATTATATTGATTGGCATTTTTTTTTTTTATAAACCACTCCGTGTCACCGGTTGATGGTAGATTAGGTTAGGTTGACGGTACATACATTAGTTTAGAGATTTAAAAAAAAAACGTATTCATAGCACTATATTATTAAAGATGCTTAAAATCGAAACAATTACGTATAAATTATAATATGAAATAAAATAAAACAGTGTAACAACCGCGCATATCACTGATGGTGCACAGAAAAGTATGGTAGATATAATAATATATATATTATGCGAGATATATACGATATAATCGATCCGTTTAATTCCATCGGGCTAAAAAAAATTGCTTCACCTCGGCAGCTGGCGTAACGTTTAGCTCATTGACCATGGTCGTAACAAATGTGCGCTGTATACTGTTTGACAGTCTCGCCACAAACTTGTTAAGATCTATTATTATTATAGTTTTTTTTTTTTTTTGTTTACGATACGCACTTAATGAAATATATAAGTAGTGTACCTATATAAATTATGTTATTATGATACGGTTTTTGATGTTTATTATTTTTTATAAATCTCTTCTATAAAATACAAACAACTCTTTGCGTATTATAAGAAGGTAGTGACTATATAGATACCTACCTACTTATTATATACCACGTGGTCTATACATTTTGTTTAACCAATGATGAAATGAGATATTCCGATTTTGTATTTTTTGGCAATCGGCGCTCAAGCAATATTATAATAATATTTCACAACGTTGTCGAAAAAAAGTATATATATATAGGTATACTAACACTTGTATGTGTATATCATTATATAGGTAAGCGTACAACCACGACCATACTAGCAATTTATTGCTGTCACCCGAAGCGGTCTACTGCAGGGTGCTTCGCGAAGATTTATTGTAATCTAAACTCTTATAGCGGAATGGAATCTATGTATAGGTACCTACGCATTACCCAAAACAGTAAATCTTCGTGTGACATCACCTGTAGGTTACATACATATGTTTTAGTAGACATAAATAGTTAAATTATATTTTTCATTATTAAATCATATATTTTCAGAGACATATTATAAAAGCACACTTTATAGGTAATATGGTGTATCGACTCGGTTATATGTTTCAAAATTATCGTATTATAATGTTTTACAGTCCTTAATCTTCATATAAAATTAATTATTCATCATGAACTGCTTTAATAACAGTTTAATACTATAAAGAACGCAGGATGCTCGTAATAATAGATTACTTATAGATATTTATTTATTTGTAATTTAAAAAAAAAAAATAAAAACGTTATTTTTAGTTTTTTTTTCTAGTACCAACAAATGTAATTTTATTGAAGTTGAATGCGTATTAAATATTTAGCGACTTTTGTCTTGTTCCTAAAAATGTATTTTTAAGACCAATCTTATCCAATTTCTGTTCAGCTGTATCATTTTATACAGCTGTATAATTGTAAACGTGCAAGTTTTATATTCTTATATGGATTTTTTTTTTTTACTTTACCCGTGTATCGAGTACAACACTATCGTCGATTATCAGCGGCGAGTGAGAAATTCCTGTGTATGAAGGTACGCGTTCACCGTAATTACACCAGACTCTGTACACACGACTTTTGCAGTAGCTGTCAAAGCGTCGTCAAAAAGCGGTTTTCGTGCACAGCAGTCATTATAATATACATTTTGGACCGACGATGATAATAATAATTACCTAAGATAGTTATACGTTAATATATATATATATTATATGTATATTTTATTTACACATACCTATATAATGCCTTATATTATATACAAATGTAAATTGCAGTATGTGCATAATATTATACCTACTAACTATATTGTATAAATACCTGTATATAACTGCAAGACAACAATGATTAAAATTTAGTCTCACCTGCAGCTGATATAGGTACATCGAAGATCGGTCAGCTGCAGTGTTCGATCATTCACGCCGTATCCATATGAGGTACCTACTTGCCACGTATTATATTTATCTTTTTCTCTTCCATTTATTTTAGTTATACATATGCAATAGGTACATATTATATTATACATGCATATTGTGCATTATAAACGCTGTACACACAGATATACGCACAAATGACTTTTAGACACGTAATAAATATATATACCTATATAGAAATATTGCATAAATTGAGAGACGTATTACATATGTATATATTGTATGAGCCTCACCACTGATTTTTTGTATTACAAACCTAGGGTTAAGGACTTACATCAATTGTATATCTAAATTTGACGTATAAAAACGAAGCCCAGTAAAAACGTTTTTAAGTATATAGGTACTGCAGCAGGGAATAATTTAGAAAATATAAGACGTTTTATTTCATATTTATTCTGATGGTTTATCATATTTTATGGATATTTTCATATTAAATAATTGTTTTTCCATTCACCATTTATCATGACATTGTAACATTGTAAGTATACTTTGTCAAAAACCAAGACAACTTTATTATAAAGTTTGGCCTAACATATACCAAAAATATTGTTCATAACTAATGTCTCATACCTTTTTGAAACTAATTATTGTTGTAACGTTTTAGAGGAAAAGAATAATATATTTTATACTGGTTCATATCCAGTTTTGTTCACTTTATTAAGCCATACATTATAAATTAGTGCATTTTAGTTATGGATACATATAACATGTTTCAAAATAAATTAAAAATGTATTACCTAATTTAAATTTAAAAAAAAAAGTGTGGTTTTTCGACTCTATAGAGTATTACCTGTAGTGTCATTTAGAACGCTAAATAATGCTGGGGCTTTTTTTATTGTTTTGAATAAATTTATAGCGAGAAAGTGAGTTTAATGGCGGTTAATTTGGCGGCGAGTATTACATTATTAGGCACTTATACTTAAGAATATGATTATTTACTATCGCATATTTTATTATACATATATCTCGTTTATTTTATCATATACGTAATAAGTAGGAAATTTGGACCTTGCAAAAAAGATAGTTTCAAACTGCCGATATTTATTCTTACATCGTCCGAGCAAAGTATTCTTGTATTATATTAATTGTATGTCACTCTACCTTACAGGATTCCGTCAAAAATATGATTTAGGAAATGGTTTTAAATCGTTTAACTGGAATGTAATGTATACAGATTATATTTATTGTAGCCGTATTTTTTCCAAATCACTAGAAAAGTATAAACATATATTATTATAATCATCATAGACATACTTATTAGGATTTGCCTGGACGAATTTTAAATTATTGTTTGTGCGGTATAATTATGAAGTAATCATTATAAAAAAAAAAAAAAAAGTTGATATCGATATTAGATCTACCAAATAATATTGTAAATTTTAATTTTTGGGTCACGCATTAATTACATTTTTGTAATATTTCTGTATTTTTAATCACGCTTTCGTGAAACATATTTCATGCTCACTGCCAGAGAATACAGCTTACGGTCGACCAGTAAAAATATATGCAAACGCATTATAAGATTCGAACTAAAATGTACTTATAATATACGCATAATATCATATTATACTATATAGACTACGATCCATCCTCGTCGGTCTACCCGGTCTCGCAGTACCGATTAGTATGATGTATAATACATCTGTGCATCGCATCATATTGTATTAGCCACGACCGTTGGACATCGCCGCGGCACGTAGAGCGAGTAATAGCGCGTTTTCTCGGACGTCGCGCAGCGGGTCTGTTGCCGGACCAGAACGGATCGAAAACGCCGACCGCGCGCACGCGTTCAACACACAACATTTAATAATACGAGGACTACGCAATATCGCATGTGTGTGTGTGTGTGTGTGTGTGTGTGTGTGTGTGTGTGTGTGTGTGTAATGCATCGCAATCGTACCTATTCGTCGGAAAATAAATCATAATAGAGTATAAATTTAAAAAAGAAAATATTATAACTAATATTGGCTGTCAATTATTATCGGCCGGGCGAGATTTATGAGCGGTTTCCGTCTAATTGGTATAATAATAACATTATACTATGTAGGTACATAATATTATTATACTGCTGCAGACGATATATAATATTTTTATAGCGACGCATTCGTACAAACGTGTTTTTTTATTTTTTTTTTTAAATTACGATTTCATCCCTCCGAGCAGCGGCAAATGGCAATACGACCGATGCGGACTAGGAATTATCGTTTCTGTGCAATATAATGACACGACTGCAAAGTAGTATCTACGTTGTTGTAACATGGCCGGCGTACTGTAGTAATGATAACATACGCAAGTCTCGATTTTTTCAAGCTCAGCTTTTCGCGGAATTGAGTATTATACAGCTATATGTATATAATATAACTCGAGTAACTACTGAGTATTATGCCCATTGCCCTTATTTGCCATTTCAATCGGTTTATTTTTTTTCGTTGTCCACTTTTCACGGACATAATAATAATATTACGATAGGCTTTTAACATATATTCCGAAACGAAATGAAAACGCCATATTGCTATAGCCTGGACTTTGCGGTTTTCCTGCCAGATTGTATCGTTATTACCAACGAACCGGTAACGTAACCGTGGTTTTATTTTAAAAAGGAGGGGTCTTAATATCAATAATTACTATTTCTTTTTATTTGTTCTCTAAACAAGTACACGATACACAGTTTTTTTTTCTAACTGATAGATTATTACGCGTCTCGCAAAACTTTATTTATTTAAAGCTAAAAAGCTCGCAAATGTGTATATAATAAATGCCAACGTATGTACTTATGTATTTTATAGTAATTATAGCAATTTAGTAGTATTGAAATAATGTTTTGTTGGATTATTAAGTAAGTAGGTAATTACGATGTCATACGGAAGTTTCCTTGATATTTAAGTATTTATTTTTTTAAGTAATACCTAGTAGTTATGATTATATTAAAATTATAAATGTATACTATTATATTATTAAATATAAATATATATTTGTTTTTATCATAGACTAAATTTTAATGGCTTAAAAACATTTTTAACAGTGAAATTTCAATTGGGGTGTCTGGCCCGACTCCCCCTCACTTGTGTTTGCTACTACAATACACGGTCTCAGCCAACAACAAATATGTAGGAAGGTATAGGTACTAACAAACATAATATTATTAATAATATGCACATTAAATATTAATATAAAATATAAAGTGCTCAAACGATATTGTGTTTGAATCAATATCCAAATATAAGTGTATTTTGATGAGGATATGACTAAATATGTATAATACGACTCTTTCCATTTACCGTATCGTATAACTGATTTTTCCTTAGCAACATGATATTAAATTTGGATATTAGGTGAAAAACTGATTTAATATATTACTTCGGGTAAAGTATAAAATGTAAATTACATTCAGAAATTCCTATTTTCCTGGTTCCGGTACTAGCAGTCAGCACACTGTTGCAGCCTACATCGCGTGATTATTATTTTTTTTCGACGGTCACATTGAATTCTACATCATCACGTAGGTATGTTTAGCCGCAATGTGGTGTGTATATAGGACGTATTATATACTATAAGTACTGACATAAAAATAGCGTTTATTATAATATTATACAGGTCACTTTTTTTCCCGACGAGACTAGGTCGTCCGGGTCGGTGATTTTCACTGTCGAATTAATAATTATTGGACGATGATACGAAAAATATGGGTTGTATGCGACGACGGATAATCGGGGTCTCTCGAGAGATCTCTTTTTTTTTTATCGACTACCTAAAAATATTATATATTGTTTAAGTGTTAATCGACCGTCTCTGCGCACGTCAACAGTTTTCTCCTGCTAGATAATAGACATACCTACACCTATCTACATACACCTCACCTAACAATATAAAACGCGCACAAAAGACAAATGGAAACGCTGTAAATTATGATTCGCAGTAAGTACGTTATGTGCATAAAATGTATAGGTTCGCATAAATACATAATACACCATTGAGAACCGGCCACTAAAGCGCCGGACGTTGGTACCTATATATATATATTAATATTTAATTAGTTTCCATTTTCTACGCCTCACGACGACGCGTATTATTCTAGAAATTTTTTTTATCTATCGCACGATAATCGCCTTGGTGGCACATTCATTTTTATATACATACGAATCCTGAGTTTTTTGTTCTCTCTAAAACATGCCACCATCACCGTCTTAAGAGAGCTGTTATAATAATATTATGTAATATAATGTAAAATACGGATATTATAATATTTTTCCATTTCTACATTTTATAAAATAGTAGGTGGCTGGTAGCTATATATTTTACCGTTTTTCTAATGAACTACAGACGGTGAGATTACCTCCGTATATATATACGCATAAAAGTATATATTGACACCCACTGCAGGTGCACGCACGGACAAACGATCCATATTATATCGATTAAGTGCAGCGCACGTGCGCATAATATATATATCGCGCAATGATTTAGTATCATAGCATTATATTATTATATTACTAACGTTTCGGGTCGATTGTTTGTTCAAAATAAATTAATAAATAAATGACCTATCAAAGTTTCAGCCTCTGCAGCGCACGTCCGAGAAGCACTGCGCTACGCCGGCCACATAATATACATCTACCATAGCATGCAGAGCTATATTATATTATATTATATTCGTATAGTGAACGCGTGTGTAATATCTGGACCGATAATCTCCAGATTTATGGCCCACTCGGATGTTTTAGCCCCACGTGACGCGCTTAATAGTTGTTGTGATTATAATACATTTTTCATAATAATATACACTTGCAGGTCCGATACAAACGACATATTATTATGATTATTTATATACCATAATATCGTATACGTTCGCCGTCGGAGTTCGACTTTTGTTTTATATTATAATAGGTATTCTAACGGATCCGTGTGGTCCGGCTGCTTTTTATACAGGTGGGCTGCTGCAAGGTCTCGCGAGCGCGTGCCCTCGTTCTCGGCCACGCGCATACTATATAAAATGCGTACAATATATTATATAATGTAACATGGAACGTATTCTACCGGAGCTGTGACGGATCCCGAAAACGAAATAACTCGCAACATATAATCACTTTGATGTTAGAACATCGTTACGATTATAATATTACCCATATTATTATATATTATATTATTACCCTATTTATATATCAGACCGATGCGAGTGGCATGTGGTACGGTCGCGTTGACTGTGTGTAACATATTATTTATTTGTAGGTGACCGATTAATATATAGAAATGTCGCGTACAGATTTTAGTAGTATGTACCAATACCGAAAAGTATTTGACCGGAGTATTATCATACATAAAGTTTTTACAAAGGAAATAAAACTCTACAGGTATCGCGTGTATTATTATCGTTAATATTTTTACTGGTATAATATAAGTGGTATTTGGACTTCCCCCCTTGCCTTACCCCCCGCGGATTTTAGCAGTACTAGACGTTTACTTCTGGACTGAGATATTTCCCTTCTGAATCGATATATATATTTTTTTACACATAACAATAGGTTGGAAAATAGGTTATTTTCTTTTACCCGAAGTATACGATCTTCATATCAGCATATATCGACGAATATTATCAATCACGTTATGGATTTATTAGTTATTAGTTATTACCCAATTAAATGAGTAATGATTGATAAATCAAAGTTATGTGAAAGTATAATTTAGTTACATTTATATATTAATTTAACGATTATTTAATGAAAAATCTCGTAAAAAGTACATTTATTTATTTGCATTTGTTATTTGTATAAATATTATTGTATAATATTTTTTAAATATTTATATGAGTGAATTTTGTATTGGCAATAGTGTTGTTATGCCGTATTATTAAATTGTATTTACAATAGGGTATTAATTTAATCATTTGTACATTTATTGATTTGCGTTATTTTACATTATTGTTTAATATTTTTACTTTTAATTTTTGTCAGGGTGAAATTGTTCAGTTCGGGGAGGCAAACATCCAGTGAATCAGGATGAAAAGGAATGGGGGGGACCTATAACCAATATTGGCTTAGTACTATATTACGTACTACAACCTAACCCTAAGCAGTGGTGTCGTTTAGGGGTTTTTTTTCTTAATACACATACTTGTATATGCAGACCACAAGAATTTATTCTTTTTTCAATTTAAAAAGTGGACCAAATGACAATAATATTAATACCTCATGTAGTATGAATAACGCCTGTACTATTGTGCAAGTACTTGTTTTACACAGATTTTTCGGGAAAAAATATAACCTAATAAATACTATATCATAAGAGTTTTGTTCATGAATCGATCTGCAATCTGTGTAATAATGTTATAGGTATTATATCAGGTATAATTTCAGAACAGGTAAATATTTGAAAATGTATTTAGAAAAGCTAAAGTCTAAAAATAAAATTAAAACAACACCCTTTATATTTATACCTAACCCATAAATATTCAAAGACCAGCCAATTAAACGCAGCTTTATACTGTGTATAGGACATAACACAATATAACGGTTGATAAAATTAAATCATAATAATAAATTTATAAATCGATCACAAGTAAGAATCAATAAATGTATCAGTGCAAGACAAATCGTCACAGACAGACAGGACTAGATTAATAGTTCCCTATTATAAGTTATTACTTACATAAACCTTATGTATTATATTGGATACGAAGCTAACAAATAACAACTTACTGTAATATAGATTAAAAATTAAATCACAAAATATTGTTTTAAATGTTAATAACGACCAACTATAATAATAGTAAGTAGGTACTAACCACATTATATTATCTTATATAATTTAATACATGATTTGATTAAAAAAAAATTTAATTTTATGAAGTCTGTATAAGGTTTAATTTATTAGAATACGAATATTTTGTTTTAAGTTAAAACCGGCAATCATAATATAACGAGGTACCTACCTACACTAAAATGTCCTAAATTAAAAATTTATAATTGGCGTTAAGTACACTTAGGTACAAGATTATCAGACATTTACTGGAGATCCATTAAATAGTGTAAATATATTGGTCACGCGGTTTAAAACGGTATGCATATGACCTCCACAAGCCTTCGTAACCAGAATATTTTTAACTGAACTGTAGGCTGTAACGTAAAAAAAATATAATATCATGCTCACTGTAGCGCGTATATTATTTAGTATCGTGTAAATAAGTAGATACATACGAGGTGCTTACCTATAAAGTACGATATCGTTTTATTACTAATAATACAGCTCATTCGCGAGAATCGAAACTACGATCGGTTCGGTTCGTATAAAATATAATGTACGTACCTACGTATAGGTATATTTGACATATATTTACAGGTACGCGTTGTCGATTTTTCCGCGCGCGCCTGATGATTTACGGACGTTTTGCACGCGATTTCCATCGTATTATATTATATTATGACGCATTATAACATAATAATAATGTACGGTCATCGATTACGAAAGTCGGATTTTCACCGGTGTACACGACTTTATCATCGTATTATATTATATTATCGTCAATGTCGCGGACCGATTGTGTTTCACAATATTATTCGTATTTCGTCCGTACTCGCTGGCTAATCTCAACGACTTGACCGTCATTGATGCAGGTAGATAATAATAATAACGTTTTGACAACAATATATTTTCAAAGATTTCCCTCTGCGACGGGTGTTCGAAAGCATCTTTAATAATTCGGAACTTCGGTAGCGATTACACGCACAACTCACGACGCGACAAACGTACCGCCGGTGACGTGTATTTTTTTTTTAATTTTTTTTTTACCATTAATACGTACACTGCGCACATTCAACCGGTAAACGAGATTTATTGAATTCGCCGAAAACCGTTTTGAGCACGCGAAATAAATAGACGACGACGAGTTTCAATTCCGTATCCGATATCGCTTATGAATTATGATATACAACTACCAAGCTATATATTCGTGTTTTAGGAACACGCGTTATCGTTATTCATGTCAGGTACCTACATATCATTATATTATGCTCGTATACATATATATATATATATATAGCTACACCGGTGCCCAGTAATAAATAATATAATATATTATTATTTTTTCTAGCGACATTTACTGCACGCGTTATCGATATAGCGCATACAGATTTTTCTTCTATATATTATATTATATGTGAGTTTGTACGGAGAGACTTTAATGTCAACATATCAAGAGCTTATAGACGTTAGTCAACCACGTGTATATATATATATATAATATAGAACGTCGTTGAATAAATTATGGTAATACATAAAAGAAATAAATTCAAACTTACTCCGCTAACACGCAAAAATCTTCAACTACTTTTGTAATTATATTACTGTGATTGCTGAAGTTTCCATATACATAATATGTTTAATGATTAGCATAATATGGCAGTGTTGCTCGGCCCACCTGTACACACACACACACGCACGCAAACATATATATAAATAAAGTAAATAATTTGCGCTAATTGTTTTTAGAAAGGTTCGCGCTCCTATTATGTTGTTACTTTTTTTTTGTTTTAGGTATTTTTGTCGTATGAAAGATTTTGATTTATGTTTGTGAAACTCACGGGAACAGGTTTGATGCACTACAAAATAGAACTGTGCTGCATTTCAAAAATTGTTATTGCATTTGTTTTCATTTAGGTACATGAAATTTAAAATCGGGTAATTTCGTTTTCTGCAGCACATTATAGATGTACCTATTTATCATTTAAATGCATTATTCATGCACGAGTTGGCGAGTGTGTGTGTGTGTGTGTGAATTATCGCGCGTCGGCATTTGGTAATGATAATGCCTTCACTATTGCTACCTACATACGTGTAATATTTAACTGTAGAAGTATTGAACTTGTGACATTTGTGATGTAAGAAAAGAAACGGTTTGTCGTAAGTTCGTCCGTGATGGACCGAGTTGCAGTGCACCACTGCAGTTAAAAGTGTAAATAATACATTTTCATCCCAATAAAATACATCCAAAAACCAACGGCGCATGCTACTATTATTACAATAATTAATATTTTGTTGTTGTTTTTTTTTTTGAATTTATATCAAAAACGGAATGAAATAGCGTAAAATACAAAGCCCAACAGAATTATGAGATTTTAAATTGGATGCCATTAGCTGATGACATGAAAAATCAACGTTTACGAGATGATCTGGCGGCGGACGGGTCGTAAAATATATTTCGTTAAAAACATTGGTGTCTCATAGTAAAATTAAGCTACCTACCTACTCATAACATAAAAAAGTAATTTTAAAAGAATTTCAGAGTAATGTTTGTTTTTCTTTCTCTGATCCACGCACAAAATAGCAAATTAACATTCAGTAGAACGATCTTGTGATGAAAGCTTTATAATATTATTATTATTATTATTATTATTATTATTATTATAACTATTATCATTATTATTACCTATTATCAAACTTAAAGTTAAAACATTATCTGTATTTGTACATTTGATTTGTTTACGACATTTCAGTAATTATACAAGTTAAATAGTATTCATTGTAAATTAAAAATATTAAAAATAGTTTGGAATAATTTTTTTTAAACATTTGATGTTCTATTTTTTAAGAACACTATGATATTTCAACGAAAAATAGTGATTTTTTATCTAACGGTTTTAGGTTACATTATTATAGTATTGTTTTATACAGGTATCTTAACCATCTGTACATAATATGTATATAGCTACCTATAGGTAATGACATTTAAAATATATTTAGAATACCTAATTTTAAGGTATTCACGAATCTATTCACACAGTGCTATACAGTGCATAGGTATGTTGATTTGTATAAATTAAAATAATAATAATATAGATATAGTTTATTATAATATGATATAATATTATTTTATTTAATGATATTGCATATTTTATTTTTTTTATTTAGTATTTAATTTATTGCGTATTAAATTTAGTTCAACATAATATTATCATCGTTCTACTAAGAAAAAAATAAATTAATAATACCTAAATATATAAACAAATTATAAAATATCGTTTGAAATAAAGAAGCAGACACCGTCTCTGCTCAGGTCATTTTTCGTATGGAATGATTTATCATTGAATTAAAATTGAACACATCCATTACAGTGACCTACTCAATGACGACAAACAGTCTAAACTTGAATCTTACTACCTATTGAGCAGATCAACTGTTTTTTGGTAGGTACTCCTGACCAAACAATTTCGAAATCATATTTTCCAATACTTTTTCTTTACATAATTTAAATATTATTATGTAACTAAAACGGATTATTATAGTATATAAAATGTAATGTATGCAATTATTTCGGCTCTTAACACCAATTAGGTACACATCAATAATTTACTATATAGATTGCCAAGATCTCTTAAAAATTATGTTTCAAATGACAATAATTAGTAATGACATATATTATATTGTATTATAGACGGTGGTCTCGTACACGTGAAATCAGATCCCTTCTGATATATATATATATGTATATTTGTTCTTTTACTTTTACCGAAAACCTGATTATATAATTAGAAATATTTCGTATTTAGGTACCTTTAATGTGGAACGTGCCGTGTTTATTACGAGCGTACATATTGGACTACAGTTTACAGTGATATTCATCAACAAGACACGAATATATCGGCAGTGTCGTGTGCGGAACTGATCGGCGCGGCGTCATCGCCGAGAAAGAGGACGGTACGGCTTTTGTGTGGTGCGCACGCACGCGAGGACGAAAGCGATCACAGAAATCGAAATCAGAAATCATTCTTTTGTACCGGACCCGATTTGGTTATCTAATGCGCCATTCTCGCCGCGTTTCTATACGAGCATAATATAATATAATTATTTATTATATTACATGTGTAACTCTGACCGAAACGTCAATCCTATACACTCGCCTCTATATATATTATACACGTATGTGTGTGCACATAATATATATTCCGCATATTATGTTTCAGGTATACCAAATACCTGGTACCTAAGTTGTGCGCATGTAGGTATATTATGCGTTTTTACTCGTTGGGTCGCTCATATTTTTTTTTCGACGTGAACACCACTTTTCACGTTGGTCGCCCGCTACTTAAGCTAGTAATAAGTTACTACTAAGTTGGCTGATTTAGATAAGACTCGTCGAAAATTATACAACAAGAATATTATGCTGCAGTGATCTTCTGCAAGACGAGACTTGCCCTGCGGGTTCTGCAGGTTTGGAGATTATTTCCTGGGTTGGTGGTGAATTCGCAAGTAAAGACATTCATGTAATAAAAAGATAATATATATTATAATACCTACTTATTTTTATTTCTTAATTTATTGATCTTGAACGTATGGATTTGAATTACGATATATTGGTGTACTCAGTATTGTCTTAAAACTGTAAAATATCATGTAAAATAGATATTACTTATAAGTCATTATTTTAACATTATATCAAAATGTGTGTTTTGAGTGATAACCAGGTCTTTGGACTTTTATACATTTTTCCCGGGTAAAAATCTCCCGTTTTTGTATCGAATTTAATGCTGACCTGGATACAAATTTGATTTATGTTCTATTGTTGTTTTCGCATATATTATGATGGTTTTATACTCTAAATTGATATTTTTGGATTTAGCTTTATAAAAACAATTTAAACTAACGAATTATTAAACAACTGTACAATTAATTTCATTATGTTTATTAATTATTTTTTTCATAAGAATGTTACTACAATCTACCTCGTGTTAACTTAAAATAAAACGTGACGAGTATCGTTTTTTTCCGTGGTTAGCTTTACTTTAATTTAAAACGAGCTCGGAAATTATGTTTTTTCTACGGATGACTTGGTTTTATATTATAAGATGTATGAAACTAAAGTTGGATGTGAACGTCGTTTTAACGTCAAACAACATTTAAAGATTTTTACGGTACATATTTTGGTGTTTAGCTAAAAATGCATATTTCATGATTTTTAGTGCATAAATGCATATTACATAATATAACAGTAATTTTAAGTGCATAAACATCTAAACCCCAATTATAAGCATCGTCGCTACGTTCAGTGACAGCATCTCAGGTCTGGCTACATACACATACAATATATACTAATATTCTATATTATTATGTATAATTCAGTACATTTGACCCGATGACGACCACGCGCATATCCATGTATATAAGTATGTATGTGTGTTTAGTGTACGTATACATAATATAAATAATAAAGAGTGGCGAGAAAATTATGTCCGCAGTGATGGTTTAATTAATTCGGTACGTCCGTCGTCGCCGGTCTGTGGCGATTAATTATATCATATATGTATACACCTGTATATATTATATTCGCTCGCGTAACCGTAATCCATATTATTATCATTTTTATTATTACAATATATTATAAAGTCGCAACGAAATGCATTTATCGTGGCGGTCGTCCAACGCGAATCATTATTTAGCGAATATGCACCGACTACGCATACATCCGAAAGCGGACGTACCTGCCCGCTGCAGTTTATTATAATTCGTGCACCTTTAACCGTCATAACGACCGCTCGACGATAATGCAGAACTGCAGTGGCTTGTACCTACGCTTTGTGCATATAATAATAATGATGACGATAATATTAATATCAAAATGTAAAACAATTATATTTCATGCGCTCGCACGGGCGATACATTATTATTATTGTTATTGCTGTTGTTGTTGTTGTAGTTGTTGGTGTTGTTGTTGTTGTTGTTGTTGTTGATGCGTTCGTCATTGCGGGCGACGGCGAAAAAGCTTGTCAACTGCACTGCCGGCTGCAGTACAAGTGCAGCAGCCACGCGACCTGCAGTGCTGCAGCCGGACGAGGGCGGATTATAGATGGTCGTCGTCGAACGGCGCCCGAGTAGAGGAGAATATAATATAATATTATCTACAATAATATTAATGACGAGTGGGATATAACGTATTGCAATATTATGCGCCGTGTGGGAAACTCATCGCGTTTCAGTTGACCGGGATAATAATGATATGTACGTATTATAATGTTATATTTAAGTGTACCTACCCAAGTATAAATGGGTATGGAATAATAATATTAAATTATTTTAATGCGCAGCAGTTTGCGCGTACACCTGTCATCGGCCACGACAAAATACTTTGTTTGTTTCATACAACTCAGAAAATATGTCGTTTAAGATGCGTATATAAAATTATGATTTTGTTGGTTAACTGCAGCTGCCAGCAGCTCTACGAGTTTATAACCACCACTAAAATAAAATACACTGTGCGCGCCCCTATTTCACGATATAATTTTACAAACGGGATTTCATAATATTATTGTTTTTATATTATTATAATATCGTTTTATTTTATACATTCAACAAAATGAGTTATAACGCATGTTAATAATAATAGGTATTATCTCAACATATTGCATAATACATGACATATAGTAGTGTCAGTGTTTATCTCGTGTCGCTTATACAAATTATATAAATTTAAACATATAATATTGAATTTGATTGAGCAATGTCTATAGGTACAGCTATATCCTACAAAACATAATTATTGGTTACCTATAGGTATTTTACTTTAGACTGTTAATAATAAATTGTATATGTATAGAAACCAGGAATCGACCGAAGACCATGCGTGCTTACTCATTTTCCTTACTTGTTTCAAACTTACGTTAATAATTGTCTAGGTGGCTAGGTGTAACGTATATTACAATAATAAATGTATTAAGATATAAGGAAATGAGCATGATAAAACAAATTTATATCATGATGACAGTAAATTTATGACCAATTATAATAAAATTCGATCTGAACGAAAGCAGCACGAACACGGAACATGGAGACACGTGTAGTTATAGACACGTCATTATATACCACGTTTTTTTTTAATAACATGCCCAAGCCAAAAGCATGCAAATTACAAAAGCAAATATTTTGTTAAAAAAAAAAAATTGAATAACTCCAATGTGAAGTGATGGGGACACGCGTATATCTTCGTATATTTTTGTGAATACCTGTCGTTTTATTTATACGACCTAATAATGGATTTAGATAAATTTAGATATTAGTTTATATATTATATTTCCCAATCAAATACTATTTACACGAATTATAAGCGAATGACCAGAGATATCGTTAATGTATAGATCCACATTTCAAATTCAAATTTTAATAATTTTATTTACCTATATGATATTTAAAATTCTCATATACTTATAATCTTTAATTAAATATAGGTAGGCACGACAGTCTGGAAGCCTTCACGTGAAACACACTCTCTCTATTCGACGTATATAAGTGTAATTAGCGTTATAATAGTAAATTTTACACGAAATGCCGTTTGAATATTATTATTTATTATTATGATATCGATATGCCCGATGGGATTCAGTCGTAAGTATACAATATTATATTCCACTTCTCATTTGACGCTGACGAAATTACCAGATCACTATATTATATGTTTTAAGTCGTTGTGCTTTATAATTAATATAATAATATTATGTATAGGTATAAAGTGTGCATAAAAAATATTATATCGAACACACGGAATCAGACACTCGTCCAATGTGTCAATATATAATATGTGCTTTCTATAGTAGTTGAGTTTATTAATCATAATGTTTTAAGTCAGTTATAATAATTGTATTTTATTTAAAAGCCACTACCATGTAATAATATATTATTGTTTTTTCAATAATAGGTTAGGTTACAAACTAGATATTTACATAATATTAACAGTAATATCTAATAAACTAATACAATTTAAATGCTTATTAATTCAACTAAATATTTTGTTTAATGTTTTTTCCCAACAGGGTAGTTACTGTTTGGCATTTTTAAATTTATTTTTTGTACGTCAGTTTGACGATATAGTGAGATGAAGTCGGTTTAATGGTTTTTAGTTGTGCACATCATATTATAATCTTATGATTATTTCTTAAATACATTCATCGGAATAAGCAGAATATTCATCATTTTAGCAGGAATTCATATATATATTTTTTTGTACATCAATATTATGTCCTAGACCTCCATGAATTTTCTCGCGGTTTTTAAAATACAATTATTGATCTACTGCAGCCATACGTCTCGGCATAAAATATTATACCAGCCGACGATTGTAAAAAGTTGATTTTGGTATTTTCGTAAATGGTTGGTAACTGTAGTGGGAATAATATATTATAATATACTCGGCTTCGGAACACCCAGTAAGTACGCGAGTTCCACACGATATCGCACAAATTCAAACCACGCACTATACTATAATATATAATATACACTTTCCATTTATTCAGGCATATTTAATTTTACCCAACAACAGGTACACGGCAGTACCTATTATAAGTTATTACTGATGCGACTGTATTATTGTGGAACCTAACCGTTAACATAATATGATGTGTTGCGGTAATACATAGGTGCCCATAATATAATTTATATATGCGGAATAGATACCTATTATGATATATTATTGCAATTTGCAAGAAAATTATCCAGAATTATTTCACTCGTCGTCCCTCAGTTTATGTGTTATCGATGCGATTTTGAATTCTGAGTTATCCGAGCATTTGAAACATATACATATATAATAACTATTATTGAATGGCAAATAAAAAAAAGTAATAATTATAATATATTAATGCTATTATCTACATATAAGTATCATGCAGGGTGTAAAAGGAAGATCTTACAAATTAAATAACTTTTGTTCTCATTAATATTTGAAAATTGTTTGAATATAATTTACAGATGCTTGCGCTACGTGTATATAGTATAACATTTTTTATTTTATTTTTTAATACTAAAAATGAATAGTTCTGAATTTTATATTTTTGTCGAGTAAAGTTGATCTGGTTGTAAAAAACATTTTAAATTCAAAAATTTTAAACTTTAATTAAATATTTTATGAGAATTTTGAAATTGTTATTTGTTAAAATCAAAATATTTTTTTAATATTATTTTTCAAATTAAATGAGTTTTGCTTCCAAACGAAAAAAGAAGAATATCAAGAATAGGTACGCGTCATCTTGCGGCTTATCCGCGTTATTGGTGGGATCTTCTTTTCTGGCCTGCTTGAGTTTTTTAAACCTATTATAATATTCATCTAATATCAAACAAAAATTATTATTACTATAATTTGTTATGTAATAATATATATACATGGTACACGCATGGACTTATGCACAAAATTAATAAATATACACCGAGATTGGTATTAGCATGCGGTTTCGCGCGATATAGTAAACCTCGTGGAATAATATCGTTTTTTAAATAGTTGCAATGACAATAATAATTACTATTTCGCGATTACAATGAACGGACTACAGCTGGACAACAGACGTAAAAAATATTGAATGATATATTATTATAATGTCCATATAATATAAGTGTGTACATATATTTTCGGCGGTCCGGCCGCCGGCGGTCGAACTGGTTAAACGACGTTTAGTCCATTATGAATGGATTAGGACGGGACGTATTATTATTATGTCTTTTCAGATTTGTTCGCTCCCAGTTATCGCGAGCGTCCGTTTTATAGATCCGTATAACGTCTAGCAACTAACAAGTGCCTATATATCGTCGCCGCCGTACCTATATATCTTATATATTATATGTAGGTATATATAATATTATTATAGTTACTCGGAGAAATTAATCGATTTTCATTTTTCGACCGCGCGGACTATCACCCGTTATTATTATTATTATGTACGAGTGTAATATATTATTATATAGGTATGCATATAATATAGGTACACCTACGAACGATGTTTAGTAAGCAGTGTTTACCCGCGAATGAGATAGCGCTACGTCATCAGCATTATACGCACATATAATAATAATTATAATACATATTAATGGTCACGATAAAATGCTACGATGAGTAATTTTTCAATTGTTTCCATACCTATACCTATAACTATAATATTATATAATACGCGTATAGATCGATCATAGGCACTTGTTTGGGGTGGGGGTGACTGCAGCATATTACAATCCGGTATGACTTTGACATCCAAACCCCTGAGCCCACAATTGCAGCAGCGTGTTAATATTATTCTTAAACGGAACATAATATATATATTTATGTAGGTATATATCCTGCAACACAAGAATTCCTTACAATGTATGTAATATATGGCAGCCGTATTTACGTGCAGTTATATACATATATATATATATATATTGTATAGGTAACTGGTATCACAGCCAGGTACATTATATGCAATAATCCAAAGAACGAGCGAGCTTGAAAATTGAGTTATTTGCGAGTTCACGACGATATTAATAGTTGCGCTGGTACGAATTGAATTTTGTGACCCGTTTGTAATTATACAGGACACGTGGATGGTTTTCCTGTTATTCTGTGTTGAAACTGTATTATAATAGGTAGGTACCTTTACTCACACATATTATAATTATATGTGATATATAATAATAATATAATTTATATGTAATGCTCGTGCGCTGGAGTAAATTATTTCGTTTTAAACGATACTTTAATACTCGTACAATGCACATAATAATATAGTTCCTATAGTGTAAAATATATAATATAATATCCTCTGGACATAGTATTAGGTGTATATTATAACCATTTTTATTATATGGTTCGCCCTGTCATGCGTTGTAGTCCATATAGATAGGTACATTGTATATATATATTATTATATACTGCAGGTACATATTATGCAGTGGGGCGCGTGGAGACTTTGACGCACGACTCGGCGTTAGGTTAACCCATTGCGCGAGAGTTTTACGCATATTAGTACCATATTACTAATGTTATAATATATATATATATAATATATATATATTAAAGATATACATATATATTGTATATATAAGTATGTAACCAATTTTCAGAACTAAACGACAGTGTTTAAATTTATTGTATAAATACCTATACCTATATTATATTAGAAAGCAATTTATATCTTCACATATATTATTTACGCTACTTATACGAACTCTCGGTATACATCATAGGTATATATTATATTATTACACTGCATGATCATTATATTATATTATGATATATCATGTGGATCGGTAGCATGGTCGCATACCAAGCCTTGGTAACCATACTGCTGCAGTTTTATCTCCTGCTGCAGTTATACTAGATTGGACTGAAATATAAGAACCGATTAGGTATATTGCAATTATATATATAAATATATAAATATTTTACGCTCCTATGACTTTAGAATTTTCATATTTTAAGCGGAACAAGAAATAATGCAGGTATCCTATATAGGTTGTAAACATTTACAATATTCTGTAGTTTTATTTTACTTCCTATAAATAATGACATTTTCAAAATATTCAGCTTAATTTTAAGCATTTTATACGTCAACCAATAAACTTTTCACACCATTTCTACGGCGTCTATAATTGTTATTGACTTATAGTAATTGTATATTTAAATAGGTACAATGTTGTTGTAAAAATTAAGTAAATTGTCAGAATTAAGAAAATATCAAAAATAATAATATATTCTTAAGTAATATTATAACATATAACTTGTCCTTAAAAATCATTGCTGGTCCACTCGTTTTCTTCACTCAGATATCAGAATCATATCGCTTACAAAGATTTAGCATTGAATTAAAATTTGACACAGGGTACCTACTCTGCGATGTCAAGGTATACATTCATATATAATAAATAAGTAAGTATAATAAGTAGAAGCGACTTTCCCGGTTATTATAATTTTTTTAAATTGTTATTGTAATTTTTAAATATCTATAATCAAATGAAAACTATAGTATAGGTATAACACCTATTAATTATTACAATATATGCATTATTAATTACTTTTATTTGAATGTTTTGTTATGGTATTCAAACAAATGTCTTAGTACAACGAATGGTTGTCTGGGTGACGGGGTGATAACTGATAACAAACAAGAACCGCATACTACGTATTATATAACTAAGTAATCCATTAGGTTCAACATACATAGAGTTACGCTGAACAAAATGAACTGGGTGCATAATAGAATTATGTTTAGGTACCTATAACAGTGCCGTAGCCAGAAATTTTTTTTTGGGGGGGGCACTTAATTTTTTTCTCAATTTTTGCAATGCTAGAATACCCGATTATCACCTATTACTTTATGACCCCTTTGTTTATAAAATGTTTACTACAGTCCTATTATTTGTATGACTACCATTATAATATGCTAACAACTATGGTACCCATATATTTAACATAACAAAGTATTATTAGTATTTCATTAATAATATTTTTAAAAATAAAAAAATTAAAAATATAAGAAAGTATTAATATTATGTTAAACCATATATTGATAGATTAATTTATTAATTAATGTAGATATATTAAGAACATTATATCAATATTATTACTATGTGTTTTAAACACGTTAACTATAATCATAGAACAATAATATACCATGTCACCATTAACTTTATACCACTTGGCGCTGCTTGAGCACAAAACATGTTATAATATAATATGATTTAATAATATGATACTTATAATCAAACCATAACCGTGTTCACAACAAAAATGGAATACACTTGTATTTCTTATCTAAAGTCTGTGATTATCTTTACTATTTTACATTTATGAATACAAAATTATAAAATTAATAATTTTTATTGTTATTCGTTATCATAGATTTATCTTGAATTATATAAATTTAAAAATTTCTGTGCGATGTACTATGGGTCTATGGCCAACCAAAAAAAAAAGAAAGGATTTCGGGGTGGGCATGTGCCCCCAGTGCCCTCTCCCCTACGGCTACGGCACTGGGAAGAGCTATATAAATTAGTATGTAAAATTTGTATTTTAAATTAAATTTATATCAACCACGAGTTGGTTTTAACTATTAAACAATCGGATGGGGTTAGGTCCTATAACATGTTATCGGTAAGTACATAAATATACACACACATGGCGTGGTGATTGCAATCGAATTTGAGTATAGTTAATGGCCATAGTTGCGCCGGGCTTAAGTTCAATAATAAAAAATACTCATACTTTTTTATCATATTGCTAACAACGCGAGCTCTACGACCGTTATGAAATGAAAGAATAAACCACATTAAACGCGTATTATACCTCTAAAAAACGTGTAATATTATACATAATGTTGTTATGTATATAAAGGTGTTTCTCGTTTCTGGTGCAGGTTTTAATAATAATAACAGCCACGGTCAACACACAGGTCTGCGAATTCATCGTGGATATCACCTTCCTTCCCCTTCTGTTCGCCTGCTAGTAAAAGATTTCGACCTATGGTCGAGTTTCCTATAAAACATATACATATATGTACGGATACATAAAAAACCTTTATAAAATATATACTATGCACGGGACGAATAAATGTTAACTGGATAATGTTAATTTTTCTAGTCCCGACAGATGTCGGCTCCGATTAACGTTACTTGTATATTATTAATTCAGTGCTACGCAGCACAAGTCAGTAGTACGCGAGTAAATTTATCGGAAAAATTATGAGAACGCGTCGACCCCTCTGCAATGACCTGTCTCATGTCTAGAGGTATGCGATAATGAGCAGCCTTGCCAGAATGTAATATTTATTCGAATAAAAGCAAACAACAAATGTCCACACAAGTTTACAACGATTATGACTTGTGTGCTAGCGGCGAAGGGTCGAAATGCACCCAGAGAATTTCGGCCAACAACCAGCTACAAAAACTCGAATTAATAACTTAAACATTGTGAGCAGCAAAGTCCATTAATATGTTTTTAACAAAGCGTATAATATAATAATATGCTTCTCCGAGGTAAGTTTGTATTGTTTTACACATTTCGTATAATATTGATATTGTTATATAGTAGTAGTTATAAAGTACACATATTATTATAACGTTTACATTACTATAAGTACACGATTCCTGATGAACAAAAAAACACATACTTAATTTTACCAATGAAATTATATATTTTACAGACTATTATAATACCTAATAATGTTAATCGATTGAATTATAATAAGCTCATCCCGACACAAAGATGGGCTGCACTCACTCGTCACTCGATGGGACGTGAGGTCGTCGCATTCCATTATTGGTTACCCATCTGTTCACTACTGCTCCCACATAACGACTTGTGTAAGTGTGTGTGTGTGTGTGTGTGTGTAGTTGATCCTATAACGTGTGTGGCGTTAACACTGACGGACGGTGTAGAAAGGCGCATGCACAAACGAGCCGGAAAGTCGTTCGTGTTTTTTCAGCCACCTGCAAAATCGGAGTATTAGACGGTGTGTGGCGTATCGTTTAATGTCTCACATGTGTGTGTGTATGTTTCAACGTGTTTAAACAAAGGTGTGGTCGTGAATTCTCTGAGTTGATCAAAAGTAAGCAAATATGTATATTTTAATGTAGAGATAAGTGCGTGTCTCGGAGCCTCCGGCCAGCAGATGAAGGGAGTGCTGCGCCCGCGGTTCAACGTCTTCGCGGACCTGGGATAATCCCCCTCCCTCGAGCTCATGAATTCCTAAGACCCCGACACGAATTATTTAAATAACGCATAAATATTAGATATTACATATAGAATATAAGCTCACTGCTCGCCTCGTAGACTTTCCGTAATATTAAAACACTACGGATTAACGTATATTTTGTATGTATACTATATAGTGAGTAATATAATACCAGTTATAATATAGGGGTATATTAAAAATATGTGCCAATATTATGCGGTTTTCGAATTTTATGTTTCTATATATGACGACAAACACGTCCATAACGGCCAACTGTTGAACCATTTGTTAGAATCGAGGTTCGGTCCTCCTAGTGGAGACGGTCTTCCGACTTTAACGAGTTATTTTTAATAATTTATCGTAGTATTAAAATTCTTTACTAGCACACGCTTATAGTGTTACACGTGTGCAGTTGTAACGTGGGGTGTGTATACCTCAAATTGGCGGCAGCTGCAGACCATATAAGAACGCATTTCGTTGGGACGTTGAATGAAAGTTACTGTCGTCACGCACGCGAAGGCGAGTAAATAAAAAACAACCATACGTGTTACTTTATGTACCTACGCTTATTTATATAAATTGTACTCGTTATTATGGTTTAACATAAATGTTTAAAACTAAGAATTTTAAAAATGGAATTTTATACATGTATAGTGTATACACTTCAGATTCTTTTTACGCAGGTACGATGAATCTGTTGATTTTTGTGGCTCTTTCCATTTAAGTATATTATTTTCCACATTTCAAAGTTCGTAAAAAAAAATAACTAAAAAGCAGTGTACTCCCTTCATATTTACTTCTCGATCTTCTTGGGGCAGGATTATGGTCGTTTTTCAGTATAGGTATATAGCCTATTTACACTACATTTGAGAGACGTATATCAATTTTGCTGGTTTTGTATTGACTCCGACGATTACAACGGTTCAATGTTCTTAGAAACTACCAATATTGTTTAATGTCACAATGATGATATACAGCAAATTCGAGATATTATTATCAACTCGTATAATTTTTTTTTATATTGATGTGGTTTCAATTCACGATGTTTAGGTTAGGTTACCTAACCTAACCTGACCATTGACATATGTCAATTTTTTTTCACTGGAAAATATAAAAGTTAATTACCTTCTCAAATATCTTATCTTTTAATGTAAAAAGTTTTTGATAAAACAAACGATTCAACGAATTGAAACAATTATATCAAACTTTTATGGCACTATAGGAAAACAATAAGGGTAAATTGTTATTGATGCGGAGGTACACTCACTAAAGATGCGAAAAACTTAAACTATTATGTTTTGATATTGTCAACGTGACATGCAAAAGCACATGGCTATTAGAGATTCACCGAATTTTAGAACAAACTATTGATAGGTACTTTTCATCATATGAAAATTGTGTAACCCATGTAATAAATGTATAATTTATAACCTCAATAATTATTGAATTTATTAAAAAAAGCTTAAAATTACAAATGTACTGTTTCCAAAAGCATAAGAAACGATCGTTTCTAGTAAAAAAAAGTTGAAAGTTCTACGAATATCAAAAAGGCAAAAAAATATGATGATTTTACTCTCAAAAGTGATAGACTAAAATTGTTGGAATACATTTGTAAATAATTCAAGATGAGAGAATTAATTTTATCAACTTTTCCAATAACATTATTCACCAAAAATATTTGCTCATTTTAGATAGCTAGTATGCACTAGATATTACAATAATATCAAGTTTTAATGAAAAGTGAAATTTTCTTAAATTTTCACAAATTATTGATTTAATTTCACATAGGTACGCAAAAATTGCATGTAAATCCGATCATTACTTTTAGATATTATTTACTACCGTTTTATATATTATTAGTTTTATGAATAAAAACACAAAATACGAACGTAAATTTAAAATTGGATTTTTTAATCCGAATTTATTGTAACGAATAAGTCCTGCTATTATATTTTTGTCTACAACTGTACGTCCATATAAAAAAAAAACCAGTAGCCTACAGTATGGGTAATTACAATATAAGCTATATCAATAGTGAATTTATTTAGTTTCATGCTATTTAAATGGTATGTTAATATTAAGGTAATTAATGTCGAGATAATCACAAGAAAACTATTAACATATAATGTATGTGAATATTATGCGAAAAACTTGGATAACTTTCAATTTAAAACGAAAAAAAAAATGATTAGCTTTTTGTCTTGCATATACCAATCACTGTATAGTCCTCTATATTATGAGTATGTCATACGATATAAAGCCATTTGAATGTTTGGCGGTCCGGCGGTCATATTAATACAGACCTATAATAGTAATAAAATATAAATTTTGATCATTTTGAAAAATAACAAAATATGATATAGGGGCATTATTATTAAACGTTTACTTGCTAAGATATTAAACACCTTTGTTTTAAATAGGTATACGCTCTTTTTATGTGAAAGCTGTAATAATATATTATGGTTTCGCAAATTGCATTCACTGAGCGCATTAATGCGTGTAGCAAAATAAATATAAATTGTTTTACGAGTAACAATTGATGTTCATTTTTTTGTATAACGACAATCCGCGTCATCAGCTGCTGAACACTGCAACATAGAGTCATATAGCTAAGGCTCACCCGATGGAAATTATAAAAATATATGGTGTCATTATTCTGAGAGATATAAATGTTAGATGATTATATAATTTTGTTATTTTTATAAAAGGTGACATATATATTATATATAGTATCTAACTTACCTATATTAGATTGTATATAATATGTTTCTTTCTTTTCAAACCTAATCTCAACGTGTCTCAAAATAATTGGCTTGCTTCAGATTACATAAACGTATTTTATGACAACTTATGATATATTATTTTACAGTCAAAGACATATGCTAGTTATATGCATACAAGGGTGAAGGTAAGTGACTATATTATTAAGAGGAGCATGCACAGATTCGCAGATAAGTAATAGGTACCGTAATAATCTACACGGACATATTGTGTTTTATACATAATGTTACTGATTATGTCTGTTTACCACACAACACCACAACACCTAATGCTAGTTAAAACTCCAGCACACTATAAAATAGGGAACACGAGAATAACGAAAAAAAAAATAATAATCTTTATACACAGAATTGCAATGCCAAAAATATCTACACTAAAGTCTCTTGAATTAAAATATATATTTTGACAATATTGAGTAATATTATAATTTATATTTTTTTCATAGTAAAAAATTATATTTTATACGATCTATATCATAACATTTGACTATTAAAACATTACCGTCAAAGTAAAAAGAAAATTAAAAAAATATTGGGGTCAGTCCAAGGCATCACGTCCTTTATCGGCAGGCCTTTCATAATATAATATATTTTAGGTGGTAGTGGGCACCGAACCTTATGTTTAGTTCTGGACAGGGTGGCTAAAAATAATTCACCCTAGAATTATTTGTGTGATGACTTTATAAGAATAATGAAAAAACTCTTATTTATACAGTTTAGACTTTATAGATTCTAAATGCAATGGACTAAATTACGTGTATAATAATAATAACTATGTATTGCGATTTTGATCCTTTGGAAGTTTAATAAATTGATTTTCCATACGCAGTATAAATGCAGACTTGTTGCTGCATAAGAGGCTTGGATCTGTAGGATTTTCATCTTACCAGAAATCATTTTTTTAGAAGTTTGGCTCCACTGGAAGTAGGCACTTTGCTGATGTTTTGAGTTGGTTATTTAGTACAGACCACGTCTCATCTTACACACCAGTCATCACATTTTCATAATAAATAATTATTAAGTACTAGATAACAATAAAATTAAAATTCGTTTTCGCTATTTTATTAAAAACAACCTAGGACTAATAAGATCATCCGAACAATTTTTTACTCATTAATCGCACTCTACTATTAATATTAAATCACTTTAATAATATAATATATCATGTTTACATTTATACAAATATTTTATCTCGAATTACCTCTAACTATTAAAGAAAATATTATTTATTATGGTTGTCTTACTTTTTTTCATAAATAGACCGAACAATAATTATAACGTTTAGTTAGCGTGTCGGTTAAATAGCGATCGTAAATTAATGTTATTATATAATTTGTTCTGCCAATTACTAACACCAACGCCACAATATGTAGGTAATCGTTAATGGATATAATATTATTTAACCTTGGAATTAAGAACATATAGATCGATAAAGATTATTTAGGTAATTTTAAATTTTTAACAGTGATTTTTTATACTGTATTTTTTATATTGTATTGCGCTTGCTCCCGACTATAGAGAGAAACTTTCGAACAAGACACCGGCCTCTGCTATATATAGGTATTATAATAGCATTAATTATAATTTATAGATTAAAGTGTTTATAATCGATGGTTATTGCAGGGAAATGGCGTAGGCAAATCGATCAACATTTCTGTTGAACTGCGAAATATTAGAGTTATTACCAATATAAAAAATAATGTATTATATTTATATGCTGCACGCGCATGTGTAACTATGTTATATTATTTAAATGCAAATCGAAATAGATGATTTCGAAGTAAAAACGTTACCGACACACAAAAATATTTTCATGATATATTATAATAATTATGTACCGACCGGGTCGATAGACCGTCGCGCGTACTTGAGCGGACATATTAAATTCGTACTCGGGTCACGGAAATCCAATAAAATACGCCTCTGCGACGGCAGTAGCCGGTTAGGCCGTCACAGTACCTAATTCTATATATTGTGTGTATATTATACTAATAGCATTTTATTATTAATAAAAATACGATCATTGTCAACGTTTCGAGATCCCGTTAACGCGTCTCGCGTCGCTCAAGTCTCTCGACGTATTTCTTTCGGTGTCTTGAAGGCCGCCCGACTGTACAACACCGCCGTTTAGTATAACGACGACTACACATACCTAAGCTGTAATTAAAAATATTAATTTTATTTTATTACGGTTTTTTTTCACCCGTCATTCTTATTCTTCTAGACGACTTGATAATTTCTTTACTTCCATCATCCTGCAGCTCATCTACTACGCCCTTTCGCGTTGCGCCAAATGACCTCGATATAATTGGAACCAGATATCAAACACTCCGAGTAATACGCATAGGTATAGTATAGATATTATTATAATACGCGTTCTCGATCCGAGTCATGTAAATTTTTGTCGAAGGTTGTCGAACATCGAACGTCGCCGTCGCTCTTCACCGACTAATTACCACCGCTGACCATAGTTTATTATACATTAAACGTTACACGTAATAATAATAATATTTTATAGTGGAATCGCGCGCGCAGAATTGGAAACCGGCAGCATCATGGTGTGGAAAACCAGTTCATTGATGTTTTCGCCCGACCGGAACCCGGCGCCGCCGCCGCCACCGACTATATAACCGATTTGTGTGAGAAAATTTCCAAACTGTTCGGAATATTAATAATGAAGCCGAACGATAATTATTGTGATCATCTGGCTTTTAAACTACAAACTGTTTTATGAATTCTGGTCGTGTGGAGGTTTTTATTTTATTATTAACTATTTATTTTATCGTAATAATATTGTCTATTTTTAATGGTTTTCGTCAATCAGTCATAATATTTAAAACGCTATATTATGTATAAATATTCATCCACATGGTATACATGTTAGGTATAATGACGTACATGCAACATTATATTATAAACGCGAATATTTAACGGCGGTAAAGGAAGAGCATCTACTAAATATAATATGCATGTTAGATGAGAAGAAAACCGAAACGAAAATTGTAAACATTTCGTCGGCGACTGACTTTTCAGTAATAGCCAAATTCCATAGTATAGTTTTATTATTGAAGATGACCACCAATTTTATCGAAAGTCACTAACGTATTTTCAATGAAACATATATTAAATCGAATGCAGAATCTTAATGGTTCTTTAATTATTGTAACAAGCTATAAGCTTAGGTGAAATGTTTAATTGAGTGAAGTAGCAATATACCCCGTAAGGGTTGGTCTACTACAACCGATTATCTAATTTTTAAATACTTATAAGTATTATAACTTACCTATTAATAACTCTTACAAAATTAGATTAAAAATATAATATATTTAAGTGGTTAGACATATATTCTGCTTCAGATTATGAAACAAATATTTATGCTACCATAAAAGTAAAAACTTTAAGATATTTCATGTTAAAAATAGTAGATATTGTGTACGTTTTCAAAAAATATTTTTATAATGACTTCGAACTATCTAAAAGATATATTTCAAAAAATGTAAATACTTTTCTATAAAAATATATAAACCACCTTTAAAAAATCACCTTGTACCCACACGAACGAGAATACATCATAATATCTCGTTTTTAACGAGTTTAAAAGTAGGTTCAGTTGATTTTAATTTATTAACTGAACGCAACGACTTGATTATTTTTACTACTTTACTAATTTGGTTCTGCGTTAACTTAAAGTAACGCAATATTTCTCAATAGATAAAATTACATGAAATCTTCATTTATTATTTTATTTATTGTGAGAAAAATTAAAGCATATTGGTTTAAATTTTAAATATTTTCGAATAAATAAAAGTTTGAAAATATATCTACTTACTTGAACTAATAGTATGATTGAAAAGAAATAAAAACTTAAGTACCCCAAGTTAATGAAATAGCTGTAACTTTTCCGATTTTACGTATTTGTATAATGACCATAATATGTATGTAAGTACCTATATTATATTCAATAGAAAATGTTATTATCATATGCAACAATTTCCAATTGAAGACATTTTGGGGTCACTCAAGCAAAAAAAAATAAAAATAAAAAACGTTAGTAATAATAATTATAGTACTGGTTAAGGGTTTAATATTTTTAAACTGATATTTTAGAAAAATAATACTCAAATAGAAGTTGCCCAATAACAAACAAGATTTGTCTCACTCATTCTATAAAATAAAAAAATCATTCAATTTTATCGTGTTCTTTTAAATAGGATAAGAGCTTAATTTTCAAATGAAAAAAATATAAATCAAATACCAAAATAACATAATTACTACAATATTTTCATTATAAATTATCGACCATTATATCTATTTTGATCTGTACTTGATTTCTGTGTATGAATTATTAAATGTTTAAAAAAGAATTTCGCCAGAACAATGTTATCATTGTCAAATAATTTACATAATATTACAATATAGGTATATTAAAAAAAAAGTGATGTTTTAAATAAAAAAATTTTTTTATCATGTTTAATGACTAATGTTTGGCAAACATACGTTTTTTAATAATATTATGCTGAATTTAAACGAGATCGAATAAAATTGTATAATTTTAATAAGTCTTATTTCAATGATCTTCAATTCACGGTCGAGACCCAAATACAATTTTTTCTTAGGTATATGTTTTTTTTCGTGGCCGTTGTACCTATATATACCTAGTGGTATTATATATCTAACCTATTGTACTTGGCACGTATTTACTTTGTTTAACTTCCTTGTGTTATAACCATATTATACTGCTTGGTTGTTTAAGTAGTTTGCAAGCGGAGAAAATATTTTTATACCTCACGAATATATAAATAACATGCCTAGTAGATCCTTGCCTAATAACGACAATCAAACAATTGTAATTATTTTTATGATTTATATTGGCTCACGACCTATTATGCATAAGAAATCATTTTGAAACTTGGATAAATCTGAGCCGAAGTGTGAAACGACGCGGTTAGACGAGGAAAAAATTTAAAAAAAAACAATTATTGAATACACGATGTACAACAAACTATCCACCGTAAACGAACCGTATTGGAGTTACTTGCGTGTGCGTGCGTTTTTTTTTATATAGTTATACAAATTATTCTCGGAAAAGTGATTTAATGAAAATATTGAACACGTATGAAGAGAAAATTATCATAGGTAAGCCGTTTCGCCGTAATCAAAATTATCAAATCGTATCGAATAATGATGTACCTACCTTATATTATTATTATATTATGTTAAATAATGCTTTTACGTGGTTTGTGGATGATAAATTAAATATTCTGTCGACGATAACTAATGGCGCCGCTGCCGCTGTCAGTATAACGGTGAATAAAAACCTTGGAAAATGATACAAATCGCGATAGTAATTAATAATCGTATAATTAACGGCCGGACTACTAAAAGCAGGAAAAAATATCGTAGCAGCGAGCGAGACGACGTGTCAAAATATCTCGCCAATAACGACGGCCGTGTAATCGCGACGGTGAAAATAAATGCGTTTAAAATGTTTTAATATCAGCAGACCGTATCTATATACCTACCTATATAAAGAAAAAAAAAACGAACGTCGTTCTGACAGTGTAGTACGAACGGTGCACGGAAACGCTTATAATATAGGGCCAGAGTCCCGACGGCAACACGTTTGTGTAGAAATATCCGACTGTAAGCGATCACCAAATATGAGATTACCAAGTTTACTGCCATGAGTTAAGTTGTTTGTTTAGTGAATTTTCCTCCATTTTCCATGGGCATCATATTGGGGCCACATTAAAACGTTCCTTTATTGTAATGAGAGACACACAAAATGATGCGAAAATCTTTTCAAAGTTTAAATATATATAGCACTTGTGTTGGATCTCACAGTTAAAATATTGATTGAGGATTAAAAACTACATATAAAACCTCTTTAAATACTGAAACTTTATGATTATTTGTATTACCATGTTAGGACCATGTGATAATAATTGAAAAATATTTTCAAATTCGACACTATAGGACATAACATAGTATAGGTATGAGCATCAGATTCTGGTTTCATTTCGTATCCTCAATCTATTATTATATATAATTCGATTTTATTATCAATTTTTATCTGAAACTACCTTAGATCAAAAGATTATAGGTAAAAGTTATGTAGTCATACATATTATACCAAATTGTGTTTAACATCATCATGGAGATGATTCAACCGGGGCTCGATTTTACAAAAAGAAAATTACTTAAAGGTTTTTTGTATTTCTGATAAATTTCAAAAATAATAACAAATATTTGAATACGTCATGAATGCAGCGTAATAGAAATAAAGCCACTAGTTTTTCAATTACTAAATAATAAATATGAATATTTAATTTTTTTCAATTTTTTTTTTTGTAGCAAGAAAAAAATTTGAGTAAATAAGGAAGGAAAATAATTAGATCCAGCGGTCCACAATATTTTTTGACCGTGATTTGACCATAAAAATTTCACGATACATGACACTTAGGTGTGTAGATCCATTATCCGGTGCCTCAACTTTCAAGTTGAGAGTTAATTCCATTCATTTGTGTTGCGTTTATGTTGGTTTGTGGTTTAATTCCCGTAATTGGAACTCAATGCCTTTCCATGTCATCAACCATTTGAGACTTCCGAGGAATTCCATAATCAATCTTACATCTAACATGTACGTTTAAATACGTGTTTAGGTTAATTCTTCTATGAAAAGTATGATAACATATTATTCAAACATGATTGATACCAAATTTATTATTTTAATCTATCAATATATGTATAGAGATAAGAGTAGTTTTGAGGTGGATAGAAAAATATTGAACGTTGAAATGCCAGTCCCAAATGTGAATTTTGAAATTAAATTCTATTTTGAAAATTATGCAAAACTATAGTTTATTACTAATAAAGTATTAGTTTCATAGGTACCCGTGAAAAACTTTTTTCTAACAATTTCCAAGTCAATTAGGGATGTTGGTGAAGGGTTCTCAAATAAATATAACAGTTTGTTAAAAAAATTTTACCAATAATACAACATTTTAGTCTGAGAGCAATCCCTTGTCTATTTTCAAATAATTATAATATAATACGCAAAAAAATGTATTGAAATATTAAAAACACGTAAAAGTTCATCAATGTTCGATCCCAGCTAGATTACACTTCGGCTTAACAAAATAAAACGGCGGAAGCACTGCTCAACTGCAGAGTTTCACCATTGTCTCTTTTCTTCTCATTTCCTACGTGTCGAAATAGTGATAACAAGGGTTCGGATTTGAAGGCAAATGCCTTTCTTTTATTAATCATAATAGAAAAATAATTTTTATACAAAAATGTGCTTCATTTAATTTCTTAAACGATGGATGCATTTTTATTTTGCCTTTTTTTGCCTTTTTACTTATAAATGCCTTTTTTGTGTTTAATTTTCAGTTGATTTTATAATTCTATACACCACAGCTTACGTATTATCGCTACAAATGGGTTTTATTCTTCGAAATATTACGGTAATACGGTTTATCAAGTAGTAATGTTAATTTAGATAATTATTTATGTATGAAATACGCCCCGATAACTTCGGTGGACGTAAAAAGATCCCTTTCGATGTATAAAAATATTTTGAGCCCAAACCGTCAACGTTTTTCTGAAGACAGCTTATCAAAGTACATGGTAGTAAATTTTTTTTTTTAATACCAATTAGTTTATTTTGTAGTATATTTTATTAATTGCTTTTTTATATAAATTAAATGCATATTTTTGCCTTTTTTTACATTTTAAATGCTTATCACTGATAACGGTCGATTCGTATTTTCAATTTTTGAAAAGTGTATTGCAATAAAAATAATAATATTATTATGGGTATATTTTGTTTTTGTGAAGATATTGAACGCACTTGAAGGGCACTTGTTGTCACTGCAGAGACGGATTTCATGATAACAGACATGGTATGACGACTCGTATCATTGTCCGGCAGCAACACGACTGCAGTGGGTTTAATAATAATACAATAATTGTTGTTGTTGCGTTATTTCGGGAGTGCGCGCGACACCACTCGTTCAGAGATCCGTGGATATTATCATCGGTGTGGTTTTACCGATGACCCGCTGATGCCACGAAAAAAAATCAGATGTAGGTGATGTTGAGAAAATTATGTTTTTTAACTAATTGTAATAAACAATATTCATTATCAATATCATTAAAACATTTTTTGTAGTGTTGGTTTTTTTTAGAAAAAATGTGGTTGAGTTGGAAGTAAAGACATTAGGGTTCTGCAAAACACAAACTATTTCCTAAGGGTTCCGTGATCCTAAAAGTTTGGGAACCACTGACGTAGTATATACCTTATACTATTTACACTATACCTGCGGTTATTATATTATACTACACCGTTTCGTTACAGCGGCAATCGAGAACGGCCAAAGGTGAGTTTTTGAAACAAAATCATATTGGACAATAATTATTACAGTAATATATTATAATAAGTTGTGACAGTAAAATTGATAATTTTGACGATAATTTTGTGGAATTCGTTTTCAGTCTCCAATGTCTGTCAAAATGTATCAACATAATTATAATACCTAACCTACATCATTCTGCACTGCTAATTCATCGATTGTTAAAGGAATATTGTCATATCGCGGTTACCTCTAATTTTTATCAAAGCCAACTGGTAACCAAAAACCTAAATGTAATAAAATGTTTATTCATAAATATTCATCACAACAACCAACTAGAAAGCACACTTTATAAACTTGACTTTTTCCCAATCTCTTAAATAGGGCTGATTATTGATGTAAGTATTCTAAAAAAAAATGTATGAAAAATGTACCAATTCAAAGCGAAAAAATAATTAATATCCTTCAAATTTTAACAACACTCGTCGTTTAAAAATTAAATTTGATAAAATTTAAATTTAATACAAATTGAAAAAAAAATGTGATATTTTAATGTCCGTATGCATAGTCAAGTTGTGTGTCAAATAAATTGATTATACATATGCACATAGGTGTAGTTAATGATAACGAAATAAAAATGACTTAGGTAGCATACTTCAATGCTGATGCTCGCGTAAAATTCCATATCTGGACCGAAATATATCAAAGGGCCTCACAGGACCACCATCGAAAACTTACCAAGTTTTACGTGAACCATATGATAGTAATTATTATAAATAATAGAGAACAGGGGTTCCGTTATCGACCAATAGAACATTAATGTCTGGATTAGAGCTGTGCAAAGAATGTGATTGGTTACAATCGTTTTGATAACAGTGATGAATATAATGTTACGGATATCTTATAATATTCTCAATTATTAAATTATATTTTTATAATACGTTTTATAATGACGTGATTAGGTTAATTTGAATGTCTAAAAATAATAAATCATTAATTTTTTGTCATAAAAAAAAGATTTTTTGTATAATATTTGGCAACCACCAACGTTAGGTTGAAAATTTGTACGTTATATTTTATGTTAAATATTCCAAAACGTTAAATCAGTAGATTATTTTTGTAAGTGCTTTTAAAATATTCTCGCGTAAACATTTCAGAAACTTCTCAATACATCATTAACGCATCCGGTACCTGTTCATAATTAACAAATTCCGAATACTCACTTTTTAATGTATGAACACGTGTAAAAATATTTGAGATACTGGTTTTTTCTAAATCTAGGAATGAATCGAGGTATCAAAGTGCCTGCCCATATGTTTAAATGGTTTGGTTACACGGATCACCATTCACCATGAAAATCATATTTCTAAACAATTTTTCGAAGTTTATCCAAAGTATCTAAATATGTTCTACTAATTGCCATTTATGATACCATGCCACAAACAAAAAATCAGTTCCAATATACACAGTAAACTTTAACATAATATTATAATAAAAAAAATGTATCCTTTGAGAGTAGGTATAGATAAATACTTTTTTTCCAAATTGTATCACGAACTTTATCGCAACAACATTATATTGAATTTAGAGGTTAAATCAAATCTTGTGTCTGAACATCTAAAATAAAATCTATTGGTAACTATAAAAATTACCATTCACTGAATACTAAATGCAAATTTGCAAATCGTGTCGTGAATATATGAAAAAAAATTATAATCAATAAATCTGATTTAATAAACTATCATAATTTAATATGGTTATTATAAAAGTATCTCACACGATGTGTGTCATTCATAAATGAATCAAAATGCAAGCAATTGAAAATCAAATATTATTAATTACTTCACATCAATCGATGGTCATTAAGCGTATAATATTATATCTTAGCAAGTGTAAAACCGATAGATATTGCAACATAATGTACATGAATGTCTACAAACAACAATCTTTTTATTACTGTATAGGAACTCAAAGCCCTCATCCACCTGATTATTATTTTTAATTGTATTTTCTTTCGCGCGCTTATGTTTTGCGCTGTTGAACATGTTACGGTCTTACAGGCCTTAAACGACGGCACAACATCTGCAATGGAAAACGACATAATGGTCCGACTGACCGGCGAATCGCATTTTATGGGCATTCCAGATGAATTGTGCACCGCCCAGAGTTCTGCATTGTTCTGTGTAATTCGGCCTTTGATTTATCATATCATATACAATAGTAATTTATTTATTGAAGGTTGACACGTTTTATATTATAAAGTAAAATAGAGGAAAAATAAAATTATTATACAAAAAATTGTATATTGAGTAGGTATAATATATTTTCATACACTGCAGCGATGAGCACGTTATACGGTACAAGAAACGACTTACCTACATTTGAAAGATTATATAAATAATAGTTAATAAATAATGCATAAATATATTATCTAGTCTTCGTGTAGTAGGTATTAGGTACGTATATTATATAAGATACTATAAAACGTGGCATATTATACATAATTTTATTCTAAAATGTTAAAATTTAATTTAATTTGAAACAATTAATAATTAAAAAACCAGGGAACTTGCAATGCAGTATAGTAGTACAGTAGGTACCCACTCTATTCTAAAGGATATTATCAAAATTATCAAGTCACCGTCATGGATGTGTTTATTAATAAATTTGAATAAAAAATGCACGTTAAGATGAAAAGTTTCGAGCTTCTACGATTAATATTTATTGATAACAACAAAAATACTAAAGATTTTATCAAAAACTAGTGTTTGGTATAATAATTATTTCCATTATTCTGTATTTTGTTTGGATTTTCCAATTTAATTTTAACACATGATTGGATTTTTCTACTTTTTATGGACAATGTACCAACTAGGTATAATATAAAAACACTCGATATTGAACATTGAAATGTTCTTACTATTTCTTAAGTGTCTTAGTCACTCGTCAGACACAAAAAACAACCTTTGCAAAACTAATACCTGTCCATCGCTACAATGGGCATCTAAAATCTTTAACTACCTATAATATTATAGACTACCTAGGTATTATTAATGATGTCGAATGTCTAGTTTCAAGTGTTGATTACCAAGTAAATCAAAATAATAACATCGTACAAGTTACAAGTTAAAATAGATGGATGGATTACGTTTAATATTTTTCACCAATTATGTTTTATACTCGCACTGTTCCAGTTTTGATACATATTATTATATAAGTCACAGCATATTATTAAATATAGGTATTATAAAAATCGTACTGCAGTAGCAATGTATTTATATGATTAATACGTTGATTTCATTTAAATACTACGACTTGCGAAGACTATTAAAAAACCTGTAATAAACTATTTATAGTTACTCTTATCTAGTTGTGTCGAAGTATCAAATAATAACTTTTTAGTAGTTTATTATTTTTTTGTACCTATATACATTATTGGTTTCCGTCACAATAATATTCAAGTCGAGCGACTCACTCCTAATTACGCTTTGGAGCTTAGAACAGCAACTCCAACCTGCACGTTTTAAGTTATACGGTTCTGTGTCTTATATGGGTACTCTTATTACGTGATACAAACATAATATTGCATAATATAGTTTACATAATATTATCATTGGATTATACGAATATCTACGTGGAAAAAACCAAAACACTAAAATAATAAGATTAACTTACGTGCATTATACAACTGCTACTTCACATAAAAAAGGAAAGACTTAACCAACGCAACGGTAAGATTTATACCTATATAAATATATAATGATATAACTGCCAAATCTGCCATTTTATATTTTGGGTTAATTTTAAACAAACTAAATATATATTATAAATATATTATTTTTAAATGTTAGTGCAGTCTAAACAATATTTATCTATAATATTAACTAATTATTGTACTAATAATGTTATTGCCTTGTTGTGTCAAACTGTCATTATTTTCCAATGCGTAAAATATGACCAGTGCCTCAAACAAGAGTGGGCCACACATCCAAAATATTTCCATTCGTGAAAATTAATCACTAAAAAATCTCCTCTATAGTAAAATTAGTATGTCATTTCGGGAAGATTATTATTGGTAAAAGTACACAAAAGTACACAATCATCTCAAAAAAAAAAATCCTATGCGTTACTATAATGACTAAAATCAATTTGCAAAATATTGGCATATTTTTCGAATCGATTGGAAAAAAGTCGGGGAGAGGAGAGGACTACTTCACAGACATGTAATTCACCACTATTAAATGTAAATTTTGACGGAGAAACAAAAAAATTGACCCATATAATGACTTGATATCAACGCGTATCGTAGGCAATATTTCGTCAAAAAAACATCAACTGCAAACGTTTATATTGTTATATTACATATACCAATACAGTTGTCAAATAATCGTTTTGGCGGTGGCTCGGAAATCGTGCGTTTCGACTGCCGCCGCGTACACAATAGAAATACGCGTAGGACGTATTGTGTAAGGACATTAATTATAATAATAATAATAATGTTATCGCCTGCGAGTCAGAAAAAAATTGTTCCGGACGGCGGCGTATAGCGGAGGACAAGATGAATTGAAAATCACTCGACTCAGCAAAGCCATACAACGACAGGAATAATAAAAATAATAATAATTTCTTTTTTGTTATATTTACGACGTATAGGTACTTACCTGTATCACATGTGTGCAGATGCAGTGCTATGCGGGAAAATAGAGAGAAAGAAAGCACTGCGCACCAACCGTGTACACGTATAATAATATATAAATTGCGTATAACTTATAAGTACACGTACCTGTATATACTTTGAGGTACGTAACTAAACTCTACGTGTGTGTGTGTGTGTGATAATTTATGGTCGTCGTCCGCGTGGCGGCTGCGAAATTTATTGCCAGTGCACACCTCATAAACGGACTTATCCCGGCGTTATTTGTAACGCTGCAATCATTATTATTATTATTATTATTATTATTATTATTACGAGTATTATGCACCACGCTGCACGCGAACGACGACCGAGCGCCGTCCGACCGTTTTACGACCAATCTGCCGCATATATTATACACGCTTATGCAGCCTTCCGGCCACGGTGACGACCGTTTCCCGCACGACCGTTTCCTCGCAGCAGCCTGCCCACACTCGTCGCGGCTATAAGTCGATATCGGTATATTAAGATCTCGGACGTCTTAGTCTGTTCGTCTAAAATTTTATTTTTTATTTTATTTTTTTTTTTTGTCGTAGGTCGTCCGACTGTCGTACACGACGAAATCGTCGTAGGTAACCGTAAAAAATGTACTTCGGTATATACCACGGTTACACTATAACATATACGAGTATCAGTGTGTGTGTATATACTATATTATAATCTTTTTGAAATAATGACTGCGTCTTACGTTAGACGGATCACGCCTGGGTACATACCATATCTGGGCCACTCGTATATGAATATCATTAATAATCGTCGTACAATTATATAATTTCGAGTCGACGAAAGTTCCTAAAATAGTATTAGGTATTATATTTTCCGTTAAACTAAAATCTACCTATGAACAAAAAAAAAATTTATAATAATTGAACACCTCTTTAATAGACCGATGAGGGACTATCCTACCGATGATCTATACCAAAGTATAGATTTTAGATCGATTGAAGGTACCTATATAGATATTGTAAATACACAATTCGACCGCATCTCGTCTCTATTTGATCCCTATTAATCCTCACAGCCAGTATAGTATGTGATTGTGTTTAGTATAGTGACGTGCAATACGCATTTTATAGTTAAAGAGTGTCGAATACACAAAGACTATCCAACGATGAAAGCTACCATGAATGACGAACACATCTTACGCCACTCTATAACTACTATAAATATATATAACTCTAGCTGTTTTTTAAATCAATTAATCAGCTATAACTATGTTCAGTTACGTTACATACAAACGAGTAGTATATAATATAATGAACGATGCAAAAAACGAAAACAAAATAAATTCAAGACAAAATAATTATAAAACATTATCTAATCTAATAGACTCATAATAGTAATTGATACTATATTATTATATCCTATTTAATTAACATAAACGTAACAAGCATATTTGCATGTTCGCGTTTATTTGTTACCGTGCACACAGTATATAGGTACTCATAAGTATAGTGATATGTTAGTAAGACATTTGTGATTGTACTGTATGAGTACAGTGTAAATTGTCGATAATGTACTGATAATAAAGTTTACGATGTATCACTAAAAATGTCAATCGTTAACACTAATACGATCAATCGTTGATTACCGACGTTATGTATACTACCTAAACTGTCTATGAGATTTATTTAAGAACTTTGAGGAAATCATGAAATCAAAAAGTTCCAAAATCAAAAATTTTTAGATACATGCTATTATGTTTCATTTTTAAATTAAAATTCAAAATTATTACATTTCTAAGATTACTTGATATTTAGTGTTAAAAATTTTTTAAAAGTAATAACAACTATGGAATTTAACTGCATCAACTGTCGTATTGTTTCACGTTAAGATACTTCAACTGTTTTCTCACGTATATACTACCCATTTCAATGTACATCCAATGGTAAATGAGCGATGAATGATTGTCTACAATATTATATATATTATTCCTTATATGATGAAAAAATGACCGAATGAAAAATAACTTGCACACTATCAGCTCATCGAATCGAGTAAAAAATATAAAATAAGAAATGCAGACATAATATTATGCAGCACAACTTTATCGAATAACAATTATTTTGAATATTTATAGTATTTTTTTTTTTTATTAACTTTTAATTGTAAAATTATTACTACTCCACAGGCCACAATTATTTACTTTTAACGACGTTGTATATTTTTTTAAAACGACCGATAAAACATATTCATTCAAATGTTAATTCCCTGTAGAACTATATAACTATATATAAGAGTACCTATACGAGTTGTAAACATTTCTTTAATCGTATATACAGCGATTAATTAAAATGATAATGTTTACCAATAAAAATTAATACCGGTTAAACATTGTTCGATAAATTATAAGCAGGTAGTAAGAATTTTATTTCAAAAACACTGCGTATAGCTGTTATAGGTACTAGGAGTACCTACAAATCACCAGCCAAGACAGAGCGACCCGCGGATATCACTCGTCATTTCATTCTAGTCTGGTTCTGAGCAGTCAAACAGATTAAAAATCACTAGAAAATAATACATGGACCGGTGTCGTGTGTGAATTTTGTAGATCTGTGTGCTATTTTTATCGCTTTGTAAATAGGTATACCTATATTAGCTATTATTAGGTACTAACAGCTGTGAATTAGTTATATCATTATTCACACTCAGCGTATTTGTACTCTTACCGAAATATATAGTTTAAAATAATTTTAATTATGGAGACCGAAATGTTTAGTTAATAAAAACACAAAACTAAGATTCTTTTCAACGTGTTAATTATTTGGTCTTTATAATGTATTATATTGCTTTGAGTATGAAAAAGTTCTCACGTGTGATGTAATATTGTACAAATAATTCGATATTTATGTTAATGCCGTAATGATAAACTAACAATATTTTGTTTATTATCGATACAAATTAAATTTCATAATACTTAAGAACCCCACCCCCTCCACCGCCTCACATATACGTGCGAGAAGTGTATCATTTTTCGGTGTACCCATATACTTTATCCACTCCATATCCCGATAATCATAATTCATAACTTAAGTGTACTAATTCTACAAGTTATAGCTATAACTTACCATAGTAACTTTAGAAGTTTAACTGCTAGGTAGGTACTTCAAAATTTCATATTAGGTACCTATCTATAATCGAATTACTAGAAAAATATTCTGCTTAAGAATAGGAAATTAAAAATGAGTCACCATTTCAAAAATTTTAAGACCAAAAATTATAATTATACAAAACAAAATATTTTAATACTTTTCAAAAATAAAGAGTGTTTTTTGTTAATACATCACCAGCAGGCTGCAAGTATATTAGTGATTATTACCACTTCTGTTATAGCATGGAAGTAAGTAATTAGTTCCTTTGACGCACGCTTCGTAAACATCCATCGATGTCATAAAAAATAAGCCACATCAAATAGCTGATGGTAAAAATGTACATTTGGTAAGAATTATAATAGACTAGGTATTACACATCACGGTCGAGAAAGATTGGGCTCTGAAGTCAGTCATTTTGACAACATGTCATGATTTTTACCGGTAATATTTTTTCTGTACTTGGCCGGGTTCCGGTTTTTCGTTTTTTAAAAAAATAAATGTTTGAGTTGTTCAAAAAACCGGTTCTTTTCCGTTTGGTTCCATCTCTTCATTGACTTATCAGTTATCATTAGTAAAGAATCAATCGACATCCGAAATTACCGTTATTGCGGAATAAATGCAATTAATTGGAGATGCACTTTTCACTGTTTGACAATATACCTACACGACTGTCCTTTATAATAGTGACTTTTACATAATTACTGTGAAACCGAAAATAATAGTTTTTAGATTTTTGGTTCTAAATCGTCCATTTATATAGATACATATCACAATATAGGTACTTACAAAAGGCTTGAGCGTATTTGTCACAGCCAATGGAATCCGTGCCGTTTGGAAAACTATTTAACACTTTTACAGAGATACCTGCAATAATTATTAAAATGTATAGGTAGGTAGGTACATTTGTTTAGTTAACCTACAAAACTCTAAATAAAAAAAAAGAAAAATAAGAAATCATACTTTATAGTGTATACTATATACCTATATTTTTGGGTGTAGTATACTTACTAGTTACTACAGTGCAAAAATATCTTGTAGCATGATACATTTTGCTAAGAATATAATTACATTTTAATACAAAGCGTTACGGAAATATGTTTAGACAAATAGTTGTACCCAGCTCAAAAAAATCTTTATTAAAACATAAAAACTTCTGTATTATTCGTGTTATTTCTTGATAGTAATATAATAAATATGGCTTATCTCAAATGGATGAGTTTATTATTCTTCCCTTTATTTTTACCACTGAAATATATATTACATTTTAGGCAGCAGTCGAGGAGGAAGGAAGCTCATTCATTAACTATACTAGCCCAGTCGTCGGGCGTTTATGGTGTGTGTATTACTACTTATACTATAACAAATCCGCCGAGACCACCTGTTGAACACGTGTCGTAGAATAACGATAAAATTGCCAAATTCCGTATCGATATCTCATGGACTTGATGAAGGAATTTTACTCACTTATTGTCGGACCGCAGGTGTTTAATGATATTATTGTATCGATACAAACAAGCATGTGATACAGCTATATGGTCTCGGTATAGATACACAGTACACTAGATCGCGTAACTTTATACCGAGTATACCTACCTAACTACCTATACTCGGGTCACCATAAAGTGGTGGTGTTGTACAACAGGCGTATTTTTTTCTTTCTACATATGAATTCTTTTTCTACGCCACCGGGACTTATTTGAAATAAATAGAAGACAACCTGTTTTTTTCCATTTATTTTCTTTTTTTCCCCTTTTTTTCGTCACTATCCGACATCGACATCGTATTGAATCGTGTGAAAACAACTGCAGGTAGTGCATTATAAAAACATCACATTACGTCCATTCATTGAACTAGAAAGACTGAGAAAAAATAATAAGAATAATATGATATATTGGACAAACTGTAATCTGCAGGCGATATACAACGCGCGACGGGTTGTGTGTGTTTGAGATCACTGTATGGAATATATCTGCAGTGTATCGAATGAACGAAAAAAAAACAAAAAGTTGGTTTATATTTTAATAATCGTATATAATATATATATATTTGTATATTTTTCAACACACACGCACATATAATATATATAAATATATATATATATATATATTATATATATGTATTTATTACAGCTACAATAGTAAAAATGTAAACATAACACTTAATAAAAATATATAAATTTGAGTTGTTTTCTTCAATAAATTCAAATAACAATCTTAAAAATTTAATAATATTATTAAAAACTAAAAATTAACAAAAAAAATATATAATCAAAAAAAAAATAATATATATATAATAGACAACAGTATTACGAAGGCGCATAAAATTATATTGGTAACTTACACACAAGATGCTATAAAATATAATCTCGTTAAAACAAAAATTAAATAATATACATATTTTTACCCTAAGTCTATCCAATATTATAAAATAATATTATATAACGTAATCATATTGTGTACTGTTAATATTATTAGATCCGTTTAAGAAAATAGTATGTAATAATCAAAACATAATAGTATATTCTATTATATTTTAAAGCGTATAACAAAAAAATAAAATATATTTATTAAAATTAAAACGATCGTATACATATTATTATAACTGAATATTATATATTTATATTATAATCTAACACATTGCCTATATTATTTTTATTATATCCGTTAAGTAAGAATATTTATATCGTTTTCTCTATTTTTACAGATTCCATTTTACGTATCGTCTTTTTGACTAGCTTTGCGATATTTTACTAAGCACTCTGAGTGTATCTTATATAAAATATAGATATATGCTGGTTGGATGCTGAACACATATTATTATCATTATTACTATTCGAATCGTCTATATTTATAATTATTACGGTCATCGTCATCCCTTCGACGACACCTACATAATATAATATATACATTATACGATATTTTTTTTCATCATACTCAATATCATAATTTTAAGAAACATTACAGAAAATTGCGGTGGCCGCGAATCGTTTCTCAAAAGTTTTTTTTTTTGGATTTTTGTAGTTTTTAACTGTATTCCGTGCAGAAACCCTTTCGAAACATCCCAAAGCGAGAAAATTAGCATAATTATATTATTTTATTATGTACATACTTTTATACTCACAGGCGAACTTTGACGTTCGATCTATATGTATTTATTAAAATAATACAATTTTTTTTATTATTTACAATATTGAAGTATAACCAAGATTTTATAAGTGCCCGTCGGTAAACACGAGCGTTGAGAGCAAACAAAATAATAATGACCAAAACACACGTTTACACAATATTATAATCGTATATATACATATAATATATAATAATAATAATAATTGATAATTTTTTCCTTTTTCGCGTCCGCGCACTGCGCAGCATCCGATGCGGCGGCGGTCGCACGGGGGAACCGGTTAGCGAGAAAACCGTATATTATCGAACTGGAAGTTAAAAAAAATATTACGCGCACACAAGTGGGTACGTGAGTGTGTGCGTGTGTGTGTTACGAGTGAAAAAAAAACAAACCGTATATAACGATTTCATCGACCGGTTTTCGACCTGCACACACAAACACACACGCACACACACACATACACCAGCTGAATCTAGAGCATCCTGCTCGACGCGTTTTAAATATTATGGTAATGCGAAATGCACTATTGGCCGATAGAGAAACCGTTTTCTAATATACTATACCTACCTACCTACCTCTGTACCTGTACAGCCGTCGTCGTCCGATTCGTTTGACACGAGCGCACCACAAAGTCCGTAAAGCGTGATATTTCTCGAGATACTTTTTTCGCCCCCGCTCCCAGTTCGCTAGACCTGTCTGTCGACCGCGTTCGGAAGCATATTTTCATCGTTTCCCGTCCGACCGCAAGCACAGACGTGCGTAAAAACTGTATTTAACTATTATAAGGCGCGTGTCGTCGTGCAGTGATCGTCATCGTATTATACGCGAGTGCTGCTGTTTTAGAGGACATTTACGTGGTGAACCCGAGCAGAGTGCAACTTTTCTGTAGTCGATTCTCCTCGTAAAGTTTTTGAGCGAACGCACGGAAATGGAAAAGATGTAAACGATTCGGTGTGTGGTGGCCGGGCACCTGTTGCAGAGTTGCGCTATCGCCGAAAATGATGTGATCCCGATGGGACATGCCGATCGAGCCTATGTAATCTATTGTCATTATTGTCCATTGATATGTGACACTGCGTTTATAAAATAATTAAACTCTTATACGAGTTTTAAATTAATATTATTATAGAATAAATTTTAAGTCTTTTAGTAAATTCTGTTACGATCGAAACAAAAGCGTGTGGATCGCGGTGGGTCAAAATCGAAACTAAAAATATAACATTACATATTCAAACGAGAATTATAACATATTATCCGTAGGTATTATTATAATATTACTATGGATTCGGCATAATAATTATACGTACCGCTGATAATATTGTCAAAAACTAGTAAAACTGTCGCAGTTGACACGTAACATAGGTACCTATCGTATCCGAGGAGCTATTATCGAGACGATATACCTGTTATCATCACAGAACGATTGCAGTCGGTTGCGGGGGGGAGCGAGTTTACAAAAATATAATATATGTAAATCTTAATAACCTGCAGTGAAGGTTCTACGACGTAAAATATTTACACGCGATAATAATAATATGATAAACTATATAATATTATATAATAATTATATAAAAAAAAAAAATAATACAATCCGCAACTAAAAACTATGTACACGTTAGATTAAAAATACTAAAAAATATCGTATTAGAAATTATGTTATTCGTATTATATAAAATTATTCGTTACCTCGTCGAAAATTGCGTAGAGATAAATGAAACGAAACGTACAACGTACGCAGAAAAAAAAAATTAGCTTCGCGGGGTCGTTTACGCACCCGCGGAGATCCGTCCACCACGCTTGACGGGGTGCATGTACTGGTCGTCGTCGTCGGACTCAGCCGCGCCATCGGCGGACGGTGGCGATAACCGTGTTTGTGGTAGCAGCGACGGTGTGACGATAGCGATGGGCAACCGTCGCGGCCGTGTCCCCAGAGGCGGAGGGTCAGGTGCTGTTGACGCACTCCTTTTCGGCGGCTGCCGCGGTGGCCGATGCGTCGGCCGCGCCCGAAGACGATTCCGTGGAACCAGCCGACGAGGCGGACGACCGTGACGAGAACCTTTCGGCCGGTGGCGCGTCGCCCGCCGAGCCGCGGCGGTACGGGCACGAGGCGGACGTGGTCGATTGTCGCCTCCCGCCGGCCGGATGCGCGTGTCCGCCCCGACGGTGGCCCATGGCCGCTGCCGCCGCCGCCGCTGCGGCCGCTGCGGCGAACCTGCTGCCGTCCTCACTCACCTTGCCCATGAACGACCGGATCTCCTCGAAGTAGGATTCGTCGCCGGCGCCGGGTGGGCCCCGGGTCGGCCGCCTCCGATCAGCCGCAGCGACTGCGGCGGCTGCAGCCACCACCGCCGCGGACGTGGACAGCCGGTCGTCCATTATGGTCGGGCCGTCGGCCTCGTGCTTCTTGAGGTGCCGGTCCAGGTTGGTCTGCTGCCCGAAGCACCGCTCGCACAGCGGACACTTGAACGGCTTCTCCTTGTTGTGGATGTTGCGCACGTGCCGCTGCAAGTTGGACGATATGCTGAACGACCGCTCGCAGTAGTTGCACTTGTACGGCTGTTCGCCCGTGTGCGTCCGCAGGTGCCTGGTCAGGTTGGCGCTGCGCGGGAACACTTTTTGGCAAAACTTGCACGAGTACCTGTTGCACAGAACGCAAACACAAAGCTATTAGTATAAAATATATTTATTTATTTTTCTGCTGCGACCGATCGAGCACGGGCGTACAATTAAATCATGAAGGATTCCAAAAAATACTACACGATTGAGCGCACAGAAATACGTTACCGTATTTATTTATTCGCTATGCATCGTATTAAATCATTTTGAGTTAAAAAAATTTACACTGCACCGTCACTGTCGGATATACTCTGTCGAGCACCCATATTTTCCTCTTCCTGACTGACCTCTGCACACTCTTATAACATATGAAGCACGTCCTGGTTCCGGATTTCCAACAAGTTATCGTTCTCCTCTCGCACTTTGCCCCCGCCGAACGACTGCTGAACGCATGACTGCTCAGACCCCCCTCCCCCGGGGCCTTAGGCCCAACCTAACGCGCCATGACCTAACCCAAAGTACCCGTGCTACGTTTGTTGTTGTTTTATTTATTACTGTCATCATCGACATACCTGTCTTTCGGTTTGCCAGACGTCTCCTGGAACGCTGACGACTTCTGCTGCGGAGATCTGGCTACTGGTGGCGGCAGCGGAGGCGGCGGTGGCTGTCTGACAACGTCGTAGGTGGGCGGCGGCACGTGATGGTGCCCGTTGAGCAGTGGCGAGTTGATGAACGGATAGTGCTGCGACGGCCTGTGGTAACCACCGCCCGTCTGGTAACCGGCTAGCGACGAAGGCATCCGGGACTTGTCACCCACAGCGCCCGCCCTGTATATAGCTTCTAGCATCATAGGGTGAAGCGGCTGCGGCGGGAACAGCACCGGATAGTTTACCATCCGCTGGTGGTGATGCCGTTCGTCTTCGACGGTTATGCCACCGCGACGGTGATGTTGCTGTTGTTGTTGTTGTTGCTGTTGCTGCTGCTGCTGCTGCTGTTGGTGCTGTTGCTGTTGATGCTGCTGCAGCTGGTTCTGGTTCTGGTGGTGTTGGGGTGGTTGGTAGTGGTGGTGGTGATGATGGTGGTCGTCGGTCACGTTAACTTCCTTATCGGACGACGAACAGGGGCTGTGCACTGGCGCGTAACGCTGAAGGCCAGCGGACGGTGGTCCTGGGCTATCGACTTCAATGTCCTCCGGGGACGGCGTCCTGATGATGAGGTTCTGGTTCTCGTCTTCCATTTCGTCACCACGGCGTGACTTCTTGTATTCGACTCGCAGGTCGAGTGGTTGGTCGTTGTTGACGCCTGCGCCACTGCCGTCGTACGGTTTGAAAGCGGCGGGTGACATGCGGTGCGACCGGGGCGACCGCGGTGACGATGACGGCGAACTGCCGCCGTTGCGCGACAAGTCGAACGGCATCATGTCTTCGTCGTCCTCGTCCTCGTCATTGTCGGCGGCGGAGCCGTCGTCGTCACGGTGATGACGGTGGTCCGGCTGGTCATGGTGCCGGCGATGATGATGGTGATGGTGGTGAGCCGGGTACACCGAACCCTGTTTGGGCGACACGCACGGAACCACTGCGGGAACGGTGACCATCTTGCGCGGGCTCGAGTGCTTCTCGCGCATGCTGGACGGGTCACGCGGATGCGCTACTGATGGGACCACGGGTCGTGGGTAGTAGGTGTACCACGCCGGAGGAGACGTGTCCACCACGCTCATCACTTTGGCCACGCCGTCTGCGAAAACATTAAAAAAGAAAAATGATATTACGTGCCATATTATTTAGGATAATATTATATAGAATATATACGCTGTGAATATTTAAAATACACGTTGTTATTATTATTATTATTGCGTATAGTGCGTATAATGTCTGTGGGCTAATAGTGGAAAATTTCTAATTTGTCATACTAACATAGTCTTAATCGTTTCCGCATGATACACTATACAGTATTTAAAAATTATGAAATTAGCAGCAGTTAAGTATTTTACTATAAATACTTCTAATAATATTATTATGATTTTTAAGCACATGAGTTACAGAAGCACGGTTAGGTGAAATGCTGGAAGTATACTAATACGAATACATATTATAGGAGATATATATATATGTATATAGCTACAAAATAATACAGTTCGGTAATCAATATTGGTTTGAAACTTAATAAATACTAAAAAGTTGTGTTTTTAATAGTCACGCTATTAAATTAACGTAGCTGCTCTATGAAATAACGTGAATTAAATAAACAAAAATAATAATGCACTACTTATATGGAACATAATCACTTTGACCATTATGATATAACTTTATAACTATAAAGACCGCAGCAGATGCGCTGAAGGTGCAGATGACGCGTCATATACGTAATATTACCGTCATCGCGTAGTCTGTAGCGTGGGCGACGTCGATCATTCGAAAAGTCGATACATTTCTCGGTCTCTGTAATCGTTTCGTCGGTCCGATTGGAAAATCCACGAACGTGAGGAGGGGAGGATCGAAGGGGGTGCCACATTATGTGTGCGTACATAAAATATAAAACGGTTTAATAAATTCTCCGCTCACAACGTGACGCAATGTGGCCTCCCGATGCACCGGTGCACTTGCGCTCTCAAACACACACACACACACAAGTCACAAACGCGTCTATAATTGCTGTCTGGACGGACTGTACGACGACGGCGACAGACGACGAGACCAACTGCAATTTTAACGAGGAGCGGCGCAAAAATTCGGTCCGTGTAAACCCGGTAGCCCGTCCGAGAATTATCACATGTCGTGTTTGAAAGTACACATACGTCGTCTCAGCAGCAGTCGCAGTTGTCGTCGTCGTGTAGATGTACATATGGTATGTACTACAACAGAGGTAGGTACATGGGCTGCTTGATATTATTAAATTCGCCAAGTTTGACGGGGACGAAGACGGAGGAGAAGAATGAAAAAATAAAAAAAAATAACTACTCGTCGTCGCTCCGATTTTCTCTTCGCGTGTGTTATATATAGTAATATATTATTATACATTATATTATTATTGTGGAAGAAACTTCCAATTATGTAACGTTATTTGTTATTTTTTTTTCCCGTTCGCCGCCCGTCTGAATGCGGATCGCAATTTTCGTTTTGGCGTTTTTATTTTTTTCACGTCGTCCAACGCGCGGACTTTTCGCTAACGAGCGCCCCGCGACGAAACCCGTTTATCGCATTTCCAAATCGGTTTCGGCCGATAAAAAAACCTTTATATATATAATAATAATAATAATATTATCCACGACAAAATCCCAAGTACCCGCCGCTCACGTAACCTGCAGTATATTATATTATTACGGTAGGTAGGTACATTGTACATGCGCGTTTTTTGGCGAATCCCGACGAAAACTAGACCGCGGTGACTCCGCGAATCCGGAATCGCTCCCCTGCAGCAGTCGGCCGCGACGAGATATGCAACAAGACGATCGATCGATCGATCTACGTCTCGTTAAATCAGACCACACGACCGTCGCACACAGCAGTATATTCGTATACATAATAATATAATATACATTATTTATTTGTCGTACGAACGTTTTTATAATAATAATAATATAGTAATTGTCCGACGATCGTCGTGACGTGATTCGAAATCACACCCGGACGATGCACGTGCGGCTAGCAGACGAAATATATATATAGGTTAAAACTTTTTACCTTTTTATGTTACTCTTATTCTTAGAGATCGCGATTCTCTGCAGAGGAAATATAGGTATGTATATGAAGGTCGTCATGTGGTCCGATGAAGACACGCTTTATTACGGCGTAATACGACCCGGGATAATTAAATAGTCGTTTCAGCCGAACTCTGACCTACTGTATAAAACAGAAGAAACTGACGAATTGCTGCTTACTGAGTGTAAATTATAATATTGTTTTCCAACGACTACCATTTTTATGTCGATTATTATCGATCTTATATGCATAATATATATTTATGGTCAAGCGAGTGTTACGTTCAAAATATAAACCGTAAAAACAAATACAGGTACCTATCGTATATTATTATAGATACCTACCACCTACTTAAATCGCAACGTATTAATGTATTATCTATATGTGATCGTTATATCATTATATAATCGTACCATGCTCGTTTATAAATTCTAATGATATACATATATATAATTATTAATTATACTCGACCCACGATTTGCTACTGAATACTAATCGATCAGAAATGTGCGGTTGCACATAATAATATGACGTGGTGCAGATGAAAAAAAAACACCCGTTGTCATAATATTGTGTGGGTGGAACGAATAAAGTGAAATAAGCTAAGTGATATTATATTACTTATATAGAATGGCATTGAACATCATAATATATCGATAAAGACTGAAAACGAGATAAATTCAAAATCCTGAAACTTTTCGATAAACTGAAAGCTTATATATGTACCGAATCACATATTACGTATTCATATTATACCATCGAAGTAACTACGAAAATAATAAATTATTGTAAGTACTGTCATTTTCCGTTTTAAATATGGTGGAAATCGGTGTCTCTATATAGAAATAATTTTCATATCGTAATATCTCGTAACATTAAAATATGTCAAATGATATTATATCTTTTGGAAAAAGGTCGGATACATAGGTATAGTTTGCAAATTCCAATTCTTTTGTGTTTTGTATTCGGTTCATTGATTGCATGAAGATGCACTATATTATACCTACGGCAAAAATTAAAATATGTAGTGGATATATATATATACGTGAAAGCTGCTAGCGTAACCGCGTTAAAAATTTTCAGAAATTCGATCAAAAACTTCGCCCATTCGACGCAAATTTGAATCGTTTTCTTTTACGATTCGTCACAGACTCGCACGCGACTCGTCGGTATACAGCAGACAGCTATTTTCACGCAGCTCCGGTACATAACAGAGTTATTACAAAATATGATAATAATACCGAAAATCGAAACGGAGAAAAAATACCTACGTATATTAATCGCTGGGATTCGCGCTGCACTTGCACAACCGTTCTGCAGGTGCTGCTGCTGCTGCTGTTGCTGTCCGGTCGTCCGTGTAATATACGAGCGGCATTGTTGTCGGACAATTATTACTATTATTATTGCCTATCGTACACCGTCGCGCACGTGCTCTGAGTCCGTTATTATTTTACTGGTCGCGTCGCGCAATAATACGATCGCATTATACACAATATAATGTATATACATTTATATACCCAGGTATACGACACAATAACATAATGTACTTTACGAGATGATGAACACCGTATTTATACGGGCGGCGACGATCGTTACTCGCGCAATAATAATTATTACATCTGTATAAGCTCGATACCGTACCTGTGTAATATATTATATACATCTGTGTATATTATGATACATATATATATATATAGTAATAATAATAATAATAATAATATAATAAACTACCGACGGATTTTTTTCTCGCCGCTGTTACGTAATAACACAACCGCGACGATTATGTTATATTATCTCGTTATTATACCTATATATTATATACGAGACCGGCCATATCATTGTTCTTTATATTCGCTTAAGTATATTGCTTATATTATATTGGGAACTAGAACGGTTTATTATTACTATTATACGCCTGCGACCGTTGCAGTATAAATGGTAGTCGTTTACTCGCTGCTGTATGTACACAGATACCGCGGACGATATCGGTGAGAACCTCACCATCGGTATTTTGATATTATAGATATTAGGTCAGTATTATAATAGTCGGCAGGTATATTATGCGCTTAAATCTTCGCAATGAGCAATTTCGATTTTCGTCACACTTTGCGGCCGGACGAGTGTCGAAATCCGCTCGTTTTCTGACCCCAGTGATAATAATATATTATAACAATACTTTATGAAAACTGGAAGACGTCGCGACGTTCGGTTTTCGTATTTTTTTCGCTATCACGTACCCGCCTCACGTCGGACCACGTACGTTGTACGCTACGTGTATAACTTTCTTTTCTGAATTTGGTATAAAATGCGATCAGTCTTATAGTATAATAATGACGACGACGATAATAATGATATACGTCGTTGTAAGGACGAAGGCAGTCATCGCCACGGCCGTATACCTATTTTAATATGTTCGAAGGCGAAAACGGAAAGCAACAGATACTCTACTTGGGAAAAACGATTACAGAAATCAAGTGTGATTTTCGTCCGAACATATTCTTATTGTATAAGTTATCCATTTTATTTTATATCAACAACGAACTAGGGATACAAACTCAATGTATTCACACGAGTGTTTTTATTAGTTGAATACTACCCGTAGGGCCGTAGAATAAATTATGGGAACGTTGGTAGTTACTCGAGACTATAAATTGAAAACTCATTCGGTCCATATTCTTGTTTAATCATTCTTGAAATACAAGACATTGATAGTTTTTTGGACCATCATTTAGTTATCTGGGTTTTTTATGTTTGTTATGAACTTTGATTTCAATGATATTTAAAAATATATCAAGTATTTAGATGACTTTAATATTTTTAATTTTGTGAATAGCACTATTTGATGAATGACATTACCCGTACAAAATTACTAAGTACTGATTTAATTGCAAATTTATCTGCAAAACAAGACAGTATAATATAAAAGGTATTTATTATTATGCTCGGAGAAATACGATAATATATTATAATATATACAAGCGAATAACAACAAACGTATTATTATGTGACAAAGACTTATTTGAAATATTTTACGGGTGTAATGCGTACTGTCGAAATTAAAACAAACCAGAATTTTCGAATTTGTTAACTTTAATTAGTGTACTTTTTTGCATATTTTTAATGCATATTTGATTAGACTAAAATGTGTATAGTCTTGTTCATAAAAGTAAATTAATACATTATTATAATACAATAACATACAGTCATGGCACATTTGCATGAATACATTATAGGCACCTCATCTGTATAATATTATATTGTAGACTTAATATATAGTATTATACACTATTCCATCCGCGTAGTGGTTTCGAGATGAAATATAATAATCGTGAACCATAAAAATACTCGTTTCCCGTGCACGCGTGACGTATGATCGTACAATATAATATGTGCGAACTATGGAGGAACGCACACGTCCAGACCTACAGTAGGTAAATAAAAAAGTGTTATTAAAAGTTATTACTGCGGCGGACCTGATAGCGGATTCGACAGTCGGCCGCCGTTCCGCTGCGTACGATACGGATATTATATTATATTGTAATGGATTGCAGTGACCATACGCTGTACATATTTCACTGCGCGGCGACGTGTAAAAACGATACTTACCTATATATATTATACTTATTACGTGAGTCCATATGATACACGGGTTCATATTGTAATATTAATATATATCCGCTGCACAAGTGCGTATACAATATTTTTCATGTTTCGAGATATATTTCATATTATACGCAAACACGTGTCATAACAACAATAATATATAATATCGTTATAAGTGCGGGGAGGAATGAGAATATACGCTTGCATTACACATTCACGCATGGTACTGTTTCGCAATATTATACCTGTCGTCTGCAACTGGGCATTATGATTTTGACCACTTAGACATTGTTAAAATGATATTATCTAAGTTTTGGTAAAATTTCTGAGGAAAAAAACCCCGAATATTACACTATAATGTCTGCAGCTACAGTTTCCACCAACGCATGGAATATAATTCATAATATTATTACCCATACAGACCAAATACTGTCTTAAAATATGCGAATGTCACCTCTAATGCGTGTATATACGCGAATAGTTATTGTTATTGAGTGTTTGTGCTGCAATATTATAATATGCATAACATTATCATATTGTAATCTCACTCGTCGGCCGCCGAATGCATATACTACACCTCTATTACGACTACGTTGTCCGCGGGCTTCTGCGCCTATACAGAACGCGTCGTTGGCGGGGAAACGCGAGCGGAAAACCGTAAATCAGGAGCGTCATCGCAACCGCCGAATCTATCCCGGTGCAGTAATACGCGTATAAACGACAGTCTCGCCTTCGGGGTTCCTAAAACCCGGATTCTACCGAAAACGAATAGCATATTATATATTATAATAATATTAGAATATTAGAACGCAGTATTATACGCATAATGGTTATAATATACCTTCTATACATATATATATATATATATTATCATAAATTCTAGTAAAACATAATATCGGTGTGTAATATACGTTTTGTTTTAATTCGGATGGGTCTCTGCTGCTGCCGGAGCTGTAGCACGACGGCGGCGCGGCGGCGGTGGCGGCGAGGAGAAACGAGAAATTTACGACCCGCTGCACGATGAATCTGTTCGACATGCCATTTACATATCGTTACTTCTAAATAACAACTGTTTTGTTTTTTCCATAATAATATAATAATAATAATAATAACATATTATGCCCGGGTCCACCGCCGCCACCCGATATTAAAACGTACGATTTTCGCCCACGAGCCATCCGCCTGCTATATGGCGCGTTTATACGATTTATTGCTGCTGCACGTCGCGGTGCAGAATCCGGTTGCTTCGCCCGTGTACTCATGTCTGTGTGTATATATATTATAATAAGAGTGTACGCCGATACAGAGGATTCACCCACAACCGCCGGGGCTTCCGATCGATCGGAGATTTTAACATTACGCTTAAGAATATAATATATAATAATATAATATATTTGTTATCGCAATCTTCTTGTGAACGCGCCGCCGCGGCCGCCGCGAGTGATGGAAACCGCGCGTATCATTCCGATTGAAAAACGGCACTAGATTATACCATTTAATTTAATAATTTTTTTTTCGTACCCCATCACGTGGGCGTCGTTATAATATTATATACATATAATATCATACTATTATATATACAGACGAAAGCGACGCACTAAACGTGTATCGCGTATTATATACAGTCGTCGGCTAAAAGGAGAAAGAGAAACGGTCATATATTATATGTATTTGTATATATAATACGTACCCGCTTCTTTTAGATATATACATGTAGGATGGTTGTAGATCAAAACTACATCATTCAGGTCACGTGGTATATACGACGACGACCGCGACGATTTCCCGTGTATACCGGCTACTCGTATAATATACCGTTCAAAGATCGACGGCGATGTAGATTGATATTATATCGATCGACAAGATATATAAAAAAATAATGTGATATATATACATAATATTATATTTTATTGTGAGTTTATGAATAATTTCCATTCCACTATATGTGCAGTGGACGACCAACGCACGAGGGATATCTTCGAGAACACATTTGGAATTCCGCGATCTCGAAATATACACATCAAAAAATATATAATAATATTCACGTTCTTATCTATAAGCTTGCTTAGGTTTCGGTAAATTATTGCTATAATAAAACAGATAAACGCTGTTCAGTGTTCATAATATAGTTGTAGATTAGGTTAGCATACATTTGCCAACCGAATACCAAGAATCGAAATACAAAATTTTGTCTTGCATACTATTTTGATGTTTTTGCCGTATAAATTATTATTGATTTCACTACATCCATCCAGAACTATTCGTGGATTTAATTTTAAAAAGTAAATAATTTGATTGAAAACTTTTTTTAATATTCAGTGCAATCATAAATAGATTTTATCAATCTTTTTACTTTTATTGTAAGTAAGTAGGTTCCTATATTTTTTTTCATAATTTGACGGACATTTTCCTTTACCTACGCTGAATAGTGATTGATGTCACGACTACAGATGTGGCAGCGACGAAGTGTTGTACCTGCCTATAACATCTGTGCAATAAAATAAGATAATATAATATTATGTTATACTTACACACAGACACAATAATAATATTATCATCAAAGGTTAATTAAAAAAGAAAGTCGATAATTTATTTTCGAACCAGTTACCAGTAGGCACTATTCCAAAACACTGTTGCTCGGAGGCTTCTAAATGTATATAATATAAGTTTGCAATATGACCACTTTTGAATATTATACGTATTGTTGGTACACTTGGTAAAATTTTCTTAGAATAATTAAATGACGTATTATTCTGTATTAGATTACTTTAAGGATACAAATTTGTATTATTATTTTAATATATAGTAAAAAATATATTTTTTTTTAATCCACGAATATCTAGTAAACAGTTCTACTTATTTGTCTACGTCAATATACATATAATCTTGAAGTTTTGTGTGTTATTTTGCTTCTTTATATTTTTTTGAAATTTTAAATGTTTTGATGACAATTTCTCCGCGTTTTTATTTGATCTTTCGTGGTATTTTCAAGCACACGTCTTGATCATAACACTCGTCGACGTTATCGCACAACGTCAACTACAATAACGGCAATGGTGATGATAACAATGGTTACATTGATAACAATAATAATTATAATAACAATAATCAAATTATTATTATTATTGTAATTAAAATCATTACCGAAGTCGTCGTGGGACGGGCGATCACGGTGAATTGTGAATGAGCGGTTCTCGCGGCCGCGTCCATATGCCATCAATCTCCGGTGTGTGCGGCGCTGTCAGCCGTCCGGTGATATATAGACCTCCTACCATACGTATAATATTATTATGTGCATGCACTCCTCCGCACCACCCCCTCCATATACCACCCCCGGTCATCGAGCATCGCCCTCGCTGTAATACACGCGCACACATTATGTTATATATATTTATATAGGTACTGTGCTCTCGTCAGCTGCCGCGGATGACCTTTTTGCGCTGACTACTAAAGCTGTGCGGCCAAGTATAGTGCTGCACGTGTATAATATATTATATACCTATCCGGTACAACACCAAACAAAACGAAAAGAACACGGATTTTTGTACGCAATGTGTACGTATATATGTATGTCCACGGAGGTGTATGCCGACCTATACCTATACGCACATATATTATGTTCAACAAATATTATATTATAGGTAGGTATATACACTCGAAGACAACAATCCCCGTCCTAATGGTCATCTCCACTCGGTTGGCAATTTAAATTCTATTCGTCTTAATGAGACCATTCGGTGGCGTACATTACCGATCGTTTTTTTTCTCGTCGGTCTCGCCTCCCCTCCCCCTCCCCTTTCTACAGTCATCACAACACCACTTCTCGCGTCTCATCCGACGCCGCCGACGCTGTTGCGCGCATCACATGTATACAATTTATATATTATTATGTATAGGTACACTTGCTGTATTAACCACTCTGCTGCCGCGTTTTCGAAATCATATCGTCATCTTCACGTTTATTATTACCTGTTGCGCCTTGAGTATAATATGGTATATCTAGGTACAGGTACCGAAAATACAATATAATGCTGAGAAATGTAAGCGCGAAAACATTGAAAATCATAGCAATTATAGGTATATTATAAAAATATTATAATAAGTATATTAATATATACGCGGTCGGAACGTAGATATTTATCATCGAATGTATACGAGGGAAATGGATTAAACTGTCGTCTTGACGTTTCGACTAAATCACAATATAATAATGTATACTCCGTGCAGCGTGGGTAGGTGGGCGCTTAATATATTAGTTTCGCACTATATAATTATACCGTAAAAACTCGTTAGAAATCAAAGTCGGGCAATATATCACTGAAATTTGGGTACGATTAATTATTATACTACGAGCATACGTGAAGTAAAAATGTACAATAATGCGCATATTTGGAACGTTACGGTGACGACGACGATACAATAATAATATGATGATGATTTTCGTCGATGATCCGTCATTGCGATCAAACGGCAGACGCAGCGGCGGCCAGTGTGCTATATATAGCAGCTCTCTCGCGCGTAGAAATTCGAAAAACACCGCGATAATGCACATTATAATAACATTATATATTACAATATAGTACCTACCTCCAACCTATAATAATATATTATGAACTGCGGTCGACCGCATGCATTGACGCTGTATATACGTATTCTCTCGAATACAATAATAATAAATAGCCCCGTAAATAGCCGTGTGGCGCGTTTGCGGAATTCGAAATTTCCACACTGCACCTCCTCCCCGGCGACGGTTCTCGACCGCCCCGGCGGGCCTAGTGGCGACCATCTCATTTCTATGTTATATGGTAACTCGCGGAGACCATACGGAGGCGTTGCACACGCGAGCACATAATAATTTACGCGGATCGGAATACGCCAGTCGAGTTCAGCGCTGAAGCGTTCCATATAATACATACGTAATATATTATATTGTCGAGTCCGCCGCCGGTCCATCACACTCGAGAGCTCACACACTGCAGACGTTGGCACACGTATATGCTTACTGCATTAAAATATATTATACCTTATGGGATTGCTCGCAGAGTACCTACGCGGCACGTACCTAGGTGTATAATATACTTTATATTATTGCTATATAGTCAACAGTCTCGCTGTATAATAATAATAATAATATTAATACGGACCCGACGACCGTCATGGACATACTTTCGTTTTCCCTCGCGTGGAGTCGTCTAATTGGTCTAGCTATCGATTTTTCCCTACTTCTCCTCCACCGTGTTGGGTTTAGTTTTTTCCTCGTCATATACATATGTATTGCGCGTAAATAGTAAACATGTCGCGGCCCGCTACGGAGCAGTGCAGGAGAAAAAGGCGACGGCGCTAATGATGGAAGCGCGCGAGAGGATAAATAACAATATAATATATTATGTGACTTTTGCCACTGCGTGATTTTTTTTTAAATACGCGTTTAAATCTCAAGTCGATTTTTAAGTCGATACATTGTGACATTGTGATGAAATACAACGAAGACTTCTCCGGCGGCGGTGCATAGGTGGTTTCTCCTTAACGCGAGATTAACTCCTCGACGACTTAACGACTCTGCATGCACAATAATAATATATTCTTCATCATATTCACGTCAATATAATATATTACAATATATGATGACTCCATGCATAAAGATTGTAGTAGCTATATATTTTAAATCGACACTGCAGTAATTGTTAATATACTCTTGCAGCACTGCAGTATACATTACTATAAATTATAATATTGAGTTGTAGTATGCATGGTAAGGGTTGAGTAAATATTTCGATTATAATAATATATTATAATATAATGTGGGTACGAGTCAGCTGAAACCAGTTCCGAGAATTCGCAGTCGTGCGTCGTCAATGTGTCAGAATGCGAATCGATTCGACGTGGTTATGTATAATAGGTAGGTACGAGGTACATCAGTCCTCTTCTGAGGCGGAATTTCTTCGGACAAATTTCACGATCCGAAATTCGACGTCACATTATAATAATAGTATGATACATAATATTATTATTATGTGTTTGACGTAGCAGTGACGTTTCGAGAACGACCGGGGTTCTATGATGACGAGGCGTCGTTAATCGTAGGTAATAGTGCCGTGTACTGTAACGTGACGTATATTAGCATACCTAATGTATACGACGTGAAGGTTTTCGTGCGTCAGCGGATTATAATAATATTATATAAATATATAATATATGGGTGCGACTTGGTTACGAAAATTTTTTGTTGAAAAAATGCCCACCGGCCGCCAGGGTCGTCGCATCGGCCCTCAGTATATTATTCCCGGACGCGATGTCCGTCGGGCGTTATCGCGATGTTAGACACATTATATTTTATTACGCGATCGATGTTATTTTTTTCGCAACATTCTGCAGCAGCTAATGCGCACAATGTAATATATTGAGGTATAGGTATATTTTTAACATTCGATGTCTTCGGCACGAATCGATCAGTGGCCGGGACGGGATTAACGATGATAAAAATAATAGCATAATATTTATATAAATGTATAAAATGGCGCACATTATATTACAAAATATTCGTATAATAATATAATATAATATTTCGTATACGCGTTTACATACGTCAAACGGGTTATCGAGGTGCACAAGTAGATATACATAATATATAATAATATTGTTACTATTATTATCATCGTAATTATTGTTATTGTATGTTATATTATTATGTTTTCGTCGTTCTAATAAGCACGCCGTGTTGTTGCTGTTGTTTTTCAATTCAAATCTCCCGTTGATTTTTTTATGGGGCTACTTATTTCATATTATACAAGACGCGGTGGCCGGTCTCTGTTGTCGTTTCGTATTTTGTTTTCCGTTCCCCGCCGACGATAAACACGAGTTTCCGCAGTCCCGTCGACAGTTATTATCATTTATAGGTACCATAGGTACACGTCCAGGTATAATTTACATAATATAATATTATGCTCGTCGTTTTGTACGTATATAGTCTTCGTCACCATCATATTATTATAATTTGGTATATCACGGGCGGGACACGTGATTACTGCATCAGGTTCAGCGAAAGGCACTTGTCCCGCGTCAAAGTATTATAATATTATAAAATATATGTACTCAGTATTCACAGGGTCGTTTGTTGACAAAAAAAAAAAAACCCGTATCCACCCGTCCGACCGATATTATCATAATATTATAATATTGTTTTATTCGGTGCGTGGAAACCGTGCGTATAGGTTTATAATATGATATATTTTTATATTATATGATCCGAGAAGGCTACCACCGACCGATCGCGTTTCGTCCACTGCCGTCTGCCGATATACGATTCCACGTCGATATGACGTATTAATAATAATAAATTATAATAATCACAATAATAAAATAGCGGTGGCGATTAAACGTGAAATCAGAACGGCTTCGGGAATATACGACGACGCGTGTGTATATAGCTATTTATTTTGTTTATACGTTTTGAATTAATTAAACCGGACGGGAGCGTTGTCGTTTTGATGGAAAACGAATACGATGACCACGATAATGATAATAATTTTTTATTATTATTATTATTATCATTATTACATGCGACCGACCGACGGATGGACCGGCGACGCTGCGGGTGGCTGCAGATGACTAACATCATGCACAAGGCGAGCGGAGACGACGTATTATAATTAAGGTGCTCGCGACCGTTTCTCATTATTAATATTTTTTTTTTTCGCGTACTTGCACATAAAATAAAATGTTATATTTTACGCTGCCGCCGCCGCCACAATCTATTTATTATACGCGCGACGTACGTGCCTCCGTATCCGTTTTGTTGGCGCGACCGCTCGAGTAATTTATTTCATTAGCCAACGCCTACTATAATATAATTTATTATAATATACGCACAACAGATCCGCGTTTAACACACACGCGCGTGCGCTTCTCCTGCCGGTAGTTTACCGTAGATTACTACCGTCATTTTTACTGTGTATAAAATTATAAGATTTAGCAATATACGTAGGTATAGACACCGAAGATCTCTGTACGCGCGTATATAGTAATAATGTCGTGTAATATATTATCACGTACGGAACATAAACATACGGAAAATTAAAAAATCATCATCATCGTTATCATCGCTCTAACCAAGTTAGGCGGTCATTCGATCGGCGCGATTTGCGGTTGTTGCTCAGTTCTTCGACTCAACCGCCGTCGAAAACGAACGAAGTTAGGTGCGATGCACCGAGGCCAAAGTCGTATTCGGCGTCGTCGCGATTTTGCGGCATTCGGTTTCTATATGGGTACAAATATATAATTATTATTTAACGCATCGTCCACAGCGTTTGGTTGTAAAAAACGACGACGACGACGACGACGACGACGATATCTCGTCCTAACAAGGTCCGTCAGAGATTTATAGCGGTAATTCGAGTAAAATAAAAAAAAAATTCTCTGTTTTTTTATTCCTCACAACGCGATTCTCCCGCTACGTACACACTGTCGCCTATCGTTACGTTTATACTACGTGCAGCAGCGCAGTTACTGTCCCGCCGTAATGAGAGCGAATTATATAATTACGTATAATAATAATTATTATTATTATACGAGCGTACGCTATTATTATAATAATATATTTTTTAAAAAAAAGTATACACACGATCTCCACGACCAGACCCGACCGGATTGGCGGCGTGTCGTCGTCGTCGTCGTAGGTCACTGCATTCTCGGGCGTTAATTAACACGGGGCGTACCGCAGTATACAATATACATTATCGTGTAAGCACACGCATTATACTTCTATACGCATTGCGATGTACAGCAGGTAACTTATCCGCGTGCACTGCACCAACACGGTGGCGTGTTTGCGGGCTGCGGCGCAGGAGATTTCGGTCTGACCCTCAGCGATCGCGAGTCTCGAGTGCGTTTATAATAATATCATATAATCCTACTTATCAACGTTACGTATTGATAATTTAGTTGGTAATAATAATAATAATAATTAACACTTCGTTAATCCTTACGGTGGCACGGTGACATCCCGTTACTAACCTAACCTGCGGCCTTGCCCCAACCTTGAAAATTCCTAAATACGCATATAGAGCGTGTGTGCAAATAATAACAATTTTCAGGCGTACCTGGGCTCGGAGTATGAGAATATTATTACAGCGTATTATAATATTATGTATAGAAGTAATTATAATGATAACAGGTGCATAATGTTGTAGTACACCGAGACTGCTGCAGCTGTGTATACTTGAACGATGTACTTCCGCATTATCGGGATCGGTATGATCATATTTTATCGTTATAGGTAACATTATAAAAACTCACGAACCCGATTCATCTCCGAACGTCGTGTATCAATAATTATAATAATATACACGACCGTTTTCCGTTATTCATTTTCTTTAACGCCATGATGCACTTTCGCGGACACTGTGTACCGATGTCCGATCTATATCTATTTCTCTCAGTGGACGACGCGTAATCATCGCAATATATTATAATATTGTACGCCTATGAAAAAATTTAATAAAATAATATTTTAAACGCTTACACAGCGGCGGCACTTGTCCCACGATCTAACGCGCATACATAATAAATTGTCGTCGCGCACAACCAGTTTTTTTCTTCACATATAATTATGCTTATGTTTGTTTAACACGCGTGTAAAATATAAATAATTATTGTCCCATACACATATAAATATATACCTACACGTCTCGAATGTTCGGTGTAGGGACCTATATAATATTATGTATATTGTATGTATATTGTATAGCTATATATAACGCGCCGTTGTGTTATATATTATAATATGAGACCGTCCGATACTCCGATGGTTACATTTATTTATACATACATAGTATACTGGAGTAACATCATGTAGAGCAATTATTATTATTATCTGCAGATGGAAAGTGTGAACACACGCCATTCTCACTGCACCGCGTGTCTTGTCGAGTCTAACAGGTTATCGCGGTGCACCGGCGTGGTTGTGCAACCATACCGCCTGCTATACATATAATGCCGCCCACTCGGAGACTCCTAAAAAAGCTCGGCCGAACTCTTGCTTCAGCAGCAGATACAGCGGATATAATACGGTCGAAGCAGTCGCAGCATATAATAATATATTATAATAGTGTATATATTTCTAACGTTTATGCGGACTGCCATACTGAAGCCAAAGCCTGATTTATTATTTTTGTAGACGGGTACGCACACGACGTATCTGTATAACGAGGGGGTGGTTCCCATTAGAAAAAAAAATCCATGTACCAACTAAAAACGAAAAATGAATAGTTTTTTGGAAGTGCAGTGAGTGTGATTTTATATATTAAAGTTTAGAATTATAAAGTAGATTTAATATTTTATTAGTTAAGGAATGACGACGCGCCTGAAAAAGTAGTATAATAATGTAAGAACTATATTTTATTGTCCGACTCGTCCCCAGTTACGAAAACGATATTCCACGGTGATTATAATAATCTGCAGTAGAATCTCGTTGGCGCGACTTCGTAATAATAATAATAATAAACATAGTATAATAATATTATGATGTTATAATATACTATAATATACGGTGCACCGATATCTGTCGGGTATCGATTCGCCTTCAGTCTGGAGTTGCACTGCAGGTGTACGCGTAATTAATAAGTGCTAACCGATTTGCTCCTATTCGTAGGTATATAATATGTTGTTATTCCACAGTCGGTCGGCATGAGATCGAGTCGTTATGATAATTATTTATATATACATCGACGCGTTGGCGTGTCCCTGCAGTTGGTTATTATAACTTATTATACAACGACGCTGCTGTATAATCATCAACGTGGATATATTAATATCGCAATTAGAATTGTAACGCCGCCGCCCGAGTAATGATAATATTATAATAATATGTGTATGCATAGGTACGAGAGCATAATATTATAATATTATAGTAACACTGGTTTGTAAGCGCGTGGTAAAAGCGATACTCGTCGCGGCCGAGCGAAATCTCTTCTGCAGAGCGAGTAAGTTTCGAACTAGTTTTCCAGTTAAAACTCGATCGAGGACGGTCTCCCAATATATAATATGTAATGATATTATATTAGAATATTATAATAACACTAATACACTATATACCTATACGTACGATAATAAAGTAATATCATATTATTATTATTTTATGTACTTTTTCATACTAGTCCACATCCTATCAAGACGACACGTGATTTTATTTTTTTATTTTTATACAGTGACGACGACCTTACCCCACTGGTTTTTATTTTCCATTAGCCGCACACGGAGGATCTTACGTGCGCCGCAACAATATCGAAAAATAATCGTCTCGGACCTATATAATATGAAATGTTATTATTATTATCGTGCCTACAACCGTTCTCGCTCGCGATTTCTGAAGCGTCCGAGATCAGCTACGACGTGTATAATATAGGTGGTATATCTCTGATGCGTGTGTGTATATAACCGCGAAATCGTTTCGGTCGATTGCACGCGATCGAGCTCTGCGACGATTATAATAATAATAATTAACGTAGTTATTTTCCACAGGCCGCCGCGTATACGGACGAAAAGAAAATCATTGTGTGTGCGGTTGTTATACACACACACACACACACACACACATACGGCGTATTAAATTATTATTATTATTATTTTAAACGAAGCCACGTAATAATAATAATTCATCACTTTCTAAACGATTAATTGGTTTTCGGTTTTGTTTTGATTTTTTTTTTTTTTGTTTGCATTTCGGTCAGTGTGCAAAGCAATATTATCACAGAAGTCGACACGGCAGCACGCCGGCCAAGAGTGTACACAATTTATAGCTGCACGGTACCTATCACGCGCATATTATTATATATAGGTACTGCAGTACCTATACAGAGAAGACGTCGGCGGCGAGTGAGAAAGCACGATGAAAGGATTTATAACGTATATATAACCGTATTTTTTTTCTTACGCCACGCTTGACGGACCGTGAAAACTTCGAACATTATCTCTCCGTGTATCTCCTCGGCGTAGGTATAATATACCTATATGCGCATGAACGCATGCTCATTGTTTTAATACGCGCGGTTTTTTTTTTTTTATCATCCTTTATATTATTATTATATTATATTATATTCTTCTTCTTCTTCTTCTTTCCCTTGGTATCTCGATTTCGTCGTTCACCTCGTTACCTATATAATATATATATATATTATATTGTATAACATATATTCGTTGATAACATAACCAATACCTACGCAGGTGTATAAGTAGAATAATATTCTATCCTATATTATAGGTAGTCGAGTATAGGTACATGAAATAGGCACAACGTATATATAATATAACAATAAGCACTACGCCGTATATATTATTTTATTATGATACAGGTATGGATCGCGAATTCTTTAGGGCTTTCTTGACTGCGTTATCCAATTTCCACATTAAAGAAATACAATTTTTTACATTTTTTTCCGTGCAATACTGCTGTATATTAATGAATTATAATTAATTGAACATACTTTGATGACTCTGCCGCAAGTGTTATTGTTACGATACTATATCATTTAATATGTAATAACAATAATATAGTAAACTACATATCTATTACCTTGACAATAATATTGTATAATATACATGTATATATATCACCGCATCCGTCCTTGAGACGGTTTTCCAAAGCGTACACATCGCGTGTATATTATATGTATAAGGTATATTTTATTATACACATACTGCACACAATTTGAGGATCGACCTGCCAACCTTGATTGGTCTTAAAATGGAGCAGCAGATGCGGGAAGACGGACACTCACACACAACACAGAGACACACTCACACACACACGGCTCATAAATACTAACCCCAGTTCACCTTCGAGTTATTATTACGTTATCATTATCGTTTTGCTTTTCGTAATTATTAGATTATCATAATATTATGCGTAGGTATACTTATAGTATGCGTGTATTTAATATACGTGTGCACCCCCTCCTCTCGAACGGCGGCCCGAAAACGAGAGTAGGTACGCACAGTTCGCAACAGTGGTAGCCAGTGTAATCATTATATCGAGTACCTACATATAGTTATTATTATTATTATTATTATACAGCGTGGTTATCGTCCCCTCTATATATAGTTCCGAACGGGTTACAATGTACGCAGTTAAGTTAGATACTACCAACTACTACTATACTACTACTACTACTACTACTATTACTACAATACCACTACTACTAATACTACTATATGACTCCTGCCGTATATAAATTTATATGTTTTATAGGTAGGTTCACGTCCGTCTTCTTTGCGATGGCGCGATACGTGTAATAAATCATGCATGCGATGTACGGAGTATTATGATGTTATAGGTATTATTATTATAGGTACCTGCGTGGAGTATTATTCTATCGTTCTCAGATTTCGAATATCGAATTGAATATTATTGTATGAAAAATTGATAAATAATTACGACTTTTATCCACCGTAGTTTTATCCCCAGCAATATACCATACCAAGCAAGTGGGTTACGAGTATAACAAGTAGATAAACAATGATATAAATTATAACCGCGGGAGGTTTTATTTCACACACAGTGTGTGTCACACACTCATCTTTGCGTACCCATATTATGTGTGTTCTTGATTTCGTGCGCTTATAATATTTTACGAGCGATTTTGAACACGATAAGTAAGAACGCGAAGTTTATCAGAGGCGGCGGCGGCGGCGACGGCCAAAGAGAATAATAATAATATAATAAATTATTAAACATTTTTTTACGAGTAAAAAAAAATTAATTATTGCTTGCCGTCGCGCTCGAATAGAAATCCGTTTGCTCTGCACGTCGACGGATCTTTCAAATTCTATAAGTGCATCACAAATAATACCCATCGGGTCACTCGACGTGCATTTTTTAAGAGCGATGCCGAGCGCTAATCGTTTTCAAAAAAACGAATGCAATTTTTCGGCCCGCAACGCAATTATGTAACGGCGAACAACTACAACTGTAGGCATCGGATTCCGACATTGTTGCCGTCATTATTGCGCGGCCGAACAAATATAAAACGACGTGGACGATTAAAATAGTTTAGAGGAATTTCTAACACTACCCCTCATCTCGATCGTGTTAATGGAAATGGAACTGTATAATAAACTCGTGTAAGAATAAAGTTTAATCCTTCTATGGCAGTTTCAACTCCTGCAGGATTTACTACTATTGTTACACCGCCACTGCGGCTGCAGTTATATATTATATTGTATTATATTATATGAGAGATAATTTTTGCGCTCTCACAAATAGTTGCCGGCATGCTTCGAGTGCGAATATAATAATATACGTATACCTACGTATACGCATAGGAAACGAATATGGCGTGCGCTCCAATTTTTTAAACGCGATTATTCGTTCTGTTCTTTATATAGGACTAAAATTCTCTATGAACATTTAAGTCAAATAAAATCATGTAGGTAGGTAGATACACATTTTTCTTTCGGAACGATCAGTCCTAAAAATGGACAATTCAACTTGGCGTTTTTAGAAGATGCATTCAATATTGTATAACGCTGAATACATTATCTGCTGCACACGCGATATGTTATACATTAATCATAATCGATTTAAATTGTCGATGTGGCGGCGTATCGTTCAAAAAACGATAACGGTAATTGAATAATATTTACAGTGAGCAGTACACGCATACGAGTACAATATACCTATATAATCTATCCAGCAGGTAATGAAATTTAAATAAATTAAAAAGCCATTAAGAGAATATCACATTGCAGCCGTTCCTTTTACACAACGAGCAGTAGGTATACGCATATCGTAGAATAATGTACGGCGCATAATATAAGTATTACAATGCGGCAACGGATCTATTAATCTAATAATTGTATACGTAACTATATATTATGGTCATTGGTGGCTATTATATTATACATTATGCGCGTATATATATATAGATTATAGACGCACTTACGAACGAGTCCCTATTATGAAAATTCATTATTTTAAACACCTCTTATATTGATCTCGACGTATAATTATTATACTCGAAGTGCGATTTGACTCATCGTCTAGGTGTAGATAATAATATGTATAATGATACGCGTATACATATACGATTGTATATGTGTGGATACCTATACTCATATAGAGTGGCCTGTCTGCCTCTATTCAAATATATTGCAGCACAAAACGCATCGCCGCCGATTACAATGTTCGGACAATAATAGACATTATAACAACAATAATAATATGATTTATAATTGTGTACGAAATTACGTAGAAAACTCTTGTCAAAATCGCACCTACATCATTTAAATTATTATACTGAAACTAAAAACAATTTTGGAGTGAATCCGTCCGACGGTAATGATAGTTTGTGATTCTTGTTGCTTATAGCATGTATATAGTCATGACGAAAAATTTTGATCGTATCGAATGGATTTCTTATTATTTTTTTGCTAGTCATCTAGGACGTTAGGATTTGGAGGATAAGTGGTCAGAAAACTACAGCTATACAAATCGATGAAGTTTTCCAATATTTAAATTGTAATGTTTCGTCGAAGCCCAGAGATTTCAACATTGTAACATCTCAAGAGTATAAAAAAAACACTTCTCAACGTTTTCGTTCCAAAGCCCTTACCATTGTTATTAGTTGAGTTATATTGCTCTCTGAATGTACAGGAGAATATGTAATTGACGTACTCATTTCTCTAGTTTGGAGTTCGGAATACATATAGATGATGACCCACAGCGAGCGGACAATATCTAGTGTTTTTTTTTAAAAAATTCCTCCTGAAAATGTCGGTATTTTATGTTCTACATAATATAATATATCGTATACGTATAAACCACGGATATTTAAATTCAAATATAGACGGTATAGGTGCGCATATATCAGAAAATCTATCTTACCAACCTACTCATCGTATAATAAAATATATAGTATTACAGCTTCTCGCCACTCGACTCGACGTGGGCGGATATTGTGATATCCCAAGTGGGTACCCATATAACGATGTTTGAAAATTAATTTCGAATCGGCAATGAAAAAATTCTCGCCGACTATTCTACAGTCGATTTGGACAGTCATCGCGGGGCCCGAGTAGAATACGTCTCTCTGCACCGAAAGCGCTCGTATACCCGTATAACCTAAACATAATATGACGACGATGCCGATGCAAATAATAATAATAATAGTAACAACGGACGACACATCTGCACACACGCTGCACGCGCGTCAGCAAACTTCATCGTGAGGGCACGAGTCTCTGCGTTCGTGTGTAGTTCACGCTAAGACACACGACGAGCGGACGCGCGAGCGTTCGCGTCTCCGCAAACACGCCGTCCGTACGTATGCGAGACTTCCACCACACGCGCCGGCGACGCGGCGGCGGCGTCACGATCTCGAGCACACGCCGCCGTTCGTGTGTTTTGCCCGCGCACGCGCTTTTCTATATTGTAATATGCACACACACTGCAGTACGCCACAATAAAATAACATAATATAATAATAGTCGGTAGAGGTATTGGTAGGTACCTACCTATATAATATATATATAATAATATTATATTATAACACGAGCGGGCGCGCGCACAAACGGACCCAGCCTCCTCGGCGGTGAAAGCACATCGTCCGGGTCGATCATTAATAATAATATATAAATATAAATATATTATATTGTGCGCGTGTAGGTATCCAACAATAATGACACTGCGACTGCGGCGACGATAACACTATTATATTGTAGTTAAACTTTGCGCGTCGATATAGATATAGCGAAACGGAAAACGACGATAACTAATAAGTAATAATAATAATATACGATAAGAAACGGGCAAAAGTCCAACGATGCAGCTCGCACACACACACACACACACACACACACACACACACACACACACAATGGCATGAATAACAACAATGGTTGTTATCCGGTCGGCTACCGGGTACATATATGTATAATAATACTCCGTGAGGCGAGTTACTCGGATATACGTATAGGTATTACGCACAGGCAGCTGCTACAGGTGGGTGCGCGGGTATATATGGTAGCTAAATGTACGTATTATACGCGCCGTACGAAGACGACGGACTATAATATCATCGTTGTCGCCGCCGCTCCTCGAACCTATGTATACAGAGGCGGGATGTATATTGCATATATATATATATATATATATATATGTTAGCGCGCGTACGTACCTATAATATGTATGTATAATGGTCGGCGAGCGTAATATTCAATTTCGGATAACGGTAAACGGAACTTTTTCTCTCTCTCCGTCTCCGCGATCGCCGACCGATTATACACGCGAGAGCACGTGAAACCCGAATGCCATTTGAATAATGCGCGTCCGATATTATCACCGAGCGCTACACATATTTATACATGTACCCACCTATGTAGACGCGTTACGTGATTTACCGATATATCATTTACGATCATATAATACGCCGGTGGACAATTATTACTATTATCGTAGTTATGTATACGCGCCCGCGGACGCCGGACCCGATGCAAATATGTTACAGGTTATATACGTATGTAATATTGTCATAATATCGTTCGGCATGATATTGTTATGTCACGCGATCCGGCGACCGGCTGCCGAATCTGCGTCCGGATGTCGTATCGGAAGGCCCCGCGCTGCCCAGAGGTGACGAAATCTTCCAACAGCAGCTGTGCTGCAAACTGTAAACACGTCGAAAACTAATATTATACAGCGCGATCGTAATAGGTAGTATGCAAGTATAGGTACTTGCCGATCGCGCGCGGTGTCAATGCTCCGGAATCCATTATGCGCTAGCGTTTCCGTGTCATCCCGCCGCCGCTCGGAATGTAAATCGTCTCTCCCCGCAGCTCAATATTGTATCACGTGGCCCGATCGATTTAATATTACTATATTATATATGAGCGGCTCGTTATCGCGCACAGTTTTCCTGCCATGTGTATAATATGTATTATATAGCTACGGGTGCCACTGCACACGACTACCGTACGATGACAATAGAAAGGAATTCGCACAATTTTCGATCGAACTTACGATATCGGCGCGGTCGACCGCATAATATTATATGTGTACCTACCTACTATATAATATTATACGCAATGATATCCGCATATAAAACGTCCCGTAACGCGCCGCCGCGAGATGTGTACGCAAAAACGTATAGGCGCGCCGGAGAAAAACCATCGGGACGATCGTGAGATTATAACTGTCTCCTGTTCGGACGTATATAGGATCGCCGCCGTCACTGAAATAACATACACACACACACACACACACACAGTATATATATATAAATAGGCATTATATATTATATAAAGTGTAGCGCGGGCGGCAGGGGCTCAACGTGGCGGCTGACTGAACGACCGTCTGCCGCCGCCACGGTTATCGTACGACTTCATCGCCGACCGACGATTTCGAAAGAAAAAAACCTCGTATCTGCTTTCTCGCCCGATATATTCCACTTCTACACTATCCGGTGCAAAAAAAAAAAAACCGAACAAATCTATAGCTGTGGGTAAACGGGTTGCACTGCGAAGACGTTTAACTCTATCAACAACGTGTTCGATTAGTGTATAATGATATCCCTATTGCCTATACCTACCTAGTTAGGTTAGTTAGGTTATCTACAGTAAAAATCGTCTCTTACAAACAAATCCCGAAAAAGCAATTTAAAAATAAGTATAGGATTAACCACGATTCCTCGGATTCTTAATACAAAAATGATTAAACGAACAAATGTAAAACCAAATTATGTTTTGAGATGTTCGCCTCTTATATATAGGAGTTCGAAAACGTCTGCAACAGCTATATAACCACCATATGTGATCAGAATGTATTTATATAGGGTAGATGACATTTAAACAAGTATAATTATTTTTTTTTTGTTAAATGTTATTAAAGTTTCAATTAGAAAAATTAATTAGTTTGAAATTCAACAGATATACTCAACTGATATACACAAAAAATATAGGTATACCAATATAAAAAATATTAAATAAAATAAATATTAAAAATCCATATTGTATGCCAGAGTACTTAAATAGTTATAATAGCATTATCTTATATGACCATCATCGTGATATAATATATTCCTCTACAGCTTTTACTTTTGAAGCATCAGACATGGAAAGTTGTCATCTTTTTCCGTTTTAGATATTGGATTGTCTTCTGTACATACCTTTGAATAACCTTCTTCCAAATTGATAATTATTACTGTCTACCTTATTATATTCGGTTTATATACATGAAATATCTGCCTACGCAGTGTTTGTTGAACCTCGGGAGATCGATATTCCGCCGGATTAATAGTCGCGCGATGCGATTATACCGCGCAGATGAGGGTGATTGACAGCCGTCGATATCAGTGGAATCCCATTGAGCGGAGGAGAAATATAACGCGTAAATAAAAAACCGTGTCACGGCTCACGCGTCGCCGTATCTATGTACCCACGGATAATGGATTTTTTCGGTTTTGAAACTGATTTTGAATCGTTTTTGGCGCGCTTGTTCACCACGGTCCGGACGGTATTCGGGTCACGGACAACAATACGCGAGACGATCCTCGACGGCGGCGGCGGCCGTTGTTCGCGGCGGCTGACGCGCTTAATGATCTGCCTAAACGCATTTCAAACGACCGAAAACGATTTTAACGACGTCGAATCGTTGCGTCAGTATTATCGTTCGCGTACATATTTTAATATCAGGTAGGTACCTATATATATATATATATTTATTGTACGCTGTATTGTGTCCGCTTGGTCACGACGTGGGCCGAACCCGTGGGGGTGCGATCGTCGGAAAAGAAAACAAATAATCGACATCACATCACATTCGTCTGAAGCGAAAACAGATTGTCGAAAACGTATAATGGATGAGCACGTACAACACGTATAAGTAATAACACTATGATGCATTATAGTATCATCTTTGTATATTATTCCGATTTGCGTAATTATATTTTTTTCTTTTGAAATATTGTATATGGACATAATATTACGAATAATATTGTTCAGCTTATTAAATATTTGATATGAACAACAGGTCCCAAACATGTAATATTATTTCACAGCGCTAAAAAATTGTCTATAACCCAGAAATCACCAATATTCAATGTAACAAAAATAAGCGAATAAGGATTAATATGATTTTAATATATTTTGTAAAACGATAAGATCGACCTAGATTTTTTTTTAAAAACTGACTTGGATACAAATATTGTCCTCTCAACTGTTAAGAAAAAAAAAACGTCTGGAACATCGAAGGCCATCTTATATAGCCAACCTATATGTAGGTGCACGGTGTTTGTTGAACCTCAAGAGATCAATATTCCGTCGGATTATCAGTCACACGAATGGTTGTCAAAAACGTATAATGTATAAAATAGATGCTCGTATTATACATATTGTACGTACGTATTATTATATTATGCATGTCCACAATAAATGTAATAAATTCATCGAAACAACAATTTTTTCGACGTTTTTATTTTCTGAATGTATATTCTGCGCGGATCGGTCACAAATAAATAATACGGCACCGTACGTTCTGCCAAATATTTAAATCGTCCGAAGATTATGTAATATATAAAGCAGCGAACCAGAAATACGTTACGACGATGATGTATATTACTAATAATATAATACAATTTCGTCCGAGTTAAATAACTGTATATATAGCCGTTCGTTCGCATAATATACATTTATAACATTACAATACGGTTGGAAAGAGAGAACAATAGGAAAGCAGCCGGGTGCACGTATCAATTATATAGGTATATATATATATATATATGTACCTATGTAGTATACCTATGTATGTATCTACATCGGGTTTAGGCGAACGTCCGCGGAAAGATATGTTTCGGCGCGGCTACACGGTGCGCAACTTTCAGCGTCCCCGGGGCGATTGATATTCCTCGGAGATAATCGGACTACACTACATATTGACGGTCCGAGTTGTGTACCCATATTATAATACGTACCTATATATAAATATATATATTATGTATATGCATATAGGTACATAGTGGACGACTGGGCGGAGAAGAATGAAGTGAGCACTACATATATACCTATATATAGGTATCTACTGCTGAACACACATTTTATGTGATATTACCTAGGTATGTATATATATATCAGACGGACCGCGGGTGATCAGACGACCCGGAGTCTGTGCGAGGAAAATATAATATAGTGTCCCGGAGGCTCGAAACAGGTCGGCGGCGGCGGCGGAGTAATTATTTTTTATTATTTTATTTTTCGTCCGATACACAAATTATACGTATAGGTACGCGATATCGGCTATGTGGATTTTTTTCTCTCTCTTTTTATCGGCAAAGATAATTTGTAATTATTTACGAGGGCCGGCGGACGGGTGGTGGCGTTTTTCTGCAGATCGGCACGTCGACTGTACATAGATACCTATGCGCGATGACCGCCACGGCCGATGCCGCGTCCAGTTCGGACGAAAAAAATGTTCCGCTCGCAAAAAACTTCAAAACTGGGCCACAGCATCCGCGATTAGTGATCTCTCGTCCGCCGCCGCTCGCGAACATTGTGTTAAGGTAAGCATATATAATATTATAAATTATGTATATATATATACACGTCAACGGCGGAGAACGAATAATAATTTTCGACGACTTTCACCGGGGCAAAATAACATCATAAATAAATAAAGTCCGCGAGACGGGCGGCGTGGACGTCTACCGTATTCCGTTTTGCATGCAGTGCTCCTGTCGTGCGTGTTACCTAACCAGCAGCGCGCGAACAAAGTCAATAATAATATAATAGTAATAATAATAATAATAATAATAATAAAAATATTGCTGTCGCGCAAACGATGCAATTTCTCTCTCCATCGCCATCATCTCTCCGTGGCAGTGCATTGTAGTTCGATTCCGTCGTGCGTCGTCCGAACGTAAATCAATCATAAAAGGAACTATTATTTTTCCATCACTTCCCGATAGGAAGACATACTAACGTCTCGTCCATTCGGATTTTTCACACGAAAGCTGCGAAACGTTTCTACAATGTACGCACGGCGTAATTATTGTATATATACGAAGTGACGCGCGCACTCGGTGTCCAATTAGTTTGCAATAGTATGTAACTCGTATAATATATATTATATATTATAGTATAACCTGCATTCAAGTATGCCCACGCAGCCGCGGTACACACTGCGGTGTATATATAGGTAAGTATTATATATGTAGGGTACTATATGCACGATGTCCATCGATCGGTTGAAGATCGATCGATCCGACGACGACAGGAACGATAAAATACGACTTAAATACAAATGAAACACCGAGCGACGGTTATAGGTATTAGCGACTTATTATAGTCTTGGAAACACGCGACGCGTGGGCGTGCGGTTTGTCATCCGTCGTTTACGTCTTGTGCGCGTCTGGTGTAGGGTAAATATATTATACTTGCAATAATGTTATTATTATTATTATTGTTGTGCAGCCGGTGCGGAGCCGGAGACATGGCTGAATGCCACAGCCTAAGTAAGTCCATAGCTCGTGTTTATAGAGGTATATAACTTTACCTACATGTTTAGACGTCAGTATCTCGATGACATTCGTGGCACATGTAGCGGTAAATATCAATAATAATTTACTGTTATTGTTGGGTATTTCGATGGCTTGTGAAAAACGTGATTTCGCCCAATCAAGTGTTATATACTCTTTCAGTTAAGGCCGAAAAGTATATTTGTTGTAAAAGAGTTCGTTCACTTACGGGTTGTATTTCAAAACACTACACAAAATCTGTTTAACTTAAAGAAAATATTTTATTAATTATTTTATTATAAGAATATTTTGTACGACACAGTATTGTACGAATCGGCTACTTGTTCACGACTAACTCTTGCTTATTCTACGTTCTTGTCTTGGCGATGCAGTCGCTTACAAAAAAAATAAACATATTGCTTACACTACTATATTATTGTCTAATATGCTTACTAATCTAAAGTGTGTGCAAGGGGTTCTTAACACAAGGTTGATGACCATTTTTTGATTTGTATACTGCATATCACCACGGAATCGCGGTGTTGTAATTGTACCGTCACCTAACGATCAACGACGATAATATAATGAGAACTGTATTGCTCGTAGTATGTCTTTCAGCGATTATAAGTTATAATAGCTATTGCGTGAATAATGGGCAAGTTATCTTCTGTTATAAACTTATAACACTGCAGTCTGTTGCCAATAGGAGACTAAGAGTGATAGATCCACGGCGTGAAGACAGTTCTAAATTTTCGGTCTGCCGTGCATTAAACACTAACATATTATTTCGTAACCACATGCGTATACCTACGGCCGCAGAAGACGTAGCCCCGGACATAGATAGGTATAATCTCAAACTACCGAAGAAATACAATAAAATATTATTATAAACTCGTACCAGAACGAAACGATGGTTTGTTTTTTGACCACAGAGGAAACTATTAATATAAGATTATCGCCGCGGTGCAACTGTGCAAGTTGAATTACAATACCTAAGAGGAGAGAGTGTTCTACCGTCGACACATTTGCAGCTTGGTTGCTGTGTAACAACACTACGATAATATTATAATAATATAATAAATAATATATTATACTCATACACGTGAAATTATAATATAACAAACACGAATAACGTTTTCTTATAGTGGCATTCAATGCTAATTTAATTAAAAATGTTTAACAAGATGCACAATTGCGTCATTATTATATATCTACAATCGAATCGGATGTACAATCGCATTCTCGGGCAACAGTTCAATCCGATGGGAATAGTATAATAAAATATAATAATATAACATTGTGTGTATATTATCTGCAGCAACGCGAGAGTGCGTGTTTGTATATTTCTGGGCTCGTGTGTTATTATAATTCTTATGAATAATTATAGAAATGTGAAAAGAAACACCTAGCTAAGAGTATGTAATATACTTGGATATTAAACCTACTAATTTAGATCAGAAACCCGACAAAATTTTCGGTAAGACGTGTATTTTACGACTACGATCGGTAAAAAAATACACACTCGATCGACATCACACTATTTAATATCCAGAATCCTGCAGCGTAATATAATATTGGTTAATCGATCTTATTTTTATAAGTATTTAATTCGTTAATCAGAGAGCATTTTTTGATTTTTTATTTCGCCCCCAATTTTATATTCGATCGTAACTACCAAAGTATAATAAAATATTATGTACGAGCAAAAATAGAAATAATCGCGAACGTAAAATGTATCCATTTTATTCAATTAAAACTGGCGACGATCTAATCAATGTTTATAATTGGATTGTGTGTGTATTAAATTGTATTTTGTTTTTTATAGCCGTCCAAAGCGCACACTCGTATATAAACTATAATATAACATAACGATATGAAGATGATGATGATAATAATAATATTATATTCGTATAATATTCGTCGGACGGGTTCAAAAGTTTATCTCGACCACGGCAGCTAACGCAGCGGACGAGATTCAATTGACCGTATAGTACTATAACTACGTGTATAATATTTATATCGCTTACTGACCAGAGGTCGTTAATCGAAATTTACGTGATTATTATAATTTTTTATTTTTTTGGCGAGAGTTTCTTCTCGAAACATTTACGCGTGTTGCAGTCGTGTCGAGAGCGTTTCCTCCTTTCGACGTATACACATACTTACGACTACGCGAGACGTTTATATATGATGACAATATGTGCGAGCGCGTTCACGTGTGTGTGTAAGTACGACGTGTATCGGATAATAATAAAAATAAAAAATAAATCGAGCCGGGTCCGGAGCTGCAGGAACGGTGCCAGGCGCGTGCAGAGCGCATTCCTAAACAGAGGCGCATAATAATATGTGCAACAGTGCAGCGGCCGCAGCATCCTCGCCCATCGGTGCGGTAACTGGACCGGCGGCGGTAAGTGCATTTGCATGTCGTTGCACCGCTGCTGCAGCCGGCGACGACGGTGCAGTATAGGCGGAAGGGGTTGACGGCGCGATTATTATTATTATTATTACCATCACCGCCATATATATATATATATATGCATAATAATATAATACGTTGACGTGCCCCAGTTCGGTGTTTACTATATCTATATATACACGACACGAGTACTTATACCGCGGCGAGCTCAATGCCAACGGACGTTTATCCGCGTTGTACACGGTGGACGTTTATCCGCGGGCCGCAGCTTTCCACAGCAACAGCTGCAACGTCGAGTTGGAATTCCGTTTTCTCATTTTATAATTACAACGACATTTGCGGTCGAATCAAAACACTGAGTATCAGAAAGATTTGATAATAATATATCATATTATCTATCTTAATAAATCGTCGAACCCTCGCCATACTGCCACTCGCCCTGTGTTATATAGGTCCTATATATAATATATGCGAATATTAGTATCGCTATCACATTATGTACGGTAAAATCTTTCGATTTTTTACGCAAACGTATCGAAAATACTCTATTTAAGTATAGGTGATATCCGACGCACATCATCAATAGCATCGTACACACTGTACATGGTCAGCACATATCGATGACAACTTTAGACATGACGTTAAACCGATATCATTATATTATTATATAGTAGACGGCCTCGGTGGTGTAGTATATATAATACCTATACTTATAATATATTGTATATATTATATTGATGCGTCCGAAGGTTTTGAAGAGTGACCGACAAATAACTACACGATGCGCATAATATATAGTAATATATGTAACAAAATATGCTGTGTATGCCTATATACCGTGCAATATTGTTGTCACTACAGCAGCAAGATGACCAGTCTGCGTGACGCGGCGTTAAAAGTAATGATACATATAATGTACAAAAATGCGTCCGATATAACGGAAATTCACGTGAATTTTAGGCTAAACATATATTCAGATGATTTTAAACGACGCGCGTTGCAGGGAAAATCGTAATACGTACCTACTTATAATATACTGTCACGCGTGGGCTGAAGTGTTAACGATGTCGCACACGGCGCTCACATTATTATATTATTTAAAAAGAAAACCGTCGGCGGTTTTTCATTTTACGCGGTGAAAAATGATGCGAAACTGCGAAATTGCCAGCCGTTTTACATTTCGTAGAGGGGAATATAGTTTATATTTTTTTTCCTCTAATAAACCGCGAGTGTATATATATTTTCATACCTATAATAATAATAATATTATTATCGTCGAGGATCTTCGCGTGGTTTCACGAACCGGCATGCCCGGTTGATATATTATTATGTGTGCGTATTCGAATCGCTCGGGGGCAACCTAGTTTCGCGCGGATATACACTGCAGCAGGAGCAGCGGCAGCATCTCCCACCCACGTCCATATATACAATGTAATATATAATATTTTATATTGGGAGCCAATTGGTACGCGAGCGCCCGTGTGAGCAGTGTGTGTGTGTAATATACATATTATTATAATTTGTGTATAATATGTACATATATATACTTGTGTAAAGTAATACATATATATATACCGGCTCTGCCTCCGACCCGAACTTGCCACACGAATAATATTCGTTCGTGCCACACCGGCAGCGCAGCATCGCCGGCTGCAATTACCGCGCGAGCGTTCATTAACATACCGAAACACCGCCGCAATCCGAGTCGTTGTAGATACACAGTCGTCGTCGTCGTCTCGTCGTCCTAGTCGTCTCAGTCGTCGGCGAAATATCAAACGGGGATGATCATGTATATATATAGCGTAAATCATAGACGTGTAATAATAATTAGCTTATTAAAATTCAGACGTTACCTTTTAACCGTGAGCATAATATATATATTTATATACCTACGTATACGACTTTTATGCAGAGCTTATTATTGCGCATATATCATACATATACCTACATAAGATGTGGTGTGCACGCGATATCATATTATATTATAACACACGACTGGTGCAAGACTCTCTGGGCAAAACCGCGTCTTGTGCTGCACAGTCCGTCACGCGTAAAAACCGTATTATATATATATATATGTGTGTAGTATAGGTATTTCAAGATGAACCTAAAAAACGGTTTGTACATGATACGGCGTACCTACGTACTGCAGCAATACGTATAATAACGATTATACTGGTTTGACACTGTTTGTGGTGTAATATTTCACGAGCCCGTTAACGCAACATAATCCCAGTCTCGGCGAGCCCGCGCCTGTTCGTAGTCATATAATAATAATTTGTGTTTTATATATGTTTTATATGTATGTTACATTTAATGTATAATATAAAAGATTGAAATTAATTCGTTGTGTTTCAACTTTTCAGCCGTAATTTTCACGTCAAAATAATTATTATAATTCCTGCCTGCAGTATTCACAAACATCGCAGCCGATAATGAACGACGAAAGTGTAGAATTCGATACCTACAGGTTTTTATAAGTAAAAAATGTATCGTATCTTAACTTCTGGGTTTATATATATAACAAAATATGTATGTTTATATATACTTATATACACTCAGTTCGTAGGTATATACATCCGTTTCTGCGGCGATCGACATACATAGGAACAACGGTAGTATAATTATTAATAATAGGTAACGTACCTATTTCATTCAAGAAAAATATATAATTTATCAAAATTATAAAAATGTATCGTCATTATAATAAGGCACTTACACGTTTATGTTTATATGGCTATAATTTCTCGGTACGTATTTACTAATAGTATATTTTGTAGCGACACACATTTTTTTTGGGAACTTAAAATAAAATATTCTCTACAATATAATATAGGTCGTGTTTTTGTATATATAATTATGTAAACGAACAATAAAGTTATGAACTTAGAGAGTGTGTAATATGTAATAATATGTAGGTACTGTACTTATGTCTTATTAAATTATGAAAAAAAAAAAACAATACGAGTAGTAAATAAATAATCATTATATATTATAGGTAACAACCGATATTGAATCGGTAATATTTTTTCCAAACGATAATGTGAAAAATAAGTATCACCCAAATTATTATGGTAAACGGGAGGAAGAAATTAGCCGTAACGATTCGTTACGGCACCTTAGAAACTTGGGTGGACCTATTTATATACCTACGCGTGTGTATGCATTACAATATAATAAGTTCGGTTTCGGCAACGAGGTGTAAAGCAGTAACGGTGGTGGAGAAAATAATAAAAACAACTAGGATACGATCGCGTAGTGTTTTAGGAAATTTATTTATATAATACACTAATATAACGTGTGACCGATGAGCCCCCGAGGTTATTGATAATATTTTAATAACAGCATTATGATAATGACTACGGGAGGACCATAATTTTAACGTTAATTCTTTTAGCCTGCAGTATTCTATATAATATTGTATAGGTATATAATACATGCGTATTCTATAGGTACTATCGTAACGTATATAATATACCTACATAAAATCGATTTTATGTTTTTGTGTGTTTTGCATACCTGATTAGTAGATCATCTACAGACCGCCGTGGTCTGAGTCTGTGTCTTCGCAGCAACGAATAAAAATACGAAATATCTGCGTTTATCTGAAATCATAAACATAAAAATCAAGTGGTGGCCATATAAATACGAGCGTGCGGCATATATTAAGCGATTAAACCACTACACAGCAAAATTATAATAGGTATAGGTACCAGCTAATCAAATAATTGAAAATCAGTAGGTATATATAGTATTAAAAATGCGATTACCCATGTTACGTCGTCGTGGGAATGTCATACCAGCTGGTATAACTTCCAACTAGAGACCGACATGATTAAAAACGTGTTAATTATCTATATATGATGCAAAAAATATATGCACCAATACAATGATAAAAATTAATAAATATTATTAATTTTTTTCATATACTTATTTTAATCGTGTTGAATTACAAAATCTAAATAATAAAAATAATTTAAAAACTTAAATTAAATAACAGTTACTAATTGGTATTTCTCCTTTGCTTATGATAACTATTTAGATTTATAGTATAAGGACAAGATAAGTACATTATTAACACTAAAATACATTTGATGATACAATACAAGTACATTATATTTTGCTAGAAATTTTCAAAAATATTTTATAATTTATATAAATTATTTATTATAACACATACCAGCTACAACATAATGTAATGTACGAAGTCTACACTTTATAATGACAAAAAATAACTTAATCTCTCACCTATGCTTATTTTATGAGGTGAGTGGCGTAGGGCGTAGCCAGAGAGGGTTTTTGGGTATTCAACCCCCCATTGAAATTGTTCCCTCTAATGAGTGTATTATTTATATACGAAAACTGTAAAAAACTTGGTTTAATTTATACTTAACCCGTGGGGAGGGTTACCCCTACCTTATTTCATAATTTTGGCTACGCCACTATATGGGGTATGGGGTTTGCCAAAATTTACCTATCGTGAATATGATTTTATGACACCGATTAGATTTGAAAGGTATTGCCATCTCAAACTTTCGTCATTGGCATATAATGTACAATTGACGCATACAATTTCTAACAACTTCTTTGTCGTAATAATAATATAGTACCTATAGCATCTTTCTACATTATATATAGTACAAATTATATTATGGTGTACTATTATATATGCCTGCGAGACAGATTATTATTAATTTTTTTAATTACACGGCCGAGCGATCTCCACCCAAGCTTATACTCTGGGAGTATACACCTATGTATATAAATAATACATGTATTATGTATTTATAATATAGGTATAATATGTATTGTACAGATATTCGCAAAACTGCCGCGCTGTCGCTCAAAGTTTCGCCGATGGCACATCGGCTGCGGGCTGCAGATTTGTAAACGTATAATAAGAGTATATGCTCTCTTATATTATTATATATTGATACACGTATATTGATTTGTGACCCGATTCAGTGGCCGGTGTTATGACAAAAGGAATGTGTTCGCCACGCGCAAATCGACCGGGTCGAAAGTGGATCTGACGACGCGTAACGACGGAGATAACAATATTATCGTTTTTAATTAGATTAAAAAGAAATATAATAACGATAAAAGAATAAAAAAAAAACATATATATATATAAAAACGAGCTGAAAACAATAATAATAGCGATCGATAATAATAATAAGATCGGTGAAACCGTTCGATATAGTATTATACGATCGCACATGCGTGTGAGTGTGTGTGTGTCGTCTCTCGGAGAATCTGCTTTCGCCGCACGCGCGTCGTTATAATTCGCTTGACCGTTTAATCGATCCAATTTTGGACACTGCTACGACGGCGACCGCGAAGAATTTCACTTTGCATAGAAAGTAGACGTAAAAAGAATAATAATAATAATAATAAAATAATCAAACAAAAATTGGACTGACGAAACGTCGGCGGTTCGACGGCGCTGCGGCCGGCGACACGGTAATCTCGAAATAATTATAATTTTTTTTTTAAATGCTTCTCACGTGGGTATATATTGTTATTATTGTTATTTTTTAGACCGCAGTGCGGACGAGTGTAAATTAATATTATACGAGATCGTCGACGCAGCGTCCGTGGTATATATCGTAATATAATGTTATGTATAATAATATAACGATATTATTATAACAAACCGACAGCAGAGACAATCGCGCACTTCAGTCGTCGGAGATTAATGAACACGTTCGATGACCGCGGAGACGTCGATGAACGCAAAGACGACGTATTAATTGGTTATTAACGTGCGAGTCGCAGCGGATGACGTTTCGGTGGCATAGTTTTATTATTTTTTTATTTTTTCACAATATCGCGGTTATTATTATTATTATTATTATTGTCATTAACGCGGTTCACGTTACCTATGTATAATACATTATTATGCTTGTCGTGAGAAGAAAACGTCCGCGGCGGCGACATTAATATTACAACGTCAACACGTCGCCGCCCGTCGAGATAGTATATACTGCAGCCACTATAATTATATGATACGCGCGAGTACGCGTATATAATATTATGATATTATGTACACTTTCAATACATATAGAATATAGATAATATGAAAAATGTGTACTTATAACACGAATCTTATACATATACGACACAACTTTTGGATTTTTTACTATTTATTTGACTGTGCCATCGTCGACGATATTATATTATTACGATATCGTATACTACTTTTATACTTTATTAATTTAAGATAATCGTAACTGGTTTTGAGAAAATAATCTGTTTTTCTCGCCTCGGGTAGGTCGACGACGAAATATGTGTCGTAAAAACTGTTGCGCGCTCGGCATGATATTACAACATACATTCCTACAGGTCGCATTTCATTATAAAACTAAGAATTTTACTTTTTTCCGAAATATTATGATTGTTGTACAGTTTCCATTTTACTAAATTGTCGTGAATAGTTGCAGATCGCTGAGATTTGTATGTACACAACTATAAAGATTATATTATAATGCATTTTTAATTGATTGATAGGTAGTAATAGTTTTTATGTATTTTTCCTATTTTACGCGAATCGAGTCATATATAATAAATATATTCTTCGTTGACCGTTGGACCAAACTTACACTAATTTTCCATTCCGGCACATAATATTATACAAATTTGGCACATAAATATACGAAGGTATACATAGTAAACCTATGTAGTTAATTACAATGAGACTTGTATGTCCTCTATATAATTTTAGCCATACTGCAATATATAGTTGCTTGCATAAAATATTACAGCGATCCTCCATTATCGGGTGTAAAGTGTGAGTGTAACGAGTGTTTTAACTATACTTTATAAAAGTATCTTATAGGTATACTGTATAGTAGTGTAGTGGTGTATACACCCATATCATTCAAATAGTTGAACTACTGAGAGTCAATTCTTGATTCTTCGCACAAGTTCGGTACGACAACTGTAGTAGTGTAAGATCACTTAGATAATCACATATATCATGTACCTATGTCCTATATTGTATAATGTATCTAGTAACCACACCAACGGATAACATCATTAAGTGTAACAGTAAAAGTGTCCTACAAGTTTCATTTGGACCCCTAGCCAAAAGACTTCATCTCAATATGTAGTACCTACCTAAATATGTTAAATAGTCGCGGTTTGCAGGTACCTATATTATGATATCTATGTATAATATTATGCCGCACTGTCGTCGCATGCGATGCAAGTCTGCAGCAGTCTTACTACGGCTTAATTACATTCGCACTGGGTGGCGGTCGACGAAAGATCGGTAGGTACAAAAATTAACATTTTATTTTTTATTAAAAAAACCACCACCGCCGCTACCGCTGCGTAAATCTTCCATCGCGGTATCGTATTTCTCGTAATCCAATACCACGCACGTTATATGGGTCACGAGATAATATATATATATATCATAATATTATATATACCTATACCGAAATCCGCGTAATAACACGTTTCGTATACACATAATATTATATTATTATAATACACATAATATAACATGGCGGGATAAGACGCGCGATCCACCGCGGATGATGCTAATGTATTTTTCCATTACTCGCGAGCGCCCGTATATAATATGATCTGAATATGTGCGTGAATGTTAACCGTTCGTGTCCACGTACGTGATCCAATATAATATATAATACGAATTCGCTGCCGTTACTGGTGCTAGTGCTGCTGCTACTCATTACATTATACGCATCATATATTATAATATTATACGCGGCTATCGGTCGGCACGCGGTAGTAAAATAATAATAATAATAAATAAATAAAAAATGCCAGCAGTATGCGTTAGTATAGGTACCTATATATATGACGTGCGTGATGCAGCAGGCCAGAATAATATTATGTACGTAAGACTTAAAGCTAATTGATGTTGACGGGGCCCCATCGGGTTTCATTTATTTTTTTTTCTTAGATTTATTGGCGTAAAACAGACTGACCGAGCCTAATCGACCAGCGCCGTTAACATTAAAAGTATATACTATACCCATGTACTTATATACATATAGTATGCCCATATACCTACCTAATACAACATTATGTCGCTAAACTGTATTATTGTGGCTCTGCGCAATGTGTATAATCATAATTAATAACTATAATATGTATATAGGTATATCAATAATATATAATATATATATCCATGGTCTACAATACGCGTATTCTCTCTACAGCCGAACCACGACTATACACGTGGTTAATAGTCATATACGCAATACATAGTATATTAAATATATTATGGTATTTTGGTCGGAAAATCGATTACCACTCGAAGACCGCAATGCGGAAGGACCTGCAGTGCGTTGTACAATATAATAGATATAGGTAGGTACACCTTATGCTTGACGTGAATTTGCAACTACAGCATGTACGTCTATGCACATAATATTGTTTATTATACAAATATTTTAAAAACTTCTGCAGCTTCGCGCGGACTGAAACGAAACTATATATAGGTAATACAACCGTCGACGTGAAGGCATATGTGATTAGTAATAGGCACGATAATTGATCGATAATAATATAAATCTATATATATATATCCAAATAGCTAGCGACGAATAGAGTATAGGTAGTAATACAATATGGTATAGGTATAAGCATATAGTGTATAAATAATTGTATCACAGCAGTATTATATAATATATACAATAGGTATATATATAGGTACCGTTTAAAAGTAAACGTTTTCAAATATTTTATATAGGTATATATATATATATATAGATACTGGTACTGCAAGCAAAAACAGACGACTTTCTTTAAAACACAACTGCAGGCAGAAAATAATGTATATACATGTATACCTATGTTTATTCACTATGTATAGATGTATAGGTACAACACACGTTTTTCTCCGATAACGATCGTAAATTTACGTTTTGCGCACACGCGTGTGTTTGTGTGTGAGTATGTATTTTTTTTGTTTTAATTAAAGATATCATTGAGAAATTATAATTAATCATTTAATACCTACATATAATATTCCTATTATGCGATCGTACAGGACGATAAAAGAAAAATATTTACACAATCATCGCACACGTTATTATTGCTCGTCATTTGTATTATCTGTAAACGGTTAATGACACATAATATGATACTAAATAATATTGTAAAAAAATATTTTGTTTTTGATATCGGTTTTCAATCAACGGTGCATAAATATTATTTAGACAACATCTTTCGTTCATTTAAGGTAATGCGTAGATACGTCATCGTTTCCAAGGCCGTGATCGAACCAAATGTTTATTCCAATAGATACGAAATTTTTGAGGGGCGACCGGTGTCATTTTTTTTCGTTACTGCGGGGTACTTATATATATTTAATATGTAATTACTGTTACGTAACGCGACAAGACGTATTAGAATATTCGTTTTACGTTATAGTAGGTATACCTATTACATGTATTATAGCGCATAGTTCAGTTGTAAGCATGCAGTACCCGTTATAAAAGCGAGAGGTGCTGGAAACTTTAACGCCCGCAACGCTGTGACGATAGCAGAATTAAAAAGCACTGTTAAAATGTAGGTATATTAACTAGGTAGGTACTTGTAAATTTTTGTAACTTTATATACTTTAACAAAATAAAAATTAAGTTTGTGATGCTCTATATATACCTAATATAGGTACTGCACTGCTGCAGATGCAGTGCGAGGAATTATAGATCGTATTTAATTGCATACATTATAAAAATATTATATATAATGTAAATGCATTTACATAATCATGGTTATAAAAAAAAACTTACTCTTTTAGATAGCATGTACCTATATTGTATAATTACATATAATAATATATAATGTACATAACATTTGCTATAAAATTAATATTTTTTAATTTTTCGTTTGTAACTTAAATTCAATTGAATTACAAAGTAATTTATATAGATTTATTATCTTATTATATTCGTTGTGGTTAAAACTTAAGACTCTGTCGCTACACTTACTAATATAAACAATAAACATTGATAACATATATGTATAAGTATAACTATAAATATCTCCAATATATATATATTGACAGACGACGGTGTAGTGGAACATATACCTATAGTCTATACATTTGAAGCAGTTTATATTTTTACCGGCTCACTATAGCCGTCTGCTGGCATAATAGTATTTTTAAAAAAAAATGGCTTTATAAAATCATAATAATTTGTTTACCTTTGGCGAATCTATGTTCACAACAACCACGCATGGCAGGTATATAATATAATATGTGTTTGCAGTGAGTTACAAAAAACCGTATAAAAATTTTAAAGACTCAATATAATGTATTGCACTGTTTATTAGTGCTGCAGGTGTTTAATAAATGTATAATATCACGTGCGACCCATTAGTTAATCACATCTCGAATTCCTATTAGATATATAATTAATGTATAATATAATATTTGTTATAAAGATGGCTTATATGTGCACAAATCGTATGTCATAAAAATTATAAATATAGTAGGTACATAAGTATTATAGACATCAATTTAAGTTTAATTATAATATTAAATATATAGATACACAACAGGTTTTTTTTCTGCTTTTATATTCATTTAACTTCTAAGTATATAGTTATTAATAAACATTAGGTATTTGAAAATTTAAAGATAATTCATATTTATATATTAATTAACGGACTTAAAAAGTTTATTTTGGAAAATAATCTCACCTAAGACATGCAGTGTTCATTATAAGCTGTTAATACTACATAATATTATGTTTGTAACAACACGAGAAAAGAATATTGTACTACATTTTAATATCAACGCATAAGTGTAAAAAATAACGATAGTGAAGAGTCTTGCCCCCTGCAGATAATATAGGTAATCGTATCTTGTTCATGCTATTTATGTAGTAAATACCTATTATAAAATATATGAATGATGCATCATGCATTAGAGTATATAACGGCAGTAGTTTTAATAGATAGCATGAAGGAGAGGGGGACAGGGTATAGTGATAGAGGCTTATAGCACGTATAAATACCCGTAATATAATATTATTGCTAGCTACAGTAGAATCGATTCCTAAATAATCATTGTAGCTATTTAGGTACACATGATATATTATGTGTATTGGACATGACAAACATTGTTGGATCTTAGTTTTTATAAATCCTATTTTACAACAATAATTTATGATATGTTTGACATATAATAAGACTCGTTGCTTGCGCATAATATTATAATATAAATATATATATATATATATATATATAGGTAAGAGTTTGAATAACGTATAAGTATATATACGCGTTCATTCTATTAGTCGTACATTAGCATAATAGTGTAATACATATAGCGCCCGGGTCGATCCTATTATGATCTAACTCTACATCACTATAAAGGGGCCAACGACCAGCAAAAAATATGAACAAAAGCACGGGTTCGGAGTAAATGTATATATTTTTACATACGATTATCTCTTTTTGTCCTCTCTCTATCTGCTCTGCACCTATTCGGAATAAGTAAATTGGATCAAAGATGAATGGACCGGACATCGATCGATCAAACCTGGTGAAACTGAAAGTCTCGTTGCTGATCAATCGGCCGTTTTATGCTAATATTTTTCTGTTCGATGCCCGATGTTCGTATATTCACATTTGTAATAAATATTTTAATACCGGTAGCTCGATTTCCATCTTGTATACCTACGCCTCTGTCAAAATACAGTGAAAACCAGTCCCTGGCAAAAACTGACGTGTACCTACCTGTATATATATATGCATAATATATATAATATTATAACCGATATCCGGTAAACAGCATAGGGCATAGGATATATTATATTGAAATAGTATACACGTGTGCTAATCATACGAATACTACAATAATAGTACCTAATAATAATAATAATAATTATGATATCCAAAGATTTTGTCTTAACCACATAACATCCAGCACGTCATCTCAAACGACGTTGCAGTGCCATGATGTCGTGATCTATTAAATTTAATCAAAATTAAGTTCTAAAGGGTTCAACGGATTGGTACCCTCTTCAAAATGTAATCTACTGTTATATTATATACTGTAGTGTATCTATCACCATATTTATGTATTGTGTTATTACTTATTATAATTACAGATTGTAAGTTTTCAAATAAAAAATTTAAAAAAAAATAACGAAACATATAATAGGTAAATATATAATATAATACATAACTCCGCTATCCCCCACTCCGGGGCATGGCAGAAACTTACGGGTGCCCCACTAGAAATTCTGCCACAACACACACACGTGTACCAAAAACCAAACCAAAAACCAAACCAACACAAAAACCCACTACTGTTCCACCCAAAAACAGGCTAATAACCACGTAGTTGATGCCTTAAAAATAAAAAAAATAAATACATAACTATATGTATATATATATATATATATATTATACTCATAAGAATCGGTTTTAATGATTAAAGAGGGCGTGTTATAATACTAATGTGTCCACATCATATTATATTATGGCGTATTATTGTCATAAATCATAAAATATAATGATCATTTTAATATTGCATTAGGTCCTGGACCAGCGCGTGCTATAATCCTGTGTAATGTAGTATAAATTATAATATTGTTCGCGACAACCACCGCTGCCAAATAATTATAATAGCATCGTGACATCTGTAACATAATTATTATTATAATATCTTATTTATTTTAATTAGTTTATACAGCGTAGAGAAAACTGTAGAGAAATAAAGGTAATATAAATATATCAATCAACGAGAGTACCCAAAGTATATTATACCTACATAGTATAATTGCTTGCACCCGGTCGGGACCAGTTTTCGGGAATCTCATTTGAATATCAATGACAAAAATAATTTTGCGTTATTTTATTATTTATTTATTATTTTTTTTTTTTACTCTAATTGGCTGTGAAATTACGACTGCCCGCGGGAATCAACACAATGATACGTGTAACCGTATAACTATCGGCTGAAGTGTATAGTGTGTAAATAAATTTATGAATATATAGGTACTATGTAATATAGGTAGTAGGCACATATATTATAATGCAAAGATTGCGCTACGGTGCACGTGTCCACGTGCGTTACAGTCAAGTACGTACACGTTTATGGCTATAATATGTATATAAACGCGTACCACCGATATAACATTATGTGTTATAATAATAATAATAATATGCAATAATGCGCGTAAAGACAACAGTGACGGCTTGCAGACGTACATACACATATATCATATATTATTATAGTATTCGTCGGACATGTGCGATATACTCACACCACATCGTTATTGATGTTGCGCGGCGTACCTATATAAGTGTATTATGTAGGTATATTATATTGCTTCAGTACCGAACACTCATTAGTCATTACGAACAGAACGGCAATATATACCTAATTTCATAAATTGTATTATAATATATGTTATCCGACTAATAATAACAATAATAATTGTTTTTATTATTATTACCATCAGCATCGCGAACGAGCATCATATATAGGTACGCGAAACTTTCGACACGTCTGATAATGATAATGATAATAATAATAGTAATAATAATAATAATAACACAAGTGCAAAACGTCCGCGCGATTCGATTTGATACAGTTTGCGAAACATTCCTTTCGTCCAATTAAGGCGAAAGCGAAATAATTTTCAACCGTCTAGTCGGTTTACGAGGTTTTTACAAAATAAAATCACTATATACATATATGTGTTTACGTTACATATACATTATTATGATCTGTATCATATATTATATACAGCTGTAACTAATCGATGTACCTATATATTGTGATATCGTACGCCGAATGACGTCGGATATAGGTAGGTACGTTTACCTATATTTGTATATATTATAATACACTACGCGTTATATAGCATATCATTAATATTATATGATATACGATTTCGTAAAGAATATATTATCATTGTGTATATACCTATAGCTTTACACAATTAATACAGTATGTTTACGGGTGATCCATTTAACTGTAGGAAAATTTTTAATGTAACAATACCCATTTTTTTTGTGTTTTAGAAACAAAAATTTGTTCGTACCTATATGATTTGAAGTGTAATAATACATAATGTCATAATATAGTTTATAGCCAACTATATTTTAATTAACCTCTTATAGGTATAGACTATATTATAATGGGTACTTCCCATTAGATTTTCCCACCAGTTTTAACATCCATTATAATAAACTAAATTACTTCTTTATAAATAAACGTACTTAACAAAAATTACATTTTATAATTGAGAGATTTTGTTTGATGGAATCATCAATATTATATTATTATATTATTGATATTAATCATCATATTGAGCCGCATAGTAATAGTATAGTATATATTATGACAAATTTCCATAAAAAACTGAGAAATGAATGTTTTAAGTTTTCACTATTGATATCTATAAATCTATTTTAACCAAACATTTTTTTAGAAAAAATATTATTTGTTTTTTCTTTAGCTGCTGTAGAAAGTAGAAACTATATTCATTGAAAAATAAAAATTGCAATACTTTTTTATATAATAATTTTTTTATGTTACAAAAAGTTTAATATTGGCTGTTTTCTTGGTTTTTTAATTTACTTTTAGGCAGTCCATTTGTTTTTAATCTCATAATCTGCAAAAGTCGAATAAACTTTTCTCACAACGCATTCAGGTGTATTAATACCGGATTTCAAGTACATTTTTTTTATTAATAATATAAGCTTTTAAAGTTTAGATGGATTAATCAAAAAATTAAAAGTAAAGTACCCACTATATATACTAAACCACTCATTTAAACTTTAAATGCTTTTATATTACTATAAAAAGAAACCAATTATTATTAAATAATGATTTGCTGTTGATTATAAAAAAATAAAAATAGAGATTGTTAATATAGATAAAAATAAGTACAAAATTAGATTTATTTTTATAATTAATGTATAGGTATAGAGTTATAGTGTTCTACATATTTAAAAGTTTAAAATTAATTTAAACTACCTAGTTGAATTGGGTAAGTAAAGTGTAGCCTATACAATTAAATGAATCACCCTGTATACAATATGTATTGCAAAAATTATGACAATCAAGAACCACATATTATATTGTTATGTTATATTGGCAATAAATACTTTAAAGTATCAACCTATATATTATTTTTACTTTTTTCTTTTTTCGGCAATAATAGCTATTACGAAATTATTAACGATCGCGGATACTACCTATATATAACAAAATAGCTAGTCGTAACCCGGAAAACCCTCGTTTTTCATTCGTTTTGTGCCGTACCTAAACGACCGCGATGGGCAAACAATATGTATACATAATAATATATAATAGACGTGATGACGTAACGGAACCAATCTGTAACACTTTCGATTTCGTCGATTTCAATTTTTTTTTGCACATTTTATTTCCTCCACGCGTCCCACCTCTTACCACTGACGTTACAAATAATATGTGTATATATTACATGTTACATACATTATATTATGATATTATATACTATGTCTTATATACTTATGTATATATATATATTATGTGCATAACGTTTAGCTGTATCTGTATAGTGTATATATATCAATAGCCAATAGGTACTATTTGAATTTCAAGTCGATTGTGACGCCACAAGTAACATAGTTATATTATTGTGTATATATGTATTTTTCGAATCTACACTGTATGTATAATAACGTTTTACAATTTATGCTAAAAAAATTTAAGAAGTACATGCGCCCGCAATACTGTATACGGTATACCTGTTCCGATAATCACGTGGTTATTGTAAGTGTGGTTAGAGTATTAGCTTTAACTGTTGTTTCGGAATGGCTTGAATTTATTCTCTTTATACTATGATACGTATAGTAGGTATCCACATCGATCGGTATGCTACATCTACCTATGTCTTTCTTTTATTTTTGACGTTTTTCTTCGAAACGATATAATTTTCTACATCACATTGTCCGGTTATGACAATAATGCAACGGCCGCCCTCTGTCCAAATTATCATCAAATTATCATCTGCAAGCGCACCAGATATTCATATATATATATATATTTAGTGTTTATAATGCCGATCCGTGCAATCGATCGATCGCGTGTGTGTATATATTATTATAATATCGAAAAAAATAATACGCAGTGTACTTATATATATATATATACTTTGGTACCTACTCGTAGTCTGTGACCTAAAAATTACCATCCCGTGAATTGGTAATGTGCTTTTGAAAATAGAATATAATCTCGTATTAGAATCGAATATTATTATACTGTTATTATTATTATTATTATTATTATTATAATTATTCCTCTCTTTCAGTCACTCTGTCGGTCACCGTCTCGGATGTCTTATTATTTTTAGTTTCCTGTATGCCTGAACCTATTATACATATATAGGTACCTATATTGGAAATATTCATCGGCACGCATGCACGTATTATACCTACATCTGGTCGTACGTATCGTATGAATAAACTAATTTTCCTAGTATGACATAATGACTTGACATATATATTATTATTATTCTAGCTAAATATAACGTGTCCCGAAAGATGAATAGATCCTGACAAAAGAATTAGATTGTTATACTCATTATTGTCTTAAGCATCGTATTCTATACTCGCTGGACTGACAGCTCTTTTGTGGACACGGATTCATCGCGTTTATATTTCACTTTAGACATACATATTATAGGTACACGGAGTTGAGATTCTATAAACTCTTACAATTACTTTATTATTACTTTGTTGTTGACCCAAAGATTAACGTTCGCAATACTCAGTTACGCATGCTATGCGACTCGATCATTTTTTTGTTTTTTTATCATTATTAAAAATCATTAGGTAGGCACCACAATAAATATAATTTTTGTTACCAGCTATTATTTATATAATATAAAATCATGATATAGGTACCTAATGCGGACGTTATAGTAATATTTTAACGGTGGTGTAAGTGACGATTTGCTACAAAAATAATATTATACACTATAATCTTATTTACCGTCTCACGATGATAATATTATTATAATGTTTATGATTTAACCTTAATTGTATTCTTTATGCGTACCTAATTCATTCTTGATATTAAAATTAGTTCTCATCCGCTGAAAAGTAGTTAGGTATATATTAAACACTATACAGGTAACCTGCTATACAGTATTATTAGTGAGAAAACACAAAATATTATGTAATATTATGGATGTACTATATATTGTATATTATTATGTACAAATCTGAAACGTTAATTGATAACACGAGTTTACTGCGGACTGCGGAGTATTTCGGAATATTATTTTTATTTTTGGACGACTTTAATTCACATGAGCTACACAATTTGCGAACAGTATTCAAAAAGTACCTAGATAAAATATATAATATCTACCTACATATTATTGCTATTAATAAAATCTGCGAGACAACCGCGACTCTGCGTGGAAATTATCCACTCGCCACACATCGCGGGAGAATAAATAATATCGTAATTACAAGTACACGACGTAAAAGAAGAGCTTCCGACGTCGCGGGCGGGGTGTGCGCGGGTATCGGATTAACCATTGTTTCGTGCGTCGCCCCGGAGGTATTATCTGTACATATTATATATATATATACACGTGTACAATCGGAACTCGCGATAACCATCGCGTGGCTGGTAATTTTCTATATTATCAAATAGGTATAAGGTACATTATATTCCAACACAATGTTTTTCTCTCCACTCAGAGGCCGAAGAAAATGTTGAAAAACGTTCCAATTGTTTGCGATAATAACATTATTATCACAATAATATATTATTATATAGTATACCTATAGGCATATTCTTTCCGAATCGACACGAAATGATTATTACGCGAATTATTGTTGTTGGTACTATTATTTTGACGAATTTCGAAACGGTGGCCAGCCGAGTATAGGTAGGTACACAACGAGAAATCGATTGGGCAACCGCACAATGACTGCAGCAGTTGCACCGAAAATGTTCCCCCAAGAGAGACGTCATAATAATATTTTAATACACTTACCTACTTGTTGCTTATGGTTAGGTACGCGACGTATTAATAACGGGCGATCATTAACCCCGATCGGCGTGGACTATGATAGGGACACACCGAGACGGCAACCAAGAACAATGCCTCGTTTGTAGACATATAGACACGTTAACCCATATTTATTTCATAATATTTATTATTGTTTATTTGTTTATAGTTACTTGTACAATAACGTAAACTATAATGGCTTTATTCAATGAATATAATATATTAAAGCGACATAATGTAATATATGTATATTTTATAGGCACGCGATGGATCATCGTGTTCATTACGTATCTATTTTTTTCTTCCATTCATTTTATAACATTCAGGGAATATTGTATCATAAGTTTGGCTCGCGTAAATCGTGAAACCCGATCCGGTCACGTATAGTACCTACAACTCGCATACAATGTACGTCCGACAATGACCCCCCGAGTGTGCTAATGTTTTTAATAATAATGTATCATTTTATTTCTCACTATACCTACGAGGCTAACCTGACCTAACCTATACCTAGGTATACATTTCGTCTCTTTCCGCGTTGTATGTATATACGCGCGCAGATGGACTTGTCGGCATTTTACATAAAGTATAAACAATGCCACGCGCTAGCCGATCTCGCAAAGTCGAACGAGAAACGTGCCGTTTGGGAGCGGCCGTGCGGAAAAAATCGAGTCCTGTTGCACAACCACGGGAGATATCGCGTATTATACACAATATACCATACAGGTATATATATTTTTATATTATGCGAGGAGAACAATATTTTCGTGAAGAATTTATAAATGTGACCGAAAATGTCGCGGTAAATCGGTATTGTTCTTTGTGTGCAATGACGTATATAGCGCGTGGTGGATTATACGTATATTACGAAACAGAGTTTGCTCTTTTTTTCGGCTTCTTCAATACGCTTGTGGTTTTTATTATTTTTTTTCTACGAGATGTGTAACGAAAAAAGTAATCAATCATTCGTGACACAAAAGAACCGCGTGAATAAGAATGGAGACAACGGGGAACAATAACGATTGGGAAAAGTGAATTCGGATGAGAAAACTCGGTCAACGAAACAAAAAGTGATGGGGAGCGAGAGGAAAACCTCGACAATGTATAATAATAAAGTACCAATTACGCGCGTTTTCCTCAAAAATTGTCTCATATAATATGATTACATGTATAAAATTTACGTTATTTTTAAGTATATAAGGCGGCTTTCGTTATAGGGTATATAGGTATACCAAAGGTACCTACTCTTAATTACAAATTGATTTTCATAATTAAATAGACAGCTCGATGTATCCACTATATTATACAGAGATGTGTGATATTGGTTCTACATTATATATAATATCCTAGCAAATCAAAATTGATAATCTGAATTTTAATAGGTACCTATACGCGTATACTATAAATACTTATAACGTTAGCTAGCTCTCGGGCATCTTTATCATTAGGTATTTATAATGCATTATTTTAAAATTGATTAATTTATTGATATATTTTATTGAATACATATGGGTAATTTCTGTTTTTTATTACCTTACAGTCTACATAAAATAGTAATATGTAGTAACTAATTACAATATTACTTATATATGATGCTAACTTTGGTTTGATTAGAATATACATTTATAATATATAAAGAAATAGAACCTATCTATTATATTTTATTTAATACATTTAAATTATTGAAATAGTATTTAAAAATATATTTTATTATTTAGTATATTAATTAAATCAGGATTTCATACCTACGTTATGAAATAAAGAATAAAACATAGGTAGATACGTTTTATAGCCATAAATTACTATTTTATGATTTGAAGAGAATTTTATACTAATGAGAGTAATAATCCAATTCATAAGTTTATGATGCTTTGATGCATAACACAAAATTATAGGAATATTTTTCATCGTGTATTCAATTATAAATAGGCATTTGAAGTTAAAATTTAAATAATTATATAGGTAGGTAATTAAATTATATTCCCCACTAATATTCAGAAAACAATAAGGACTAAATAGATCTATATACCTAATTAATTGTATATAATTCGATAAAAAAGTTTATCATTTTAGTTAAATTTATAATTTTTATAATAATAGGTAAAAAAATATAAAATGTAACAATAATACATTTAGTATAGGTAAGTAAATATTTAATGGCAAAATACTATTTTTTTTTTCAAATTAATATTTTAATTTAAATAGGTATAACCGACGTATAAATAAAAATATAAAAATTTAAGTTGAATATTTTTTTTCCTGTTAGTTTTAATTTTAAATAGAAATATAGGTAACTACTGCTCACTTAAAAAAATGTCTTCTTTCCACATATTTATATCATATTTTCTTAAAAAAAAGGAAAACATGAATTTTTATTTTTATTTTTATTTTCAAATAAAATAATATTATTCAGTCTAGTTATTGATGCCTAGCAGCGCGTTTCCAAATAATAATATCTATATAATATCTATGTTATATATTAATATTATATAAATATAGAACCCCTAACGACTACCAAAAAAATATTCTTACCCAATGATCGGTCGAATGTCGGCTGGGCAGCAGATGCAGCGGCGGTGGCGTCGTCGTTGTTATCCTCACGCGGAACACACTTGGACACTTCAAAAGTTTAAACGGCCGTCACGTAACGAATATTTAATATTAGCATTCGCGTGGCCATGTCACAGTGGACGGCACAAAAACACCAAACGTTTTTGTTTCGCCGATCGATCGACAAAAACGGAAAAACGACAGATGTGATATTTAAGAGAATACGAACAAACTAACAAACAAACAAACCAAATCGCACGAAAACAAATATCGACAACAACAACTGTACAACGATAACCCGACGATAGAATAATAAATAATAATTATATTATTATATTATTTCTTATAAAAATTCACACGAACGAAACATTATTCACGTGAGGTTTAGACGATCACTGCGCGGTCCGATATTCTAACGATCTGCTGGCGACGATCGATATTATTCGCGATCACTGCCTATACAATAATAACTATTATGATCGTCGTCGCGCGTCGTGTGCGTTGTGTGCCGCGACGTCGAGAGAGTGTTGTTCGCGTATCGGATGCGTCTGTTCCACTGCCGGGCCGGAGGACAACCCAGTTTCGCCCGGCGCGTCTTCGTCGGCCGCCGCCGCCACCGCCACCGTTACCGACGAGTTCCCCCCACCGGCCGCCCCCGTTCGTTCGACCGTCCGTCCGTCCGTCCGTCGGCCCGTCCGTCCGTCCGCCGCGCCGGCCGGAGCGATCCCACTCGGGCCGAGTAGCGCGAAAAAATAACGTTAGCGGCGCGCGCGCGGTCAGTTACAGTATTACAATAATAATACGCGAGCGAGAGCGCGCACACGCACGCGGTATAAACCGCAACAAACGGCCGAGGTACCGCCGCCGTACACTTTTGCTTTCCGCGCCCGGGTGACACGCGACTCATCTCTCTCGCTCGCACGGTGGCCCAGTTACGGGTCCGGAGGAGGCTGCGGCGGCGGAAGAGCGGCCGGAGGAGGTGGTGTAGGAGTAAATCGTCGTCGGCGCGGGGTGGGAGAGAAGGCAGCGGGGCGGGGCCGTCTAGTGGCGAGGGGGGCGAAACGGGGCGGCGCCCGGTTCGCCCGGCAGTGGGGCACGGTGACGGGTTGGCCGTCGCGCGAGTTGTCGCGGCGCCGACGCCGTAGCGCCCGCCAAGTCCGCGACGGCCGCGTGCTGCCGGTGCTGCCCGCGGTGGCGGCATCGGCGGTGCCGGTGAGAGGAAGCCCCCGAAGGACGACCACGACGCTCCGTACCCGCTGTCGGCACTCGGCAGTGCGCCGCCGACGCCGGTAGCGCGCGCTCGCGCTTTTTGCCCGTTCGCGTGGCCACCTTTTTTCTCGTTAGTATTTTCTGTAAACTAACTTGTTAATAATAAGAAAATATGTCCCCCGACGATGAGCCGTTGGCTGCCGAGACACACTTATTAATAATAATATTATATTATTTTATACTGTTCTAACTTCTAAGCCACAAATAGTATGAAGTTATCCATCAACTTTTAAGTGTGGGGCTTTCATGGCTTTTATACAACATGTTAGTACCTATATAGGTACCCTATGTAAATAAACCCTTTATACATTATAATATTAAAAAATAATGAGTATTTAATATTTTACCTATTTTATGAAATTAAAAAGTATTGTATATTATTATACGAAAATTTGGATATTGAGCATATTACTTATTTTGTAGCTAACGCATCCTATACATAAATAAAAAATGTGTTCTTTCGACTATTACTATAGTAGTAAGTATAAGTAAAAATTAATTAATAAGTATCTAAAATACGAATACCTAAATAAAGATTAAAGGTACTATAAAATATTAAAATATATAGTCTATATTATATGCATACACTATTAAATATATCTACATCACATTGCTATAATCGCTATCATGCAGATTCAAATAGGTCTTATATAATTTAAGAGTACCTAGCTGTATGGCTATATTATATATAATTACCAAATCATATTTGTTCATTGGTTTACTGCGCGTAATTAGTGTTATTCAATATTATTAAAAAGTTAAGTCATTAAATGATCATTTTAATTGTATCTATTTAACCTGCAAGTTTTCTGTAAATAATAACGGTAGGTAGTTCGGATGTGAAAGTTATTCCTGCAGGTTTTATAAAAACTTACGTTAAACAAGTAGAATGCTACTAGATATATGTTTCCTATGCAAGGAAACTTGAAGAATCATAGCTGATAGGTTTTTGGATTTATAGTGTGGTGAAAAAATATCTAGTAGCATGCTTACTTAACAAAAATACACTCATGCAATTTTTCATTCTCATCGTTAAAGTGGTTTAACAATATTGCTTATAGTGTTTTAGTAGGTATCTACTTTTTCCACTTTAAGTGCGTATACAATTATTGCTTCAAAATATACTATACAGATGATGAAGAAGTTCGGAAATGGTCATTATATAGGAATACACTATAGTTATAGGACTGATAAACAATAATATGATTTAATTAATAAAAAGATTAAACATTTTACCTAATAATAAATGTGCGGCAATGTTATTTCAGCTTTATGTACGCTGCAGGTAAACATATATTTTCAAACAGTAATATTTATAAACGTTTCTAAATTTGTTGAACACTTTAAGGTACCTATTATATATTATACTTATTTAATACTCGTACAAGTTACAGATTTTGTCAGAGGTTTTAACACTTTATACAATAGGTAATATTTTCCAAATTAATTTCTTATGGGATTGAAACATTCTTTTAAAATGTATTTATGCCTCAATTGTTATTATACTCAATTAATATATGTTAAGAATTGTATTAAAAACTGCTCCAAAACATTTAAAGTTACACCTACTGAGGGTGCCTCAAGGTTCTCATTTAGCTCCTTTTCTTTGCCTCTTATATATTGATAGTATTTAATCTTAAATTATATTGTTCGGAGATGAACAGTTTTTGTCACTATGTAGTATGTTCCGGGTTTGTCACCTATCCACGAACTAGGGGCAGATGACGTTACTTACTCTCAACCACGTTGCGTAATCGATTATAGCCACCATGCCGCACGCCAAGCCAAGCAAAGCGATTTAAATGTTCTTTATAGTCGGTGGATACACCGTTAATCAGTTATCTCTTAATGTAAACAAGTGTACCTACAACTGTCTCGTATATTTTTTGCTTACTATAGTTCTATTTATTCTTTAATTATAAATTATAATATCGAGACATTAATTGGCTGGAAAAATTGCAAGGAAATTTAAATTTAAGGGATGGTAAAATAATTTTAAATAATCACATTAAGTTTATTAAGAATACAGCAATGGAACTCTTAGGAAATTTAGAAAGCTGTTGTACAACGTTTAAGAATTTTAATGCATTACAAAAGGTTAACTGTTCTTATAATATCTGGCCAAATGAAGATTATTGATTACAGTGGTGTAGTCTTCCCTTTTAGAAGGTTATAAAAAAAGACTCTTGGAAACGGTCCAGAATGCGTTTTTACGTTTCCTTTGTTTTAATTGCAACGTTAGCTTATTTTCATATAATTCGTCAGTGATCTAATTATACACACCATGTATCATATAATACCTATGTCATTTAATGCTTTCTTCTATATATTTGTATTTTGATTTATTGAATCGCGCGCTTCCAAACATTGCAGGATTTTATTAATATATAGGCATATTGTTAAATTAACAATAAATAAATAATAATTATATTATTGCAGTTAATTCAATATCTAGTTGGGTAAAAATCAATACAACTAATATCACATTAAAATACTATAATATGCGTATAGTTATATGTACTTTAAAAGATATTAAATTTGTATGTGATAATATATAATAATATACCTACTTAACAATTTCAGAGTACTGAAAAAAATCGAACCTATCTATATCGTTTTTGTACGAAAAAAGCTTTTGAAACCTATTAATAATGCCCAGAAAAAAAAAAGTCCATGTCTATTTATAAATTGTTGCCATTATTTACATATTATATTACTTTCGAACGTAGTATAAAATATATGATATATACCTAGGTCCATTTTTTTTACAAATATATTGAAAAAAAAAAAATGAAATCTTTGACACGGACAACGCCGGGTGGGACAGCTGTAGTTTATTATACAGGTAGATAGGTACTAGATAAAGTGTCAACCGCAGCACACAACAGAAATGTTTTCATTACTTTTTATAAATATTGTATTAATATATTATATATACCTATATTGGTGATATTAAGATATATTATAATATTTGCAGTTCAGAGGTGCAGTATATAGAAAATTACGTATTTTTCTCCTTCGTATTTTTCAATAGACATTATAATATATAATATATAGTACCTACAATTTATATAGCCATATTATATATTATATATATATATATACACGTGATTTTCTGATCTATGGGTGTACATGTTTTGGATTCAATTGCACTAGGTACCTTAGATATATAGGTATTAGTTAGGTATACATATTTATCCCATGTTTCGTTTCATAAATATAGGTAGGTATATATAATGTATTAATGTATAGAAAGTCCAATAACAGAAAAGTAGATAAATCACGAAATATAAGTTTACACGAACTATACGCGGCAGTACAAAATGTTTTTGTATCAGTATATTTTGTATTATGGTAGGAGGGATTTGTTCCAATAAGTCAATACTCTTATATATTGCAGCATTTATACGGTGACATTGGTCACGATAGGTTTTGTGCAGAATAGTATTCTGGTTGGGGGGAGTCAATATAAGGAGTGATTTTCAGCCCCTCATAAGTGCCATAACCTGTTTTCAAAATGGCTACCACATAGGCCTTATTATATTTTTTTTTTTTATTAAAAATAGTTAAAACGGGAAAAATAATATGTACAATAGTGTTAACTTTATAAGGTAATAAGTAGTATTGCTTGTATTCCAGAATACAGTTTGGCAACATCGCACGGGTTTAACACATTTTCATTAAAAATATTTCGGGCGCAAATGGGTTATGATTTCGGGCGCAAGTGGGTTTTAAAAAAGGTGTGGTGGTCGCAAATGGTTTGCACCAGTTGTTACAAACATTATCATCGGTACGCAATCCGATTTTTTTAGACCTACCACACAGAAATCTTTATAATACATGTATAGGTAAATTATATATGTCTTTATTATGACCATACGCCGTAAGGGCGCATGTAAATTCCATCGATTACGACCTTTTTTTCATGTAATTTTACAGATACTTTTTAACTACCCGAAAAAACATTATGTAGGTAATAGTTACTTGCATAATTTATGTTAGTACAGATTTATTATATATTTATTGTATTTAGATACAATAATTTAAAAAAAATAAATCATTATAAATAATTATCAAGAATCATCACTATATAGTTAGTTAAAATATAATAAATATAAAAAAATATATAGCTATTAATAATAATTAACATTATGTAAGTAATAGCTGGTACTTATACTAATTTGTATACATTGCGTTGATGCGTCGTTTAGATAAGACAATCAAAAGTTGAAGTGTAGCTATACTAAAAATAGTTGAAATCTGTAGATTTTACCATGTTTTTAGGTCAAAAATACGTAGGTACCGGTGGAATTTACATTTTTTTTTCAAGTAGAAAAAATGTCTCGGTGGAATTTTCATATTATAAATCCAATCTTATATATTTATGTTTGAAAAAAATGTATATTTAATATTTCTACAGACCATAGTAGTAATAAAATAAGTAGGTACCTAGAAAAAGGCAACCTTATAAATAAACAAAAAAAATCATTTTTCCTTGAGCCAAAATCTATATTATTTTGTAAGATATCCTAAAGGAGATACTATGCCCCCCGCTACTTTAATTAATATGAATGGTTTTATCACTTGCAAAAAATAGTAAATAGTGGTTACGGCAAAATTTCAACAGGACATATAGAACCGCTGACACAAAAGAATTTTACCAACACCACAGGTGTGTTTGTGGTCTTCATCAGAGATTTTTAACTTTACCCCACCACCCTCCCTTTGGTTTATATTTTTGCGGGCGCTCTTGCTTCAGCTACCTATAGGGGTTAAAAAAATACACTATATATATCCTAAAACGGTCCAGTAGATTTTGAGTCATTAACTAACAAACTATAACAGACAGACAAATTAACATATATTTATAATATATATATATATATATTATAATTTATTTCTGACTCATGTGCCCTAAAACTGATAACAGTTGAGCAGATCGGAACAATTTTACATTTTTAACATGTTCAGTAGATGTCGAATAATGAGGTATTTATTTCAGGTACCACTGAGGGGAGGTCACATTGATCAGCACTCAAGGTTAGGTTGAAAGTCAGGCAGAAAGTCATAACTTATTGTTCTGACGAAACGCGTAGGTATGTGTTCATTAATAGGTACGCGTCTAATTGTATGACATTTTTTTTAGAAAACAATGTGAATAACGTAAACGAAGATAAAAAATATAGAATAGCGAGTAATCGCAATAAAATATGTGTTCAAAAAATTCACAGTCAATATATGCTTTCATACAATGAATTTTGATGTATAGGCAATAGGCATATTGAAGTATACTATCGTAATATTTTGTTTAAGCGTTTAAAAAAAAATGTATTTAGTCCAATCTTCACTTTGATATTACGAAATTATTTCTTTTGAAAACATGCGTGTTTCAGGCATCTTCAAAATGCATGAGAGATTGTTATTGTTTGTTTGACGCTGTTTATGAACTCAATAAAGTTGAATAGGTTGTACTCAATAGGTGTTCGAATAGAGAACACATTTTGTTGATGTTTTTTTTGAATTGGTCAATTCTAAAGGCTGTGCCGATCAGGAATGTCTTGGAATTGCTTTTTTGATCTTCATCTTTATACGTTTACCTATACCTAGTACCTATTATACTAAGGAGAGCCCATGATAATATGTCATCACTACTACAGATTGGATACTCTGACAAGCTCTACCTATATAATTTTATATTATTTTTTTTCATAAATATTTATATTAAGACTGAAAAATAATAATTTACTGGAATAATTTTGAAAAAATAAATAATAAGTTCCAAAAAAAGTTCGTAAACCATAATCAGTCGGTTTTTATCAGTTTTTTAATATCTGTTAACAAATAACAACCACTGTAGACACTATATATTATATATTTTATTAAATATAGGTATTAAATACAAATACGGCGAGAAAGGAAGTATTGCATTAACCATGTCCATTTTAAATCAGTTGTCATTATACTATTTTAAGTAACTATTTATTTTGTATACCGATTACCCACGTTAGTTTAACGGCGTTACGGTTAGTATTGTTATTCAATGAGTCTGGATTGATAATATACTAATGCGATTATTAAAATCGTATTTTTATCACAATATTTTAGTGTATATTTCAATTTACACAAAAGACCCATATTTAGGTATTTTTATAAAAAGATTTTTTAATATTATTAAAATTGCAGTTCTTTTGAATTAGTAATGGTTGGATATAGTGCAATAATCTTCAGCTTATTTTTATTTCAAATTTAGGATGACAAGTTAATTATAGACCCGCACAATGACCTGCAACTCGAATTTAAACAGTTTTTTTTTTTTGTAATGATTTATTTTATAATAAGACTTCTACTATTTTTTCCGTTATTTAAGCTTGATGACATTATAGTTGTCATCTGACAGTATAGCTCAAAAATATTAAATTAGGTACTTACCTCGGTATTATAGCTATAATTAAAATCAATAAAATCTATTACCACTATTTTTTCCATTCAAAATACTATGATGTAAGAAATACGCTCAATAGTCAACATAATATTATATAGGTATAAATGTCATTATCTTTTGAGTATAAGAAGATTAACATTAAAATGTATTCGTATAATAATTATATTTATAAGGTATGGTACATAAATATATAGGCACTGCGGACTGTGGAATATGGTAATTATAATACACTTTTATCAGATACCTATACTATACATTTTATAATATAGGTAGCTCGTCTTATATTAACTTGTTTCTGATTAGTAAACCTTATATAATACACAATAATTATTTGGCAAATAAGATGTTAAATAAGAGGATAATAAACACAACTCGTATCTTAATTTAAGATATTTATATGTAAATTAAATTATACAAATATTTCAATATACATATAAATTGCAATCAGATAATAATATAAAAATAAGTACAAAATAAATTCTATATAATTGGATAATATCAATTCGGATGTGTACCTACGGGTTACGGCCTTGAGGCACAGTAAGACAACATTTAAAAACTACACTTTACCCAAAATGCAGAAACAAACTATTTACATTATTCATACTTTTCGATTGGATGGTTTAAGTATAGGTATTCTATGGATTTATATTTGATAAAAAAATAAAAGTACCTATATACAATGTACCTATCATATTACGTAAAAAGCAATAAGTTAAAATTAATATTTTGAATGTTAAGGGGAAATTCAGAAAAATATTCCAAGGTTGTACCCCAGCCATCCTAATCCTTATACGTATCTAAATAATATTTTTATAAAAGTAAAATACCACGAACTCACACATTCATTGCTATTTATAAAAAATATTCCTAGCGCAACTAATTAAGGAATTTGGAATATTTGTTCCTTTAATGCTCAGCTTTGATGCAAAATAATAATGAATTTAAGATAATTCACATTTTAAAGATGTGCTCTCCTAAGGATTTTGTCCCAGCAAACGGAAATAAAATATTTTTTGCTTACTTATATAAAATGTATACATTTAATGGTTGTTATTGACTACAAATTATAATCTTATATTACTATTACAATTAATAGAAAAATTGCGTGGTATTGGCCGCTCAACGTTGTCATATTGAAAAAAACTATATTATTTAATGATTATCATTTATTATTTTACTTTTTCTTAATCTATATATATAAAAATAGAGCCAAAAATGTATAACAATTCATTAATTGAGAACGGCTGGGCAGATTTGGCTCAATTTTTTTTTTAAGATTTTCCTAATTACCAGGAGAAGGTTTTAATGAAAGAAAATTTTGGAAAAATCCAATTTTTTTCAACGTGAAAAATATTATTTGATAATATCGAATATTAATTGATTATATCGATTTAAATATTATTGAGTGTTTCGTAATTACCATGGAAATCAAATAAATAAATAAATAATAAAAATAAAAAAAATGAAAGGTACTTGAATGGTTTAGATTCACAATTGGACCGGGTTGGCTCAACTCGGGGATGTGCTCAAACAGGGATTTTGAGATTTACGATGGGCACTATGGTTTTTAAATCGTTGTTATTGGTTATAGGAGAAATAATTAGTAGAAATAAGTATTTATTATTCTTATTGGTTGCCAAAGGTTAATCGGGCAGATCAGGTACAACTGGTACAAATCGAATTTTTGCAAATACAGCTGCTCATCGGCGTTGTTCGCGATCCGACGTAATCGGATTGCCTACCAGGGTGGCTAAGTTCCACCTATACTGCAGCGAGTTACAGACAAAATCACAATCACAATTCTTTTAATAGTTGTCATATTTTACGGGCAACAAAGTGCGCGGGATCAGCTAGTAGTTCATAATATATAGGTACGTTTTGTCGTTATTGAGATGAGTCAGCCAGCGAGCGTTGGCATCAAATAAAACACTCGAAGTCCAAAAGTTTTTACGCTCGAGTAACAACCCTATTGTACCAAATATACATTCTAGTTTTTCTATTTTGACTTACAATTTTTTTTTCAACTAACAACAATTAAACAAACACATTTTTCCTCAACTTTTTATTTAAAAAAAAAACCCATGGATTTCGTTGACATTCGTGCTATGATGGTATCCGTGTTGTGCATGTTGAGGTATGGTCATCACTCATCATGCATGGTACAAATGGTGACGGTTTTAACTGCAGTACCTACAGAATGATTTCATGTGGTACTATTTATTGCTAAATCGTTACCATACAGACCATGCTCATATGTCCTTCCATACCACATATGCCACCTGCACCTGTGAAACTCACGCAGCTTCTTTCTGTATGCAACCAATCTGCAGTAGCGCGACTATATAGAGTTATCATTGATTATCATATTGTTTGTATTTGTCTAACCGTTATCGTTTTCAAAGGGTAATTTTCACCATGTTTCCATCAAAAAGTGCAACTCATGTAGTCAGTGTCAGTATATAGTGTCACCTAATGCCCTTTTTTGCCATATTTTGTTATTGTGTTTCGGTGTTGACACACTCACAAATTCATAGGGTTATTATTATTGTTTTTGGTCGTTTGGCCATAATATAGTTGAGTTGATAAATAATGAGTCAGTTTATTCAACCACGCGCCTCATGTGCGCGTAGTCATTAAATTTTTTAATTTTACTGCACGATGCATGTCTTACATCAAAATGTCATGGTTTTTGATATTGTATAGTGTGTACGTTATTTTGTCTTCAATTCAGATTTTTTCATCGTCCTGTGTGCAAGCATTTATATATTCAATCACATTTTTATTGTGATTTGATCGTTTGGGGAACTATCGTTCCGCATAAATATTTTGTTGTCCTACTCATATTGTTTACCCTAGCTCTAGTGTGGTTAAAGTTTACCAGCGGTCATTGCGAATAAAGTGGCTTTGTGAATGAGCGTGTTCGCTTAAACGCGGCAGCAAACTATGTGATTTAATCGTCAACAGGTGCTAATTCATAAATAATTTTACAGTGAATACGATAAAAAACGATGAAGCGAAAACGGACTAACTTTTTGGAAACCAAAGTTACATACAAAACAATTATTTTAATAATAATATTAATATTTAAACAAATGCTCGTATTAACATAAATATGTTTTTTGCTGGATATAGGTACACGATAAAATGTTTCTAAACGATTTTTCGTAAAATTTATATATGTTACTTATTACCTAACAAAAACATAGATTATTTGTCTCTTTAACTCTTCGGTAATGTTATGTTCACATATGTGCAAATTTTATCGAGAAAATTCACGATCCAGTTGATGTCTAAGGGTCACAAACTCGACTCAGGGGTTGCGTGTAAAGGAAAGTGTGATGTAAGTACACAAATACAGTAAAACTCGCTTAAGACGCTCCCGCTTAAGACGCTGTTTTCCGTTAGTCCTTAGACATTTCCTATTCTAATCAATGTAAAAACCACCTGTTCAGATGCTCGGATTTCCTCTATATAATCGGATAAAACGGTATTTTGTTCAGCAGATTACGATAATTTTAGTAGTTTTGTGAAAATAAAAATTGAAATTTTACTCATGTTCTTATCGTTTTATTTTATTGCTATACCTATTTTAACAGTTATTCACTGTATTTTATCGTATTTTGAGATTTAGTAAGTGCAGTTCTTTTGCAAGAGTACAATCGTCATTTCGTTATGGCTAATATGATATAAAACTTAAAGCGCTATCGATTTCAGACAAACTCAACATTTTAAATACGATGTAGGATTGACCGAGAAAAAATCAAAAGGATATTGCTAATAAACTGGGGATACCCGCGCGCTTCCACTTTAAGAACTTTGTTAAAAAATAGTCATAACAAAGAACAAGGTGGATTGTTAGGTCGGAACAAATGACTGTAAAAAGCAAAACACGGGAAGTATGAAGAGTAGGAAAATGTTTTTTTGGAGTGATTTCAACAATCTCGCAGTTTAAATATACAATAAATGGAGGTGTTCACTGAAGGCTATGGAAATTGCCACACGTCTCACTTCATTTTTTCAATCCCCGCATAAGACGCTTTCCCACTTAAGATGCTCTAGAAAGCTGGTCCCTTAAAGTACGTCTTAAGTGAGTTTTACTGTAGGTGTATTTACAAATCATATAATGTCATGAAAGTATAGGTATATCATTATTCGTAAAAATATAGATAATATTATATACATATTCAAAAATATCATAATTATATATAGGTATGATTATACTTATTAGTTATGTTAATGATGTTATCAAGAAGAAAACTAAAATCTAAATTTAGGTATAAGTATATCATTGTTGATGGGGACTAGATAAATACATACATCCCTTAACATTAATTATCCTATATGGTATATGTATATACTATTTACTTTACATGGACTTCTACTCTTCTGTATATACATTGTTTATTTTAATGCGTATGCATATAATTGTTTGACATTTTAATACTTTATAGAAATTAATATTTCAACTTTTTATTATTTAGTTATATAAAGGTAATCTAAATTGGTTATTTGAGATTTTTATATATCAAGTTTGGTTTTTATTTTTATTTCAAGCTCGTGGTAAGTGAAAATAATACTTTTGATTTTAACAAATGTTGCTGATTGCAGGGGCATAACATAATAATATATGATGAGGCACTTTGTGCCTACCTATTATATCATACTTGCGAGGAATGTTCTTTTTGAATAAACGACTCATATGGGCACGATATAACAGCAATACCACAGCATATTTTCATATTATTGACATAGGTAGTATGATCCTATTTCCTGCACACATATATGGTATAATTGTAAACATATTTACAATGCATATTCAAACGTGACTATATATTATATATAATATATATATTTTATATCTTGTATGTAAATTGTTATAATTTTATAGCGTGATATAATATTATCATATTTTATACTGGTATACCTACGCACATGTGCTCTGATATGATAATAATAATAATAATAATACGTATGTTAAAAATAAAAATAAAACATTTATTCGGTACAAGGCGATAGCATCGTCAAAGTAAAAATAATGTGTTTCGTCCGTGTCCATGTATACACATAAACATAATATACCATTTATACCGTACCTGCAGCAACATATAATATATAATAATATATGATATTATTACATTATATTATTAATATATATTGCCAGCACCCATCGTGGATATCTGGTGTACATATTAATATTATAATATAATATATAGAGTATACTCATTATATATTTTTTTTATTAAATCGCGAAACAATTAAAAAGTATTTTTATAATGTTATCATACATTTGTAAAATTATGCGGTCTCGAGCATATATTTATGATGTCCCGCAGAATATTACTCCAAGCTCCTCCGCGTTATTATAATAAAATTCGCATGCGCGTGTACACAGATAAAAATCACGGGAAGGTTTCGTACCGCTGCTGCGGCAGACCGCGAAGTTCGCAAATCGCTTACGTATATAATTATTATCTCTTGGATAAAGTGTATTGAGAAGGTATAATATATTATTATTATATTATTATATAACATTATAATATAATATACAAGTAGAAAAATAACCGACTACGTCGACCCGCATATTATCTGAAGACCGCGCTCGGCGATCGCGGAATATGCGAATTGCACGATAATAATATTATTATTACCATGTAGATGTGCACATTAAATATATTTTATATTTTTATCGTACGACAGCGATCGAAACGAAATACGTATACAATAATAATAATAATAATGATAATAACATTGTAATGCGCACTAAATCGCGTTTATTCGGTTCCGGTCGTGGAAGTATAATATATTATTATATACACATCATACGTATTATAAGTCTCGCATATACATATACATATTTATATGTATACATTGTAATAAGGTACCTATATTATTTGCATTCGACTATAGTATATATACATATGTAGGGCAGGGCGCGTACCTGTGTATACGTCTTGATATTATATAAAAGTCGCGGGCTAAACGGTAGTTGAAATATATTGCGGTGTTTATTATTCGTATACGGTCGTCATCGTACTGCTCCCTATTAAAATATATATACATATTATATACGCATAATATCAATATACGCCCCTCGTACTTTATAATATTATGTACGCACGTTATACCTATATCGGTATGCGATCATTGCGTGGGTGGTCCGCGCGGATAAGAACAGTCGACTGTAATAATCGTTACATTGGACGACATAATATTATTATATAATAAACCATAATATATGTATATACATAATTATGCACTATTCTACTATATAATATAATATATAATATATATATGTAGAGCATTCGGTAGGTATATTCGTACAATAATAATTAATAGTCGCGCGCGAAAGGTCATTAGGATAATATTTTATTATTATATCATAAGACCGCAACCTCCGTGGTAGTGGCGTGCATATTATATATCTACTGTACAATATTATACCGTACCTATTATATACCTAAAGGTATGTATACTATTACCTTCCTATATACGTAGCTTTATTATTTATACTTCATCCATACGACCACGGTGGTGGCGTGTGTATATACATTGAATAGTGCCGCTGATGAACTTTGTCAGGTGAAGTATATATACACAATACACATACACACACAACCGTCGACCGGACCGGCGCGGCGTGACCTGTGACGAGTTAATTTCACGTTGTAGGTACCTAAATATGTATATAAGTGTATAATATTACTTGTAAGCTGTATGAGTATAATATACTATACGCGAAGGCTTATAACTATACAGCTCGGTTGCAGGTCGTGTCGGCCGACCGGTCGGTCTCGGACAGAAGAAGCGCACGTTCGGCGAGGGCGCGTTAATTATACACATGTGTACATATACATACTCTAAATATATTATTATATACCTAGTTTCACTGTAGGAACGGTATCGGGACAGTTATACGCCGCGATCGCAACGGGCATGAGTGTTAAACTCTTAACGGAATAACACCTGTTTAAAATACATATCCGTATATACCCTCTATAGAAGGGGTGGTCAGCGGTAAGAGAGTCGTGAGCTGCACAGTATAATGAAAAATATGTAAGAGCCAAGAGCACGAAAAAATAGAATCTCAATAAATTATCGTAAATAAATTAATATTTTAAAATATATCATATACAATGACGTGTAGGATTTGAGACAATGATACGATAACGTACAATAATGGTCACATTACATTTTGTATGGGATAATCTTGTCCTTATACAATATAATACATATATTGTTACATATTAAGTTTCTTACGTCTTGTGATAAATTACGAGCCACGGTTTGGTGACCTCCGGTATTTGGTAATAATTGGTATAATATATAGTTGATTACATATTATTTCGATACGGTCGCGAAACGTCTCGTCGTCGTCACACTAAAACCGCGTCGTTATATATTATATACTCAAGTCTCAGTGGGATCTACGCGTTCGGCTAAGAACACGCGTATTTCTCCAATATCATATTATATGGGTAGGTTTAATAATTATATGTGTATACCGTATATGAGCGATTAATAATACAAGTTGGTATATATTATAGCATACGTTTATCTACCTACCTACCTATATCTACCACCGCCGCCGTTAATTTTTTTCGCCGATGAGTTGTGACGACTGGTCCGACCAGACCGACTGGTTACGGGCACTACACACATGTATAATATAATAATATATACCTACGCCGCCGCCGACATCACGTGAAATTTGTTTTTATTTCGCACGACCGACCGCCGTCGCCGCCGCCGCGATTTACGAATATAATAATATCATGTGTATACAACATTATATAGGTACGAGAGTATACAATGATAGCAGTACCACCTATGCATAGTACATACAACATGTATATTTATGATGTATATACACGATTTTCTAAATAGGATCGGCCGCCCATATCATTATAATCGTTTCGATGCGACGACGACCCGGAGTGCAGTGATTTTAAAGGTAGGTAGTACCTAAATACATTAAACTCACTTGTATTTTAATATCTCATAATATATTATACACACTGTACACAGTCACTTAATCCAATTATAACACATGCCGCACTCGATCTCCCCGCGGTCGGTGTGATGTACATAATATACGCGCGTACCTTAATCGATTACAGTGGCGCGCGGTGGTCCCGACCGATTTTCGCACCCATATCATCATGAACTTTAGCGCACGTGGCTTATATAATTAATCAGTATAATAATATATGCTAGTAGAATAATGTACAACTCGATCGTCTAGTGCTGCATCGGATGCAGATCACTATTATATTATCATAATTTATAATGTACCGTCGCGGTCGTCGCGCAAATTGCATCATAATGACTTCGCACACTGCATTTGACACGACGATATTATATAGGTATAGGTGTAAATAAATATACGTATAAATTATATTACATTTGCGCTACGCGCCCAATTATAATTCGCTTAGCAATTTTGATTTTTGGCACAACCGCCAGAAATTGCCATTGAGTTCTCCTGCAGTATAATTTAGTTGCAGTCGTGAGTGCACATAATAATAACAATATTGTACGACTATTATACATGAGAAAGATATGAGGTGTGTGTATGTGTGTTTTATGAGATATGATAATATTTTATATTTGTATTGTATATTATATAGGTACGGGTATATTGTATACGTACCACGACTGACTGGCGCACCCGCCATAGTTGTCGCCTCTGCTACAGTGTTATCGCTCCAAACAATAAATCCAGTGTGAAAAAACTCGACAAAGGTTATAATATTATATGACATTTTATACCAGGTATATGGTCGTGTAGATTCAGTAGGTATAATATATAACGCGTAACCGTACATTATATATTATACTCTTGGGTAGTGTTAGGAGACGTTTTAACAAATTATTTTCACGCCCACCACGTAATTATTATTTCACCGCGTCGGTTTCCACTGCTGTATAATATTATACTGCAAAAACACCGGGACTTTGAAGGTAACGGGTTGGTGTCTTCATAATGACTGAAGGTTATGTCACATATCTTATGACCTGTTATAAATAAATAGCGACTCGCAAAACTGTTATTAAAAATGTAATATTGGAAATCATTGTATTATATTATACAATATTCATGGTGTGGCTCGGTGGTTGGCCTCAGTCGCTATAGTTTTCTGAGGTCAAGCATCAGTTGACGTTGCTAGTTCCCGGATGGGTGACCACCCGGGTTTTTAGTGACGAATCCTCATATCCTCCACAAACACGTGTTCCTCAACCCCCCGGTTTACCCCCTACAGCACACAAGCGCGCGCGCGCGCGCGCACACACACACACACACACACACTTTTTGAACATCTTTTCGATTTAGGTACACCAAATACCATATTAGAACTAAATATAGTCTCTTGATGCAACATAATTAAAAATATAATACACATACTAGCTTGCAATTCCATTGATTTTAAGCTACTTATCTCGTCACTATATACCAAATCAACATGTGAAATTTATAAAGAATTGTGAAGAAAAGGATTTGAAAACGAATATGCCATCTTAGACCTCACTTCCCAGATCCACCATCACTGGCCGCTGACCAAGTGAAATGGGTAAGAATGTTTGAACTATTCGACTCTAGTTAAAAACTAGTTATAAGACGTGTTTATAATATGATTTAAATATAATATAGTTATTCATAGATTACCGAACTGGTTTACTGCTGGTGTGGATAGGTAAAAATCAACTATTTATTCTATTTTTTTTTTTTTATTGGTTTGAGTAATTAAGTTTATTCTAATATGTATTCTATGTACGCTGCAGCATTATATACTTATTTAATATACGAGAATCACAGAAGCGTGTAAATTTAGACCCGACGACTGCAGCAATAGTTGAGTGAAAATAAGTGAAAATAAAATATTCCGTTCGTTGCGGTTATAATTGACAAATCGTAAGTTGTTTTTCGTGTAGTGATATGTATATATTGTGATATTATGTAGACGCGTTTGGGAATACTTGATTAATTCGACTGTTCCACATAAATATTATAGGATACGAAAGGATTATTATTATGATTAGATTGTCAGAATGTAATTTTACCGAACATGACTGTGACACTTATAATATAATATTTCCTCGCACGTCGAATACCTATATGGAATTGAATAGTTTTCTATTTCACGAAATTGATATTGGAGTTATGTGCGTTTAACCTTGCTGATGAGTTCCTCGGCAAACGCGATCGCTGTATGATAGTGTCTTGTCCAAATATTATACACTATAATAATTATTGATGATTATTTGATATCGGATATTATATTTCATATTAATATGAATTATCTGCAGCTATAGTTCAACACAGATTAAAGCTTTGCGGAGAAGGATCGAAGGATGTATTACCAGAGGTATATTTTTTTTACCAATTGAATTGCATTTTAAGCATCTATATATAACAGATATCGCAAACTGCAGGTTTAGTTATAGGTATTTATGCCCGACCTATTCCATCGCCATATCAAATTATTAAAGTTAAAGTAGGTATAATTTGGTATTTATATTTTTATTTACCTACGTGGAAACTATTATATAATATATTCAATGATATACTAAAGCGTCTACAATTATACATAATAAAACTAATCTGAACGTAAGTGAATAAATCCCTAAAATATAATGTATAGGTTCACATAATATAGACATCACCTGTTATACAGCGCAGTTTAATAAAGAAGACCAGACACTTATTGTGGCTATATTATATTATTATCTGATATAAATATTCTATATTTATAAAAATGTATAAGTTTTATAGTTTTTAAATTTTCATTCATTATTTTTACTACTTCAAATATTATAACATACATTTTGATTTAATTATATTCTCAAGTTTAAATTAAAAAAATAAATATTTACGCAAGCATTTACCGTGGGAAATTTTAGTAAAACTATGTAAAAGGACAATTTACGTTCGGATTATTAACGATTAGTATAAGTTTTAATAAGCATGAACTTAAATTAATATGATTTTATGTACCTATACCTAAATTAATTAATGTCTCTGTACAGAGTTATCATGATTATTGTATACAGTGAGAGAATATATATATATATATATATACCTATATCTATAAAATGATTTTAAATATTATAATATATTATACATATACCTACATCTAAATAATGAAGTAGCAAACTGGTATTTTAGTAAAAAAAAATCATTTAACTAATGGATGTAAACGAAAGAAACAAATACCAGGGAAAAAAATTGTAAAAAAAGACAGTGTAATTTGAATATTATAGATCGAAAAAAATATTTTATAATATAATATAAAAATATATTATTGATTTGACTGAGCTGCCTATAGGTACCTATGTGCTGACAATTAATTGCATCAGATTGTATAAAATAGTCATTGATTCGAGGTCGTGTACCTTCAACCTACTAATATTCGACACATGTGATCAATTCGAATTTTCTTCATATTATACACTTTAAACGATCGCACATTTGCACGTATACATCAAAATTCTAAAATGCCTGTCTCACGGGGTATTGGTAATTTGCCAATAATACTTAAAATAAACAAGAGAAAACTTAAACGTAATAAAATCACATAAATTTGTAATTGAATTTATATAGGTGCTATTCCTGTTTTGCGCTTCTTAATATTTTTTTTTTTTACTAAATGCGGTCGGCTTATAAGTACCTATACACTATCATATATATTTCAACCGACGTGTTCTGGCTACTATTATTTATTTACTCGCGTTTTCGTATAGGTGCTTGACGTGAAAATATAAATCAAAAGAATCATCATAATAAATTATTATTTATTACCACCGTGTAGGTATATAATATACATTATTAATATCACTGTATACATACCCAATAATTGTTAAAAACATTAAAATATTTAAAGTAAAACAGAAATAAAATGCGTTACTTTTTTTCTTTTCAAATAAATCGTTTCGTGTTATTGACTTTATTACAGTATACTTTTTTTTCTTCAAAAACGTAGATATAGATATAAGTGCGGGTAAATATTATATCCACTCACTTTGCAATTTTTTCTGCAGTCGGAACGGTTTTTTGACTGGTGATTTCGTTTTCTTTGTGCAGTTCAACCGGGATCTATAACAAGCGTGTTTCAAAAACGAATATTATATTAAAACAGTTTACCTAACTAATTACTATCGTTTTTGAATGATTATTTAAACGATTTTGTTTTAAATGTTTTAATATACGCGTAGGAGTGTTATAAACTGCAGCAGCTCGTGGAAGCGTATCTATATGCAAATTATACACGTTACGTTATATTATTATGATCAAATAAACTTATTATAATTATTTATAAGTACGAATAACTATAATGTTATCGTAAAGTTATTTATTAGATGCGTATATATTATATTCCGCTCATGTTATTAATTATTATACTATTATATTTGATTTAACCTAACGTGATTTTATTAAAAATCCAATTTTATAAGCACGTTCTAAAATACAATTTTAAATGTTATAACCATTAAATATGAAACATAAAAAATATCCTTAAATATTATTATGTGATCACTACGCGGACAGCCGAAAATTTAACAGCGGCGCAACTATATTATACGTGTACCTATATACATCGTGTAAAGCTGAGAAGAAAGCGGTGCGTGGCATCGGCTGCCCCCCCGCATTTTGTTTATAATATAGTTTATGTGGCCCCCGCGGTAGCCAACAGCGACCGAAAATATGTTAATGAATTATTACTCGGATACCTAATAAATATTATCATTGGGCAAAAATTTCGAATGATTTAAGACCACCGGGTACATAATGGGTGATTGGCAACTGGCAAGTTGCAAGCGGTTGTGGAGCGCGTAAAACCGTGAAGTAAAATGGCGAAATTTAAGCGGCACACCCGTTTTTACGAAATACATTTAATTATCTTCTTGTCATTATTATTCAGAAAGCAATTATTGTTGTATAGAAATGTTAAAATGTCGCAGATTGTTTGTATTGTTATACAATATTTATAATAGGTGTAGACAATATATTATAATCTTATAACCATTTTATTAATTTTGTATAAAAAAACACTATATGGCTACTTTAGTTTTTTATTTCAGAGATCCACAAAATTTATTTTAAATCAAGTAACTTGTAATTTCGGTTTTAAGATTTGATTATGTTATATAGTAGCAATATTTAATTATCAAGACAAAATGGACACCTTTTTTAAGAATCCTAAAAATATGAGTTTTAAAAAACTTTTTTGTATAATTATTAGGATAGTCTATTACAGTCTATACGGAGAGTTATTAGCATAAAACTAAAACTATAACCTCTGAGAAGAGCGTAAAAATGTTTGTATACAATTATTTTATGACATTGACTTCAAATTTAAATTTTTAAATTTAAACTTGTTAACTAAGACACAGTGAAACCATTTTTTTCCTAATTCAGATTCAGAACAGCAAGTAGTTGTACCTATAGGCATACACAACTTAACACGAGTTGCAAATACACAATGTATATATCTATCATGAATAATAATTAGACAAAAGTCACACAGCTTATAAATGTATACATTTATATATACCAATATTTTATAATCTATATACCTAACTACCTATAATTGTTGTAGGGAGCTTTTTTTAATATAAGAAATGGGTACATACCGATTTCCACAAATACCCAATTTTATTATATTCATACATATACAACATTATAATATATAAGCTGGTGTAGAGTCGAAAAATTAGGCACTTATACCATTTAGTAATAAAATATTATAATATGCATATTTTTATTGGTTTTCAGACTGGTAATATAGAAAGTTTGATTAATCCGGTTAATTAAATACCAAGTCGGTGTTTTGAAGGTAATCAATGTAACAACATTATAATTGAGTTCGTCATTTAATCGTCGATAAGTAGTAGGTACCTATAGCTACTAGCTACTTAACTATATTATACTTGATACGATATCGAATATGTATAACCGTATAGGTAATTAGTAGAGTGTACTGCTAAAGAGGTTGAGATTGTTATTAGTTTATTTATTATATATATTTTACACTTTTGAAATTCGTGTTATGATTTTACAATAGTTGCGGGGTTATGGTCAATATTATCATCATATATTTCGTTATAATCGTTAAATCCGTAAAGATATGTACGAGTTATCAATTATGGTTCAATTTAAATTCATTAAAACCAAGCAACAAAATAGGTATAAAAGTTTAATATTAATCGTCAACACATAATCGTATTTAAAAAAATAATAAACAATAAAATTAATAATTTTATTATAATATGTGGTGTATCGAATGTAGGAGGTACCTATACTTTATACTTACATTAATCCTTTTTTTCTTGTAGATTGTGATATTCAACTTTTTTATCAGACGTTTTTTGATTTCTACGCACATCCCAGGCGGAGTCCTTGGACGAAGCTTCGACATGCAATTGTCCATCCAACTTTTACTCTGATGTAATTCTGTCCCTCGATCGTCTAGTTCTACATATGTTCGCTCCTTTTTGTATACGTGAACTAAAACCTTAGATATCGGCACTCGGACTATCGTGTTGGGTTTCGGGTTCTGGTTGTTCCAGACACGACTAAACGGCCACATTGAAAACATATATTATGGAATAGTCTTATGGGTGAGTATTATGTAAAACGTAAAATAAAGTTTTAGAATTGTCGATTAAATTATGCCTTTATTACTAACGTGATTTTAAAATATTATAAAGCCATAGTAACACGATTAAAAATAATTATTACAAAAAAAAAACTTTTCAGTCATATAGGTACAAACCTAATACATATTGTATACATATTACATATTACCTAATACTAATGGCAAATATATGTACACACAGCTGGTTGAGATCTCTCACGCTGCAATCTCGTAGGTTTATTTTTGTACGATGATCGATCGATTAAAAAGGTTTCTGGTATTTTTAGAGGAACCACAATCACAATATCTTAATCTGTACGGCAGCGAGTTCGCGTATTATAATTATGTATATATATAAGATGGACGATGAGTGAAGATAAAAAAAAACCTACTAGCTGATTAAGGCATGTACTTATAGTAATGTATTTCATACTAATCGAATCAGATTGTATTCGATATCGTACACAAGCGTTAAGTCGTTATGTTGTCGTTGTATAATATTATGGAATTGTATTTTGGAAACGAGCAGCAGTAGTCGTATTATATTGGCAGATCGATGTACATTATATATTTTAGTGTTTGTAAGTCAGTATAGTCTTAGAGTGTTACTCTTAAACCGCTATACGCTATAATAAAAAGCTCCTGTAACGTGGTCGGGGGAATCTTATTACAATATAGAAGCTATCCAGGGAAGGATTTATATTCCTTATGGATACTTGTTCAGTATATAGCTGTGGGTTTGAGCAACTAAGAGGTGTTATTATGTATACGATATTAGATTGTATCCACCTCGACGCCGTATATGATATAGGTACATATGTATAAATATAATTATGGTAAATATAGATAATGTTATACATATCATGAACATTTTATCGTGTTTATAACCAATATAATCTTTATATTTTATTTTAAATTACCTACTAATTATGCGTATTATACAGGAACTATAGGAAAATAATTATTATTTATCATCAATTATAATTATTATATTATTATTAAAGCGGTCATATTCAATTTTACGTTTTTACGTTTGAAGGTACTACAATGTATATTATAATATTATATACGGGGCCTGGTGTAGTTTGGTGGTTAACCTCAGTCACCAACGTGTTCTGAGGACAAGCACCAGCTGGCGTCACAAGTTCCAGGATGGGTGACCGCACTGACCAACTGGGTTTTTAGTGACGTATCCTCATTCTACATACACGTGTTCGTTAACACCAACCGTAACCCCTTACAAAATGCTAATGTCCATGATGCTTAAGGTCAATAAAAATAAATAAATAAAATAATAAATACTCAGTACTAAATACGGACACGGGGTGAAGTGAATTACATTTATTTATAGGTGATGTTGTTTTAAATATTAAACATATATTTATATAAATTATATTTTGTATTTACAATCTATTAGGTATAAGTCAACGACGATTAGTATGACGAGATATAATGCTACGTATATCACTACGTTAGAGGTATATTGAAGAAATTTTTAAGAACTTCTGGTTCCAACCAATCAATATTAAATATATACTATAAACTAGCAAACTATTTATTAAATATTTGTAAGCTAATAGTATAATATTTACTCTATCATTTACTTATAATATTTATGTATAGGTACGTCTATATTATAACGCATTTATAAAATATTCATATTATGCAGCTAGAATTTTTAATTTTTCATGTACAACGCTTATTTACAACAATTTTTTCAGTAACGTTTGATGACACTTCGATTATAATAATATAAAAATTAATAAATCAATTATTAATTCTCATTAAAATGCGTAATTTTTTAGTACTGCTAAAGTCATACTATATAATACGTAAATGCATATTATTATAATAATATCATAATATTCGTTTAGCCATGGAGATAAATACTCATCAAAACGTAATGTTATTTTAATTATTATTTACAGTCAATATATTTATGTATTTGTATATATACGTGGCAACGTAGTGCTAAAGCTAAACAGTCACAATATTTTAGCATAAACAGCTATATAATTGTAGTAATACTTAATAATAATCATCATAATAAAAATAATAATAATCATAATCATTATAAAAATAATAACAATAATAATAATACAAATGATAATCGTCCTTGGCATTTTTTGTAAATCGCCTCTAGCTGTTAGATTTCCTTCAGCAGCAACTCAGTGAAGCGGATGTGTGAGTAATAAATGTAATAACGTGTACAGAATGCGTCCTAAATGCCCAACATATTATATTATAGTATTGTTATATAGATCGCGATGTACTCATATAATAATATTTACAAGAAATCAAACGTACTATTCGTATAATAACTAATAAGTATTACCTATGATATCTATAGCCGTAAATTGCATGCATATATTATTATGTGACGTATATTATGTAAAATATTCAATTTTCAAAAACACTCTCCGCTGTACCTGTGACGGCCGCGATGATGAACGCACATTATTATTAATCTCAACCACGGCAGAGCAGCGTCAATTCGAAACACTTGTTTAAAGCGCTAATGGAAGCGCATTTGTCTCGAGCGTGATGACGGTATATATTATATACATGTATATTATATGTACATATATATATACATGTACATAATATGTGCACACACATACTTATTATAAATGTATACACGGAACATCACGTGAACGAGTACGAAAAATAATAATTGGTGCGCGCTGTAATATTAATATATTATAACTTATATTATATATTATAGTGAAGTGCGGTCCGGGCGTGGGTTGATGACGGATTGAGAGCACATCGGTGAGATAGAGATAAAGAGAGGAGTAAAAGAGATGACTAGTCGCGATACAGTTTTATATATATTATTGATTGATACATTTCCAAATGGACTGTGGTAAAATAATTACGCCGCAGAGTAGATTTTTTATTTTTCATTTTTTTTTGTTGAGTCAAATGTTAATTAAGATTGGACCACGAACGCGACCGTAGGCAAAACGTTTACGACTAGCATTATATATATATATTTATGTATATATATATTTATGTATATATATATTATAATATTAAATATTATATTATAAAGTATACGATTCTTCGACCGACCGTCTTCTTCATCGTCGCCGTATGTTCCAATCGGAAATGGCATACATATATATTATACATAATATTATACAAGTATATAATATATTAGGTACTATTAATTATAATAATATGTGGAGCTCGAAATTGGAAAATACATAGCCATGAGTTGCATAAAATTGTAAAACCTAAGACTTGTTTGATGGATTTAAATTAAAAAAAAACACACATTTAAAATAATTCAACGTCGTGTTTCTGCCCTATATCACCGGAGAAATTTTCGGTAAAATAGTTAATCATTTAAAATATCAATGATTGACTTACAAAAAATAAAACACTTACGATTGAATTTCGAACACATGTGCATAATATTATATAGTTATACGTACGTAGCGTTCGATTATTTGAAAATTATTATGAATATCGCTTCGAGTAAGACCATTGAATATACTATCGATGATGAATTCAAATCAGAGTTGAACATTTAAATACATGCAGAACCCAATGAGTATCACGACTTTATCCGTAGCTTTATGATAGTTTTATTGCCCGTTGCAGCCACCACCTTATGTAATCGAGCTTTATCGCGCCATATAGTATGCTACAGGTGACAGCGTAATACAATACCTACTCGTATAGTCGCGACACTCGTGAGCACAAAATATTATTTTCGTCGCGCATATTCATATTATTTATATGAATCACGCATACATATACATAATATAATATTATACCTATACGATCTATTATAATTTGATTAAATATTCAAAATGCGCTTGTATATCACACACCCGCGCACACATGTGTGTGTGTGTATATATATATACATGTAGAGACTACAGAATGATATAATAACAATCGTATAGGTACTTATAATATTATTATAATGTAAACTTACACGGCCATTATTATTGTAGGTATGTATGGTACGAAATATGCGGCGGCAACCCGTGTAACTCATTTATTCTACAAACGCCTGAAACATGATTATGCAAATGCGCTCGTCGAGCTCCCGTGCACTCGGCGGGTTATTAACGATTGTTCTTGTGGTATTATTACACGCGGTCGCGTCCGGAAACCCTTTTCGTACACATACAAAACATAATATACGGCCTATACAGTAGATATGTATATACCGGTAAGCGTCGAATACCAGGACCGCGTGTGTGTAATACACGCCGTGCCCTCGAACTATATCATATTATAATATAATACATATATGTAATATTTTATGTACATAGGCGTAAGTATATACGCGAGCGCTAACACACGTATATACTTCTATCAAAATAATACATATTATACGACCTTTCGTCGGCAATCGCTCCAAAGGGTCAGTACCACGCGTAGGTATCTTATATATTATATATACTGCTATTATATATGGCATATACTATACCTATAAATATATGTCTATAATATATTAATATATTTATATAAATGCATATAATAGTATGCGCGTGTAACGCGACATAAATATATAAATTATAAGTAGGTATCTACCTACCTACGTTTCTATTGTTTCCGCCGTTTACCGTACAGCTGCGTTTTTTAATTCGATTTTTCGTCGATTTTCCTCGATCTATTATGTCAACATATCGTCATCGGCTAGTCGTATACTTAGTACCTACTTATCTATACTTATTATTGTATAAAATAATATATATATTTTTGTTTCACATATAACTATTTTCAATATTGTCTATTTTATTTACACGATATTTCACTGTAGATAAAATTATATCTATATTATGTATAGGTATGTCAAGCCGCTGTTAGATCCTTTGAATGTAATGAGAGAAGTTCGTCCGAAGGCGAAACCGCTGTAACAGTGTGTATACAATATTTTATTCATTAATGCGATATCTTATAAGTTGTAATATATGACTTTCACAATTTTTTTGTTTTAACAAAACTGACAAGTTCAATATATTATTGAACAGATGACAATATATATTTTATATATTGTGTATAAATAAGTATAATATATTGATATGATTGTAGAACCCGATGCTACTGCGTGGCTTATGTAATCGATAACAATGTTATCCGTTGATTTGAGTAGTATAACTACTGCAATGCATGGCATTATATATGTATACATTGATTTAAAGATATTATAAGATATAGGTTCTTGTAAATATACCTGCAATCATTTAAAAAATGTCATTGAAATAACATTATCTGATTTATTATAAATTACAATGTATACCTATAATACTTTCGAATCGATATGACACCACCACCTTCTTAGTACAAAGTTATCCCACAAATAGACACATTTCAGTTTTACCGCACTTGAAACTGTAGAAGATTTATTTTTTGATCAAATGAATGTATATTAACTCATGAAGTATCATATATCTAAATGAATGACTGCAACTTATGAGTATGTAAATAAATAATGTGTAGTAAAAAAGTACATTTTAATTTACTCATAATTTACCTATCTATAATTATCAGAATACCTATCAGTCGTGCATATTTTTTTTTAAATGTTATAATATCACAACGATAAAAAAAAATGTTTTCCAAAAATGATACAGTTAATTGAAACAATATTAAATTGAATATTCGATTTTATGACTAATACTATACAGGTACTGCATTATTATAGGCACAAATCACTTTTAAATTCGATAGTTTTACGTATTTTTTATGTAATATTGTTACGAAGAGAACCATTAATTAATAATCTCTTTATTATGACAATTATACGTAAGTACGTAAATATTATAATCAGTGCACATGAACGATAAGCACTTAAATACAATCGAATGGTTTATCAGGTGCACCAGTGCACGACAGTCGGATCAGCAGTAGCTGCGTAGCAGAGAGTATGGGTTTTTCCAAAATTGAAGGGTGGGATGTAAAAATTAGTATACCAAACATATTACAATATAAGCATATCGCATATGTATATATTATATGCATATGGTCGTATGGAAGTATAGTATATGACGTTATCGTTTAACATAAATCCTCAGGATTATTATTTGTGCGGTCCGCAGCAAAGGTATATATTTTATTCTTCGCCGCCGTTACTGAGTGCGCACAACATAATAATAATAGCTGGTATATATTATTATATATTTACCGATATACACATATTATATAGGTATACATACCGGTGCGGTGCACGTATTGTAATGAGATGGCAACACAACAAGAGAGAAACTCGAATGCTAATCGTACGCGGATAATAATGTGTAATGTTTTAACGTGCCAAAGTGTAATCAGACTATCCCATTTCCAGAGCAAATAAATATCGAACCGGCCGCATGGGTGGCGGTATCGCGTGTATTTGTGAATGAAATACATATATTATTATATTATCGTATAATACGTATTATTTTTATTATTATTATTTTCGTTCCACGTAGGTGTCACGTATACGGTAATAAGTCATCCGTGTCCGGAGGTCCGTAAACATGTCAAGTCCGCGACTTATTGGTATAGGTATATGGGTGCAAAAACCCTATTTATACAAGTGATGTGTCGGAGATAAACACGAAAAGATATGATATTACTCTACACTAGTCTACAGTGAACAATTTAAACTTATAGACGATATGATCGTTTCGTCCAAATAAGGTTCATCATAATTCATAAGTTATGATTCATAACTATGTTTGCCCGGAATCCGAAGTATGACGCCAATTAACCCCAATTATCGTGGGATGCAGTTCGCGTTTCGCTCAGGCATTTCTAAGGTTTGCCGGATTTCGTCTTTTGCCGTAACATCTATATACAATCAAATTGTACATCTAAAAAACATTCCATTTCCACTTGAAAGATTTAGTTTTATTTAATACACCGTCATTATTATCATTGATGCGTAATCTTATAGGCGGTATCTGTTTTGACGGGAGTAAAAAAAGGGTTCATTTTACACTTTTTTCCGCTTTTCAAAGATCATGATGGATTTTAAATTGTTTGCTATTATTTATTTATAATATTGTACCTACGTAAATACCTATATTGGGCTGCGGAATGGTGTAGGTGGGGTGGAGGGAAGAGATAGAGTAGGGTGATCCTTAACCATAGATGATAAAAATTATTTTCATCTCACCTCAACCCCCCCCCCCCCGGGTTAGGTTAGGTTAACTGTGTATATGCATACAAAAATGAATTACACAAAATATTTTATCAATCGGACAAAGTTAACCCGTGCCTATTTTAACTTAAGGTTTTAATTTTTTTAACTTTATAAAATTGTTGTACTTTTGGTACTTTTTCATATACCATTCGCCAAATTGAAACTTGTTAAAGAAAATGATTTAAATTCTAAACGAAATCTAAATTAACAACTTTCGTTACATAATTTTTTTTAATTTATCTTCAAACTAGTTGTGGTTTATATTGAAAATACTGTTCTATTTTTACATTTCCGTGAATATTAATTCATATCGAATTTTTATCGTGTTTTAATAAACGTAAAATAAAATGATTTGAAAAACTGTTGTAATAAATCTTTAAATGATAAAATATATTTATAATTAATAATAGTACATTAGTGTGGTATTAATTTTATGCTGTCCGGATACTTTTTCTTGTAATCTTTGACCATTTGTAGTAGTTACTGTTTCTGCTCTTCATCTTTGGTTGGAATGCTATTGTATTCTTCATTCAATTTTACTCCTCTTTCTGCAATACCAATTATATAGACTACAATATTTGCTCCTTCTTTGTACGCAGTGTTGTTAATCCATTCCTCGTATTCATCAAGTAAGAGCCGGTAAAGTCTATATTCTAATATTTATGTAATATTGAGCATTCTTACCCTCTGGGTTTCGCCGCGTCACTGTATTATGGGTATAATATGCGTCATATGTATTTAGAACGATCGTAGATGTCGAAAGACTTTAACAGGTTTATATAAAAAAAAAAAAATATATTTAATACATTTTTCCTTAATAAAAATCCGTTCGGTGGTTTGTGGTGTGCTCCAGTCGTAATAATTTAGTATAATATATTAATTTAATACAATGAATAATATTATATAAAATATTGAAAAGCAATGAGCGGTTTAAAAACATTTGAGACGATAGAAATAGATTGACGGAAAATAATACGATTTTAAACATTATTATATATGTGTTGATGACATTTCCTCCCAACATTATAAACATTAGGTACGTTTAATCTCCGGGTCCAACCATAATATACGAACCTACTTGATTAGACCGGACGGCGGCGGCACGACATGATATTATAATCATTATTATTACAAACCCAGCCATTACGATAATATGAAATATACACACAACGAATTTATTATCAAGTTGACACGAATGCGATTATAATAAATTTCGTGTTTTATTTTGTTTTTGCGCTCACTCTTTCACTCTCTCTCTCTATGTCTCTCTCTCTCTCTCTCTCTCTCTCTCTCTCTCTCTCTATGTCTTTCTCTCTTTCTCTCTCTCTCTTTCAATGCAGCTCCGTTTCGCTTCCGACCGCGGCAACGGTCCGTTTCTATACAACACGCCGCCGAATCGTCGGGTCAGATGTCGACGTTTCCGCGTATACATGTAATATTATTATAACGTCTGCTCGCAGGTGCAGCAGTAGAGGTATGGATACTATTATAATACGCGAGCCGACGAATAAAAGGGTTAACGCGTGAGTAATATGTTAACACATTATTCGCCGTGTCCGCGCATAGGAAGTGACAACCGCCCTACGTCGACCTTGCAAACCGTTTTTATATACCTATAACCGCGCGTATACCTAAACACACACACACACACACACATGCATTATATATTCGACCGCCATAAATTATAATAATCTTCTGGAAACCGGAACTGACGCCATGCATTGAACATAATATACATATTATAAATACCGCTGCTACAGGTACACGATGACGACGTATTAAATATATATATATTGTGATATTATATAGTTTTAATATTTTACATATAATAATTATTATGTGCACGCTCAGTAGTACATACCTATAGATATATTAGTGAAATTCGAGTTCTGGCTTTGTTATATAGGTGAGTACCTATATTTATACCGCACCGTTTATCGATTGTTCAATGGTGTATAATATTATTATATAATACGTATTGTTAGTTGTTACTTATTACTAATAATACTTAGGTGTTGTAATTTTAATATATTATGCGAACTACAGATTAACTATATTTGTCTTAATGTATAACAAGGCGCAGGTTTTTATCTTTAAAAAAACGAGATTGAAATACATTGCATGAAGTTATATCTATATTGGATATTATTAAAAGGTAGGTCAAAGAAGAAATTATATAAATATTAAATATTATAATATATTTCAACGACCGATAGAAAGCATAATAAATGACATATTATAGTCTAGATAGGTACCTATATAATATGGTATATAGGTTCAAACAATATGGTTAAGTATGGTAAATCATAAGAACCGATTATTTAACTACCTGTATCCATATATTATGACTATCAAAGGTCTAGAATTTAATAAATAAAAAAAGGCAAGTCAATAAAAAAAATACACGATGGATCAAACTCATCGGAGAGACTATGTACTAGAAAAAGAGTGTGTGGTTGAACGACTCACAGAATTCTAACATTTTAAATCGGAGGTATAATAGTATATGTGGAGTACACATATTATATAGGTACTTTTGCAATATATACTTTTTAAATAATATATCAAATTGCAGTTTGATCGAGTTATACAATTTGTTTTTCAACACATCGTGCACATTACCTATATCTTTATTAAATGTAGAACATGTTAAGTTTTAAACACATCTGTTGATTGGCTAGGTCCGTGAATCGATTTCCAAAACAGGTATAATATATATTATATCATATAATACACAGGCGCAGCAGTCGTCGGCGTGCGAGAATATTAATAAAAATATTTTAATAGGTAGCTGTTATATAATATGTAAATACGTTATTTACATTTTATTATTATAAAATAAATATATTTTAGTATAAATAAAATTATGTGACAATACAGTAAACAATCTTAATTTAAAGTTGACTTCACTAGAACGCATTTTTGTGGGTTCATTATTTAACGGAGTGCTCCAATATTATCATAGAGCCCGCGTGAGGTGTACATATCTCGTTGAAATGTGTAACTTTTTAATTTACGGATACAATAATAATATTATAATCCGGGGCATGGCAGAAACTTACGGGTGCCCCACTAGAAATTCTGCCACAACACACACGTGTGTACCAAAAAACCAAAAACCAAAAACCAAAACCAACTGTTCCACCCCCACGGTTCCACCAAAAAAAAAAACAGGAACAGGCTAATGACCACCTATGTCGAAGCCTTATTCTAAATAAAAAAAAAAAAAAAAAATAATATTATAATTATATGAAATTATGAAATATTGATTATTGATATGTACTGCATTACAGCGACGTAGAATGAAACTTGGTGACAATCAGGCATTTACGACTATACGAGGTAGAATCTCCCTTAAACACTAATATTAAATTATTGAATAGTGATGTACTGATGCTAGAAGCTAATTAAAAACAATTATAATTAATAATAATTATTATATTGTACAATTGTACCTATGTGGCCATGTGGGCCGAGGATACGTCACTAAAAACCGGGTGGTCACCCATCCGAGAACCCAGTGACATCGGCCAATGATTGATCTCAGAACATGTTAAAGAATCAATCCAACTACCGAGCCACACCAAGCCCCTTTATTATACTTATACATTTATTTAAAATCATAACATTGTATAGGTACCTACTTAAAAATCAAACTGTCTAGCCTGCAGCGTTTGATAAATATAAAAAAAATTGTTTTTTCTAATGTCACGATAAAAGTACTATGGCTTCCCAACTTGAGGGTACTTGTATGGCCCCGTCCTAAATATGCCACTGACTTTATGATGAATTGTACTTATATTGCTGCCGCATCGAAATTTATAATATTACATTATAAAATGTATTAAAGCAAACGCGAAACGATTTTTTTTCTTGCCGCGTGTAATAATAACGAATCGGTTGTACGCTTCGTCCGTAATTCAAGTCATCGCATTCAAGTCACCGGAGTAACAAGTTTTGCAGTATTTTGGCCGATGAAATATTAGTTGTTTTGCCAAGATCATTAGGTAGACGGTATATTTTCACGGAGATTCTGCGGTTAAACGGACTTTAAATTTATTCTAATGGAAATAACGAATATCTATATATATATATTATATACGTATGTATGTATGTATGTATGTATGTATGTATGTATGTATGTATGTATGTATGTATGTATGTATGTCTGTATGTATGTATGTATGTATGAATATAATATTGTATGCTTGTGTGTGTGTGTGTGTGTGTGTGTGTGTATTGAGAAAAAAGTTATATAAAAAATATTGTATGACAGTGTTGACATTAACTATCGTGAATAGAGAAAAAAAACGTATTATTGATGACACGTGGAAAAACGAGTTTTTATACATACATACTATACCTACGTATACGCGCGTCTGTGTAATTATATTGTGCATCGCAAAGGATTGCTGCACTAGTCTTTAAGATTGATCTTTCGCGTTTTGAACACTGTGTATAAAAATATATTAAATTTTTATACGCGAATAGGTACATTATATTATAAAATAAATAATTTTATTCTTGAATCGAGAAAAGTATGGCGAACCCGAAGCGATAATCCGTATAGGCATGTATAAATATAATATACATGGTGGGCATTCGGCGGTATATATACACGAGCGTTTTAATATACATACATTGTGTACATAACTCAAGTGGGTACTCAACGTCATCGCCTACTCTCGATGTCTCGAAACGTCGATTTAACAGTTTTATAAAAATTCCAAACCATATTTTACATAAAATTAATCTTGAATGCATACATAACATACGCACGTATTATAGGGTGGCACTGAAAAAAAAAATTGTTTTTAGTTTTCTCATATTATAAATTGATTCCAAATTATATTCTGAATGTATAAAATTATTTGATAAATATTAAATGGCACCTCAATTTATATACATTACAATTCCAAGTACAAAATATAAGCCCTACAAGTATCAACAAAAACTAATTTTTATAATATAATTCGTAATTCGTAATATTATAGGTACCTACTATTATTTATATAATTATTTTGAATTATACCATAAACAATTCTAAAAATACATTTTTTTAATAATTACAACTTGTTTTGGAAAAAAATATATGTATTACATTATTCTCAATAAGTTATATTTTAAATTAATTCAATAATCAAAGACTATTAAATTGGAAAATTCTTTTTTTTATTTTTTGGTGAATTGAAGAATATAATTGTATTGTTGTTGATCCTAGGTTCATAAGATTTCCATTGAATAATGCCATCAATACTATAAATCTTACAAATGCATCATTAACCACTTAAAGTTTTTATTTTTTATGTCCTTCCATATTCCATATGTGTATTCTTCGTTACTTTTCTAAGTATTTTAGAGTGATTAAAAGTAGATTTTAATATCAACAACCACAAAAAGTTGTCTGGCACCTATTATTTGTAACGTACCTAATATTTAATTCGTTATTTAAAATACAAAGTTAAATATCAGGATAATCAACACCATCACTATTTTTATATTGATATCAACTGAAAGTATCGAGTCTCGAGAAACCAAAAATATTAAGCTTTTGTTAAGATATAACACTAAAGACAAATGTACAAATGTCCTGAAAATCTTTTGATGCTAATTTATAGATATTTCTAATTTCTTTATTGTATTTATTTAGATCTTTCAGAAAATTAAATCATTTAGTGGTGTTAGAGGAGCATCAGTATAGAAATATAATACGTATTCACCTATATATTATGATGTGCAGTCATTAGTTTTTCATCTAGTTGTAAAATTAATAGATATAGTATTATCTTATATTATACACAACTTCGTCGGCGAAACACTAAATGTTATAGCCTAAATTTGTAACTTCATACTATAAAATTATATATTATGTCAACGTTATCCGGGTAATGTTGACGTTATCAAAGCGTTAACATAGCCCGTAACGGCCGTACAACACACACAATTCTATTGCGTACACACGACTATATTTGACACACACACAAATAGGTTGGCGGAGATTGCGCCAAAAACGGAATAACTACCGGACGCGTATAAACATATAAAACGGTTGGAGTCGGCGTTCACGCGATCGAATCGAAGATACGCCACTGCGAGCTGCAGCTGTAGTAGTACAGACACACACACACATAATATATATATACGATAGGTATTTATATTATTGTGTGTACGAGCGAACTCGTATATTATATTCCACGTACAGTTGTACAGTGTGAGAGATTGTGTTTGGCCGACCGGCGAGTGTAAAAAACATATTCTTTCGCGCTGGTAAACGAGACGTGCGACAGCGTTTAGCGATTGATGAACCCGCGAGCGGCAAAAAAAAAAAAAATAAATAAATCTGAGAGAGAGAAAAAACGGACGACGACGATCTGGAAAAAAAAAACGCGATCGCGCGAGCGTGCAGTGCGTTATAGTTTACGCGTTTCAAAGGGTCGTCATCGCGCGGTCTTAACGGTCGTCGTTTAATGGTGACTGATATACGTCGCCGCCGCCGCTAAAGAGCCCGTCCGTGCGGTTTCTGCGCCGCGGCCCATGTACGTCTAAATCACGACGAAAATGTCTCAATCTGGATCACACGCCGATGATAATTTACGATATATATACGCGCTCGGCACTACCAAAACGGGCTAGTCCAGGTCCTTATAGGTCCCGACGCGAAATGTCTCAATTCGATCACGTAAACGACTATTATTATTATTATTATTATTATTATATAGCGAAACAGCTGCCGCTGACAAGACAAACTGCCGCCGCGCGCGGTTTGAAGACGACGACGACGACGACGGTGATGACCGTACGAGATTTTTCTACAATCCGTTTTTTTTTTCAATTTTCGCTTCCTCTCTCTCTTTTCTAATTTTTCTTGCCATCCTCCCGAGTCTATTATTACTTCCATTATTATTATTATTATTACTATTAATGACAATGAGCCGCGTTAATTGTCTTTTGTCTCGCGGCATCGAGCTAATGGGTCACGCGGTGCACACCACCCATATACACGTATAACACCTGTACAATAGATTCGTTCCGTATTGGCCGCAGACAATGCGATGCGCATAGTTTTCCCATCGTCGCAGTCTCGCGCGTCCCATCGTTTCTCGATAATAATATTATATTATTATATTATACTTTTCGTATTACCGGAAAACGACAAACAGCGCCCGCGCGACGCACGTGATATATATACATATATATATATAGCATACACCTTACGCCACCCGTATTCAATGTAATAAATAATAATAACTAATAGTATATACACGGGACGCAATTATACAACAATGCGTAGGTACGAGTTTTTTCGCACTCTAATTAACACCATATAGCTGTCTGAGGAAGCGTATTTATAGTAATTTACAAAACAATACGGTTACGACTTTAATACTATAATCATGATGATTATCGAACCGGAAAACTACGGTGTTGGTGACGGGAAACCTGCAGCCGTCCAGTGAATGACGATAATGCCGATTTGTCGGTGGTTCTCCACAATATCACATATTACATCGTTACGTTATGTTAGATACATTTTATACAATTTACACCACTACATTGTACGTACAATTTTTTGCTTAAGCTTAAACGATTTGACGCAGTAATGTTCAAAGTATTTTTTTTTATTTACATTTTATAGTTGTTTCATGTTTTACGTACGGAATTAGATTTAAAGTGCATATTGTTACATATTTTCAAAATGATAGAAAATATTTTACTAATTTGCATAACTGCATCAATACTTAGGTCCCAAGTGTTTAAATTCCCAACAATATTATAGTTGTATGTAATGTGCATTATTCACAGTCATACGGCTTTGGTAATGTCAGTGGCGTATTAGTAGCAAATTTGTGCTTCAAAATTTTCGTCAATTTTTTAATCGCTAAAAAGTCGCATTTTTCTGGGTTTGCCAGGGGTGCTAACGAGTCTTCCTACGCCACTGGGTAATGTTTATCAGTAGTTATAACTGATGTATCACAATATTTCTGGTTTCGAAGAGTTATAATTTTTAGATAATATAATATTTACAACTAATTATTATAGAATTACGGTGTAAGAATTTAACGCAATGTACTCAGAATTAACATGATACAAATAAATAGTCCAATATGACACTACCTATATTATATTACCACGTTGTAATTAAACAAAAATCGTATTGATGATCATCGATGTCATTAGAGTAATTTAGAACTGTTAAAATAACAATATAATAGTATATTATAATATCTTTACAATTATTTTTATTATAAACCGTTTCCAGTTAAAGATCGATCTGAAGGTTTTATATTATATAGATTATTATAATATTATATATGCAACCGAACGTGCAGTATGCACTCATTGGCTATTGCAATACTCGCCATTCAAGGGTGTTATAGTAATAATTTTTATAATATTATTGTCTTTCCGATTTTACGTACATCATGCACATATTATGTGCCAAGTGATCGATATTACACTATATTTTATTTTCAATCTAAAGTAAACACCTTCAGCCTGGTACGATATACCTAAGACCGGTATGGCGGTATGTATCGTATGAGTTCTTACTGTATATTATATGAACAAGTATATGTATATCATATACATAATAATATTATGTACCTAGGGCTTAAACCCGCGAAGGTCTCATCGCTTGTATATCACATTATGTTATGATCGTACAATACAACCGAACTAAAAACACGACCGCGATATGTATATACCTGCACTTATTGTTGACATTGAAAAATTGCCAATTATTGCACTTTTCTGGGTCGATATATCGCGAGTGAAATATTAAATAATATAATTATATACACACACACACGCACACACATAATATATAAGTATAGGTGAATTATATAGGTATACGGCGTCGTGGCGGATCGGCGACTTAAGCACAATATATAAATATAATATAATAAGAAACAGTGCAAGTGACCCAAACAGACTACCTATTATTATTACAAGCGCAAGCTGCATAATATTATATTATAATATGTATTTGTGTCGCGTGTACACCTATTATTAAGCCTTGCAGTATAAATGTACATATATATTTATAATTTATATGTGTGTACCCGGTGCGCGTAAGTACTGAAAATATTATAGATGTGTAAAACTAGCTGCTATACCTATGTAGTAAAATATTATTATATATGTGTAGCTATAGGTTTTTTTGAATACATTATTCGAGTTGTACATACTATATAATATTCTTTATATATATATATTGATTATAGTGTTTAGCATTACGTCGTGATGTTTAAAGTATATCGTACACGGCTATTTGTGTTTTAACGAATAGGAAGAATTTTACTCCCGTGGAAAATAATATAATAAATGCAGTAGCCGGGTACCTTTACCCCACCTATCGATTAAAAACAATGTTTAAAAGAAAATAATTGAAGGTTTTTTTTTCTCTTTTCAATCGAATATGCACATTCTGCACCGCAACAGTGAATATAATCTCCGCGTGGCTCACAATAATAGGTGCTATAGATAGAGTCGTTTAATTGTTGTACGTATGACTAAATATTATAATAACAAGTGTTATTGTACGTAGTAGAATCGCTGATCCTTAACCTCAAATGTAAGATAAACATCAATAAAAGTATAATAATATATTATGATACTTTGATTTCAAATCCTTGAGTCGATTAGCCAACTACACATTAGAAGACCTTAGTAATACTCCGAGTATACCTATGGTTATTATGTTCTTATAAATGTTCAATATTATGATAAATAGATAGGCGCTGTACAATATTAACAAAACATGTATATTGTTTAATGTTATACATACTACTAAATCTTATACATACATATGAATTACCTGTATACAGATTCCGTGATAAAATGTTTTTTTTTTCAGCCACGAATGACTTTTTAAACGCAAAATCAAATATAATTAAACTTGTAATATTTATGTACGATGGACGATGGTACATTGTAATAATATAATATTATGTGGCGTTCGTTTGAATAAAAAGTTTGATGCTGCACGATTCTGTGTATAATGTAACCATAAGAGGAGTCAACCTTCATGATCTTTGAGGTTACATCATTTTTCACACTCGAGTTGAATTTTTGGCAAGGCAGATAAACCTATGGAAGAATTATTAAAATTTATATGAAGTACGTCCAAGACAATTTCAATTTCACAAAATCAAAGTGGTTTTCAACATTAAAATACGGGAATAACTTTACCGGCAGAAATCTAAGTGTATACAGCTATATAAAAGTTATACAACGAAGATAATCATACCATAGTATATTATACTATTTTGTGCACAAAATTATCATCACCGTTTTATTTATTCATATAATTATTGTAACCTAAATATTTCTATAGACACCTAATATGAAATTTGAATTTATATAAATATTTAAAATTATTATTTTTATTCAAATTCATTCGTTGCAGTTGGCAAACATACCCATGCTAAATGCATAACCCTATAAATACCCATATACCCTAAACTGTATACAATTGTGTGCTATTTGAAGGCAATTTCACACGTCCTGATAACACTTACAACTGGTGTTCAATTGATGTTGAATATAATATAATTATATTTATAAACTGATCTGAACTTCGTAATTGGATCAAAGGACAAATTGAATTTCCGGTAAAATGAAACTAAATGAAGAAAAACTACGTATTTTGATTTGAGAAGCGTCTCGTAAAGGATTTTAATATCGTTACTAATTCGTAAATTTTCAAGACACCAACGCTCAAACCTGATCGCCCAATGATAATGAATTTGTTTTTCATACTTGCATCGCGGGTAGAATTAAATCGCTGACAAATGATAATAATAATTATCGTTTCATTGCAGATTGGGCACTATATCTGCTAGGATCCAATAGTTAATATATGTATTTTGCATAATTGCTATCACGGTCATACCAAACATTGCTGTTTTACAACCTGTTGCAATTTTCAAGTTTGAACTAGGTCATGTGGTTTAGGTTTAGATTTTTCTATGACTAATCCGAACGCGTTGCAAGCATAATTTGAAGACTTTAACAACACTTCTTAAATCTCAATGCAATATCGACCTATATTTTGGTCCAGCCAAGCTAAATAGGTAAGGCATTCACAAGTATTGTGATGCTGTTGCCCCATGTATACGAAGGAATGAGACTAGAACATTCGACGGCTTGGTTTTTTACAAATGAGTTAAAATAATCCATATTATATATATTCTTCCTGGAAAAAAGCAAAAACGGCAATTCATCAGTGATGACTGATGAACTGGATAATAGCCAATTGTTTTATGTCAGAAAATTGTTTCCATACCATTCGTCAACAAATAAATCTACTTTATAGTTAATCATTAGTCATCGTGACACCTAAATTGTTATTAGATTATCCTGACGCTAAAACGAATATCGACCAACAGGGAACACAGGGTTTTAATGAGTCATTCCCTGAAAATGGAAACGTGACAAAGAATACATTTTCTCCGTGAAATGCTTTATTATATTTGGTACCGGAAAAGTTTATTTTAATTTAACTAAAATATGACAGAAACGTCAGAAACGGAATCTTACAAACGCTGTCAAGTTTCCTCCTTTATTTTTAGTAAAAATATTATTAGGTATTTTACCTTACATTATACTTACCTCTATTGTCATCATAAAAATATTATTGATCGATTTTATGTTTACTGGACATTTATATAATTATTATTATTTAGGTACGATACTATAAATGACTGCCATATTATTCAACTACATTTTGAATGAAATTATAACATTTAGTTTGATGCAAATGTGTCTTATGAATCATGATAATATTATATAAGTACCAATATGTTCCGTTTAAAAAAAGTGTATTGAATATTTGTACGTATTTGAATGATAGAGAGATATTTTTCTACTATATGTATCGATTTAATTTGTATTCAATCAAATTTGAACTTTTTACCGGATGTCATAAAGACATTTAAAATTGTTTAATTCCTGGTTCAAATCTAATTTTTTAACTTGTTCAAAAAATAAATTATCTATACATTAATGCACCAACATTTTCTGTTTATGTCGTTATAATGAATAATCAGTTAAATTTGAATTATTAATATATTTTAATTAAAATTTTATACTTCAGACGTACGTACCTATGTGTTAACGGATAAATGAACTGTATATATAATAACGTGTGTACATAATGATGTGTGTTGAATTCGTATACACTATATATATTTATATACGTTTTGTTAGGTCGTTTGGCCCTTCCGTAACAACTAAATCATGCAGTATACAAATGAATACCAAATACAATGTTTAAAAAAAAACCAACTGCTGCAAACCTCATGTCTACTCGATGTCGTTGGCATCGAATTACATGTTGAAATCGTACATTTTTTATTATAATATTCCCCACCAAATAATGACCATTGGTAATTTATAATTATTAGAAACACGTGCTTATCACGAAAGTATGGTACATAATATTATTGCATAGGGCATGATATTGTATGTACTTAATTAATATTATTACAACTGTATAAACTATACATGGGCAATATTCAAATATCATAATTTAATACTGCAGTAGGTACTCCGTGGAACTTGTATTGTTTTCATATAATCATATTATTTTATATGCAGGTATGACATCGGACGCTAGTATGGAAATGTTAGCTGATAAATTAATACAATATTAGTGTAATAAATAATATGAAAGTGTGTCACATAATAAATAAATTGGTTTATAAATTGTTTCCAAAAAACTTTTGACATGTATCTATAGTCTATGTTATTGAACATTTTAAAAATATAAAAATACATAAACCTATATAATCTGTGTTCTAAACTCCAGAGCACAATACAATATTTGTAAAATGTATATAAAGTATAAAAAGTTAACAGCTTGACGGAAGAAACCACTAAATGGCTGCTCTACAGTATACCTACCTTTTGTTTTTATTTAATAATATTTAATTTTTAATCGTTATGTAGATTTTTACACCGATTTATTATAAACCATATGGGCATCATTAGTAATTGCTACTAATGAGGGGGTTGAAGTGGAAAGGGAGTCTGGTGTAAAATCATTAAAACAGTATATTATGTTTTTTTCACGTGCAGCTGAAGTTTTTAGATATATGTAGAGCACCTATTAGATTACAAATATGTAATAACAGTCAAACTTAATTGTATAAGACTAGGTACTCTTATAGAATGATAAAAAAAAATAAATAGTTATAGTGGAGCATTATTGGTCCCACCATGAATACATTTTTGGAAATTTTGAAATTTGTTAAAATTTGATATTTTTTTTAGGTTTTTTTGTTAGAGCTACAAGCTAATATAATCCTCTTTAAATATCTGTACTTTTAAAGTATCAACTTTTAAAATAGCTGATTAGGTTAGGTATACTAGGGTTCGAAAGTAGAATGGTTAAAATCCCAATATGTCATACACTAGGAATCATATCCCAATATCGATTACGATATATCAAGGAGCAAAGAAAATATGAAATGCTATCAACATTCAACATAAACTTGTGTCGTATTATTCTTATTCTAAATAAATCAAAACTGTTGAGATTTTTTATATGCTGCTTTTTATTGTTTTTATAATATTCTATTATATTTATAACGACATAATAAAATATAAATAAATATCAATAAATTTATCACAAAATAAAAAAAATACGATGGTAAAATTCTGATTTATGTGTTGCAGTTGTAGGTATTTACCTCTCTCACTAACGTCATACACTGATTGCGTAAAACTGTTTTTGTTTTTTTGTTTTTGAGATAATGCTAAACATAGTATAGAAGTATACAATAATATATATCCTCTATATATAATAATAGTATAAAATTGATCTTACTGCTGTTATAACGCAGTTTAAATGTATAGTACAACACGAGAAAAATAATTTAAAACGAAATATTGTGAGAGTAATTTTTCACGTTAAAATTCATAAAGTAAAATCTAGTTCAACGTGCTTAGTAATATTGCAAACACATAGTGATTATATATATAACAACCACTAAATCCAAGTACTATGATCTTTATTTAAACAGGTCACAGATTACTTAGACAAAGTTAATCATGGCAAAGTGTGCAAATTATTCGATAAAGTTGTTCATATTTTGTGGGTGCCTATATGTTATGGTGTAAAACTGTAATACATGTAACGACGATGTATTGCTATTTATTTCAAATGCAGTGCATTACATCAAATATATAATTATATTACTAATTACTGTATGCAGAATCTTGTTGCCTTTAAAACCCTAGAACTCCTCAAGTCTTGTTTCAAATTCCGACCATCTAAATCAGAATTTAATTACTGCCTGTTTGCAATGAACGTCGCTTGCATTTAGGCTAATATATCATTATTGTCAGTTGTTACTATACAGGGCGATTCACCAAACATGCTAGGAGGTCTAAGCCTCTAAGGGGGATCTCTATCTTCTAAAATAATGCAGTTATTCAAAATCAAATATTTAGGATTTTGAAATATACTCGATGACCATATTTTCCAATTCTTAAAATGTTTTATACTTCTTTAAGGAGTGTTCTGTGAAAATACAAACTTCTGTTTTTCAAACGAAAACCGTCTTTTCTACTGTAATTTATTTAGCTGAAAATGTACAATTAGTTTTTAGATTATTTACTTCTGTGTTCTATAGATATAATATATCCATGAAAATGATTTAGAAGTTACAGGGGATATGGTGATTTGAAAATGGTAGTAATTACTATAGTAAATGTATCAACACTTATAATTTGTAAAAAATGGTCCAAGTATAACAAATACTGGATACAACTCTACATTTATTTTATATTTTCAAAAAACCATTTTTAATGACTATTAATACCTATAATCATTATAATAACTGAGAAATTCGTTCGAGTTTTGTATTAAGTACATACAAATTGGCAAAAAAATATCCACTTAGTAATGTATACAGTTGAATCTAGACAGTTCGAAGTAGGTGAGATTTATCGAATGACCAAGAGTTTGAAGTACTGAGTGGTTAAAAATATCAAGATGGCAATAAACAACTCGAATTACTGAGTTATGAAAAAAAATTTCGTACCTACGATAATAAATCGATAGTTATCGGAAATAGTAAGCTAAATTTATACACAATTAGAAGATAAATTATTAGCGATAAGATTATAAGAAAATATACATTTTTGTGAATACATTTGGAATTTTTAAGCGTCGAACTTCGAATGGTCGTTCATTCATGGTTAATTTTCCCTAAATTTTTTCTACGAATAACAGAGTGTACTCAAATGCATTGTTTTTATTTGAATTAGGTACTGCGAGATTTTTTAGAGAACGACCAATATTACTCATAATTACCGAAAGTATCGAACTTTCGAAGGTTTAGATTATCGAGAGTCAACTGTAGTATAAAATTGGAGTTCTCATTTAAAAACAGATGTTTATACCAACACATGATTTGGGGGTGAGTATGCTTGGTGAATCGCACTGTATACAATAAATTGCAATGGTCCATAACAAAATATGTCTTATGTACTTTATACCATTACACCTAAGTAATATTTAATATTATATGCGTAATGATATAGGTACCATATACTAATTAGACATCGTTGTATCAAATATGGTTACGGGTTAGGTTATATTATATTGTGTGTATGTTTCTGTACCTTGGATAAAAACCTGTTAAGTGTTATAAACAAAAAGGTAATTAGATATTAATTTATTCACTTGTATTAAAAGTTAATTGAACGGTTTTTAATATATACTTAAAAATATAATCATGTATACATTATAATAATACGAAGTTGAGTGCATTAAAATGTAATGATATATAATAAGGGTCTAAGAATTTGTGATTGTCAGTGAGTTAAATTATATAACAGGTATAGTATATTATAATATTGTAACTTTTAATTTTTATATTGCCACCCATAATTTAAATTTAAATTTTTATAAGTGAATATTTTTCCTGAAAAATGTTGATAGAATGTTTGTAATTTGGTATTATCTAATAACATGTTTTAGGCACTTTAATATTTTGTCAGAAAAACGATTTATAAAATATATAATATGCTCGTATATAAATAGATTGATATAAATCCTACTAAAGTACTCGTGTTAAACTTGGATATTTACAAGAAAACTATAACAGTTCTAGTTTATATCACATATTTAGTAGTAAGTATTGTATTTATAGTGTTGTTAACTTCTTTAGTTCCATCGGTAATAGAGAATGGCTGAGAAAAGACGAAAGTATTCATGATCACCGTGATAAAAGTTATTATACTAATGATGACTTCAAAGGTGGGAAATTAGCACATTATACACAATTTCAATTTTCAACCCATAAAGATACCTACATAAAATATAAAATGCGTCAATTATGAAAAAATAAAAGAATTCTATAATTTTGTCATCTTTAAAAATAATAGACTATTTAAATCACTTGACCGCTTTAACCGTATCTGTGCTGTGTCTACATATTATATTTTATTATATTGTTTTTAATATTTTGTTATAATAATGAAACGACATTATCGTATCAAAGCACAGACACAAAAATTGTTAGTTTAATATTATCTTATTATGTACGCTAAAACTGGTTCAAAAAAGCTATAGGTACTGAAAAAATTACACAACACATCAATGTGCTTTGTTGATAAATTGTCTTCGTATTAGGTATACATATTATTATATATTATACGCGTGCAGATCTCTTGAATACACCCACTAATTGAAACCTGCAGGGGAAAGTGTGTACGGGTTTCGTGCAGGACCACTATATTATATACTTACGCATGTACATGTTTTAGATTTTGAGCCAAGGAGAGAGATCGATTTCTGGTTTTATGTACCTACCTATACAGCATTGTTGTTGGCCTACAGCTTTTCCTGCGTATATATCGGAGCAGAAGGAATGACCCATAATCAAGTTGTGCAAAACCTCTAGTTCTATCATTATCTGCAGCCACCCATCAAACTATGTCTAACAATATTTTTTATAAAATCTCGATCGGCATTGGTAATTAAAAAAATAAAATGTTTGTACAACAGTAGTGCAACTCGTCGCGCGTCGACGTGAACGAAGCGAGACGACTGCTCTACTACAGTCTATCTAAAGTCATCTATAGTCTATATAATCTGCCCGTACTTTATATACTGTCTAAGTACTTTTGTGTCAGTATCTTGTAATAATAATAATGACGGTCGTAACAAAAATGTCCAAGAAAAAATACTTGTCATCTGTGTGCCCGCATTGTAATAGTAAAAAATACATAATGTAATATATATAGGTACCTATACTGCTGCAGATTGTCTTCTATTGTAATCATTTTATCTGAATAATGGCGATCGAGTAAAAACGGGAGTTTTTTTTTTCCGTATTGTCCTACAATAATATCCTTCCAATTATTCAAATCCATTACTGAGCAAAATGATAATCGGTCTGGTCTAATAACATCAAGCTATTTCTTTAAACAATATCGTTATATATTATTATACATTGTTCATTGCGTACCTATAACAGTATTATTAATATATTATTATTATAGGTTAATTCGTTCCCATCATGACCCGTGATAAATTATTATTCGTTTTCATTTTTCTGAAATCGTTTTGATGGTGATCGGTAGTCAAGGTAGTTAAAATATCCGAGAATCTTTAAAAAAAAATTGTTCTAGTTTAAATCATCAATGTTCTAATATGGATCGGATGATAATTTGAGGTGGAAAGCAATCGCTCTTAAGTATACTATAACCTTGCCTCTAGTTTTATAAATTATATTCATTATAATATTATGTACAAAGACTTCAAACATTGTTTGATTCGTTAGAGGTTTTAAGCTAACAGGAAGTTTGACATTCCTAAGACCCACCCCTTCTCAGAAATTGCGTAGGTAATGCTTCAGTCTTTATCTGCGGTTCTTTAGATATTAACATGATGTGCTATTATTTAATTTATAATTTAACAGACGTTTGGATATCGAACTAAATCCTTCTGCTATATTTCGATTTAATACGGATTCATATAAACATTCTATTACATACATCATTTAGTCGATAAAAAGGTAAGATTTTAAATGTTGGACATTACTTTTTGACATTTTATACTTGTTTTAACCTGGAATAGTTTTGATATTAAAAAATTACATTTATTATTTGACTAGATTATAATAATTTCTTTGTTGTCATTCGATTTCATGGAGTGTGTGTAATAATTAAATTAACAATATTAGTCATCTCTGTCTTATACACATTACATAAACCTGCAATAAAACTACCTTGTGCGCGGTAGTTGGCATCAGTACTGAGTCAATAGCATCAGAACATTTTTTTAAATAATTTGGAAAAAAGTTTTAATAATTTAAAAATAACTTACTAACAATTCAATAATATTATATTAAAAAGTCCTTCTGAAAACACATATCTAGAGGTATTATTATTTTCTATATGAAGTTGTAGTACCTACCTTAGTATGATCTATATAATATTATAATGTGTTGATTGTGTATGATGTATGAACCTCATACATTTAATATTATTTACGATAGTAGTGCTAGCAAGATATTGACGATGGAGGAAAAAAAAAGAATAGCCACAATATCGAAATCCAACATTATTGCAATATTTTTGGGATATTATGAAAGAATAATTAACTAATTTAATATTAGGGTGTTGTCAATAATATTGTTTTAACATGAATGATAATTTTACAACTCATATTATAAATTATAATAGTTATAGTATATTGAAACTAGGTATAATTTATAATATATCATAGTTATGTAGATATTTTAAAATAAGGTCCAAAACTTCGTTTATATAATTATATCACTGTTTTATGAAGATGTTTATTTGAATCAAAAAACAAAATCTTAAAAATAATCATAATCTGAATAATGTAAATATCAGAGTTGAATACTGATTATAATATATCACAGTTATATGTAATTTTAAGTGGGTTTTAATTGTATCTTTATTTTTTTCAATAATATGAATAAGTACCTACCTATTGTGTTTTAATTTTTTTTAATTCGAAAATATAATAATTAAATCTGACTAAAAATTAATTTAGGAACGCGTTTTGTGGTATCAACTGGTTAATAGAATCAAATATAGACCAGCCTTGGCTGCACCAATGTGGAATTCACTATACAAATAATGCGCTGGCCAACGGGCAACGAATCTACAGGTTAGACCGTATGTTATTATTATTACCGTAATATGCATCCCGCGGGCGACTGTTCCACCGACGCGTTTGCGATGTATAGTCGTCCAAGTGCGTTATGTATATAGAAAGTCCGAGATTAGTCGAGTTTTTCGATTTGTTATAGTACGCGTACCTATAAGAGATGCAAAATGAAAAAAAAATCGACCGAGCTTATTAACGCGAGAAAGCGGCGACGGCTCACAGTCGTGGGCAACGTCGTTATACTTACGAGGGAGAAAAAAAAAGAGAAACAATACACAGAGTATTATTATTATTATTATTATTATTATTTAGAGAACGTTGGACACACACACACACATGTATTATATGGGTATAGGTACGGTGAGTACGTATAATATAATATGCATATATTTATATTAATATATTATGGGTAACTATGCAGAGAAAGAGAAAAAAAAACACAGTAGTTTTCTGAGGGGAAACGGCGTGAACAGAGTGAATATATAGCAATACTAATTTAACGGTGGTGGCTATAATAATGAGCATAAAAATAAATATAACAGTCGACCAGAGTGGATTAATTGACATATAGTTATGTAGTTTGATTTTTTGTATTTCGCCTTCGCTTCACGTATATAAGTACACAAACTTTAACGTTTGTATTCATATTTTAAATTTGTATCGCGTATTTATAGTATAACAGTCGAATAAAACAGTATACTTTTGTATAGTATAGGTTCGTATTAGTACTTTTATTTAGTTACGTATATGATATAAATATACAACTACCTAGATATATATAAAAATTATAGTGATTATAGCCCAGATTATTGTGCACTAAAAAATGATTGAGTAACTTATTAAGTAGGTAGGACCTCCAAATTATTTTAAGAATCAAAATGTTAAGTATGCCTCGAAAAAACAAAACATACCTTCAAAAATTTTGGTACCTACTCGAAGAGACAATAATATGAATATTCTTAAAAAAAAATCAATAAATATTTAAAACTTGCGATGGTATGTATTTAATTCGTTTGAAGTTTGTTGAACAATGTTAACCTGCGCAAAATATAATTATAAAAACACTAAAAACACATTAAAACTAAAAATACTACAAAACAGGCACTAATAAGTAATAATGTATAGATCGTGTTTTTATAATCTCGTCTGCACTGTTAAGACACTGAAATAACGTGTTCCGGGAACGTGTTCTTATTAGAATGTCACACAAATTGACCGGGAAAAAAATGCAAATTCATGTATATACAAAGCTCTGTATAGCATATTATGAGGTAAGCACGCCTGTCGCCTAACCATATAATAATGAAAAAAATAATAATAATAATAATAAATAATTAATAATATTAATAATACTATACAGTCGTAAAATACGACCCCATATCATACCTACAACTTATATACATGCAAAATGTTGAACCTAGTCAATAAACGCATCACACGCGGTAAGTACAATTTTCGCTCGTTAAAAAGACGAACTATAATTTAAATGGAATTCTAGACGAGAAACCGTTCAGAATGTTTTACAATATAATTATTCAAACTTGACAAAATGTGCGAAATAATTTAATATAATATTTTTCGCTTCTGCAGCCGCGTGATATTTTCGCACGTCGTCCTATACCGAATATCAAAGTGACTACGAGTTTTCTTTTGCGTGTCTCCAGATTGCCATCTCGCACAAATATACTCGGGCTCGCGACAACAAGACGTCTCCTCCTCGGCCCCTCGATTATCTGCTCGGACGACGTCTCGCTCGAGCTACAAGTGCCTATATACAGGTTATAAAACGCGGTTGCTGCGGTCGTCGTGTTCGCGTAAATAACACAATAATAGTAACGCGGTACACGCAGTATAAAATACGATCACCGGCGGTGTGTACGCGTATTCCACAATAATAATAATAATAATAATAATAGTTCGCAAAGCACGAAAGACGGTCCGCAGCAGCGGTCGTTGTGCTCGAGCACGCGTGTGGAAATCTCGTCGAAATCGTCGTGTGAAGAAAAAGTCATAACGGCGTAACGACACGCGAACAAATCTGCAGAGTTGGATTTTACGCCGATCGGCCGGCCAATTCCACAGGTACGCTAACACGGATATACACACACACATATATATATATATATATATATCATATATTATATCGCGTATTAAACGATATTATAATATACGCCTGTTGTACACGCGCGGGTACGCAATCGTACCGTGAATCTTGGCGGCTGATGTGTGCGTCGGTGTTCGTGTCCGCTTGTAACGCGTTCCACACACGCGCAAAACGTTATAAACGCCTAAGCGACGTCCGTCCGCTGCTACTGCTCTATTAAAGGGAATTTTCGTGTTACACGCGTCGTCGGCGACCCGATCGCGAGAAAACGGCCGTCGGGCTCGTGTCGCAGCCGTCGCGGACGTCGTTATCACACGTGTATAGATGGTAACAATATATTATGTAGGTATGTAATAGGTAGGTAATTGCCAGGTGTACGCGGACTCGGGAAATCCGTCGTCCTTATATCAAATATTATACGTGGTGTGTATAGGTACCTGCAGGATTGAAGAGTCAATGTATATATACTGTGTTGCAACTGTACGCGTATCGTCTGCAGCGCAATCCGCCATTTGCCGAGATTTGAATTCAATAAATTTCAACCCAAATAATTTCGATATTATTATTTTATTTTTAACAAACGTAGAAACCTATGTAATACTCGAGTCCCGTTTAAAACGGGATCAGACCTTTTTTTAGTGCCTGGTTTATTTGGCCCGGGTCTCGACAAATTTTGATCGGACCGCTCTTTATCCCGTGTTCGAATCCGGTCATCTCCATACTATACTATCAAATAATATGTAACTACAATACTATGTATATACGTAAAGGAAAAATCCTATGTACACGAAACAAAACAATATTTTTAATGTTGTATGATACTATGTTACTGAATTATTGACACAAAAGTTATAGACAAGTTATCTAGTGATGACAAAGTACAAACAATTTCGTTGTCACCGATGAGTATGTGTAATTGTGTAATTATGAACCTCCAATCATAACCATCAATGTCGAAGTGGTTTTTAACAACACTGAAGACTATGATTTAATTTATACCAACACATTGGCTGTACCAACACATGCGATAAGGACATAATAAGTGACATAATGTTACATTGTGTCACGACTAGTAAAACATTATGTGTATTGCTCCAAATGGTAGGTAATAATGTAATATAATATGGGAACCTAACCTGAAAATTGTTATTGATGGTATAAAATTAGTTTAAAATGTTAACATAATATTATGGGTATTGGTTGTTATTTTTTATAGCTTTTTTATGTGTAGTCAAATCAATTCGAAAGCTGTCTTAGGATGATAGGTAACCAGTTTACCTTTAATCGTGAATCAATGAAAACTATTAAACCATTTTTGAAGTTTTTTTTTTTTCGGTTTTTTTTCTATAAACAGTATGGTGACCCTAGGACACGGCGGTTATGATACATTTGGCGAGACTATAAAAAAAATGAATAGAACTTCATCCTATATCTTTCACTTACTCTCGGGTCGGCCTGAAAACTTAACCTGCATAATAATGCGGTATCGCATATACCTGTAAGATGCGTCTCACGCTCCCGATTTATTCCACCCGGACGAATTAGATATCATAATAACATTACGCTGTAATTATTATGGTCACGATGCTGATCCCACCTCCATCGGCCGAAATAGGTAATCTAGGCGTCATTTATAATACGCGAGAGTAGGTACCCGTATGTGGACTGTACAACTGTAATATTATTATGCACTCTCGTAATGCTCGTTTTTTTTTTTCAACGCTGATGGGGACCAGGAACGTCTCGACGTAGGTATGATAACCCGGTCGTCGATCGTTATTCGTTATTACTTATTATTATTACGTGTTTACGAGCATGACAAATCGAATTCAATTATACCGACGTCCGATGGACATTACATTATGCCCTCCGCCCATAATATTATTTTATGATAGTTGATATAATAATAATAATTATTATTATTATTATTATTATTATTCACATTTATAGACTACATTAAATATTGTGATATATTATATTCGAGCTATGCGGGTGAAAGAATACGTATCGATCGTTCATATTTCGATCGACATCGAATTTTATTATAACAGCGTATACAGCTAGTATAGTATATAGCTATAGTAGCCCCGTAAGGTCGTAACGTATAGGTATTCATAATTCATAATTCATATTATATACGTGCAGCTGTCAAAGTCGTGTGTGGTTTTCATTCCATCCGGAAGCTGTTATTATATATTTTTTCCCGTTTCATAAATGTGATCCTTATTCGCAGACTAATGGTATATTGGACAAATCAGCAGACTTTTCTGGAAAAACAAAATTTCGATTATAGAATATAATATGGGTTTTTGGTTACCTAAGCCTTTTCAACAAAAGTTATTTTCAGGTCCAATGGTCTACAATATAATACGTAAACATAAATAGCAATAGACAATTTTCCTTCGAATATTTATATTAATAGGTATTCCAATACGTTGTATGTTCCCACATATAATTTCTATTATGCGACTCGAATCATTGGATATCTGCTAAACAACTTTCTAATTTTTCAAATATAATAAAGTTAAGAAATTATTATGTTCTTTGCTCGAACGTTAAATAAGTATGGAACTATCATTGATTTGTATGGACTAAAATGCTAAATCAATAATATCATAAGAAAAATTATAAAGATTGAAACATATTTTATGATAATTATTTTAGATTTGTTGAATACAATCAAAAAAATTCAAATAAACTGTATATTTAAAAGCCATATATTTTTAAATTCCCAGACTTTATTTACTGCTATTTTGTAAAAACTTTATTTTTTCAATGTGATAACTGATAACTGATAACAACACTGTTTTATTATTATTTGAATAGCAGTGGTTTTTTAAAATATTGATACATCAACACGAACGACTTTGGAATGTTTTTATTAATGTAATTTTTCATAAAATATTCTATACAATATTGTACTTTAGACTAGTACTTATAATATTTGACCATTTTAAAAATTATACAATAAATCTGTCGATTAATATTAATTATTATAATTCTCTTATTTTAGTTATTTACAGTCGTACAACAAGGATGCAAAAAATTCTAAACAGCAGAATTTGAAAGGATTAAAGGATAAGGGTGTGGTTTGTTTGCTAAGCTTGCTTGATGTATATTATTTTTATTGCATTAGTTTATTTTTATGGGATTTGTATCATGTCCGTAATTTATAGGAAACTACGATAAGGGTAACTTATTATTGTTTAATCTAACTTATTATATTAATAATACCTTTATACGTTTTGAGTATCTGAACAATAATTAACAATGCAGATTCTATAAAATACCCTAACGGTGCCCAACTAAATTATAACTAAATTACGTTGTGATGTGATTGTCAAACCTAATTCATTTCATCTCACGTCGTTTTACCACAAAATATAATAATATGCTACATTGAAAACAGATTATTATTTTCAACATTGATATGGAATCAAACGAGAACTTTAATGGAACTTTAATGGTCGTATGCAATATGCATTATACATAACATATAATTATTATAATATAATATAAATCGTTAATATGCGCGGCGCTATCGTTATTGCAAAGACAATTCGCGGTTCACGATCGGGTCAATAGAATAATACGATATAATACATATCAATATTATTATTATTATTATTTCATTCTCGTACCTATATTCTCGCATCGGTCGCTCGTGTGCGTTCAATATCGGCCGTGGAACATAAATGCCACCGCCGCCGGTTCATTATAATATACACACTTGCGGCGGCAGCGTATTATATTATATTTATATGCTATACTGTGGAGAACGCATTTTTTTATTTTACACACGGGATATATTATAAGCGCGTGTACCTATATAGAATAATATTATATTGTACTTTTATATATAAGTACTGGTTTATGCATGTGCGCGTGTACCTAACCTGCGGTGTACCTACTGGACGTACAGTACCTAATAATATTGCACTCTTCTTGCAGACTAAACAATTGCTCACAATTAAAAGACCGTCGCAAACGGCATTGTGTCGCCTTGGTGCGTGAGCGGGGGCGCACGCGCTCTCTTAGACCGCACGGACGCATAGGTCGTACCCATATAATAATATGAGCAATGAGTATAATAATATATAGGTAATAGCCGGCATAATAATAATAATATAACAGTGCGTATTCGTTTCAATTATAATAATAATAATATATATACAATTTACGTAATTATATTGTGTGTGCGCGCACGTTGCAGTACGGTATACTAGTAGTACCTATACTGCAGCTATACCGAGATAATAAACCACACACCTGTTCACGGAGCGCCTCCCATCATTATTTTCCCGAAACGTCCAGTACGAGATTATGTCATTCGAAATTAATATAGTTTATAGCAAGGATCACCGATTAACATTTTTGGAGGGCCACTTTGGAAATTAATGAAGTATTTGGGAGCCTTCAAAATTGAATGTAGTTACCTATCTATACATGCAGTTTACCCAAATAAAGTAAATGCAAAATTAAAAAATGTTATTTAAATTAATGAAAAACTCACTTCTTAATAATTGAACATCAAAAGAAAAAAAATCTACTTATAAATGTCTTGTCTGCGGGCCAGATAAAGGTCGTCCTCGGGCCGCCATTTGGTGGCCTGGTAAATATAGGTACGAGTACTCGAAAGAAATACGATATTTCATATTGTATACTCACCCGGCGACTTTGTTCACACATATTATCTTCCAACCACATGACGTGTAAATTCTTGTGTGCAATAGTTTATCGTGACAAATATACCAATACCAACAAAATTTAATGGTGATATAATAATTTACTATAATATACAAAATATAATGCACAAAACACACGTTAATATAAAATTAGTGTATTTTTTTTAAGTTTTTTTTTATTTAGAAATAAAAATGATAATAAATTATATTTAATAATATTTTAAATGTTGTTTTCGACGCACATCGGTCGTTCTATTGCAGCTCAAGTTGCAGAAGCCCGTCGAGAACGCATTATTAACGTCGTTAGACATCAATCCTCCGAGAACCGTTTCCCTACCTTTCTCACCCTAGGACACCACAAACTTAAGTAATTCTGTTGTAATTTGAATACAACAGTACGTTTTTAGCGATGCCACATTCGACCCGGTACCAGGAGTAGAGTAAACCAGGTTACCGGTCGTTATAGTGATTGACGGCGGTGGTGGTGCCTAGGAGGAGTTTGAGGGGGCTCTTGAACCGCATCCCTTGTATGGTGGGTACCGTGGGTGGCGTTTGACCAGGAAAAAATTTTGGTCTGACAACGGTTTGCCTAAAATAATGCTCGTTTGGTAGATTTCTGTCGTATAAATTTGCAGTAACCACTGTGGGGACCCCGCGCCGAAGTATGGTAAGGCCAACATCAATGTTCAATAATAGATATTATGCGGATGATCTATTCAGAACATGTGCGCTAAATTTTTCATTACTTCTCCTTGTACAGAATAAATGGTAAACATAAAATGTATATTACTTTTTGAGGATTTCAATCCGAGTTTCCAGTGCTTCGTACTATCAAATTGGTTTTTCAATGTTTCCTAAACGAAAGAATAATTTGTAATATAATACGGTATCATACTTATATCCAGAAGAACAAAATATAATGTATATTATTATATATTACTTTCTACGGATGACATTTGAGTTCTGATTTCTTGAGGCCCAACATATTTTAATATGATACATTTTATTACCTAGTTGATATCTCTGACATTAAAGTTTCGAGTTTTCCGTCTAAATTACTTTTTAATTTCACCTCAGACTGCTAGTTAACCAAAAACATTGACTTTCTTAACTAATTTATGGACAACCTCTGACAATGCATCCGTATTATTCATTTGTACAAAATTATTAAGGCAACATTCTTCAAAGCAGCGCAACTGAAAATAAGATGAAAAATATTTTAGATTCTGAGCGGAGCGATGAATGTATTGATTTTACAATGATGTGTGTTTTTATCTTTTATTTTTTATGTCTGTTTACACGATAAGTAGTTGAAATAATTCTTCGATATTCTTGAACAGTATTTTGTTCGATGGGAAAGATAATCTAGTTGGTGCATTTAAGAGGTCATTTTTTAAAAATTCCCAATAGTTTTCAAAAACATAGGGAAAAACAAAAGAAAAATTAAGGAAAAACGGGAATTTTATACGAAAAATCGAATTTCGACAAAATCGATTTTGGTTTTTGCTGTACCTCTAAAAAAAATGGACGTATATTCATAAAATTTTTACTGGTTATTTATATCAGAATTTTCTATATACGACAACATTTTCAAAATATTTCGACTTGCTTTGAATTGTTTCCGGACATATTCAGTTTCCAATATTTTTAGTTTTATTTTCTACGAATGTCAATTTAATTTTATTTGTATTTATCTATTTCAATACGTATTTATGTATAAATTATATTTATTTATGTTCAAGCCTTGGAGATACATATTATATGGTCAATGATTAAACAATTTGGTACCCATATACATATATTATAACATAATTACCAGTTCATCTGTACTTAAAATTGATTTCTTACGAGATTGTCTAGCTACCTTTTAGAAAAATGATGACAGAACCTGTTTTTAAAAATGTAAATAAGTTATAAAAGCATATATGAATTCCAGGATATCGATGAAAAATAATATTATAATGACACATTGACATTTATTATATACATAGGATTATTATTTTCTTAAATTTTTTTAACGAAAAATTAACGAATAATCACATATTTTTGTTTTTAATTGAGATAGTAAAATCAAACTAATTATTGTCGTACACTATAGTACGTTCAATAATATTTATAGCAGTTTAACCATATTATAACATACAGTAATTGAACATGCCTATTAAAAAAAAACCACAGTCCACATACTCAGACTGGACGATATTAAAAAAGACTGTTCTAAAAATATCTAATTATGTAAAAATGAAATATTAGTATTGTAATTAACACGACCCACATCGACCACTCGAGACGAACTGTTTTTTAATTTAAATAAATTATTAGTTCTAGACGAATGCATCTGATATGCACAATTTAAGCTGGTTTCCGTTAGTAAATAGGTCCTTATAAGAACTCTCACGGTGACGAGTCGGAAATTGCGTAAAATTCAAACTATACGTGGTTGCAAATATTTCTGTTTTTATTTGTTCAATTATTGATGACAATGTAACATATTATTATGATTTATAGATATCTACATCGGTTACTCGTCTAAACACTGCAGACGTTGATTTCGAAACAGGTTTAAGATAATTATTTTAGCCGACATCGGATTACTGCTGCTGCAGACGTTGAGTACCATCTTCAAAACAGTCTGTTGAAAGTATCTATACAAGCGACAGGGGCAGATATAATAACACGATCGTACGAAAGTAAATAACAAAAAAAAAACCTCGTTCGGCCTCGATTGATTTTGACACAATTATAACGAGATTATTAATCGGCGGTGATCGGGTGGCTCTCGATAATATTTGATAATATTATGTTCTCGCAGTGTTCACAGCTGCACACGTGGACCACATGGTGTGCAATTTCAATGCATTCGTCTCTTACCCGAGTTAAATTTAAGAAGCCTTAAAGACATATTTAAATTAGATGTACTTACAAAATTGAATGCCTTGGACACGGTTACGATCGAGTTTCCGTAATAGTTGTTAACATTATACGCGTATTACCCATATTTTTATTTACGAAGGATAAAATTGCAGCGTTACGATTTAAACTTGTTACAGTGGTGTTATAGGTGGGATGGTAATCATATTATTTGAGGTATACAATATAATTGGCCAGCATGTGACGAATTTCATTTAGATGAATAAATATACAAAGGAATTAATATTATAATATCAAAACCCAATCGGCAATCGAATTAAAATTGTAATAATTATACACCAACAAACTAGTTATATATTCCAATTTAAAATCCAAGCCAATTTAAAAACGATTTAAAGGCAGAAATATATAATATGATTGTATACGTAGGTATATGTGTATGTAAAAATAAGTATTAATTTATATATATATAAATATTTCACTTAAGAAGATTATGTTTTACATAAATTATAAATGTTATAGCTGTATTCATCATAGCATAAACAAAAAAATTAAGGCCGTCGTGTCGAGATGATGCTCGTGAGCTAAAAAATTCAGCCATACACCTGTTAGTGTTCGCGTAGGTACGGATAATAATATGATAAGTATAAAAACCATCTTACGGAGCAGAGGTATTTTTTCCCCATTTCTTGGCACTGGCCCACGAAAATCGACTAATTATTACGATTCGAATTACGAATACACATCGGTAAGCGTATTATTGTGTGTGTGTGTGTGGTGTTGTGTAATATAGGTACATATTAAACAGTGTCGTATATCATTCGTTATATTGTGTTTACTGTTCAGATTTTCCCGTAAACGAGAAAATAAAACGTCGAACGAAAGCCGCCGCCGTTGCTGGTACAGATAGGAATCTTCGCGGTCGTCTTAAGACCAAATAGCCGAGTTGGTAGCAGTGCAAGTGTCAAAACCGAACGAAATATATATTATTATTGTGTGTTTCGGCACTCGTATTTTATTCGTTGTAAAAAAAAAAACAAAAAAGAACACGATCGATATAATACATACCTATAGATATATTTTAATGTTATATTGTTACAGGTGGTATTTCGTATTATTTATGAAATATGTAGAACAGATTTATAGACGCGGTACGCGTTTAATAATATATGTAGTAATATAAACGTTCATAAACCGATCAAACCGTTATTCGTGTCGAGTCCTATATATATTATCGTACACCTCGTGGATTTACGGTAAGCGCATACGTATATAGGACCTATATGCACGATATATTTGCCGCGACGTGCACGCGCGATGACGAGGAAGAAAAACATGATAATATTTTCGGAGCATGAAGAAGCATTCGTTTCTACGCGGGAATCCGCGGATCAAACACAATAGAGTTTTCACGCGATCCGCAGTTGATATCCATTTTTTGCGCTTTTCGAAAATATAACTATAGGCGCGAGCATATTATATAGGTACCTGCCTACGTATAATAATGTATATATGTATACCTACGGCCCATTGTCATCGATGTCATTTTTTGTTCTCCAGCCGTGAAATCCAATTAAACCCGCCGGATAAACGCTTCTCTTGCAGCGATCGTGATAAATGATAAACTGAAGAAAAAAAAAAATCCATATATATATATAATATTATATGTGCCGCTGACCGTGCAGTCTGCCGCGGGTTTCCCACAACAAACGATCCGGCGGCGGCGGCGGCGGCCACAGAATAAGAAGAGGAAAAAACAGTCTTTCTCTTTAAAATGCCTCTGTATAGACGCATATTACGATACGCAGTGGATTCACGACCCGTTATTACAAATCTGCGGGAAAAAAAATAATGGCATAGGCAACGAAACAATGACCCAAACGTGTTCGCACTTTGGCGTTTTAACCAGTCATTGCGTACGGAAATCGCGGGAGAGAAATCGTATCAAATCCGTTCTTTTTATGATTATTGTTCGCAACAAGGTTTATAATAATATGCATACCGATAGGTACCTACACCCGTTCACCAGTACTATAATATACGCGTGTAGCCGTGTATTGGTATATCATAATATAATATTATAATATTGAACGTAGGTACTATACAACTTACTTATACCTATATAGTATATATAGCCAATGCAGCGGCGAAGGTGATGACAGAGGTGAGGCGCACAGTGTGTTGTGCGAAAAAATAATGATACGCGTACGTATATAATGCTCCTCGAAATGCATAAATCAACACCATCGCCAAGTGCCGGGAGGGACGACGGGGGTGGCGATAATGTATATATAGGCATATAGGGCGCGAGGGGTATACCGTGAAAGGGAATAGCCGGGGAGACAGGCCGCAGGGAAATCGCCTGTGTACAGGTTCCGGAACGAGGTAGGCAGGTATAGCTGGTATACTATAGGTAGATATCAGGTGCGTGATAATATGATCTGGTTTTGTTTTAGCTCCGATATGATGTGCGCGAGTGTATATATATATAGATACCCTGCTATAGGTACATTTACCTACATACACGACAAACTCGTTCCGCTTTCAGAAATATGTGCTGCTGCAGAGTATAGTGTATGTACGCATTATATCTACGTGTACAGGGCGATTTTTTTTTTATTATTTTTACCTAAAAATACCATATTTTAAATAAGATTTTAGGAAATGACGGACTGATAAAGCCGTTCCTTTGCAGTTTCAGTATATGAATAATGTATTTCAAACGACCTGTAGGTAATCATTATTTTTTCTTCGTCAAGCTAACGATGTCTTTTTTAAAACTTTTTGATAAGACGGAACCGCAGACCTTAAAATATGCCGTTTGTTTATCGATATAAACGCATTTGAAAAAATATGGACTTTATAGCAATTTAAGCATATTATTTAAGTTAATGGAGTATAATTAAAAAACACCATATATATTATAGTGTGTATAATGTTTATACATACCAAGCAAAATATTTTAAAACAATAACTATTAATAAAATTAAAACCATTACAGCCGTCTATTTCAAAAGATATTGGGGTGCAGTTTACACGTTATTGATGGGTCCAGGGTGACCGATTCAAAAGTTTGTACGCTCGATCATATCAAGAATGGAAAATGAGTACCTACCTATATTATAAATATTAAATATATTATTATTATAATAGAATATTGTATTACTATATAATATACAATGACCAGCGATATGAGCTATATTTTATTGCTCAAGAACCGTATTATATACGGTTTTTTTTGTATTTTATTGCTGACATAATAATATATGCGGAACTATGGCCTATAAGCGTATAACAATGTGTCTTACTGTGCGTATTTTGAACGAGCATGAACGTATTTACTCAATACGTCAGAGTAACAATTGTGTTTATAAAAATATGTATATTGATACAGAGTTATCCATTAAACTGACCACACTAATTTTCTATGAATAACTTTTGTGGTTTTGTAAAATAATTCTACAGATATCGTATAATATCGTATTTATATAATACTATAGTAAAATATATTAACAAATATATTTGTCATTGTAGTATTTTGATTTTCTTTTGTTCGGTCTACATGTTATATGTTTAAAGTTTTTTAATGAAAAAATTACTGACCAATATACATATACCTATTATACTACATAAAAAGTTTTTCCTTAAAAAAAAAATATTTAAATGATTAATAAATACATAGTTAAAACCTAGGTTCTTTTGTTACGTACATCAGTTTTTACGATAATCTTCTATTATACCTGTACATATACTTTAAAAGTTCAAACCATATTTTTTTTTCAGATTCGCTATATACACGTGTTTGTCTTTATTCGGTTAAAGTTTTCCGATCACCATAATATTATATTATATTATATCGATGACTCCATATTGCCGGAACGCGTCGTCGGGTATTCAATACAGTGATAATATATGGGGCCGGGGCCGGTCGGGCGTAAATGGCAATGATGGTAACGCGTTGAGAGAGAAAAAAAAAAGCAGAAGAAAAAAAGTGAAACCGCCTACGATCGCGATATTATCGTCGAAATGGTCGTCGTCGAGTGTAAAAAAAAAAATAAAGTATAAAATATATAGAGCAGTGACGCGCGCGTTTGGTTGTGGCAATGCGTAGGCAATAATACACAATAATAATTTATATCCTATACAACGTCGTCGGTCGTTTTCGGACTGCAGCCGCGTCGAAGAGAGACGGACCGGTCGGTGGCAGAGAGCTGCTGCTGCTGAACGTCGCGCCGGATTCGGACCTTATTTTAAACACGTGTTTTATGACTTTATTGCGGCTTGTTTAATAGCCTGCGACGACGGCCGGGAAAAGAAACCCGCACGGGATCTCGTTTCGCTCGAGTTTTTTTTTCTTACTAGTTTTTGCCCGCGCTCTCCCGTACGTACCTATATAGGAAGGTATACGTGAATAACGCACCATAAACACAACGTATATAACATTGTGTATAATTAACGGTGATGGCGTGTTGAACTCATTTTCGACGAGGAGCAAAAATTAATCTAACCTTCCCCCCCCCCGCCCATTACAAACTTAATAGGTACTTAAGACTTGCATTATAAGTCATCAATAAATAAAAATGTATAGTATAAATAATATAATATAATATAAGGAAAAAAAAATTTAAATCATTAATCAAACGGTTTTTTATTATTTATCTAAACACATCTGATGAAGTACCTAGTGTGATTGTATATGAGCGTATAAAATTAATATTAAAATATCGTATTAAATTCATTACTCAGTGACGAAAACTCAGTAAGCATCCAGAGGCGTATACAAGGGTGGCGTGTTCTTTTTATTTTTTTTTATAGAGGTATCAAACGTGCTTTTAAGTAGTCTTAGGAAGTAACATTGAGTTAGTATAGTAGATAGTGTACTATCTTTAACCGTGTGACTGTGTTAGTAAGAAAATGGTTGATTTAACAATTAGTGATACTGTAATAGCAACACGCTACTATCGCTCAACCATACCACAGAATAATAATATAATAATAATATACAATAAATATCTATGTGAATAACTCTGTGACCATGCTATCTACAAGTTATAACTATGGTGTAGACTAAGGTGCACCACTCTCGACTCTGTGCAGTTTCCACTTTATCTACTACACTGGTCTACCGAGAATGATTGTAGATAAAACTTTGTCTAGAAAACAACATATTTTTCATTAAATGCAACTCAAAATTAAAGTATATTTATAGAATTTTGATTTATAAATCATAATAGTCTTGTTCTAATGACAGTGCATATAAATATTTATATTGCTTATGAGGAAGTCATAGACGAATTAACCAAAACAAAAAGGAAATTCAGTTTTATAATTTAATCATAATATAAACATTTTAAAATAAAGTGCATTTAGTATATAATTATAATATAATATATTATATTGTACGTTTTATTATTTATTTTCATAGTATTCTGCAGTATATCAGTGTACCTATATAGAGGTAGTTGATAATTAGCGTTTTATTTAAACTCAATAATTTATAGAGAATTGATGTAACGTATTACAGACGTCGGAATAACTATGGCCACTAGGGCAATAGTCAATTTGAATTTGAGTGGTAAACCTAAATCCTCAACAAATAGGAGGTGCTTAGGAGGGGGGAAATTTCTGTAATCAGTATGCCTTATTTTTGTATATATGTGATAGCTGATAGGTAAGGTCTTTATCCTTTTTATTCAATCTAACCCCTCCCCCACCTTATAAACGTTACGTACACGCCATATGTCTATATTCACTAATTTTTAAAACAAAATTGTCCCAAAATGATCCCATCAACATGCCACTGATATTATACACTATTATATAGATAAAAGTCACATAATACGCCGAAAGTGCTGCTGCTACAGTAGTTTAGGCTTGTCGGGACGATTGAGCTGCGGAGTGGATAAATCATAATTGCTTCCTATTTATGCAACGTAGATTATAATATATAACTGCACATGCGGTGTGTAGAGGCTTAAGCGGAGTTGATTTACTTCAACGACTACTTGATGAGATCGAAGAGGATTGAGGAGTTGGTTCGACTTGACCGGACGGCATGCAACAATATTATTGTTATGTAACCACAGTGGTTGATACTGGTTATACTATCACTGTCTAGTGCCTATACTAGCCATACAATATAATACGACTGACCATAATAATAGTTATACGATTCATTGTAGGCCGACGACTATTAACGAGACGAGCCATTGTCTTCGAGTATATGTGTACATTTTATTATTATTCACGGGGGTATTTTATTATTATTATTTTTTTATTTCATTCGCTCGAGCTTTATCCTTTCCCTCCGTCGGAAAAATATATGTATATACCTATATGTTATATATATACGCCCGACGACGTCATCCGTTCTCGCCGCTGTATTTGGTCAGAGACACTGTCTGCAACATATCCTCTTCTCCATCGTCCGCCGCCACTGCCGCCACTGCAGCCCCGCTCGCGCGATAATGTGGAAAAACGCGTTCTTATGGACCTTTTTAGCGGCGCGACCAAACACGTGTTCTCCTCACACCTTGTTTCCGGTTTCGTCGTCGCGTATACACATGTATATTATATATACCTATGCATATATATTATATATATTAAAGTGTATAAGATAATACTATATGGTTAGGTACGACCCACTAAGTAATATTTATTGTAAATAATGAGCCACATTGTGCCAGTATAGCTTAACTCTAAAAAATGTAATAAAAAAATACGTTGAAACAAATACACCCAATAATATATTTTATTATACTATAGCTACTAAAGGATTGTTGTTCAAATTTATTGATCGTTTAAGCTGCCAGTTTTTGTTCACCAAATTTATTAAAGATCCACAAGTTGATTTCCATGAATTCCATTGCTAAGTTTTACTGCTCGTAATTATACATCCTATATGATACCATCTGCATAATTTCTTGATAAGTTCATTAAAACCTCGACGGACTCAATGCAGTCAACTATTTTAAGCTTATTGAGTTCATGAACTTCCTAACGAACGACGACAAAATTATACATAATATGGAAATGCGTGTTTGTACGAATTTCATTGAATGAAGATGTCAAATAATTCATATGCAAGTTTTCACGTTTTGGCATGCCAAATAATTTCGCCATATCTTTATGGAGATTAGATTTAATAATAATATTTTAACGAATAAACCACACTTCAACAAATGTACGGTATTTCGGTAGGTACATACAAACGGTTTGTATGATACTGCATATCGTACCCACTAGAGATTATCAATTTTGTGCACACATTTTGTTGCGGAAATTCCATTCTATATTTTGTATGTCCATTTATTCGTCTTTTATATTGTTTCCTCCAAAAAAACTGTCTGTCACCTAACTGCGGGCCTGTAACAACCATTAATATTGACACAGACGCGACGTTTATGTAATGCGTTCGGTCGGAACAACATAATAGCCTAGCTATCAGCTGATATCTGCGTCCGTCTTTTCGCTGTGATTATATTATACCTAATAATATGACACTCCGACTTTCCACGACGTCCGCTGAACATGGCTGTGAAAAAAAAAAAACGAAACCGTTCCGATCGGTTAAGCCGGTATTGACCTTAGGGGCATACGAATAATCCGAATCACGGAATTTGATAATAATTATTATATTCATGTACTCCCCATGGCATATAGATATTTATTATTCTCGCGTATTGTATTGTATTGTACATTTGTACGCTAACAATACGATATTATATTTTTATCACACATTTTCGTTTCTATGTTGTATAACATTTTACCGGCCGGTCATCAACCGTAGGAAAGATCTGAATAATAATAAAAAAAAAAAAAAAAAACAGGAAACCACTCATAACCGCGCATTAAATAAAAAATAATAATGTTATGACGTGACAAGCCGCCGCCGCCGCCGACAGTCCGAGGGCGACGACGCGACAGAGGCGTGTATATATAGTAATAAATAATAATAATATTTTCCCGTTCTTCGAGTCGCGCGCTCGTTTTTAATCGAGTTCCGTTGTCGGATTTTCGTAAGATAATCCGTTTTCGCGCCAGATTTACCGATGCGTGAGAATATACCGGTGTAGCCGTCGTCCGTTTTCGCCGCAACGTAATATTGTAATAATATCGTATTATTGTTATCGTGAAACGACGGTTTTTCACGAATGTGATCCCACAGTATACCAATCGGTAGCGGATTTGAGATGTCTAACCAAAAAGAAAAAAAAAAATCGGTTCGTCGGTGGTATGATAACCTCGTGCCGAATCTAAACTGAAGAGTTGAGTGTCAAGTCATCGCAGTGATTCACAGTATTTTATTTCACTTTATACTAGTCGTTGTGGATATACCTAGGTACATATTTTGATATACCACAAATGCGATTATACTGTAAATGGGTGCCAAGTTGTCTTCATACTGTGACGTTTGTATATCTTCGTCGACGATTTTTCTCTATCGATTTTTCATTATCATTGAAATTTGTAAAATTTGTACCTATATTATTTTATTTTCATACGTATCGGTATTACGTATAATAGGTAATTCATGTGAATATATTTTACAAAATTACCAATTTGTTTGATGGATATATATATATAATAGATCCTATATCTGTACACAAATAAATTGGTGTTGGTAATGTCATCGGGTTCAGGAGATTTCTCGTTTTAAGAGTTTGTATAGTGACTTTGATCATAAGTATAAGGTTATAATATGTGCACCGCAGACTAGACTACTATAACTTGTATTGAAAATATTATCAAATACGGATATTATTGTATTTAAAAGAATCGTTATTTATGATTTTAATAAAATTCATTATTTTTTAATAAATTTAAAAAAAAGTATTTGGCAGTCACCAGTAGATATTATCATAATTACCGTACTAAGTTATCATACTATATCGAAAACCTACCACTATAGTACTATGTTTTATATATTATACTGTTCGCGACATTTTAAATCATGATAATATAATTTATTATATTACAAACTCGGTACACGCAATTGGCGTTTTTTTAACTATAATTACTAAAAAAATAAGTTTATACTGTATATCGGTACTTGCGCGACCTACCTAAACTAACCTAACCTATCGTAAATCATATGAAAACGATAAAGATTTGTATTGCGGCTTTTCAGACGTTTATCGCTAATTAATTACAATCATTGTTGAACATGTTTCAATATAACAGGGTGTCGTAAAAGTTAATATTGATTTTTATTGCGCGTATATTTAGGTGTTGTATTCCGATTAAAACATATTATACAGGTTTGTAACGTATACAACTCTCTTAATCAAAGTGTTTTGAACCGTCTACTTAAATATTCATTTCGTAAATTAAATATGTCCATTAATATTTTGCCCCTAACTGATCTGTATTTATTCGATATTTGCCAATGTTATAAAAATAGCATTGCATATTATGCATAATATTATACAATATTATAAATTATAATAAGTGCATCGGACTATATAATGCGAATCACGCTCTGCACAGGTACCATAAATATTGTACACGATAGGTATATTGATTTAAATACTGCAGCTCGCACCTGTAACGTTGTTTAGTTTCGACTTTCGACGGACCTTTATTACCACTATTTCTTCCTCATAATAATATATAATGTATACGTAACTTAAGTTTATGAGTTGCAATGCGTTGTACCTAATACGTCTGCATTCTACGTGTTTGGTTTTTTCACATGCCAATCTCCGCGATTTAAGAGTGTATTATATTTTTTAATTACGTGTTTATAGGTACCAGCTATTATCTATACTGATATAGTTAAGGGTTCGGAACCTTGGGCAATCGGATAGTATTTGTAATGCATAACCACATTAGAAAATGTACAAATACAATTCGATACATATTTAGTTTCGTGGACACTGTTGCAATTTAACGCTTAAATTTGCGAGTTTCGTACTTTTTTTTAAGTCAGTCCATACTTGTATGCACGTACCTATCCGTGTTTTTAATAACAAATATAATATTATAAAAGTTAAAAATCTACAGGTAGGTATCTAATAATAGGTAGGTATAAAGGTGCTACAATAATATCGAGTGAACATTGAAAAATCAAGAACAGTTTTAATGTTGCAAGAATGAGGAATTCATTAGTATTCATACCAATATCAATTTAAAAAATTGATTTTTATAATTTATTTATTAATGCTTATGAGGAATTACTATATACTGTATACTCCCTTCATAAAGTTATGAAAATTATATGCATTTAAATATTGGTAATTGTTAAGATGTAATGACTTCAAATCTCAATAAAAAAAAAAAAACAACAAATAGTTGCATATTTAGTGCAAATTAACTGCAATTAAATTCATACGTTACACATATTTTAATTATTGTTGCATATTTTTAGATTTTAAAATGCAAATGTACCTATTTGTTGGGTTTCATAATCACGTGCATAATTTGTTGATTTTTAAATGCATAATAAGTATGCGCGTATATTTCTCTGTTCAATGTGCATCAAGTTTCATGCCCTGGGCACATTTTTTATTATATTGATAGAATACTATCATCCTTAGAAACAAATTCAGATGGCCATTAAATGAAATATCGAGTGCACCTGATGTAACCTGCTCTCGGCGAACAACAAACGAGTCCATGCAAAAAAGTATGCATAATATATGTCAGTAGTTAAAAAGTTAATTTACTTATAGGTACGTTCTATATATAGTAGAACAAATTTATATTGCTTTTCAGTTTTCTGAAGCTATGGAATCAAAAATATGTATATGTTACTGAGTAATATGGGTAATTAAATTATATGGTGTTTCTACCCTGTTTTCATGGACACGTGATTTATATAATAGTACATAATATAATATGTGTGTGTGGATGGTTATATTAATAAGAATTGTATTCAAGGAACATAATTTTTTATTTATTATAATGTTAACTCAGGAATTATAGTTTGAACATTTAAAAATATTGAAATATAGGTACCTTTAATCTTTATTTGTTTGTTCATGTAATTTTTAAGAGTGTGACTTCTATAGAGACGCAACAGATCACTTTAACTTTCTTAAAGTATTAACCCTGGGCGTATTTGTATTTTTCAGGCACACATAAATACGCGCATATTTAGTACTTTTCAAAAGCATTAAGTTCCTAGAAATTATAAATAATGGGCAAGCGTCGAACGGAAAAATTTAGAATAAATTCCAAAATTGTCACTATATGACTATATAACGCCAACTGTACAACTTCTCCGCAAGTCCAATCGCAGCCGAAATAAAAATGTCCCCACCGCCTCGGGAGTGGGTGTACATTGTCATACTCACCTATACACCTGTTATAGGTATTTTACGATAATTTTATAAAAACTGAAAATAATATACCAACTGCGTTTACGCGGATGATGATAAAACTAAAGAGAATAACAATAACGATAATAGCTTTAGTAATAATAATATTATATTAATGATTTTTTTTTCGCGTGGGAGTAGGAATCGCGAGCTCTATAATCCGCCTCGTCGTCCATCCGATCGTATATTAATATAATATCATTATTATTATTGTTATTACTAGAGAAAATGCGACGACTTCCTTTGTATACGAGTGCGCGCGCTCTCGCCCGCCCGCCGATCATTCCCACGGACACTGATGAGAACCGACCGCGTCACCGATGACGCTGATCGATTTGGAAGTAAACGCGGTACGTAACGAGACAAACACGAGCACACACACACACACACACACACACACACACACAGAGGATACACAACGTATGTACATTGTACGTGTATTATATTATTATATTATTCAATAGTGTCTATACACATTGTAGGCATACGTTTTGCGAGTACGCAGTCGTACCTATATGTGCGAGTATACATACCATCCTACCTACCTATAATAATATTCTATCGTCCGTAGTCTATGTATTTATTCAAATCGCACAGACCTTCGTGGCGGTGGGTGGGTGGATGCGCGTATAACGTCTTCATTAGCCGACGCGGCGGCGCAGAGTGGAGGACGAGATGCGACGCTATGCACATAATTTGCGATATAATACGCAGCTACTATTTTAATAGTATATAATATATGTATTATATATACCAACCTATCTTTATACATTTGAGTGTGTGTGTGTGTATAGGTACGCGTGCTTTGGTACGATTATCACGTCGTCGTTCGTTGTGTGGGAATTCAGTCGTATGTACATTACAACGTGCTTGCGTATTGTACGTGTGTGTAGGTATTTTATAAACTATAATAATATACCTATAGGTGGCGTATAATATTATATATTTTGTATTTTGAAAGAAAAACGCTTTTTCCGTCAATTAAGGTGTAGAACAAAAAATAAAGAGAAAATGCCGGCGAGATCTATACATAAATACATAATATACCTACCTATATTGTGTAGAAGATAATCTCGAACGCGGCAACGTGTACGCATATTGTAATATTTGAAACGACATCGACCGTTGAACCGAAATCCAGGGACTTGAAAGAATCACACCTTAATAATATTTGTTAGTGGATTGTTTTAAACTTTTTTTGGTTTTTGTAAATAGTTACCCCTGCAATATTAACCGGTGATATTTCCAACTTGACTTGATAAGTATAATACAAGAAACCCGTATTCATATGATGATATGGTAAAATACTACACCATAATATTAATAATTACACACATTTAAGCAAATCCTATAGGTAATTAAACTTGAAAAATATTGCACACATTAAAGTGATTTTAACGCATGCTTTTAGTTTTTTGTTATATTGTGCATAATTTACCAATTATTTTATAAATTAAATTAGTTTGTTTAACTTTCCTGCACGCCCTTTTTATAATCAAATTTATATAGGATATAATTTAATACAGTACATAATATTATTTATCACGTGCCCGACTAAATTAGTGATCAATTAATCGAAAAAAATTAAATATACATATTTTGTAACAAAATTTATATATAACACTATCGTAGATATTAATATGTTAAATTAAATTGTTGGCCGATTTATGTAGATTGTGACTGTCAATAAAACAATATTATAGGTTATAGATACAGAAAACATTAAAATCGATTATGTATATTATATTATATTATGTGTTCGGAAATAATAATTAAAACTGAATAATATAGATAGGTACCAACAATATTTTAATAAATTCCAACATTGACATATATAACATTATATGGAATTTACTTGTATATTTATATAAAATGCTTTTTAGCTTTTACTGATGTGTCGTCGAAATAAAAAAATAATCCATAATCTGACAACTGTTAATAGGTATACGGTATATCTCGTGAAGATTTATAAACCAGCGTTTAACGGAATACCTAAATATAATTTTTTTTATAAATGAATTATCTTCATTTTACCATAACGATAATGATAAATGCAATTTTAAAATTTTTTATTCTTCCCATTACTATCTTGTAATGTATAGACATATGTATATTATACATTAACATTAAGTATGAGTAGTATCTTACTGCGCGTGCTAATAAAATATATATATTTGTATTATTATACTGTCGTTAGAATTTTATTTTGGTGTCGTATAATATGCCACATACGCCACGTGTAACATGTGTTCCTGTCGAAATTTATAAGCCCCGATATAGTGTTACCTATATTATACTGTGAATTGTATTATAAATACGTAAAAATTTTCATTTAAAAAATGCGAAATATGAAATGTAGTTTGGCAGCTTTATCACGACAGATTAATTATTTGGTATTATATACAAGTATTAAAAGTATTTATTTTTTTCATAAAATACAACATAAAATTAAGAATTTAGAACAAAATTTCAATTACAATTGACGTTTTTGACGGACTGCGAGCTTGTTTTTTTTTTTACCTACGTCACGAGTCATTTTTAATATAACTAATATAAGTAGTTTGAATAAATTCTTTTTTAATTTAAACAATCTACATGACAAAATTATTATTAAAATGTCCCGTATAGTCAGCTGTTCTGGTAATTTGTAATATTTCGATACGTGTAAACCGCAGTACACTGTATATAGGTATGTGTGCAGGTTCATTTTGTTTAAATGTACAGGAACGTTAAAATGTAAAATGAACCAACCGGTCCATTTAATATTTTTTAAATTTGACACATTGATATTTAAATATTTATTTTTTTTATTTTTAATCTCTTTGCTAATCGCGTTTTCAGTACCTAAGTGTGGGTGTACGATACTCTCCATTAATCCGTGATGAATAATCACATAATATATTAAATTATATAGTATATATATGTGTATAATAGGTACTTGGCGTGCGAACAGAGTACATGTTTCAACGACCGATTTTATTTCACTGAACGTATAAAAAAAATAAATACAAAACATAAAAGTAATATATTATATATATTATTTATACGTTATAGGTACACATGGTAATATTTTAGAAATGTGTATATATGCTGCAGACATAAGTGTCTAAATGTGATATGTAAAAAAAAATTATGCATGTAAGCGTTGTATAGGTATATAGTTTTTAAACTTTGAAGGGGCTTAATATTGTAAAAAAATAAACACCTACTGGCTACTAATAATCTTAAAATAATAATATTATTTGGGAATCTAATAGTTATTATGAAAAAATACATATCTGGAGTTACTACTACCTATAACCTACAATATTTGTAATGGGTTACCCCCTTAACCATAAATATACTCTTAGCACCTCGCCACATCAGCACCTCCGCTAAACAGTAAATACGTAAATACGGATAAAGGTGTTTGTACGAGCTTGCGCAAGCCAATTATTTCTAAACCCTGTGACGTTTCCACAATTTAATGCTGTTTATACATGTATAGTAGGTTGTAGGTACCTGTTTGCTAATTATCTACACCCTCGCACCGCACCTATTGATATAATATTTATGTACACTGTAAACTCATTGAATACAATATAAACGAATAAATATCATTACATATACATTTAATAACATAAAGGGACAATGTCTGCATAGATCATATAGGTAGTCATAAAGTCCTTTTGCTGCAGCTTGTATAAAATCAAACACAATCTAACGCTATAAACTTGAGTGCGGTAATGACATATTATTATGCTGATCATTATTCAGATTTCAAACGAATGACAATATTGACAATAATAATATTATGAGATTGAAAAATAATATAGTACCTATACAACCTACATACTTTTAATAACGACAAATAACAATATTGTATTGTTCTCGTACTGTTGAAAAATATCTGTACAAATCATATAATATAATATATCTGTATTAAATGTATATAATATATTAATATGTTGGGAGATAACACAATAGGCACCTTTATTAAAATCAACTTAATTATATTAAATTCTTATTGATTGTAACCCTGAACATAATATTTAATAATAAGTTTTAGTGGACAAACGTAAATTGATCCCAATGAATGGAAAAAAATTTAAATTTCGGCCGATAATATCGGGTATACATTTTTCTGTAGTAAAGTGCCCCCAGCAGAGACTATACTAACGTTATAAGTTATAACTATTATACGTAATAAATAATTGTTCGCAATAGCCATTTAAAATTATAACTGTTGTCCAAAAATTACGCTGAAATAAATAAATTAATAAAAATAGAAAAATGTTTTTCTTAAATTAAATATTAAGTAGTTAAATTTTTTTATAAATTTAATTATAATAGGTATTCAGAGTGAATAATAAAAAAATGAATTTTAACGTTCAGCTTTTACACCAATAATTAATGTTCAAAAGTATTTAAAATATATAGGTATTGATGAATAAAGATCACTTAGATACTATATGGGCATAATTCACTTACCTACCCATTTTAGAGACTGAAAATGTCGGGTGAAATTGACTATAGTATTTTTATTATCAGTTCACTATGGATGAAATTTACAATCGCCCGTTTTCATTACACCATGTTGTCTAATATTTATAAAGTATAAATAAAACAACAGCATCAAATTAGGTATTAAAAATAAAGTTTACTAAATGTATAGTAAAATAATAATAAAACTAAGAAAAACTTGTTCAAGAAAATATCTAGTTAAATATTTCGATATTTTATCGTTTTTCGTTCGGTGTCCACTTATAATACATAATATTTGTTATTATTATTGTATGGTCTATAGCTGGTGTCTCTAAATACTGTATAATTAACTGTAGGTTATTGTTAAGCTTACTAACTTTATTTAGTGTACTATACATATATACACAAGTTAACCAATAATTAACTATATTATTATAGATGGTTATAGTTTAATGGCTGTACTGCTGTAGATATGTGTCGTATATATCATATAAATTAGAACAAAATAATGCTAAAAGAAAATTTAAATTATAATTAACTCAATTATATTTCTATTACTAAGATATATTTTATATTATACGTATGTGTAAAATATTATTATGATCGTCAATTGAAACTAGAATGTTATTTTTTTTTTTGCAAATCATTGTATTGTTTTGTTCCTATTTTAACTGCAGTATGTAAGTATGGTTCTGAACCCACTCATAGGAATAGTGATGCGCTTTTCAACGGCGTGTAAGTATAGGTACACCTCTGCAGTTGTATTGTAAGTATCTTAAGTATCTATAATGTGTAGGTACCTAGTAGGCATACAATTTTAACTTTTTTTTTTTAAAACTGAGCACAACATATAACTTCGTGTATTTGTGTCGCCGTCGTCGTACAGTAACAGCGGCTTGTTATAATAATAATATATAAAATTATGCAAATATTATGGCTATACGGTCGGAAATTTATTGTGCTCTAATGATGCCATTTTTATTTGTAGTCTAAATAGATTCCACGTTAAGACAAGAGTGTATTGAAAATGTACATTATGTCAGATGTCTTGATTATTGTATATTATTATTGTTTAAATGAGACATAAAGAAAGTTGTTGTCAATTACCAATGCGATGCAATTCATATTAGATGTATAGTATTTTCCCGCCACGTATGCATTTAATATGTATTTCTATTTTCTATTCTACGTCTTCTGTGTAACGGAAATAATATAATAATCAGTTATTTATCGGACAGTAAGTAATAATAATAGGCTAATAGCCAATTGGTAGGTAATAATAAGTAGGTACGCAGCGTAGCGTAGTTGCTATTATTACAGTATGCATAAGCGTTATTAGTTATTAATATTTTAAATATTGTATAAATATTACAGAGTGATTCACCCCAGGCAGGCATGCTCACCTCATTTTTTTCATTTATTCATTTTATAATTTAGTTACTCAATTTCTAATTTTTGAAATTTTTAAATATTTTTAGTGTCCAAATTATTTTATCTTAAGGTTTTGTTGTATTACTTAAAGAGTGTCCTATGGTGATACAAACTTCTATTTTTCAAATAAGAACCACCCTTCTGTAAATCATTCAAAGAAAAATGTTTTGAAATTGTTGGTGTACTTAACTTAAAATTCAAGCGAGTACTCAGTTATTAAAATAATAAAGTTAAATAACTGAAAACGATCGGCTATATAATTTAATGAGTCTCTTCAAATCACACTTCATATAAACAATATTCACTTTCAATAATGTTTCCTACGCCAAGATTTACTAGGGAATTAACTTGTATATTTTACATAATTTATTTAAAAATATATAGGTATTTCATTATGCTCTCATAAATAATTTCAATATATTAATTATTATAATGTTTCTATGGTGGATATAACTTTTTTTTCTAACCGATTGTTTTGCCATACCGCTTTGTTTATCGGATAGAAATGCAAATCAGTAAAAAAAATAAAAAATAGATGATAAAAATCAATCTAGAATTTATTCTTAAATTATTAAAATCTTAACGAATTGTAGCAATATTCTCACTGCCCTATACTTAATTTTTCTTTCAGAGAAAAATTATCTAGTACCTAGTGTACTGCTTGCTACATTTTTTCTTGTCAGGAATTTAATGAATTATGAGTTGAACATTTGTTTTTAATATATATTTTATTTAATTGATTTGATTTGCATTTCTATGGTAATAAACAAAGCGTTCGCAAAAAATTAGTTAGAAAAAAAAAATTGTATCAGAAAAACAGAAAATCATATATATGTTGTAAATTATGTTCACTCTCCCTCCTCCACAAATACACACACATTAAAAGTTATTTTTTTTTTAACAATATTTTTCAAAATCGTAATGTATTAAGTGGACTAAGATTAGGTCGTGTTATATATTGGTCATTATTTATGCAAACCGCTCCAATATTATAACTAGATCCCAAGTTAGATGAGTTCACGGCTTGATTATGAATTCATGTGAATCGATTAAAATATTATACAAATCAAATACGACTTTACTCGAATATTAATATAGATTTTCAGATTACGTTTTAACGATTTATCAAAATTATCTTTAATATAGAAAGTACATATAGTAATATTATTATTTATTATGTTTTATTTATTGATGTTTTATAACGATAAACATCTACCACTCGTATAATAGTCGTATATTGTTGCTCAACAAAATCAGTCCAGTTCGTGGTTATATATAATATCATAAACATATAGGTAGATATAATGTGTACTATAGTGTTTGGAATCGTGATTTACACAAGTTGCCTCTCTTGGTCCGCGTTATAGTTGTTGTCCGAAGTGTGTTAAATTAAAATACGTTATTTACGTTGCGTAATACGCAAACACAATGATAGGCTATAAAGTCTTGTAGAGAACGTAGATACCTATACGCATACGCGTTTGTGTATACAATCGTATCTATATGTATATGTACCACTGACAATTCGCGCACGCGAGAGACCAGCACATTAAAGTAATAATATATTACGTTCCGTGTAAACGAAGAAAATTCCTACTGTTAATAATACATAGGATTTGGCCGAAACCATAAAATAACTGAGACGCGTGTAACTGCAGACGGCATCGAAAGTATCTATATGAGCCTCCACGGATAGTATAATATGGGATCATAATATTATGCAGTATTATGATTGTAAAACGTTGTCTTATTATATGACATTTTATACATCATATTATATAGGTAATATTATAGCTGGCACGTAATGATCGCTCATAGTCACAAATCACGATCATTTGGCGGTTTTAGAACTTAGGTGTACATAGTCCGACGCGGTTTTAAAGCCGCACAAGTGACACGTAAAGTCAATAAACATAATGCAGCTATACCGTGGGAAGTGGGGAGGGGGGGGGGTGCAGCGCGATTTACAGTAAAACGAAGCAAGCTTATCTTGCGAGAAAACGAAGAGGAAAAAACAGGTGGCTCACCCTGTAGAGTTATTATGACGTATGTGTGTTGCAGTGCGGATCTGTACAGAGCCAGTCGCGTAGCGATGGACGTTGCGTAATTATATATACAATAACGGTCTGTCATAAAACCGCGGAGTCGCTGCATAGTCTTATTTATGTGCATACACACTCTATATAATAATAATAATAATATATAACTTACGCGGCTGAGGTTAGTATATGGAAATGTCGTCGAGGATATTATGGCGTTAGCGCGTGTATATAGATGTGTGTGTGTGTGTGTGTGTGTGTGTGTGTGTGTGTGTGTGTGTGTGTGTACTAGTCGCGGGAGTAGGTATATAGTATTATATATAGTACACTGTCCGCGGCGCATATAATATATAATAATAATAATAATAACACGTACACAATATTATAGATCCCTCTGTGTATACCGCGTATATAATATATCTGCCCACGCACGAGCGTCCCCCGAGGCGCTGACACCTTTTACCGTATTATTTATACCGCGAGTACCACTGTCCGGACGGCACCCGACCGTACACGCGCGCGCGCACGTATATATTATCTACTATAATATAATATAATAATAAAATATAAAATATAAAATAATAATAATAATAATAATATATGTATAATATTATTCTGCGCTGTGTATCTCAACGACTTGTATCATACGCACGACGATTATTTCGCTATTTTTATGATTATTATTTTTTATTCCTTCTCACTCGAGCACTTACCTCGGTATAATAATAATAATAATATACGATTCACTCGGCCTTACCCCGCCGAGCGGTGGATATAATATTAATATATTATTATGTGTTTACGGTCGTTTCGTCTGCAGCAGTCCGCCGGCGAGTTTTCGTTCACTGCAGCAGCCATACTTACCTGCACCCATATTATATACAATATACCCACCTGATCCGATCTGGCCAGCGTTTTGCGCTTCCTATAATAGGTTAGACCCGATGGAAGAGTTATGAATAATATTACACGAACCCAATACACCGTATACTACCGTGGTAATGTGTAATACGCACATCACGCGCGCGTAGGTGTACCTTGATGGCTCGTGGTGTATTATTTTGAACGCCTATTACAATAATATATGCAATTGAGTCGTTTAGCGTAGAAACATAACTCACGTATACAATATAATATAATCAAAGTTGGATATTAACTAGTAAAAATGTTAATTTTCTTATATTTTTTAACTTAACTATAGTACCTATTAGTCGATATTCGAATTAACTTATGAACTTAACCAGTTCAATTTTTCGATATTGAAATAACTTAGCTTGTTCACAGTTGATTTAAAAATAATACATCAAATTAATATTAATTTATTTTAGACATTTTTTATTTTAATAGTTTTACACGTTCACTACTATCTACATGGTTCATTACATAGTTAATACTTTAATACTATAAATCTAATACTAAAACACTATTCAGTTATGAATATCTTTACATATATTATATATATATATATATTTATTCTATCCGATATTTCTGGCATATGATATAAAAGCATCCATCAATCTCGTCACGTTTATAGTTTCGAATAAAGAAGTTATATCATCAAAACAAATATGAGATTTTAATGTATAATTGTAGCTATTATGTAAGTACTCAATAACTACTTAACTAATTTTGTTAAAATTTTAAACTGTTCTTGGAGATATCAGGAAAGTTTAAAGAGTAGTTTGGACCACGTTTAGTTTATACCAAGTACTAAATTCAATTCACTACAAATGAATTGCATCCATCTTGGTTGAAATAGTTCACAGAGCGACGTGAATAGAGGTAGGTACACCAAGACCAAGATACACGTCATATTAATCTAAATTTTGTATTTTTTCATTTTCTCACCGACAAAATCTGTTTATATAACTTAAATTGTATGTTGATTTATCCGAAGTTAATAGCCTCAAAAAAGGACTGGGCCGTTTTCAAATAAAAATTATGTCAATAGATTACTTGAAACTTGGAAGGTGTTTGTAGCTTAATGTTTCAACTCATATAGCTCATGCATGATTTTTTTTCAGCTGAAGAAAAAATAAATTTTTTTATTTATCTTAATGATTACAATTGGTTACATATAATATTAATATTATAATATTAGAAGAAAATATGGGCATATATATTTTGTATGAATATATTTATTAAAAATACAAATCTTTGGCCTGAGCAACGTCGCGTGTAGCTGAATAGTTATAGTAATATTATAATATTCACTATTATTTTTACCATTTAGAAATATTTACAAAATATTATAATATCCTAAATGCTGTGTAGGATATATACATGTACCTATAGTTACTAGATAGTCACAATCAACTCTTTATATATTGTAATCCAATTACTAACATTAAAACAAGTAAATTGTTAACTTTTTACACTAAGATAAGCTAATATTTTGTCCATATACTTAACTTAGAGAGTTAAATTCATTATTTGATAACAGTTCACATGTTATTCAACGAATTTGTGTTCACTTAATTAAGCTCAACTTAAATTGAGTTAATTATTTTCATTATATTTTCCAACTTTCAACCTTTACTTTGATTATAATATTATTGTTATGTATACATGCGCATAATATTATTATGATGTATATATTATAGCTGGACTCGCGTGAACACTGGACATGCTATATTATACAGCAATAAAAATAGCGAATAAAAGAACGACGATAGATACAATAATATTATGATGCAAACGATCGTCATCGTCTTCGTCTTCGGCAGCTGGGCGTAACACGCGATCGCTGAAATAATATTATTATAATATCCGAAGTAGAGTCCGTGCTAGAGTGCCAATTAACGCGTGTCATTGTATTAATATTATTGCATAAATCATAATGTGCACGCTATGTTTGTAATGGCAGAGTAGGACGTTGGCGGTTTTAAAAAACAACATTATTATTATTATTATTATCATCATCGTTTCCAAACGAGTATAAGATATTACCCATGTACAATATTATCGTGGCGCGTACTTCTGGAGCGTTTTTGTCTCGCGGGGATTTCGACCGTCCACGTCTTCATCGTCGGGCCGTTGTATCGTATTAATATTATATCGTTTACATTACACCGTAATAATATAATAACGACGATAGAACGTATTTTACTAAGTCCAGCGACGCGACAGTCTCGTTTATCCGAATACGCGTTATTTATGACTAAATTTATATCCCCAGTCCCCCAAGGCAACACCGCCGCTTGCGGTTCATGGACCTATAATGCTATTCTTCGCCTATTATAATATTATATCATAAAATCATTATTATAGACGCATATTAACCTACGTAATCTCCCCGCCTCATCCTCATGAACCACCGTCGAACCCACTGAAATCATAACCATATTTAGTATCGTAAATAATAGGTAACTATATATTATTATATTAATATAATATGTATGGTTCATAGGCGTGTGCAGATTCCGGTTTCAGAGGAAGCATGAGATAAATATGGCCCAGTTTCCTGATTTTCCTTCAAAACTGGCCTAAGATCACACTTATTTTGTTTAAAGTATTGATACTAAAATTGTAATGGTTAGTAATAAATAGTTATTGTTGTCTAAAAATAGTTTGGTTGAATAAGATGAACGGAACATACAAAATTGAATACTAGGTAGGTATATTGACACATTTAGACAGTGTGTATAATAATAATTAAAGGTTTAAATATTAGAGCAATAATTAATCAATTCTATTTTTTCACAGAGCGTAATAATTAGGAATTATAATATTTTATGGTTTATGGAACCGTTTGCGTCCGATTTTAGCTTTCGTGTATGATCTGTATATTTTGTTTGGCATTTGAAATATTTTAAAGATTTGATGGAGGGGAGAAACAAGTGGGTTGATTATACATTTAAAATGTGTTAAAAACATAGTTAACACATTATCCATGCTGAAAGTGTGTTTAGTCTTCATGAAGTTTATCGGTGGTGTATTACCTGTGGTGGCTGTTGCTTCTGCATATTATATATTATGGTAATTTTTTCGAATCTTATTGTTTGTCTGTTCATTTCAGTTCCTTAGATCGGTGATATCAGGTTGATTTTCAGAATCATAAACAGATTGTACTGTAGTTCTATTTGGTGAAAAACAGTTTTGATATTTTCCCATTATTGTTTTTCGGGGTAGTTGGTGTGAAGGGATGCGTGGCTGTGTCGTAAATTTGTTCTTGACAATCTGAATTTTTAAATTTTTTTAACTAATTATTATAGTTTGGTGGTGTCATTTCGGGTGAGTTAGTTTTGTCTTTGGACTTTTGATGACTGGCATGGTATACCCGCAATCTAATCTGCAGTGTCAGTCTAGTGTTTTTTGTTAATATTATATATATATATTTATTATATTATAATATATATATATTATATTATTGGGGCAATTAATTACCTATGTTATTTCTTGTGAATTTGTAGTGCAAAATAGTGGTTGTATAATATAAGATGCTCGAGTTAAAACTTGTGATTTTTTTTTTAAAAATTTAGTACAAATTTGAAATTAGACAAAAATCAGATACGATTTGTGAGTGACTAGGACAACGAAACGTAAGTGCTTACTGTATAGTCCGCTATACTGTAAGTACCTATAACTGTTTGTGCTGAACTGTGAAGTCGTTTTATATATTTGTTTATATTTATATATCGTTGAATGTACATTAATGTACAACACCTCATACGGTTTCAAGAACTCGGCTGTTCTTTTCAGAAGATAAGCATGCATATATAATATTTAATTTAAAAATAAAAAACAACTCTAAATGAAAATGTATATAGGCCATTCACAACAAAACTGCTACCTGGAAAATGCATTATTCTGTTGTTGAAGATTCTCATAGCAACCATTGTATTATGTTGAACCACAATTCGTGTAATATATAATGTAATGTATATTATAAAGTGTGTCATTATTAATAAACTCACTTGACTTTTTTCTTCGATAAGTAAATCGCACACAGTGAAATGTACTATATGTCATATACAATTTAATGAAGCATTAAAAGAATATATGTTTAGCAACATGTCCATCAGTGCACAGCTGAATAATAACCTGCTCCTTTGTAAAGATGGGTGGTGAGCTTATACTTAAACTTTGCATCGTGCTTACTCTAATTTACTGTTATTTTTCAGTTGTGTACACCATGATTTTTTTTTGGTGAGAAACATTTTTAGAAAGTGTGCTTTGTGCAGGACTCGGAAGTTTCGTTGGTGGACCACGATGTTTAAATGCAAAGGTGTATATTTATGAGATTAGTGAGAGTATAATATAACCTTGATAGGCCATCACTGAAGACTTTTAAATGGTTTTCAAAAACTCGTCTGAATATAATAAACACTATATGAATTGTTATCGTTCACAGAATGTAACTTATTATGTCACAGAAAATGTTTTTCTAAACTGTTTTACGAGGACATGGGTGCAACGGAGGCACAGGAGGCAATACCTGCAACGGAGGCACCAGATGCAATACCTGCAACGGCAGATCATCACCAGCAACTGACCGAACCATCACAGCAGGTACGATGCATGCCATATTATGTTGTAATTGTTAGCTGAAAAAATGTAAACAAACAAACAATACTTAACTGTGATTGTGATGACGTGTGATTTGATTATACAGAGTGAAATACCAAGTATAGCGCCAATCGACGGGCACGTCATTTCGATTTTTCTACAGCAACGATTATTGATACTCATCGATTATTCGGAGTTGGTCGCTAGGGTCCGGGCTGCGAAATACTCCAAACGGCCATACCCCGTGGTAAATTTTACTGACCGGAAGTATATCTTATGGGGCCGAGAAGTTCACTTGGTCACCAAGTTCGAAATGGACGACGGTGACGAATACTACGTGATAACGATATGTTACGACAGTTGTAGCAACACGAATCGGTACATCGGAAAAACCATATTCATTTACAGTCCGTCGTCATTGCACGAAACGGTAAGAGTCTTAAACAGGCTGTGGAATCGACCACACTTGGTCAGAATACAGAATGTCATCGACAGTGCCTATCCGTAGTGATTTACAGCGTCGTGGTCCATGGTGTAGACAATTAATATACTCTGACGCATGCAGCGTTATAGTGGCGAATATTTGTGTTGTATAATATATTATATAATATGCAATGTTATAATTCTATTAACAATATATGTATGTAAGTAATGAGTTTTACTACTCTTGATTTTTCTAGGGTAGCAAACTAGCAAAACTACATTTTGACGACCTCCAGTGTCAACACATTGGTCATAAGGTTATTAAAATAAATGAGTGCATTTTTAGTATTTAGACACATAATTAGTACGTTATTTATATTATGATACTAGCTGATCCCGCAAAACTCTTTTTAGGTGTAAGTCGTTACAGTTAGTGCAACTCATCCACCTTGGTAGGTAGGCAATGTTCAAAAATTCGATTTGATGCATGGTTGTACCTGATCTACCCGATTAATCAATGGCAACCAATAATAAATAAACAATTATTTCTACTAATTATTTCTCCTATAACCAATAATAACCATTTACAAACAAAAATGTCCACCGTAAATCTCAAACCCCTGTTAAAGCACCTCCCCGGATGAGGGTGGGAAAGTGAAAAATACTTTACGACCCAGGTATTCTCATACCTACCAAATATACAAAAAATATTTTATTAAAATCGGGAGGGCTGTTACGGAGGAGTGAGACCACTAACGCCGCCGTGACATAGAATTTTTATATAATAAAACCAAACCCCAAGAATGTAACGATACCTAATGGTGGCTTCTGCCCTCAAGTCAAAGCTATAAAATACGAACCTCAATATTATACTTATTAATTATTATATTAAATACATTATATAGGTTGTGTAACACACACAAAAACAAAAATTAAAATTGACTTAACTAGATATGTTTCTTGTTGTAATAGAAGATTAAATATCATATTAAAAAAGGGTAAATCATGCCTTTTAAACTAAAAGAATAAATATAGTCAATCCTGTAAATAATATTATACTATTTTCATACAGGTGTGTGCGTCAAAAGCAAGTGGGGAAACTATTTACTTGGCTTTGCTTTATGTATATTAGTATATTATATTACTATTTGGTATTTATTATTCACTATGTACTCGTATTTTATAGTTAAGTACCTACTACCACTTAGGTTATTGTGTACGTCTGAAGTAATCGGCGTATACGACAGTACCTATACATATTCACTATACCTATACTATACAATGATAAAAATAAAGTATAAACCGTAGTATGAATTCAAATTTTAATCTTGGCATAAATTATGAACTATAATATATTAGAATATAATATGTTGTTATCATCCAACTCACTCGGCCCGTTAATGAATTGGCCATTTGTTCCGTAATTAATAACACAGCGCGTAGGTACTAAGCGATGTATTTAAAATATAAAAATAAAAAAGATAAGAACGCATATTATTATATGTTTATATACTACACATAGATTATAGGCAACTCGTATAGTGTTATACAGATAAGGTAAGGTTGAAGAGCCCGAAGTCAGGACTGTGAGGTGGTCGATTCAACGCCGGTGGGATAAACGCGAAGAAGATGTAAAATAATATATTTATATAACATATAACTGCTGCACAACCGTAATCAACAATCGTATATATACATGTATGCATGTGCGGTATAACTTATAAATGTATAATAGCATCGGACGCGGGTAAAATAAATTAACTGATTAAAATCGTTATCGAAATGGTTTATTGCCTATAAGTGTGCAGCGTTTTATTGCGAGTACTACTACTACTAGTTACTACCATTACTATTATTATTATTATTATTATTATTATTATTCGATTTGAACGAATCATTCAGCAGCGTGCAATTTATTACGATTATAATTAGGTATAAGTAAAATGGATTGCAGAGGTAAGCCATAATTATTGAACAGCGTGGGGTGATTTTTCGATAGACCACCGAAATGAATGTTCGATTGCAAATAATATTTATCATCGTACAAATGTACAATGTACGTCTGTACTTATACATCAGTTACATATTCTTTAGGTAATATGTATAATATATAATAGTATATAAATTGAAGCTATCATCTTCGTTCGCATATACCATGGGTGGGTACCCACCATAGCATCGTGGTACAATATTATCCCAAAACCAATCAGATTAAAAATGCATTGATCTATATTTAGGGATACACGTTATCTTATAGAAGATGGAATCCTACTCGTGACCATGACTAAAAAATACAGGTATGTCAGCAAAATCGTTCTGCGCATATACTGTGCTCCAAAAATGAATAAACGAGTTGTTTATGAACACCCCAATGTATTTGGGACACATATATAGTTAATAAACTAGATTACAAACTCGTGATAATAATTATTAAGTTTAATACCAGTATACTTACCGATACTTAATATCAGCATTTTTGCAGAAATGATGGGTCGTATCACAATTCACAGCATACTCCGTTATCAACAAGAAATATTTTTAAATATTAAAAAATACAATTGTTTATTCAATTTTAGTCTTATTGAATGAACCCTGGCTAAATACATGGATTGAACAATAAATTACAATTCACCACACTGAAAGACACCTCATCAAACTCCCAAAAATGTAAGCATTGTTCATATTGAAAATATGAATGATGAAGGTTTAGTTTTAATTAAAAAGGTTATTTTCAGGTATTCTATTATTCTATTTTAAAAATAATATGAATGTGTTTAAATTATGCTTTTTATATTATATTATTAAATAGTATTAATATTCTAGTAGTTATACTAGTTACTATAATATAATAGTTATAATAATTATAGTATAGTTACCTATCGAGTTATACATTTTTCATCTACAGCCATAATATATGGTATTCATGTTATATTTTTGTCAGCAATTATTAAAGAGTCAGTTAGTAAACGACAAAAACTGCACGAGGCCATATTGTTTTATATTTAATTTTTTTAACTTAGTCAGCAGATCAACAGATCCGAACAATAAAAAAAACAATTTATTTTTAATTAAAATTTACCTAATAAATATCATTATTTCATATATCGACAGATCTAATTTTCATTTTATCTTTTATATAGTTGAATAATAAATAATTATGTTACGCACCATCACAAGTTGTTTTTAGCATTGTAGCAGTAGCTATGATAACCGAAAAACGTAAATCAAAATCAGCTTTATTAAGATTTTTGTAGTCTTCGGTGAAACAATTTATCGGCATATTTATAATTAAATTAAAACACAAATTATTAATGAAAACGTATGAAATACAAATGTAACCTTTGTAAATCAGTAAATTGTAAATATGATAAAGTACCTATTATTTAGCATGGGACAATTAGCAATCTAGTTTATTATCTATAGGTATCTGTGATTTTGGATGTAAATAATTATCGTTTATTCCAAGTCTGAGGCACACACATATATATACAAGCAGTAGTTGCAGATAGTAATTAGTAACCTAACCTCATAATATAATAATACGATGATACATATTATTATAATACAGTATAATACGTGTCGCCATTGTAATAGTATCAAATACCTATCAGTATCGTGCGAGGAGGCGATTACTGTAATCATATAATATAGCTAGTAATAATGATAATACAATATTATACCTAATATACAACGATACATACACATTTAATATACGAGAGGCACGACCAGATTTTGCTTGGACGGCATGCGTATTATTTGTGCGTCGTCTGTGAGTGCCTGCAACCGCGAGTGTGAAAACACAATGTCAGTAATTGACTGATAATTATAATATATACAAGTGAAGAAGAAACCGTGTACGAAAACGCCTACGCATTATATTTAAATGTCCATCTGATGAATTATGCATAACACATGTTATTATGTATAACTATGTAGGTATATCATATTTTTATATAGATAGTTACCTTCGAGTAATACAGGGTACTTAAATAAGTACTTGCCTATGTATGTACAATGTACATAATATGTCTAGTGTATAGCCGTATAATATGTATTATCATAACGAATACTGTACCTATTTTGTGCAGGTGGCGGCATGATCGCGTCTCTTCATATTTTGTATGAATTGTAAAAATTCCCGTTCTCCTTAATTTTTTTTTTGTTCTTCTCAGCGCTTATTGGGAATTTTAAATTTTGACCTCCTAATGTACTAATTAGATTCACTTTCCCATCGGACAAGATATTGAAGTTGAAAATCGAAGCATTATTTCGACTACTTATAGTGTACATAGATGTAAATAATAAAAAACTAAAAAGTTAAAAAAAAAACTCTTACTATTCACAACGCTCCACTCAGAATCTCAAACTATAATAGTTTATAACGAAAACTATCAACAAATCATATAATAGTGTACTATATATAGGTAACTAAAAGTCAACATTTTATAATATTTTATACCAAATTTACAATACCTACATTTATTTTTTTTATATTTTGAACATAACATAAGTACTTACTTAATAATAATAATAATAATAATCAAATTATTATACAACGAAACAATTTATACAGTGCACACTATGCTGTACACATGTATCACACATGATGTATGTCACGTACAATAAATTTATACTAAAGTATTTTAAAATACGGAAATTGATAAAAAAAAAATATGGCTACTTAAGATCTTAGGATTGGTTGGAACGAGGAAAATATATGTTTGTCACAAATTCGAGTAGCAGTTGTCATGCATCTGATGTGCGATGGTGGCATATGACCGCTACTCGTAACATAGATATTTTTATTAAAATCACAAAATAATTTGTTTATTTTTATTTACTTACAATGAAACTTTACAATGAACTAATTGATAAAAGAAGCCACACATCGGTTAATTAGCAAGTATCTGAACAATTTTCACATCAAGCGTCTTGGAGGTTTATCACTTATCATGAACTACATTAGATGGTAAGCCTTGGATCACGGGGTCAGAGTGAAAGCCGAGTGGATCGTAGAACTACATATTGACATTGTTTGCATCTTCCTGAACAGTTTGCGCAATATGATAACGTTAATAAACAATAATATTATATAAATGAATTAGGTTCGCAGGTAGGTGTATAACCTATACAGTTTATTGGTATAGATAACTCTCCGATACGTAAAACGCATTTCGCGGATGACCCAGTAGATTTAAAAGTGTAATTAGCACTGGCTCATATACTAAAGGTATAATAGTTATGTACGCAAGCAAAAACTATTTTTTAATGTTCGTCCCGCTCGCTTGGTAGAAGTAGAGATCGGTTGTAGTGGTAGTAGTAGTAGTAGTAGTAGCTGGTATTGTAATATTTTTATACAGCGATCAAACGATGTGTATATAATAACGATATTATTACAATATAATAATAATATTACATACACGATATGACCATAAATATAATATGCATATTATATACAACGACTGAGATATTCTTCGTGTCTGAAATTAATTAAACGGTTAATGAGAAAATATCGTGAATCGATCCGATTAACGATTGCCGTCCGTAGGTATATATACATGATATAATATCGTGCGTATAATAAAATATATTATATACATCTTTATAAATATTATATACCTAATATATTATATAATAAATACTATATACAGCATGGGTACAAGTACATCGTATTGTACACGTTCATTTTCTCACAACACGAAAATACAAGCGCGCGTGTTCACATACACAAGTGCACAATAATATAGGTACAATAAAGCATTATTTTTATTAATACTATGTAATATTTACTATAATATTTCTTCGTGTGTACACACACAATTCGCATAAATTTAAAATTTCCGATGACACGCGGTTTTGACAAGAAAAAAGTGATTCACATAGCTGGCACAATGTTGTGTTCCTTTGTGCGCACGATGGAGATTTTAAGGTAGGTAATAAGACAAACAATTTGAGTATCATTTACCTCTGTTTGGTGTATGGGGCATATTTTATAAAATTAATTTCCTTCCTGCCCCATTGTTTTTTAAACTTAACTTGTATTTTTAAGTAGCCTATGAAGACGAACTGTCCCACTATTCGAATAATACCGTTTTGGCTACTTTCATTGATGATAATGTAACTAACGTCAACATAATGCAATTCTTTAAGTTGCTATAAAGGAGCTCAAACATGTGACCTCGTTCAGTCTTTTGAAAATTAAAATTGTAAATGTAAACTAGTCAGTCCATATACTTTTTTCTATAATATTATTATACATATTATTATAAGACGACGTAATAAAATAAATGTATGAATAATAAAATATAGATTTTGCATGAAAATGTAAATAATATATTTATTGTAAATTAATTCTCGTGTATGCAAATATTTAATTATTAATTTGGATCTGTATCAATTTTTTTAATGAATATATACTGCACTTATCATACTAACATTATGTCATACAATGTATATATATAAAAAAAGCACTAGTTGCATATCGTTTTTATTCACAAGTATCTAAAAAAAAAAAAATGTAACAAATTGCCTATGTTGCCGGGTTGCAAAAAAAAAGATAAATAAAAAAAAATAATAATAATATTTACAAACTCTTCCGTTTCTTATTAAATTATAATATAATATTATAGATACAAAAATATATATATAAATAATTATACATGCAAGTATTTTTTTTTAATGTATTTAATATGAAGAGTATAATATTGGTACAAGGACAGTCTTGAGCTTTTACTACTTATTCTACCTATATATGTAATAATATGTAATAATATGTCGTTCAACGACGGACGCGTTTGCTACACGTACCTATATGTATAGTCTCCTTCAAACGTGTTAATTTAAAGCGTTACAAATGCATACAAATTATGTGTTAGAACTTAACACGCAATAATATAAATATAATACAAAATCACATTTTTATTTTAACGTAACGCAAGGATGATTATACGCGATGCCCGAGGAGTCTGATTACTTAGTAACTACTTAACGTATACTTAGTCACATATATATTACTCAAAACGTTAAATGCAAATATATATAGCCGTATCATCGTCACGTTGGAATATACAATATATTTGGTAATACAAGTATAATATGCAGGTACCTATATGGAGTGATTCATTTATTATGCAATCTTGTCTCAGTAAATGTTTAAGCACCTACCTATTTTATTTTTCATTATTTAAAATAGGTGGTAAACGTACTTATTAGTGAAGAATTAAGATAGTGATAAAAGACATTGTTGTAGTTTTGTTTATTTCACTCCAACCCCTATTTTTAACCATACAACTCTAGTTCAAAATATTTTTAACGAATACAATATTTTTTACGTGGGTACCGTCAATTAAAATTATTCATATTCACTTAATGCTAAACTATTATAATGTTTTATTTAAACACAATACACATACTTGAAACTCAATGGAAATCAGCAATTTATAGACAATCGTCATAACAAGAGCAGAATTTAAATTTCAAATTAAATATTTTTTTGTTTATAAACTGTATACCTAATATGATGAGAGAATCATTTGAGTTTTTATAAACTATGAATGATTCATTCTTCATCAAATTAAAACTAAAAATAAAATAAATAATGAGAAATTTGCGATAGTAGAGCGTTGAATATGTACTTATAACTGTCTGAATCACCCTGCAATAAGTAAGTATATAAAATACAGGATTATATTATATTATATTATAATATATTTTGTTTTCCGGTACTTAACGTTCTCTTAATCGACCTTCAAACTCACCTCAATTTCGGTTAAATTACCAATAATTGGATCAAATTATGAAGAGCGATAATCACATCGAATTTAAAACGATTAAGCCATTCACAAATATTATATTTATATGCTGTGAGTATATTATAGGTAGGTACTATAATAGTGGTCACTATTCGAGTCACAACAAATCTTGTACGACCGGTCCGTTTAATGTCCATCCAATGCTTCTTTCACACCGAGTGTATATTTATGTATACATAGGTACCTGGTATATGCATTATATAAATAATATATACACCGACGACTAATAGGTGGCACATTGACTCGCGGGTCTTTTTGTCTAAATTCAATTCCGGTAGCTCGTAAATTGGAGTCACAATCGTAGCTGCCGCCTCTGCGCCTTGGAAGGACGCACGTTTGCATGAGCTACTCAGTACAGCGAGAGACTTGAATAGTCGGCGTGTTTTGTTTGTGTTTGAACGCTTTGTGAATAATAATGGTGAAAAAACACACGACGTGCTTGTATTGTATAATAATATATTACACTATAATATAGTTACTGTTTACATTATTGTTTAACACGAAAAGTATAATGATATATTATTGTATATATATTCTAACATAATGTGTAATTATACAGTATACAATTAATATAGAATATAATGTATTAATATAATATTATAGTGATCTAAAATAATGATTTTAAGATGAAAACTGTAAGTTTTATATTATACAGAAAATTACAATCCATTATGAAGTGTCTTGTCATAGTTTTTTGTTTTTCTTCGGTTCCAAGTTTCAATAATTTTTAAAAAACGTTCCGGTTCCGGTGAAAGATATTGAAAAATATAAATTATTAAAAATCATGGGATACCAGTATAATTTGGTTTCAAAAAAATAAATATTAATTCAGAAGGATTATCACAATTTACAACAAAGTAAATGTGATAAATGAGTTGATAGTTGAATTAAAAAAAATAATTTTAAACGCATTACCACCAATACCACCTAATTTACAATTTTGTAATACTCAAGTTAATTTTTACTACCTGTCCTATAGGTACAAACAATTTAAATTTAAAAATCTGAAAGTTTTATGATTTTAAAACTCTAAGGAACTAATATTTATATAGTTTTCATTTGAAAAATAATATTCCGGCCGACCAGTTACCTATATTTTTAGGTTCCAGGACAGATTATTTTCGGTTCCGATTCATCAAATTTCTAGGTAAAAGTGATAAATATCTGACCTGAAAAATAAATGTATCATTTTTCATGAACTGATCTTGTGAGTTGCAAATGCTTGCTATAATAGTGCTATACTATTTACTTCACCGATGATATACGTTTCCTAATAAATATGTTTTATGTAATGATCGGAACGAGTATAATTAGGTACCCTTTTTGAGCCCTGCAAGTGCAATCCGAACATAACCTATTTTCTGTCTCAATAGTGCAGTTTAATAAAAACAAGTGAAATATGCGACCTTACATCATGATAATATACTTGAAGTTATTATAATGTGCATATAAAATATATTTATAATAATATTTTATATAATACCAATTCCTTCTACGGCTATACCCCCTATATATATTATATACTCGACACACGGCTGCAGTCTATCTTATTTTCTCTAGTATATGATTTTCTGTACATAATTCATAACATACATTATAATTATACATGTTTATACGCGTCAAAGCAATTTTTCTTCTTCTTCTACATCTATCCAGATTTCTTTCGTGTATACGCTCGCGCGCGTTCGTTCTCGACGGATAAACAACATCGAACGTGCCTGACCGTGTTCATATTATACACTATAAAAGTATATTATAGAATATTGTTGCGATCACCGCCGATGTTTATAGATCGCCCGTTAACCACGCAATCAATCGTTTTTGAACGCGCTTCCTATCATCCGCAGTCGCTTTTGTTTCTGCAGTGTACTCCAAACAGTTATAATATAATGTACGTTTGTATGTACGTGTGTATGTGTGTGTGTGTGTGTGTGTGTGTGTGTGTGTGTGTGTGTGACGTCCGCGCGGCTTAAGCGTTATCCGCGATGGCGATCAGAGATTGCATTCGAATCGGAACGAAGGCCACAAAAAAAAGGAGAAGAAGAATAAAAAAAAATAAATAAACAGCCGGGTCCGCCTGCCCTCCTTTCAGAATCTTTCCTGGAGATTAGTGTCCGCTTCAGATGCCATTGATTCGCCCCGGCCGCCACGTTATTAATGATATCATTATGTGCCGGAGCGCACGATTTCTCGGAGATGGGTCGGCGACGTGTTCTCTTTGCCCGTCGCGACTTTACGCGCGTCACGTGCAATATAATATTATATTATGTACATACTCGGTGCATAGGTACCTATATTATGTGTGTATAATATTGTGTTGTGTATATAATATTATGTATTATTGCAGCGATGATACGTGCATGGCCGATCCATTGCGCGCGACTTCCCCGCCGGATCTGATGCCGCCACTCGGGCACACGTTATGATGCGAACAACGCCGCTTATGCAGTATTATAGGTACCACCGGCTATACACTGTTATTGTGCCACACGAACCTATACCTATAAATTACTACCTATGTGTGTGCTATATTATGTCGGAGGCCCGCAACGGCGTTACGCCGAACGTTGTATTATACATTTTGTTTCGATTGCCCGACCCGGTGTCATACCACGTTAATATTATTAGGGCTCGGATCCGTACACATTAGGTGGGTGGGTATGCGGTATAAGTATACCTACCTAATATTATACAGTATATGATGCGAGTGAAAGCATTCCATGTAAAATACGATTTATTGGCTTCAACTGAGGGTCGTCGGCTTTTCGGCTTTTTACCTCCGATGTCCTGCAAGCTTGTAGGTAATTCCTGTCGCTTATTGAAATTTAAACCATTTTGAGATAGGTACCCTCTTTCTCTTAAATTTCTTTCAGACTTTGACATTTAATAAATATGATTTCAAAGATCTTGTTTGGTTATATCTTATTTATTTTAAATAAAAGCTTCAACATCATGGGTTATTGGCCTACAGTTAAAACACACTGATGTAAACATGTTAAGAAAAACTAGATTAAAATATTTATATCTTATAGTCAGATAGATATTGGGTTGTTGAAAATTGTATCATGCTGTAATTAAAAAAATTAAAAAAATTATGATTCATATTTTCCAATAACTAAACAAATAACTTTGGATAACTCTTAACGTACCTACTACAAGCTACTTATTTAAAAAGTATTTTAAGTTATTATACTAACGTATTTAAAAACTGTTATCTATAAATCTATTATTATTATATTAACAAGTCAACATTATCAAGCCGTATGAAATACGCGATATTGGGACATTACATACTTCCGAGTTCCGATTATATCGATAAACCGATTGAGGATTACGCTGGGTATGGTTGTACAATGTGAATGTTCGTTATGTATTGTACAGATTGATATTTGATAATAATACGGTGTATGAGAAGATAAAATAAATTCGGCACGAAACAATAAAAAATAATAACATATATTATGCCTCCTTCGGCGGATGAAATAACATATAATAGCAGCAACATATAGTATAATATCATATCCTACCTACGTATTCTTTATGACTTTATGTCATGATACACTTTAATGCTATTTCATATCGATATAGCCCGGTAGGTTTTTAAATTCTTATCATTGCAATATTGATATAAACGTCAATCAATGGATTTTCAATTTTCTACAACGTTTACTATATTATAGTCCATAATTAACGTTTATTTTAATAGAAATTCGCAAAAGTTTCAATTTTCGACCAGCAATAAATATATTTTATCATTAAAATGTTAATGTACATGTAATAATGTGTATATTTTGTTGTTGTTTTGTTTTCATTCCATTGCATGGTTCGTTTTCGACGATATTTATCAGTGCCTATATTCCGTTTAAACCGGTTTTATAAAACTCGGGTCCGTAAGAAATTCAAAATCTTGCTCGTCACGAACCATGTTTTTGGCGCTGCGGGCAAAACTTAATTTATATTATATCAGTCATTTGTTCTGACGCCACGCAGTAGTAGGTAGGTACCTCCATAGTACGTACCAATAATTATATATCCGCTCCAACGTGTACATTACTGAAAATATTGTAATTGTATACCGCGACACCACGCATATACCGTCAGTACACAAACGACGAGCGGCACCATAACAAAGTGGTAGGTATAATGGCTAGTGCTATGGGCAATGGTCGTTGTATGACGGTCTACGAAGCGATACGAGGGAGATCGGTTTTGCCAAAACTTGAAACCTGCGTAAACCGTTGTGGATGAAATGTGTGATATACTAAAAGCTGATGACAATATCCTCATACCAAACACGACCACGTGTCCTAAGTGGACATTTGATCAAATTTTTATTTTTTTTTCTAAGAGAGCTTATATTATTCAAAGTGGCCGATAGATGGTCCACGGATGTACATAGAATTCCGTTAAGGGGAACTAAATCCCTGGAAGACTCTTCCTCTGGATCGCCACGTGTGTTGTATATGTACCTACATACTACATATACATTTCAATTTTCAATACAGTATATTAAATATTTAAATATACTTATAATAAAAAATAACATATTAACTGCATGTGAATTCAGTAATTCAGTTGATGGTATAATATACTTTAATACGTTTATTATTCCTTTTAAATATCAATATCAATTATAATATTATATAACTTATATAAGTTCTACTATGATGTATAATATTATTATTATTAGTAAACTTTGTCTTTGATCTTTATGCGCCTATATTGGACAGATTAATATCAAACTTGACACACGCGCTTAATATGAATATTAATAAATAATAATACACATATATTTACATATAATAAAGCTACTAAAAATGTCACTTAGAAGTTGGACGATGCTTTCGTAGGGTTGTGTTTCCAATCACTTACGTTTTTTTTGTTATTGATTTCTTATGTACACTTTTTCCTACAGGCAACAACTGTAAAATATATTATGTGGCTCATACATAGATAGTACACCATAATCTTTATACATGGTATAAAATTCGAGTTAAACGCATAATATATAGGAGATAAAATAGGTGTTGACGTCTCTTTAATTAATATTATAATTCTCAATATACTCCATTGTGATTTTTATCCTAAGCGTAGGTATATAGGTAGTCGTTAATGTATGCCGCTATATTATTATATTGTCCAAAGACAATAATTATAGTGAACAAGTAATTACATTGTGATAATACTGACGATAATCGTACTTAATGAAGTTAGAGACGCTACACATAATAATATATGTTATGTAGTATTTATTGTATATCTACATAATATCCTACATACAATGTAGACCCAGTTCAGTTACAACTTAACAAGTAATTCGTTCCGGTGGACAGAATTAGTTGGTTTTCAACAATCAACAGTATAATATATACATTACACACAGAGACAGAGTGCTATTTCACCTAAATAATGTTACGCAAGTTTTTTTATTCCTAGGTATAAACCCTGGTATCTTTAACCCTGGTAAATGATGGAAACTTATTGTACCTACTGTCTATTATTTAATACTACGGTCATTTCTTATGGTGAAAATAAAAGGTTAATATTGATTGATCGTGGAAAATTAGAAGTTAGCACTTAGCGTATACGTCATTATAACTATCAATATACGATAATATGGAAATACATTTAAAATGATAGTTGTTAAGAGTTTGGACGATTTTAAAACGACCATTATCTAAAAAAAATATTTAAAAATGGTTTTGATTATGCAATTCGAAGTGATAGATAATTATTTGTATAAAAATAAGTTTATAAAATGCATAATACATTGCTTAAAATCTATACGATGTTACGTCCCAATACATATATTATATATATATAATGATTATTAATTAAACTCTATTATTTTTTACTATCTGAAATCCTGAAATATGTTGTTACTACCTACCGAAAATAGTTGATACAAAGTATAAACTATCAGTGGTTTTCATTTTTTCTCCGTAACCGACAACAGCAGAAACTAAACTAAGTGCCTTACGAGGACGGTTTTGAGTCATCAACTAAACGACTCATAAGTAATATCATCAAACTTGAAGTGGATACATTTACGATAGTTTTATTTCATGATAGCAAAGTATTATTTATTTATTGTAATAATTTATAGTAGTGCCTACAATAAACAACGGTGATAACGAAAACAAAACGTAGATAATCTGATAATTACGTTTATTCACTTATGTTTTTTTTAGCAAAAACGTTGATATTATTTCTACTTACCCATGTAAAAAATGACGATATGGTCCATACCATGTAAAATATAAAGTAATAATTTAGGTTGTAGTGGTCACGTTACCTTGGATAATGCTCCCCCGCCAAAAGTTAGTCAAATGTCCACCTATGATTATGCGCAGGTATATAATATAATGTATATTATTTATATCATTAACAATTTTTAAAAACACAAAATTAAATATTTATTTATTTTGAAACAAACGAGCAAATTACCAATTTCAACGTATTTAATTCATTATTGATAACAGCAATTGATTATGGTGAACAACAAAAATAAAGATTTTATAAAATATAATATATTATAATAATATAATATTGTATTGTGCTGTGCTTTGGATAGTAAATTTTTTTCCTAACCTACATTCAATACAAATCGTATGAGGAACTATTTGACAAAAATCGACAGAAAAGAATATAGGGGACATGGTGAATATTTCGCTGTACAAGGTGTCAGACCCAACACATAAACATTTGAAACGTATTTAAATGACGTATTTTACAATAGAAATTGGCGATCGAGGGATAGTTTTACCTTACTTTATAAATCTGTTGATCACACTGCATATAATTATTTTTGACGAGTAGTAGCAATGCAGTAAAGACGTGTTAAAGTGTACCTACTTAATATCGAAAGCCTTCGATACTATTACTTGACATTCGCGTAATACGCACAATTTTACATCGTATATCAAGAAATTATCATAATCATATGGTATTGATTTTGTGTTTGTTATTTATTATTTTCGTCGCTGCACCTTCGCGGGTCTTCGGGTGTGAAGAACGCGTCGTAGTCGCGTACGAGTTGCGTCGCGAAAACATATAATATGATATAAAAACCGCGCACAAAAGAGTTGACGAAATCCGTAGATATATCTATAATATTATTATGCCCACGATATTAGGTCAACGGGTTAATACGGTCGGTCGCGTGTGTTGAAACACCGCGGCGGCGGCGGCGGTCAGAACCCTATGGGCAGTACGTTATTATTATTATAAACACGATACATATATATATTATTAGTATAATACACGGCAAGAGATGTATATTATATTTATATATATATATATATATATATACTATATATATATACACTATACATATATTATATCCAAGACGGAATAGAGCAGGTCGTGCTTTATACGGACCACAACAGCTATATATACATAATATTAGTATTATTATTATTATTGTAACGTAGTTATCACACGGGGGCATAGCGGCAAAGCGGTTTTGTTTTTGTCCGTATGTTATAAATTATGCGGTTTACAGGGTGATTCTTTTACCGTCGACCAGGCCCAATATCTTAAAAAATGCAACGAGTACTATTACATTTAAAAATATAAATATTGTCGAAAAATTTCAAATTTTACATATCGTGCTACGGTTAAAAAAATAATAATATTTAATTCTTCGCATTATTATACCATGATATAATATTCTAATATATTGCTCGGTTCGAATTAAAACGAATCCACCCTGTACAGTAATATGAATTATTATAATGTTTTCATCGATATTACAATGTATACCTACCATCATGCGCGTTTGTGTGCGACGGGGACAGCGACACACGACGAGCCATAGGGAAGCAAAACGAGAGAAATTTACACGCGGCGGCGGCGGGCGTTGTGTCGACGACGATATTAATTACTCGAAATCATTTGTGTGCGTGTGCGTGCGGGAGAGATTTAATTACGACAACGGTGGCGGCGGCAGGTCCGTGACAATAAATAATCCCGCTTAGCCCCTTCGAGGAGAGCGCGCGCGCGCGTCGTGATTAGGCCGAAGGCGGGACAATAATGTTCTAAGCTATTATATATTATTATTATAATAAGTATTTATATTGTACACACAATATCATAATATACGGTGGCGGTGGCGGCGGTTCGTGACGGCGGTGGAGGCGGCGGAGGAGGCCGAACACATTTGGATTACATGCATGTATATATGCCGGCTGTACGTAATACATACGTTCCTGTATATTAATATAATATTGTGTATAGCATTATTTTAATAATAATAAATTATTATCTATTATAGATCTGAAGTGTGCCTGTGTGCACGTGCATTTAGGCATAGGTAATATTATAACCTGTATCATGGATGTATATGTATAATCTGGAACGGCTTTGCTGCAGAAGCACTTACCCATATAGGTATATATATATTCTATTGTGCTTTTGGATAACAATATATTCTATACTCTAATGAACCCCCATCCCATAATGGTCCATGATCTATAATATATGACATATTATTCTGAAATAAATAGGGTTTAGAGTTTAAAATATGGATTTAAATATTTCTCTAGGAATTGTCACTTTTAATGGGTGGTTTCTATTTATGGATATTTTTATTATCAGTTATACTTTCGTAATGATAAGCGCCAAAAGATATATTACATTTTTAAAACTTATCAATAATATCTACTGAAAACCCTTAGGTACTTAAAAATATTGGCTCTGGTTTCTTATATGGGTTACTTGATTTTCAAAAGGATACCAATACTGGTTATTTTTGGTTAGTTTTGGAAATCTAGTAGACTGATAATAATATGATACATAACTGCACCCTCCTAAACACATTAAACATAAATAAATATACATTGCATTTATATTAGGTGCAGTATTAAGTAAGACGTAAGTACGCAACTGAGTATAAAATGAGTATTGAGATTTATGATGAGGTATCGTTTAGTACTATATAGTAATTGCTATCATAATTATAATAGTTTTTTGACGATATAACAAAATATATTACAGGAATTCACGACTGCTCTCAAACTTTCGTTCAAGAGAAAATTTTTTCTCGTTCCGTTACATAAAAAATATGGGGTTGTGCAATAAGTAGAACAAAACGACTCCGGACCGACGTTACTGCGTAGGTACCGTCGTACCGACTACCTATTACTATTATATACGAGTGCACAACAAACACGCCGAACGAAGGACCGGACGCTCGGCGCATAAATTCTCAGACCGCGAAGAATTCCGACAAACCCGCGAGAATTCATTCCTCGATAGACGACACGTCGGCCTGGTACGTATTTATAGGTACTACATATTGTATCATTATATGTAGACGCAGACTCCGCACGGTTATTTTATTATTTTGTGAATGTAATAAACTGATAAGTAATTAATATAACATTGTGTATAGGTACCTGTGTGTCTGGTTATTATAACAGTTTCATTAAACGCACAATAACCTACGATATTCGTTTATATATTATTAAATAATCACTGCAGCATCGTATGTCACGGGAGTTTGTTATAATGGGTAAGGAGAGTCAAGAGATGAGATACGTCGTGTCCTCTCCGAAAAACATTAAGAACTTTAAAACATCGTTTTTTTTTCTTTATCGAGATTATAAAATTGTATTTTTAATAGGTGTGGATAGCATTGTTAAGATATAACAACGTGGATCGTTAGATTTTAATAATTTACATCAGCACAATAAATTACAACTGTAAAGGTACCTACATAACTTTTAAAGTTATAAATTATAATATAGCTAAAGCCTACATTATACATTTATACTACGCGCGTATATAGCCATTGTCGTGGGTAACAAGAATATAATTAACAATAATAATAAAATAATATTATAATATTTTTTTAAATAAATATGGATATTATTGTGACATAGTTACGATGGAAAATATAATACTGTCGGATGCTGGATTTGAGTTTAATTTTGATAATAGTTATTAGTTACCCTATTATCATCGCAATACGGTGCGTTACTATACCTAAGAAAAATAAATTGTTCCTACTTTATATAAATAGTACTTATTAAAAATAAATAGGTAGGTACCTACTTAAAATATTATTTTTAAAACTGAACTTACAGTTTTTGAATTCGTCGCAAACTTGACGATTATTGGTACGCAGTGTTATATCGAGTCCACCGGCACATAAATTTCATTCACATAGCGTACGGCATAATAAAAAAATCATCTAAATAATATTACATACAATAACTCGAAACATACTGATGACAGAGGTTATTATTATCCTTCTGCTGATTTTATATTACGCTGTTGAGTCTTCTTGTATGAATACGTTTTTATATTTTGTGAAAACCAACATTTATTAGAATGCGCTATAATGAATATAATATTCTGATTGATGAATAAAACGATCTGCAACTGCGTTATAGTATAGTTCGTTCCGGTGATATTGAATAGGTACGATTCCTTATATTTTCGCAATTACATTTAGATGTAATTATCACAGCATTTATTCAGCCTCTTGTCGTCAACTTTTGGTAAGACTGTCTAATGATATACGGATCTCTCGGAGTCAACTGTAAAAGAAGTTCGGCGCAATCCATAACTTTTTTAAACTGCAGGTAAAAAAGTAATTTCGGGGGGATCGATATTTGCGTCCCGGTACGAGGCGTGTATTTACTATATTGCCGTGGTATAGCTAATAATCGCAGCTGCAGATACCTGTGCAACATAGGTATACTACCCGTGTATTATTACATAGAACGGGTCCGGTCTGGCGGGCGCGTGTTTCGCTGCGAAACAGACTACGCGAAGATCGTAAAACGATAACATCACGACGACGCGGGCCGACGGTAGAAAGCTATAATAATAATAATAATAATATTATCTCGTCGGGGGCCCGGAAAATAATGAAAAAAAAAAAAAACCGTATGCCTAATAACAATTATTATTATTATGATACATAACATTATTATTATTTTTATATTATATATTATATGGGCAGGCAGGTACGCCCGCTCGTGCGGCGCTTACGACAATCGCGCGCAGCTCAGACGGGCCGGCTACCACCCGCAGCAAGCGGCAGCCAGCACCCGAACCGCTGTCGTCGTCTGACGCAACCCACGCGGCCGGGTCACGCGACCTCTAGCCGACGGTCGTGCGCCCGTCGTCGATTTATCGGCTCGACCGATTCAGAACGACTCGGCGCAGACCCACTATTCGATATTTTACATAATGTACCGGCCGTATATATATATATATATATACATTATTTTACGTGCACGCACGTATATTTATATATTATTAATATCATTTGTCAGCGTTATTGTCACATCATTCGCGTCTTTGTCGTGGGCGCACTTTCCCCGCAGCCCAAAGCCCCCTCCCCGACGCCGCTCGCAGCCGATCACAACTGGTGCGTATTATAATATAGGTACCTACTTCGGTTAGTGGTACAATATAGCGGTGCCCATAGCTATAACGAAATACTCAATAATGACAACGACGGAGAGTATACAGGGTGATTTTTTAAGACAATCGACCGGGTATACGATTATAATATATATACGATATATTTTCATATTGTATGTAATCGGTCAGTTTTTGCGTGATTTTCGAAAAATATTTTTACGCAGTTCGAAATAATATGCAGGTGACCGTAACTTTATAATACAAATATATATAATTGTATATTAATGCGCAATAGTATAACACAACTACTACATATTATTTTGTGTCGAATTTTTTGAGACAACGCGTTGCAATGGTAATTTTCTATTATATTATGTTCTGCATAATATAATATAGCTTAGTGATGGATATTTTCGTCTGAATAGAACTAATATTTTTCTAATAACGTCGAACACATTAATAAATATAACTAGATGATTTAGTTAAAGTGAGTTAAGTGATAACAGGTATCAACATTTTAAATTAAAAATATATTATGTTATTTGTCATGGAAAAAATATAAACCTCTCTTCTACAATGTCTCCCCGTTATTAAATATTGGAATAAATTCGATATAGTTTACGAAAATGTAATGTTATAATAATATTAAACCATTTGTTGAGAAACATGGCGGTTTATAAGTAAAAAAACCACCCTATATAGTTACAATAATAAGCACACGCCTTCATTGAGTTCATTATTATTTTTATTGTTATGATTATCATCTTTGTTGTGTGGCAGTGTTACGCGCTATCTATATTATTATTTATTATAATAATGGGTATGTTATGTACAGAGACCTATAGGTGTACAAGCACTATGCCCATAACAGACGACCCCCCCCCCCCTCGAACGATGACGACGACAAGACTTTCTCGAGTTATTGTCATTTATTTTCATCTGTTCGAACCAGCTTCCCATAAAATAATATTATATTACACTATTATTATACATGTCATATTATTATTACTATCCACGCATACGATTAAGATTTTCATTTTTTTTTACGCGGAACATGTTTTGTTTTTTTGCGGAGGCTCCCGTTTGTCACGTTATGAAAATGCGTGACCTCGTACTTATTTAAAGAAGTTTCCATGGTTTTGGCTAGATATTTTCCCATTTAAATTAACAACTCGTGTGTGTAAAACTCAATTTCCAATCATAATAAGCAAATTATTAGGTATAGGTACCCGTTACTTAGTCATCGTTATGCGCTATCGCTGCTGTAGTTAAACGTTGATTTTTAACTAAACTTCTTGTCAAGTTTAAGTCGAGTGTCTATCTATTATAATATAAAAACAGGTAGGTTATGTTATAATAAGGGACTCGAAAATACTTTTCTGGCATTTTAACATTGGTGGATGTCGTATTAACATCACTTGGCGTGTATTTTAAGATTATATAGACCAGAGACCGTACACAAAAACTACTATAATTATAAATGGTTGGATGCATATTGTTTTGATTTCTATTTGAATCATCGTGGTGCACGATTTATTATTAATCCTTTTTCCATGGAGTATATAATATGCTACCTATAGGTAGACGACCGTCAGTGTAGCTATTGGCTATAATAGTGCACTTCAGGCTTCTCAATCATATGCCATATAATGAAATAAATGGACTCAAGGTGCGTAACTTTTTAGCGAGGCAAAAATTCACAATACAATTAATAGTTTACTATTAAGATAGATACAAAATTGGTGGAAGACTATAATAATAATTATTGTGGTAAAGAAAGGCATAATATATTATTGATACTTATCTTTGTGAAAATTACTTATAATATATACGATCAAAACTTGCAGTTAACTGTTACTATAATGTGCAAATCGTATAAAAAAAAAATGGACTTAAAGCTAACTGTTTTTCATAACAATTTGGCGTGTACGTATACACGATTGGTAACTTTTAGTTTTTTTAATGTTGTTTCCTAGGTAATATAATTAGGTTTTTGAAAAGAAACCTGCAGAAAGGTTAGTTTTTGAAATGTCTAGAGAGCACATACACATAACCCAATTAACTTTTCTGGCCGACAAACGCATTTCGCTGCTGAAAACGTTTTCAGCAATTTAAGCTTGGCATTAATCTCTTTAATATAAATGCGTTCCAAAATGGTGTGCCTAACGGACAACCTCATCCCATAAACTTTAAACCCAACATGATTATACTTACCTATAGGAATCACCAAGAACAAATTAAATATTTTAATCAAAAATACAAATAGTAAAAAGGTATGTATCTATACAGCGATCACAGGAATGTTGGACAATCTTTTTTTTTAAATTCTTAATTTATTCAAATTCTGATTTTTTAAGTTTTTAAACTAACTTGAGAACCGTATTTCCAGTTACCGTTGTTTACATTTTTTATGCTATTTAAAGTATCGTGTGGTGATACAAACTTCTTTTTTTTCAAGTGACAAGCAGCCTTAATTATTGTAAATTATTAAGCAGATGACTTTCTTACTTGGAAATTTTATGTATTTAAATTCGAACGAGTATAGTTGCTGAGTTCTCAACATCTATAGTTACGCTGAGAAGGATGAAAGCCCTAAAAATGAGTTGCCAAAAATATTAAACAGATAAAATATTGAATTTTCTATATTATCATGAACCCATTAACCTTAGTACCTATACATAGAGTTAAATAACTCAAAAACTACATGTTCGAATTTCGATTTATACATTCATAAAAATTTTCAAAAAAGGTCGTCTGATCAACAATTTTCAAGAAAAAATAGTGATTTTCGCTTGGAAAAAAAATTTGGATTCGCTACAGGACTTTCTTTCCACGGCCAACGGTGTATATATAAAATTCAAGTATTTATTTATTGGCCCTTTTAATATAAGTAGGTATAGGTACTTAAAAACTCAAACAATCAGAATTTGAATAATTAATGCATTATTTAAAGAAAAAATAGAGTGATGGCTTATTTGATAAATTATCACGCATATTATAATATATCACAACTATAGAGTACCTATACAATTGTGATCTGCTTACACACCACATTGAACCCATCATATTGTGACATGCGTATATATATTTCTGGAGTCTTAAATGCAATCGATGTGTTTCCTTTATTATTTTTTTTATGTTGTTTTATACAAGTTGCGTATAGTGTAATATATAATATAATACGAGTAGTATATAATACGCCTTTCGTCATTGCCGCATTCGGTGCGATTGCGCAACTCCGCTCATTTCACCGATTTTAAAAACGTCCATCCGAAACTGTCACAATGTCGCGTAATTTTCTACGTACACATTATCCACACACGATACACATAATAAATATACATTATATCATTCGCACGAGAAGACTTTTTTTTCTTCCGTTTCCGAGCTAAATTTATTTTCGTTAATTTTGTTCGCGGTATTCCTGCAATATTATATTATATCATACCTATCAATATAATATTCTGTCCGGGAGAAATTCGAATATAATTGCAAATCGTTCTGGGACACGTCCCGGCTTCGCTCGTGTCGTATACCTAATAGTGTAACTATAACACATTGTATAGATACCTATATATACCTATATGTATATATATAGTTTGTAATATTATTGTTTCGTCCGATTCGTCAGCCTCATTTGTTGAGTTCGCACGCGTAACGGCAACGATAAGACGTCGATGGCGCGGCGGTGCATATTATATATACCACGACTGCCACAACAGTGTAAATTAATAAATTATATTATAGCATACGCACTATAATGGTAGTAATAATTATTATTTTATTGACTCTGTTTTTTCCGCATTGTTATTTCTCAAAAATTTCACCGGCGGGTTTTTTTTTCTTTTATCTATCTCAACTCGCCCGTTACGTTTACGAATACCGCTACCTATTCCACCCGTCTACCAACTACCTAAACTATCTTCTTAAATATTATAATACTATTTTATATTAAATTTTGTTTTATACAGTTGAACGAAGATCGATTTTCGTGCTAAACGAAATATTGTTGATAGTAATTTATCAATTTTTAAGATTATATAGGTACACCTATAATAGGCTATAATATACGTTTCTTATAGTAATTTACTGTGGCCGTCGATATTATGGTTCTTTTGTGATCTTAGGACATATACTATAGATTTATACAATATTTTTATTTTCACTTCCAAATAATGAATAGAGCCATTCTTGGGTAATATTCTGAATGCTATTAAAATACGTTTGCCAAAAAAATTCTGAAAAACTATTTGGTATATTTTTTAAAAGTATTTTATTCGTATAAAAAAATACTCAAATTATTAGCGGTGAACAGATGAACGGTGGTGACATTAATAAAATAATATACCTATAATGTATTATTATAATATAATAATATATAGTGAATACGAAATTATAGTACGTTAATACGAATCGATTATCCACGTGAATGCCTTCCTCTAAACGCACCAAAGACAGATTATGATATAATATTGTGTATAGGTACACGCGTATGTCGTAGGTATATAAGTATATTGTTCCCAACAGATCGGTTTCTTCGAAATGATTTCAATACATTATAAATTATAATGTATGGCGGCTGTACATCATAATATTACCTATCACACGTATTATTGTTTCGAGTTGTCTTAAATATAAAATAACTTAAGGTTCTGGAGAAGCAATTTATCATGTCCAGTGGATTGGAAATTCCTAAACAATGCGGTATAGGTACCTTTACGATGTATAGCGTATACATAATGATATATAACATACTAATTACCCGCTTACGCTGCAAAACGAAATCGCGGCGGTAACGTGACTGCAGCCCGTCGAGGGGAAACTTAATTTTCTATAGACGTTTTCGTAAATTAAATCTTTTCGGTTCGGCGTGTCACCGTCATGCACATATTAATATATCGTGGAATTGTTTTTAAGCGATGTTTTCCCTCGGAGAACCTTAGGTACGCGTGGCAGCCGCCTAACAATGAAATATCGCAATGGTTTTTTTCTTTTTACGTGCAAAACGCGTTTAGACAATACTGTCACAGAGTAATTTCTAGTCGAACGCGTCGTCATAATTTACATGGCGTACATCACGAGTACAACTTTACTACTGTACAAGTATAAGTTTATATATTAACTATATAGCCTATATACCTACTCTATTCTCTATGAAATTGTTACGGCAAAGACAATATTACTCATTGTGACCACGACGGTGGCTATTCGAATTTCTGACCGATCAAACATTTTGCCCCAACCCGTCTTAATTAGTCACAATATTATGGTTTCAATTAATCACAAATGTTGCTACGTTAGAAACATATGCTATCATCGACTCCGCTGCTGAAGAGTGAAGACTAACAGCAAAATCGAGAAGAGTGTAGTATAAATATATGGTCTAACGAGAAGAGTGAGCGGGACAGGAAAGGTTTAGTCTAACGAAGGCTACTAAAGTATTAATAAAACCGATCTGGGAAGGAAAATAATATTGTGGAGAAACCTACTCAATCCGTATAATGACTAATAAACGATACCACTCGATACCTATGTAGTATATTATACTGTTTGAAGGATTGGACCGATCAAGAGTTCCACGCGCTTTCCATTATAAAACCGACCAATATATTATCATCAGCATTGGCGTATTTAGGCCGTGGCCTCCGGGGTTCTAAAGGTACGTCTAAGTATTGGGGGGGCTACAGTACTTTTATCATTACATTTAAAAATCATACACGAAGAAATAATTAATTCAAACGAATGTTTTTAAAAATAATTTTAGATACCTACTGACTGGACCGATGAATGTACAATGATGTGTGTTTATATTGGGTTTTTATTTTATTTTTGTGTCTTTCGTCGCCGTCCTGTAGTTTGAACTATACCGAATTTCACACAACGCCACTGATCGTCAGTCGTTGAAAACGCGATAAAGTTTCTTTTGTTTTTTGATCAGCCCGCACTCGCATAATGTGACACGCATCTAGTGATGATATATGCATCCTATCATTAGCTACATAATATAATAATATTCTGTAGACTGCAGTACCGAATGCCTACACCGATCTCGGACACATGATATTGTATTATTATAGCCATGCGGGTATCAGACGAAATCTCGAACGCGGTATATTATTTATTAGGAATCAATAATGGGAAACGGTCTTAAATACGACTAACGTGTGCGGCGGTGCAGCGTGTAACTGATTATACGTCGCAAAGTCGTAAATCGCTCGTCATCGCCTCGGCCGAGACGCTTTATTATAGATATACTTCGGGAAGCGTAGGTTATAATATGGTCGCCGTCGTCTCCAGTTGGACTTTTACGAGTGCGCACACACGCAGTGTTTCTGTAAACGGTCCGGCGGCGGGTATAACCGCATACGCGGTATGTGTTATTCATCGCGGTCGCAAACAGATGTTCTCACAGCCCGTTTTCGGAAGTCCCACACGCCGCCTGCTATATCACTCTGCTATTGCCTATATTATATTATGTAGGCTGCTGCTGCTGCTGCTGCACTCACCGTCGTCGGCACTGCATTTTTCCGATAAAAGTCGAACGGCAACCTTATGAAAATAGGTACGCGTCCGTCGCGGGTACGTACCACACCTGCGGTATAACACATTATACCCAAGTTGTGACAATATTATATTATTATTATATTGTACTATATTGTCGGTCTAACGCCGCTCGGTCGGAATATATAAATATCATAAACATACATTATTATAGCATGCGGGTGTGTGTGTGTGTGTGTGTGTGTGTGTGTGTGTGTAGGTATATACTATGTGTATAGTGACGGATGTGCCAGGCCGACGTGTTTGACGGCCGTATGAACGCAGTCGTATAATTTACAATGTGCGACTGCACTTTTCGTATTACACATAATATCATATTATTAGGTATTATAATCGACTGCAATGGTAGAATATTATCACGCGCTGCAGTCCACCGCCGCAGCCGCCGAGTCCGAGGTATCCGTGTGTGGTGTGTACGTCAATTATTGATGTTTTATGTATTATACTGTCGCTATCGATCGTAGACGAATGCCGATTCACAATATATAATAATAGGTATTTACGAACGTTAACATAATTTCCTAAATGTACTTACAGGCAGTGTTGGGAAATATCTAGATAAATTTATCTAGATAAGTTATCTAGATAAAAATTATTCATCTTTTATCTTATCTAGATAAATTTCAACTCTATCATATTTATCTTCATCTAGATAAAATTCTAGTTATCTATGAGTAACATATCTAGATAATTTATTTTAATTTACTTAAAAAGTTTTTTTAATTTTTAAATTAAAAATATTTATATTTACGTCATTATACCATGATTTTAATATTGAATGTTCATTGATAGTCTCGAGTAGTACATCGTAATACTCGTAATTTTATGTTGTAGGGTTTGACTTATTATTATTTTAAAAACAGTTATTATTTTTTTTTTTCAAATGTTAGCTAACAGCTTCATTGTATTATTATAAAATTAAGTCAGTGAATGACATTTCATATATATTTAAAAAATAAACTATTTTATTTTATGTCAATTTTTAATGCCTTAAATATATGATGTATTTAAAAAAAATAATACCTATATAACTGAATATTTACAAAATTAAACATGAAATTATCTGATATTTATCTAGATAAAAATGTAATAATTTTTATCTTTATCTAGATAAAATTTAGTATAACTATCTTTATCTTTATCTAGATAAAATTAGGTACTGTTATCTTTATCTTTATCTAGATAAATTATTAGTTATCTATTCCCAACACTGCTTACAGGTACCCACCCGATAAATACGATATATTATGTCAAACGTGGCGCGCGTCTAACCCCAGCGATCCAACAACCATGATAATATCAACTATTTCATTATTATTATTTATTTGGATAGATAATTTTACATAGGTATATAGGTATTGCATTCATGTTTAAATGCTGTGACACAGCATCGCGGTTTACAAAATGTATATTTATTTAAATTGTCATTTTTTGTCTTCAGTTGTCTTGGGTAGGAGGTGTAAGATGATAAAAATATAGAACACAATAGATAAGCCCACGTCTATCATAGGTAGGTTCAGGTTATCATAACGTTTACATTACGGATTAATAGATATAATGGGCTGGTATCTAAACGCCATCAGTGGACTTCAAATTGTGTGCATTTTAAATTTAATTTTCATTAACCTTATTTTTAACTTTATAGATTTTTATTGATATAGAATTAATAAGTAATAAGTCACGTTAGTTTATAAATAATTAAATAATAAATATAATAAATTAATAACATTATTATTGATTATGCATATTGCATAAGCATTTACTTTTTATTATTTTAAACCATCCTACTGGTTTACATACTTAAAAATAATTAAGAAATAACTGTTTTCTATCAACTTGACTTGATTGAAATGTATCATTAAATTGTCCAAGCTTGGTTATACACAATTACATATAATATATAAGTACATTAAAATATTAAATACAACTACTTTTCATTCTAGTCACGCGTTTGAGTGTACAATATTAATATATTTTATTATATCGTATGGGTATTATATAGACATGCCGATGATATGTCCAAACTTTTGACGAAACTCTCGCTTCTTCCCGATATTACAGGAGTGCGGTTACCGCAATGTTCTACTATAATATTAAAACTCGTAGGCTTTATTATTATTCATGATGTGGTTTATGGTGTTTATACCTAATAATAATATACCAGTAGGTTATCTATAGGTAGGTAACCTATACAGCTGTAGATATACAGTAACACCGAGACGAGTTATAACTTATAATATTTCATTGATTCGCAGTCGCGCTTCCGTCGGTGATGCAATGATACTATACGTTTCAGACTACGGCCGTGGGAATGATTTATATTAAGTCAGTTCAATATCATATTGTATAAAAAAAAAAAACAATTACAACAACAACAACAACAAAAACAAAAACAACAACAATAAGTAATAAACAAATAACGTATAATATTATTATTGTTTCACTCAGCGGTATTGCTCTGATGATGTACGATTATTCGTCAGATTATCGTTTTGTACATCCGTTTTTCGCATTGTAAATATCATTATTGCGATACACAATGTGAAGCGCACACACGACGAAATAATAATTCAAACATCGCGCGTAGGCAATGCCTTTTTTTTGAAGTGTGTTTTAATTTGTCGTCGTGGTGAAGAACAATACTCAACGTCAGCTCATTAACTACATATTATAATATTACAATAAAATTCGCGTGATGAACGTTATGGTTATTGTTTAACGCTCACTTAATTTCAAACACGCGAAGTTTACTACAGTGCAGAGTGGGAAAATATATTTGTTTTTCCTGTAACTATATTATATAGTCATAATGCGACCCGTACCCTTTTTTTGCATCTATTATTAAACCACAAATGTCACATAATACGAACATGAAATTCTTTGACTTTAAGATAAAAAAAATTCATACTAGGTGTGTTTTCAAATCAAATAAACCACATTATAGACTATTATAAATTATAATGTAGGCTTGAAAATCTGTTTTTCAAAATGAGCATATTTGCATCGTTGTCCGGATGGTAACGTAAACGAAACGCTTATAAAGTAGCTGCACCGTTCGTGTCACGTTGAAATAATTCTTTGGCCGGTTTCTAAAATGCATATATGGTCTATATTATAAATGTATCGGATACCTGCATATTAAACATAATAATATAACAACTGGAACGGGCGTCGTGCAATGTTAAATATTTGAAACGATCTCGGTGTGGCAATAAATCGAATGAAATTGTATTCGGAAACATATTATTCGAACAAACTAATAACTCAGCGACAGAAACGGACACGTCCAGGTAGAACCGCACTGGAATACGGCGGTGCAGCGGTGACACGGTATGTGAGAAGGACACCGTAAGACATCATACATATTATTATTATGTATTACGGGTACATATAGCGTGATTCATGCGACTATAGGGCGTTACTACAAGGAAAAACCGCTCTGTCGCTAAGGAAGTTTCAGAATATCGTGACCGTTCGCTGCAGGTACATCAAACAACTATAAGTAGGCAGTTATACCCAAGTCGGATAACATAGCGCATATGGACTCCGGCGGTATTATAATGTATGCGGGAGCCCGGATTTATGTGCGCGCTGAAAACCAACCGGCCAAATATGCGCCAAAAAAGGGTTTGAATATCGGAGATACATATGGGTGGTACACGCATCAAACGGATTGAACATGCACGATAAGAACAAAATATGCACTCAAAAGTTGTAATGCGAGTGTTAACTATGTAAGCGTAAAAGAAAATTGTTTCGAAAGAGCCGACGGATTAAAGGTGAATATTTTATAGTGGCTGTGTACGAATTTCAGTAAATAATTTGTGGCAGGTTTAATGGCAAAACGATTGAGAAAATGTCATCATCCAGGAACGTAAAAATTACAAGTACCAAACTTTAATAAATGCATAATTTAAAATAATTAGGATGTGCGTTATGCTCGGTGAATTGTTCAGGATAATATATTAAAATGTAAATATATTATACTATTTAAACGTTTTTATATTTTTGCGTTTAAACTGTTGAATGTAATAAAAAAATTCTTATAATATATTTATTATTGTTATTTATAAACTAAGAATAAGCCAAGTTTATTTGGTTTTTCAAAAATGTCAAAATTAATTAATTTATTGATAGGTTTACTCTAAAAATGAATGTAAAAACCAAAGGTATAATTTTATAATGAAATAATTTATGATGATAATAAATTACGTTGGTACAGATATACCTACTAGTGAAAAATTTGTTAAAATCAAACGATATAGGAATATATCATATACCATCATAATAACGTATATGCGTTATTAGACTCAGTGGTTATGTGTGTTATATTATATAGTGTGGGGGTAAATAATATACCTATTTAGTGTTTCGCGACCGGATTTACAACCCACGCTCGACGAAAGAAAATTATTTATTTATTATTTATTATTAAAATAGTTTATATGCACCTATATAATATAATATACCAACCGACGACAGTGGCCCGCGGTCGACGTTGTCTTCACCAAAATCGGGATATATAGTCAAAAGAAGTCCAATATTATAATATTATTATATGCTTTACGGCGGTGGGCTAAAGCAGTAATCTAAATAATCGCAGAACAGTGTTATATAGTATAGGTATAGAGATCAGCAATATCATAGGATGCAGAGTGTATAAATATTAAGATAAACCATACGGCGCGGCGTAACTGGAGGCGAAAAAATCGAGCAAAACCGCCACTATCTCTCACTATCTCTCTCCCCCCCTCTATATATCTTTTATAATTGGACTCGTGTGGAGGGTTAATTAGGAATGCTCATAACACAATATAATAATAATATTATGGTATCACGTACACGGCGCACGTATACATACCAATGTATGTATATATATAAGGCTGCTGGAGTGAATTATAATATCATGTGCTTAAATAATTTATATATTACAAAACATATAATAATAATATATAATGCACAAGAGCCGATGCGACCATTGAGATAACGCGCGTGGCTAACAACGAACCGACTACACAGCTATACATAATGTATATATAGGCACCGCGTGTAATACCTATACCGATTCGGATCTTAACTAGGTGGCGAGGCCGTTACAAACAATAATTATGATTATGAAAAATAAACAAATTATAGCACATAAATATTTCGGTTGAACCCCCTGAAGTTGTTGTCGGTCATTGCACGCGAAGAGCTTATGCTTGTCTGCTTGTCCCAGACAACGTCCTCGCGGACCTCCAACTGTGGTTGGTGCATGGACCAGCAGAAAAAGCGACTGTTATTCGGATAACAGTACGTACCGACAGGGCCGGCACACGTTAGTTAAACAAATTTTCATAAATTTCATACGTGCCAAAAGCTAAATAATAGCCAATAACCATTATAAACGCATAATATGATAAATAAATTAAATAACTATTATATCGAACTAACGCGTAAACAAATGTTTACATCATATTCGTACCAGCTTTGTACTTTATAGCAATAAACATGAATTGCCAAATGTCTTTCATAATTGATTGTAAAATAAACTATTTATGGACTTGAGTAGAAAACATGTTTAATATTTATGAGCTCGAAGTGAGAACCCAAAATTAAAAATTGATTCTTGTGGACAACTTTCTACGAACTGATAAAACTATTAAATTCAATGAGTGAGCACACGGCGTAAATTATCGATTTCATTAGTTCGTGACTGAAAATCAATTTCGCAACTAATTCGAATGACATCAAATTATTACCAATTATTGCCATCTCGCACAGTACTCCTAGTAAAGTAAATCTTAATTGGATTATATAGCAGCAGGAAAACTTAAGTTCCCAGCTATGTCCGGACTCGATTTACAGCGGTAAATATAGTTACTCGCTTCGCTTTAATGACCGTTATAATATGCGAACTTATACGTCATATAACAGTGCATCACTACTATTCTCTACGATCCGAGATTAATAATATTATAATTACCTAACGATGAAAAAACAAAACGAACTATGCGATACGCGTACCTACCTAATAATATAATATATTATAATAATATACTGGCTCGTATTTTATGGCCGTTAGCTGGTCTATAACGCAATATATTGTGCTATATATATTATACGAAACAAAATCACGCTTGTCGTATCATAATATAATATAGTACTATGTAAGTATACCTATGCTACGGTTTTCGACTTTTTTCACGACGTAATAATATCACAACGAATCCGTTATATACTATATAGCCGTTACAAGTGCGCGTAGGCGGAGATCCGAACAATAAACTAGTAGTAGTTGCGAGTTTATAGCCATATCACACTCGGTCAAACAGGATTTATGACTTGGGCACCGCCGACGAGGACCCACGGGGATGTGGCACAAATGGCTTCCAGCCATCGTCATAGTCGTCATATTATAGTCGTATTCGTCGTCGTCGTGGTCGTCGTCGTGTACCAGACATCGCCTGCTCTAAGGCCAAACTACTCACGCGCCAAATACACCCCTCGGCCCGTTTATCTGATCGCTCGCGGTTTCATTAAAACTGAAACAAAATAATAATAATAAAAAAAATCTGCCATGCAAACGCGAGACCCGGCGTGTTTGTGTTTAGTGCGTGTGTGGGTGTACTTACGCGTATATTACATGTACACATCGTTATAATTTATTATTGAAACTATAATTATTTGATATCGCGCGCGTTTATATTATAATATTGTCTCACTCGTGATAGACTACCATTTCTTAATTTTTTACGGCCGCCGTCTGTCGTGCTCGCTACCACTGTACTTAACCCGAGACCGCGGGTCGATCGGTCGACTGCGACACCGCCCTCCTAGGGCGATCTTTCTTATTACTACGATTATTATTATTGTTTGTATACTAATATCACATCATATTATATAATATCATATATACATACACATTATTATGTGCGCAACTTATACACAGCGGTAATATTATTATTATATTCACTGCGTACAACTCTGTGTGTGCGCGATACAGCACGCGTTATAATCGAAATCTCGTTTATATATAGGTATTATATATTATATTCGTGTCGGAGGTTACGAGCGCTCGGGTGTCAAGGGAATTGTGTTTTTCGTGACCGATATTATATTCTATATTATATTATTATATACTGGGATATGCGCTATATATCGTAACGTCGTATTATATTATTATTATATTATATTATAAGCGTTATCGCTGGACACATCTGACGCAAGACCACGTAGGTATAATATGGCATGCAGACCTTATACCTAGTGCGTATTATAACCGTGTCTATGAGATCAGATATAGTTGACCGATAGCCCCTTAACCTACATCCCTACAGCGGGCTGGCGTGTGGGGTTCGCGGTTTGTATGTAGGAGAAGATATAGGATATATTATTACTATAGATATAGTACAACACGTATACCTACTATAATATTGTATATTGTACAAATTTAATACTTGAAAAAAATGACGTGCTGAACCAGAAAAATATTTCACTCATTGGGAGGAATATCAGACAATGAAAAACACAGAGAATTTATTTCATGCAGATATCATTTAAAAATCAATCGAAAACAAACAAATTTGTGATGTATTTATCAATAAAAAAATAATATTAACATTTTAAATTGACAAAGTTATTGATAATAATATTATATCATAACATTTAGAAACAAAAACAAAGTTTTGGTATGAAACCTCTTCATGGGTGGCAGTACTTTTAACTGGGACGAACATGCAGGGCTATGCAAATATGCAATACGAAAATAATTTATTTTGGTTTAGGACGCATATGGGCTGTATATTTTTTATGAACGCACTAAAAAAATTTTCCAGTTGTATCTATCAGTGCTGTTTAAAGTTTCACGATGATCAGAATTTAATTAAATTAAACTCAAAAGTCATAATATATTATATTGTTTACCAAGTATAGTGAAATTGAGCAAATATCAAGATAATAATATGGAAATATCTTCCATTCCCGTTATTATACATCAGAGTTATTCAGATTAGAAATAAAGTTGGTACAACGCAAAGGTGATCTGTATCTACATAATATATATATATATGGACAAATGACAAGAACGGAGTTGATGTCATAAATCACAATAAAACAGTAATGACAAAACGAAATACGTTTTGTATAGGTAGGTTATATTATAAATTATAATATTATGTAGATATACCATTGCAGTAATGTTTTTTTTTGCATATGGAGAAAAGCAATAATAATATCTTAATCATTTCAAACGATTCACTATGTCAATAACACTAATGACGTTTAACAGACACGATCGACATTAAGTACAATAAAATATGTGGTAGGTATCTAAATTTTAACATTTGCATTATTATATTATAATGATAAACCTGAAGTCGTATAGATAATCTCTCGGTTTTGAAGCTAAGCAAATATAAGTTCGTATACAATATAAGTATTGGGTATAATATAAGTACACATTCATTGATAGATACGCTGCTGTGACACACGTAGGTATAATAAGTCGTACGTACGATTTATACAGATTGGCAGATAAAACCATTATTCACAAAGAATTATCCAACCATGAAACTGATTTCAAGTACCCGTACGGGCAACGAAGTAACGTTACTTCATTTTAATTTTTTGTTCATCACTGTATAGGTATTTGCAGTATTATAATGGTCACAGTATGTGCACTTCAGCAGATCTATCAACATGGCGTTTGTACATCTGATAAAACCACAATATACACATATCTACGCGTTCCTTTTAGTATAATATTACTCAAATTGTGCCTATGCAAACTGTCTCACCCCAAGTCAAACGAATAGCGTCCCTAGGCAAGTAGGTAGGAAAATGTACCTTTTGGCATAATCTGTTGTTATCATTTTTAATTTACAACATGGCAGATAAGTGGTCAAGTAGGACAAGTGGTTCATAAATGCATTAATAATGTATTGTACAGGTTATACAATTTTAAGCGAAATGTAGTTTTTTCGATATTATATAGATTATTATTTTATATAGCTGCGCTGTGCAATATACTATTGTAAATAGTAAATAATGATTTTTCCTCATTAATAAAAATAACATTGTGATGATCGTAATATTTAGTTTTTAGCTATTAGTACAGTATCACATGTACATATAGATGTTTTTTTAACATATTATATATGTTATTGGGATGGATAGGTTCCCCCATTAATGGTAACATTTTACACGATTATTATAATTGTTGCTGACCGATTTTTCGTAAGGTATTCGTTGTCATGGTTATTAATTAACAAAAACATATATACATATATATATATATATATAGTTCATGGATTTTCCTCGTAGAGTATAGCGTGTTGTGGGTTTTCTTTTTTAGTTTTTAAATAACCGCCATCCCGCTATCTATACAACTTTAAATGAAGCCTAAAAAGTGTAAACTTTATTATTACACTCAAAGTCCTCGGATAATGACGAAAGGGTCAGTTGTACCAGTGCGGCGTAAAAGACGTTCCGTTTTTAATAGCGTTTTTGTTGCGTTGATTGAGACGCATATGTCGGCGGCGCGGTTGTCGTTGCACAGCCATCGAGTGCGGATCGCGTGACAGTGGCGACGGGGTCAACGCGGCGGAGATGCCGATCTGCCGATAACGTGTGCGACGCGAAGCGTTAGACCGAGAAATTAATCGGCGACCGTATATATCCTCGACCGCGTGTGTGTGGATAACCATCTACCGGGTAACGTTGTCAATCGGCCGGGCTGTCGCACGCGTACATTATAATATTATATCATGTATATAATAATAATATATACCTATACCAACGACGAACGCATAGATTGCGCGGAAGTCTTTTGTGTGCCGCGGGTTTTCGTCCGATTCAAAGGCTCCGATCGCCGCCACCGCCGAATGGTTTATGCGCCCAAGGCGCTTTCAATGGGGTCAAAATATAAGAAAATATATCATTTGTTCGTGACCGCCAACGCGCCAGAGTATATTATATTATATCGCGTATACCGCTTTGTGTGTGTGTGTGTGTGTGTGTGTGTGTGTGTGTGTGTATAATTTATACTTACCGATTCTACACCGACGGTATTGTGTACGGTCGGTAAGCTGCTGCTGCTGCTACTTCAGCAACAGGTAGGGTCGGCCATATCGTTTCGCAGAGTCCGGACCAAGACCGACGAACGCGTGTTAAATTATACGCGGCCACCGATAATATTAGGTATATCTATTAATTCTCGGCATGCGTAGGCTGCTAAAATTTCATGAAATTTATTATTCTATCTGCGTGAACAATAAAAAAAAAAAATTCATTTAACTTTTAATTTTCAATTCAAATAACATTGCTTTAGTAACTACAGACTAAAGCAGACATTTTGAAGAATGTGATAGATATGTTTTATACACAAATATGCAATTATAAAAAATAATACAATCTTTTATACCTTGGTATCTGATAATAAATTATTCTTTACTATGCTTCCGGATTCATTCGCGTTATCACAAAACTAGGTCCCCACCTCGATTTCCGCTTAAATCGACTTCATCATCTTTAACATGATATAACTTTACCCATTTAATGTATTTCAAACTACCTAGTATTTAAGTTTATTTTTATTACAATTTGTACATGCTTATAAATATCAGCCAATGGCCATAATTAATAAGATAAAATACAAAATACAATTTTAGATGTATCATTAATTATAACAATATAGTCATTCTTTATTAAAATCACACTTCATCAATGATTATACCAATGTTTTAATGACCTAAATCGCTGTTATTATTATCTTTATAGCCTGTAACCTTTATAATATTGCTTATTAATTCGAAAAAAATACAAATTTTAAATAAATAGAATATTAAATTGTATATTATATATTTATAGTCAATATGCATGATGCAGTATTACAGATATATTTTGAAGTTTAAACAGTTATAACTTATAATTTATATAGGTAGTTTGTCAATTCTATAATCTAGTTTTAAGTTATGAATCAATGAAAAATATTTTTAAAAAATTAATAAACAAATATTTAAAAATGTCAAGAAGGGTTTTTCAAGTAGTTCTCAAGCTTATAGCAATGCCTATATGACAAATTATGTATATTACTTATTAGTTATTATAATAGAAATCACATACGCGATGATACGCATGTACGGAACTTAAATAAGCTAAAGTATTCGAATAATAAAGCCACGAAAATGTATTTTTTTAAACTGCATTTAACATTTTGAGTGTTTTGGGTTTCCAGATCCGGTACTTTTAGTTTCGGTTCTATTCCGTATATTATATTATATATACTTTACTTCTAATTGTTGGTAATATACAATATTATATATTTTGTCTTTTAGTTATTATTCGTGGTTTATATATATATAGGCACAATTTACATTCTACATTACAGTTAAACTATGTATGATTTTGTTCAATCACTCTATTCAATGTTAAAAAGTTAACTGTATTCAACAATATATTGTACTATATAATATAATAAAGTAACTACATTTTACGTAACATCGGAAGCACTACCTCGGCATTCGACGGAATTTTGATAGGGATTAGATATAACAAAAAAGTGATTATTTTTTAAATTATATATTTAAAAAAAAAATATCCCCTATAGACTATAATAAGATAAGATTAAAATAAATATCTTGAATTACATTGTTTTTATATTATATAATACAGAGAGACGATGACCCTCGACAACAACGACACTTTAGGCCGGGCCACCGGTTTGGCGTCGACGGGGTATTATATTATTATAATATGGTTATAGGCTAGATATCTTTTCGCAATGCAAACCTACTTAGGTGTGTGGGTACAGTCTCGGCAAACGGTGCCAATGATTTGAAAACAAAAAACAATTATAATAAATAAATAATATAAAACGTTTTAATGCACAATTATAGGAACCTATTTGAATGTATGTTTATGTATATAGATATACTATAGTATCTATACACATATTTTCCGTATGCTGCGGAAGGCGCGTTCTCACATTAGCTAATTGGTTTTCCATGTACAGTAGCCCTGAATTACGCTAATGACCGGTACGAAAATGGTACCGACGACGACGATTATTATTATTGTTATTGCCGGATAAGGTCAAGGTACGGTCCTATAGCTGATGCAGCGGGGAACGGAATTAAGGATGCGGACTTATCGGTACAGCGTATATATGCAGTGTATATTAAGTATATTGTATAGGTATACAGAATCCTTGAAAGGCGCCCTGGACCGAGAGCATTCAGCATAATGTAATATATATAATAATTGATTCCGATATATATATATTATGTACCTATATATAATATGTATAAAAACAGTCGCGCGTTTGTGCAATCCATTATCTCAAACTAAGAGATAGTCCGCGTTTATTTATTATTATTATTATTATTATTATTATTGTACCCATTGTTGTGGTCGTAGGTATAATAATATTATAATGCGCGTACGCGCGGCTCTCGGGAGAGAAAAATCGAAGAAATGGTCACGACGCACGAGACGGCGGCGGCGGCGGTGGTCGGTCGGCTTTTTTTTGTCCCCCCTCGTCGTTGAAAAGAAACCGGCGATCGCGCCGCGGATCCTGTTTATTCATCTGGTTAGGTTAGGTTATGTAGGTACAGTACCCGGTTTGGACAATAGGAGCGGCGAAACAACGCCCAGGGTGCAACGCCGTCGTATTAAATAGGCACGTAACTTTTTTTTTTCTTTCATAAGCGCGAGGGCACTGGCTAGTGCGCGTGTACTCGCCTATATGTATATTATAATAATAAATTTAATAATACCGGCTAGTCTAAACGGGAAAACGCGGCGGCGGTGATATCATTACGATCGCACGGCCAGATAATATAATGGGAAACGAAAGAAAAAAAAAATACAATATATAATTACCGCGCGCGCGCCGACACTTTCCAACTTGGAAACGGTTACCGACGATATTGCACTGTTCGAGCGCGGCTTCTGTAGTACACCACCTGTAGGAGGTGCCTTTATTAATATGTACGTCCATGTGTATTGAAAGGATATAATATTATTGTGCAGTAAATATTATTCCATCGCCTAACCGTGTCTCCCCGATGGTCGGCCGGTTCGTCGTTCCTTGTTCCTTAAATATTAAAAGAAACTCGTTAATTTTTCTCATTCCTGCGTGATAAACAACCTCGGTTCACAGCTCACATTATTCATCCCCTCAAACATAAGTAATATTATAAATAATTTTAACTTATATAAGAATAGGATGTGTAGCTTTTATTGCAGTGCTTTTCATTAAAATGGGATTGAAACTTATTTATTTTGAAGAACCGAAACTGATGATGATCAATAATGTTTAAGATTCTCGTCTCTGTGAAATCTATTGATTATGGCATACACATATTTTTTATAAAAACTATTATTTATTTAAAATCAAACATCCGGTGTTCGGCAGCCGCTATCTACCTACTGATGTTTCTTGTCATCATTACCTATGTAAATATATCTAAATGACAGTTGCGCCAGCCATTGTCCATTTCAACTGTCATCTTTGACATTATCATTGCCTTATTTTTATTTCTAGGTTAAGGGGAATTAATGATGAACTCGATCATTAACATTATAATATATTTGAAATGACAATTATAATAATATGTAAAGTATTCCAAGTTCCTGCATGATATTTTATAAAAGTTATAGGGGTTCTGGTTTTTCCATATTAAACAATAAAAAACACATGTCTTTCCCATTTCATTTGTCTAGGTTTGTATAATAGCTTATGATGTCGAAAATTATATTTTTATCACTAGTTAGAAACTTCAAGTGCAAATTCAAAAACATTATATTTCTGGTTGCTGTCTATCGGCGTGTATAGAATTCTAATTACTTAATAATAAATAAAAATTCAACAACCAATTATGAAGAAAGGGTTTAATTTTACTGCTATTTATTTCCAAGAGGACCTCTTATACATTACCATAGGTTATTTTTATGTATATAGTATCTCATTTAATTTTCGTGTAATAAGTAATTACTATTATATATCTAAATGTTATCTAAAAGGTATAAATTGTGTAGGACTTATGTTCACCCAAATAATATACACCTTGTCATACAACGTCCAAGTCATGCGTGACCCGAATGTACCAAAGATATTTAAAATAACAAATTCTGAAATTATTTGATATAATACATAAATAAAGCACAATTTAAATGTTTATAACAAATTTTATCCAAATCGAGATATCAAAATAAAAAAAGCTTTTTTTTCCATAAATATTTCAGTATTTTATTTTCACATATAGGCATAATATTATATTTTAAGATAATAATATCAAAGCTTCCTAAGAGGTTGGATTTACCTTCACCCTAAACTATAACTACGCCACTGGATATTATAATGTTTATTTAGTTAATACATGTTTTGTTTATAGCTGCAAATATAAACACTCCATATATTATTAGTGTAATATACGTTTTTATGTTTTTAGTCAGCTCGTTTTTTCTCTACGGTAATTACACCATGTTCCAGCGAGAAAATCCCCCTTAGACGAAACTAATTTTGTTATATTACACATCACGGCTAGATTACACACTCGTTGTCCACATTTGCCACTCACACAAAAATATTTACTGTATTTTAATATTACAGGGAGATTGCACAGTCAAAACGGTTTTTCCGCTTTCTCGAAAATATTTATCGTATACACTAAAACATTTTTTTTCTCGATTTATCACCAAACCTTACTATAAAACTGAAATAATTATTATTAAATAAATCATTTATTTTTCTTATTGTTATAAATTAATTCTAAATTTACACAAGTTTTCTTACTTCTCTTGTAAAAGTTACATATCTACAATACGGTCATGAATTAATAAACAATAAGCAGTTACACATGTCAGCGATTCTAATGGTTTAATTGAAAATTTAACATTGGAAATTCTTACTGTAATTTTAAAACATGGTAAATATTTTGTGTAAGTGGAGAATTCGTAGACAAAAATTATGAAATCTCTCTGTAAAATGTAATAGGTTGACCACTAGTGTGTTATCTCCCCGTGATGTGTAATGTGGTAAAATAAGTGTGATCTGAGGAGAACATTACCGCTTGAACATGGTGTAATTATCACGGCAAAAAATCGGGCTGACTCAGAACATACAAATGCATACTATACTCATTTTATATATATTTTAAAACATTAACAAGTTGTTAACTTTCAAAGAGTCATTCAATTATTAAGAACTTTCAAATAATTCATAGGGTTGAAAATATAACAGTCTAAATCCACTAAAGAGCGTCGGAGAAGTTGCGTTTTTTAGTACAAAAACATATCTTAAAGAAAAATCTGTCACGCTCGTGCCCGTAGAATAGTCGGATTTCGTTGGAGTTTTTACAATACCATCAAATACAATACCACTAATCAATATTATATTATATTAGAATATCGCCTACTAGAGAATATATTTGTAAAGCCATGAATATTATTATCTTGTAACAATAACAAATCGAAATCGTCATACTATAAATCCTGCAGTATTATACTTTCATCGTCCCGGTAGTTGCCGTGCAGTTCGATTAAGTTTCTCGAGCGAATTAAATCCGTAAACACATTTGAACGTGAAATATAAGAATCATTTACGATGTGTGTTGCGTATTATGAACGTATGGCGAGGAACAAAACACACATAACAAATAGGTTAATGTTCCAAATAGTGGGCGGCTCATTAAAATTCAACTCGTGTCAAAATTTCGGTTGCTGGCAGCTAAAAAGTGCCTACATGTATATTATACACTTCGTATAATACCTGTATAATATGCGCGGCGTCCAAACACTAAGCTTGGAACCAATTATCTAAATCGAAATTTAAATACCACCGTGAGGTCGAAATCCGTCGACGGAGGTGGAATTAAACTGAACATAATCTATACATGAATATACGGTCTGACGCGGAGACGTTCCAAACTACTACTATACGCTATACGCATGGTTATAATATAATATTATTTTAATTATTATTATTAAATATAATATATTATGGGCACGCACGACGCGGAATTCGGTTCCCGATAGAGCATATATTATCGTATAGGTAATCGTCGTCGCGCTGTGCGACTCAAGGTTTTACTGCGGTATAGTAGTGTTATAGTCTCTACGTAAAATTGCACTTGAACTAAAAACAGCGCCAGGACCCGTTTAAACGAATAATAATAATAATAAAAAAAATACAACCTATTTTAAATCAATGTTGGGGACCCGTTTAGATAAAAAAAAAAGATTACGTGACATTTCTCACGTTATAGGTAAACAAACTCGTGAAAACAAAAATTATAATATTTTGAATCATCTGAAGTTTATAGAATGTTAATGCTTACATGATACACAATATAATACCGATTTAATAAGCATAGGTATACATTTTTTATTTTAAATTAATTATATATTTAACGCAATGCAGGTTGTTCAGGAAGCACACCTAACTTATCCTGAGGTGATAAAGGCTTATTTTACCACCGAAGAACACTGAAGTATAATATACACACTTTTGAACAGTGGCCTAAAACGGAGGGTTATAGATCGAGCGTTATAGAAATTTCATCACACTGTTCAACACTAATAACCCCCATACAAACTCGTAGATGTGAAAATCGAAAAAAAAGTGTGTAACGCTCTGCCGGATATACTTAGGTTTCTAGAGAAGTCATTGTAACGGATGTGCATAGTTTGAATAATTCAATGGTATAAAATCATTGTATACGAAAAATGATTCTGAGCGAAAACGATCTGTCAGCCTATAATATTACTTAGTACATTTTATGATATTATTGTGATTAAATCTATTTTTTCTTCTAGTAGGCATTCTAGTAGGTTAAATTAATTTCTGCCGAAAATATTGCATTTGAAATGTCATTGTATGTATAAAATATAACAGGTAATATTGTTTTAAAAGTTTCAAGTACCTACCCACCAAGTTATTAGTTTTAAAATAACCTACAAAAAAATAAGGAAATCTTTCCATGAGATATCCGGTAAAAAATGTCGTAAAAATCTGAACTTTAAACTCTTGTAAAAAGAAATTTCAAAAAAAAAATTAGGAATAATAGGAATATACTTTTATATATATACACTTATGAGGAATCTTGTATTACATTTTCAAATGTTATATCACGTAAATGAATAAAACCACTATAATTATTATAGCATTGTGAATATATCATATTATATTAGAAATATTTAAAGGGTTAGGAAATTACTCTATATTACACAGTCTGTAATATCTGTATCTATATACAGTAACCGCTGAAGAGTTGTCGTGCTATTGATATTATATATATTTTATATGGTATTATGTCATCTCGAATGTTGTGACAATAATACGAACTCATCGTCTCGCCGAAGAACAAAAAATCGAATTATAATATATAATATTATATTATAGGTTCCTCCGTGCGTCGAATTAATTCGTTTCCATGCTGCAGTCATACCTACGTGCGATCGTTGTCTCGCGATATAAAAACAAATAAATATAAAAAAAAAATACCTGTGTGTAGATTGAATATGTTGCCGTACACGTCGAACTCCGTGGAGTATATTATTATAGCGTCGCTTATATTATAACAATATTATTATGGCGGATATGGCTTGGATATAGGCAGATGATCCAAGAGGCAACGAAAAAAAAAACCGACAAGATAAAAATAACACGTCTCGACGGTTTCTAAATGATGCGAAATCGCAGGTACGTCAAACCCGATGTCACAGACAATAATATTATGAGTACAAATCGCGCCTTAAACGGAATCACATAAAGATATTGTCGTATATAATATATATGTACCTATCTATACACATAAGGTGATTTACCGAGCACACTAGCTTTATTTTTAATTATGGATATATTCAAATTTCAATTTTTGGAATTTTTTAAACATACTAATTATGGTAGTCCATATTCTTATACGATTTATATGTATAGAGTGTCCTGAGGTGATACAAACAACTGACGTTATTTCAGACGTGAACCACCCACCCCCATATTTTAATGAAAATTATTTTTTGTAAATATTATGTAAGACAAAACTACGGTCGTTTTTTCAGAATCTTTGAAAACGTATCGTTAACTTGTCAAAGTCGCTAAATATTATGCTTCTTCAACCAATGTGATTACGTAAGTACCTATTATAAATCTGAATTTAACAATTTTTATTCTATTTATATATATATACGATATACCTATTGGCTATTGCCTATTGACCATATTATATTATAATGTGCAAGTACGATAGCAGTAAGTTGACTTTATATAAATGTAATTATATACCTTATACGTTATACATAATATTATATTACGATTACGTGTAGGTATAGTGATATTTTTAACAGATCATCAAAATTTAAAATAATAAAAGTAACCCGCACGTATGTTCTCGTGACGGCAATTATTTTTAGCATTTTTTTTTTCGTCATTCAAAAATTTATATTATATAGCTGGTACCTATATACGACCCATTAAAGTAAAAAAATTCAATTTAATTGCGTTACAAAAACGTGAAACGTATCGTGTAACGTTTCATCAAATATACGCCCGTTAACCGCGTCGTATACACCTATATATAATACCTGTAGTAAAGTATATCATTACTGTATCATACACACACGCACAGACGCACACCGACACACGTGTTGGATAATACCTCACAGTGGTCACTTATATGTATACTCTTATTCGTTAAAATATTTACGGGCGTGCTAATAGTATGTAACGACGCTATACGGAAAATAACAACGTTTCTGCCAAACGACGAGGAGAGTAATATAGGTATACCTAGGTACTGTTTTTTGCAACACTCGTTTGTTGCAGAGCGTTTTGAAAACTAGAAAGTTTATAAGCCATCACACTGCTGTTATCGTGGAATTCATATGGGCACAATCAGCGTGTGTGAGGATCACGCTAGTCCACCGCCGTGAGATTAAAATACTTATGTAATGAATCGAATATTAGTCCTTGATTTAATAATTATGCGATTATATTGTTCGGCGATCACAAAATATAATAACAATAATAATAAGAGGTTTAATCGTCGCATACTATAATATGCGTAATACAAAGAGCGATCTTCAGTCCTAATCGAACTATATTATAATATTTTATACCTATACCTGTATGCATTTTGGTTCTAATGGTGAACAATATTATATTCGTATGGTACCTATAATACTTTTAATAATACGCAGTGCTTTATTATTCTCGACCAACTCCACATATTATAATTCTCTTTCGAATTTCAATTATAAACAACTACACTTGTACCTACACATTATTATACACACCGGCCGATCTGGGCAGTTATAAACCAACGTTGTCTGGTCGATTAAAATGGTTATACGCAAAATGCGAATACAATTTAGCAGAATAATATAATACTATCAGTTATTTACGATATGTTATTATGCTACAATATTTATATGAAAAACGTATTATAGAATAAATAAGTATGCCATTTCGTCCATGCAGACGTGCAGTGTGAAATTGAACGCAAAACAATCTTCAGATTCACCGATTATGAGTACGGTTTATAAAGTTCACATTAATGTAACCGGTGGCGAAAACTAAAAAAAAATTGTCGGGGGGGGGGAGTGGAGAGGTTAAATCTCGCGAGTATAGGCACAGGGCGTTTTTAATGAATTGTTTTATTGAAGATTTGTACAGTCTCGCACAACTTTCCAATAATGATATTGCGTATATAATAATAATGAGGTCGAAATAATTGAAAATCTTCACCACACATATAATACAACACAGTATTGTGTATTATGTATATAGTATATAGTATATACTTACAACTGCTGTTGGAAGGTTCATTCCGAACGGTCTATTCGACGTCCGTTGAAATCAAAATAATAACATGTCTGTCGTCATAATATTATCGTCGTATCATTGCGACTGCACTCCCGTTTGATCGACTCTATTTCTGTTTCGATCGATCATAGTGCACCGGCGTTCATCGTGTATAATAAAATATATACTGTAGCGATATAGGATGATACATTTAACTTACTAACACTAATTCTCTATTACTTGCCTATAGCCAATTTTCACGATATTGTATAACAATTGTTCTCTCATATAGTTTGAACTGTTTAAAGCTTACAGTTTAGGTAATTCGTACTTAGTAGTTATTATGCGTTTTAACATTGCATTATTTTAACAATCAAACCAAATTTTTTTATCGTGATGAATTTTTTTGAATTCTCGGGTTATTTAATCACAACCTATATAATATTAATTTTATAATAAACTTCTCATAAAACGTTTCCGTATAAAAACCAAATGCCAAACAAACAAACCCAACTGCTAACCGCGATAGGTACGATACAATATTACGATAGTCTTCGACCTCGAACAATTTAATATACAGTCCCAGGGTGTCCTTGCGGCGGGAGAGTCTTAGAAATTAAAAAAGGTGCATACTATATCAAAACAACATGATATGACTAATATGAAGTATCGTATGTGGTGTGATATTTACAATACACATAACATGAAAATAAAAATTATATTATAATATGTATTAATCGGATATTATATAAGGGGTGTTTTATCGTTAAATCGAGAGATGCAGAATATTATATTATGTTCCAAATGGATAAAGTTTCTGTCACGTGTATGCATATATAATATCGTTCGTAGCCAATAACCGCCAACTTTGAAAACAGTTTGAAGCTATTTGTTTGCACAAAGATGATAATATGTATAGTAATATTAGAACCACTGACGTACCTATTTAGCTGTGATCTCGATTTCAGATTTTTCGTATGACTAACAAACGTCACCTAATGAAATAACTGTCGTATTATTATATTAAAATGTAAAGCATAATACTTATAAGGATACTTTTAAGGATACCTTTATAATAATTTTTATTATATTATACTCTCTTTGTCACGCGCATGTTGTACACAAAGAATGTAACCTCTGCGCTTGTGTTCATATATATTACTAACTGCAATGACCCTGTGCACTTCGTTGCCCGTTAAAAAAGCCAACTCTATATGATTCAAACTTTTTTCAGTTCGTTATTTAATATTCGGTGTTCAAAACTTAACAATTTTCAACGGCTATCTTGAAATTCAAAATACTTGTGCAAGCACCACTTTAAAATATGAATTTGGAAAATGCATTTTTAGTGCGCACTTACACGTAGGTAGAAAGGTACAGTGACAATTGCAAGTTCCAAGCTATCATAGTTCAGGCCCTACGATTATCAGTCAGTGAGTTAGTCTAGAAATGTTCGATTATATTATATTATAGCCATCTCGTACGACGTTTCCCGTGAGACTCGTATATTATTTATTTACTTAACATAAAGGCTAAAATATAACATTATTCAGACAACTCAGTTTTTATAGAACTTCTAAGTCCTATTTAAGTCTTTGTTACATTATACGTTTTGTAATTGTTTGTAAGAATCAAATTGGAAAAAAAGTATTTTGAGAATTTATTCCATTGCTCTACTATACTCGATTTTTCTTTCAAAAATTCTATTAAAAAAAATTGGCATACACCTGAATATGTATTAACCAGTGTAACTGCATGAATATTATGATGCCCGGACTCCACCACGGACTATAGGATACCGAGTCACCGAGTGGACGATCAAAACGTGTATCAAATATTACCTAGGTATATAGTAAAACATATAATGTATAAACCGCGATTTACGTACGATTAGAAACGTAATGCGACGACCATTTTACACAAATAATTAATACCCTCCGCGAAACCCATTGATTTAATACGGTTTCGTCGACATGGCGTGCTCGCGCATATCGTCATCGTAACAATATTACATGCACACAATATACATGTACTATATGCTAAACGCGTACTTATGTATACGGTCGCATTGAAATTACTTCGTTGTAATATAATAATATACTTATACATGTATATATTATATTATGTACTCCACGGCGGTCCACTACGACGTGTAGGCGAGTTATATACCGCAGTACTGGTACCTCCCCTCTCCCCCGCTTCGAGAGAGCACCGAGCTGGGTATAAGATCATCATATTATACCTGTAGGTACAACACAATAGTTGCTATATACCGGTATACCGGTATACCATATAATATTGTTGTTATTATTATTATTATTATTATTTCTATATACCTAAATAACATAATATATATAACAACCTATACTATGACCAGGTATGTGGACGATGGCGACGACTTGACCGCGAGTAGAAAATAAACTTTAACCGTAGGTACAGTACTTATCTGTGTACATATACCTGTATATAGTATAGTGTTCAATATACATATAATGATTCAGACTATAAAACAACGCGTACGGTTCATATAATATGTATACCTATATAATATATGCATCTCACCGTGTAATACGTTCAGCATTGGGAGGCCAATGACCATAATCGCCTGAATGAATTGCCATCGTTATTGAAATTTATCGAATAATGCTGCAGAGTTTTCTTCTTTTTCTTTTTAATTGTACCACCTAAACCTATGTCGCCGACAGTAAATAGTGTATAGGTACGGGTACGGTACTTACTACAATAATATATGATACTTATAACAAGTAACTCCAACAATACGTCGTCGTCGGTTCAGTAACTATTTCTATGCAATCCGTAGTGATGTATGAATGCATATTATGATAATAATATGTATAGGTACCTATTGGCCATTATTTCCTGTGCGAAAGCTCGTTTCGACATATTACCGTTGTATTTTATGCGACAAACGCACGACGCTAATATAATTTATTATTGTTTTTCGGAGGCTTGGTTCGTTTCGTCCGTCGATTATAATAATATTATTCGCGTCATTTTTTGACAAACGCTATAGGTATGCTACCCAGTAGTAGATGATATAATATTTTTCAAGTAGGTATACCTACATACACACCATCAACCTTCGAAAAATATTGAGAGTAAACCTCAGAAAGTTCTGCAGATTTCCATTCAAATCGATTATCATAGCAATTGATCTGAACTCTGAAGTGTACACAACATGATAAAACGAGTGAGCGTATTGTGGCATTAATAATACGGACTATTATTGTCTCGATGTACTAATATTATAAACACAAATATTATAATATTATAATACACGTCATTAACGATTAGCGTTAAAATCTATAAATGTTTAATCTGCCTTTCCATGGAGGCCATCTCTAAAGATTATAATATATTTATTACATAACATCTTTGATTAAATATAAACAAATATATACTTTTTTATTATAATTATAATTGAAAATATATACCATACTAAATTAAATTTTGAAATTGCAAACTAAATTTAAATTTAAAATTAAATTAAGTATGGAATTCAATTTGACGTATATTTATGTATATATAAATAATTTTATGAGCATATTTCGATAGATTCGTATATTGTTTATTCATTTTTTTTTCTCATGTGGATTTTAAAAACGGTTTGTGTAAACTAATGGATATAACAATAGTTTTGGAAATATTCGACCAAAACATGTTAATATTATAAGTGCTGAATATTTGAATAAGTAAATTTTTAAAATTAAAACTATATACAGTTCCGAGATATAAAAGATCTTAATCGATGACTAAGTAGTAGTGTACCATGATTAGTGTACTCGTGTGTGCACCTTCGCAGACTCAACTGGCACGGATCTTCAGAAAATTTGCACTGTTTTGGCCCAACTGAGCAGTGAGAATAGACCTTTAGATTGCTCCTAAATAACGAAAACTGCGATATTTAAAAACTATATTTAGCCGGAAACGGATATCCATACCCGATAATAAAAATATAACAAATATTCGAACCGAACGCAGTACAACGACCGCCGTCTGGTTTATAATATTTAATACACTTCAGTAAACTGGCATAAAATATAAATGTTGAATTATAATAATAATATATGTGTTGGTACTTAGGTAGGTATATATATATATATTATCAAGGCGGATACAGAATATATAGTGCGCCTGGATAATAACGACTTGCGTCCTGGAAAAAAAAACCACCACAAAAGCAATTACAAGAATCTACGCACACACACACACACACACAAGTATATCGTATTATAATATGTATATAATATTATTTAAAAAACGCAAGCGAGGCGGCGTCGTACGCGTATAAAATAACTTGTGTGATGCAATTTACACCTAGTTTCGTATAATAAGTATATTCTATAGGTTACACCGAGACCACCTAGATACACGCTGCATTTACGACCTCCCTAATTTGGCCTGTGTGTTTAATGAACACATGTCGACCACCCTGTAATTATCGTGAGCGGCCGCGCGCATAAAATAATGATAATAATAATAATAAAATATACCGTACGCTGTGGCGGCAGAGTATCTATATATATATATATATATACACAACATTATGAAGTATATAGGCGTATAGGTATATTATATTATGTAGGTAGTCTAGTCTAGCGTCCGAATTTCTATAGAATTTAATTTTTATTGCGCACCGATCGACTGTTATCCCTTGTAATATTATAATATAAATTATGATATTATGTATGTAATTATTATTTTTTTTTATGCTCCGGCCGTCAATAATATAGTTATGTAGATACGCAACTGGAATAATATTATTGTAATATGTTTACGCCTTCGTATAGTTCCTACATGATACGCGGATGATGTACCTACCTTTACCTATCGCACGGGCAACAGGCTATTTATAGTTAGAAAATCCGTGACCGGTATGGACGACATATTATTAAATAGGTATACCTGTAATAATATAATACAAGATGTGTAGGTACAACACTTGTTGTAGACCGACACACGATCAGCTCGGCAAGTGTGAACGCAAACGATACGTACATCGGTACACAGTATTATAAACATGAAATTAATGGCGAAAGATCAATTACAAACCTTTAAACTGATATATCTGATAGATAATGATGACTGTGATAAATTAGAACAAGCAGTTGAAAAGTGGAGGTAACCCCCACAAAATATTGTTTTCTACAAGCAATAAAATTCAACAGATCTAATTCTAAAATCTAATAACTTTAGTCCTTATAATTTAGTTTAAAGAATCAACATTCTTATCCTTCACAAAAAGTGGTTTCTATATAGGTACTTATTTTATCATGTTTACTTACTATTGTACAATTACTATTATGTTTTGGAGTAAAAACATTTAATAATATATTACTATTAGAACTACTCATACTATTATACTAAACATCTAAAGATTGCTTGGGCCTTATATTATACAAGTAAAATCTTCCATATTCCGAAATTAAGATTAAACAAAATTTGACAGACTTTAGACAAAAATAGACTGTGGATAATAATTAATGTGACAAATCAATAATATTATATAACTATGACAAAAAAGTAACAAATTACGTAAATTCACATAGTATTATGAAATACATTAATCAGCCAAAATCACATAAAATTTAATGATTTTCCAAAACTAGAGTTCATAAAAATTAATAACGAACAAGTTTAAAATAGCTACCATACAAATTTCCACGATTCAAAGCTTATAAAGTTATTGCATCAGTACCCTAATCTTTTGAAACTGATCGCTTACATAACTAATTTAAATATTTATACTAATGATATAAAAATGTACCCCCTCACAAACTTCTAGATTTTTTAATAAAAACTAAGTAATAATAATAATTAATCAAAATAATTTTGTAATATTTCCTGTATTAAAATATTTTTTTTAAAATTAAGTTGAGGTTTCAACATCTGAGGTTATTATAGCCTGGAATATTCAAATAGTTTTATTAGTATGGGGGAGTGTACGGTTGGTTATAACACGTGTATATTAGGGTATATTATGTGGTGAGGATTTATCACTAAAAACCAGGATGGTCACCCATCCGGGAACTACTGACACCGGCCGGTGCTGGAATTCAGAACACGTTTTGTGACCGAAGCCACCACCGCACTACACCAGGCTAGGTGTTTAATTTTTCTTTTGAAATTCACAAATGACTTTCAAGAAATATGTATTAATATGTATACCCTCAGATTTTTATCTTCGTCAATTAATGTTAAGTGTTAACTAACTATTTCAACTACATCTAATTTCAGTAAAGTACCTAACCCTGGGGAGGGATAACTACACATATCACTCCGACTTTAACTGATCAACTTCCGGACCAACACTATTCTTTTGTAACTCATTTGTAACTAATTGTAACTATTTGTAACACATTTTTCAGAATTTGTAACTCCTATTATTTGTGATGGTGAAATCACATTTCCACGATCAGTGACTCAAAGTTTTCAACACATTAAATTATAATTAAATAATAAATAAACAAATTAGTGACTTAATCAAAACATTATTTATTAATACATTACAATCACTCTATTACTAATTTTAAAAATGAAAATTTTATTTTGTAAAACCCCCAGAGTGAAGGATTAAAATCTTTTTTTGAAATCTTCTATATGGACAGTAGGGGGAGCAACTTCATAGACGTTGGTGGGCTACGTGAAGTTCCCTCACCAAAATAATTTTATAGCGCCCAAAGTAAAGAGTTACAAGTTTTGAAAAGTGTGTTACAAATAGTTACAAATTAATCACAAAATAATGGCGTGGGTCCGGAGTCGATCAGTTAAAGTCAGGGAAGTTTGATTGGGGATGTTGATGCACCCAAAGTAAAGAGTTACAAATTCTGAAAGGTGTGTTACAAATAGTTAATAATGAGTTACAAAATATAGGCATTGGTCCGGAGTCGATCAGACAATGTCGGGGGGCCAACTTCACGCACGTTACATTTTCAGGTACCCCTGAATATTTACTCACGGGCCTCCACTGCCTATATAATATGTAGAATGTAGACAGTATTGGGCAATAGCTAAATTTAGTTGAATACACTTATCTGAATAAAATCATTATATCTTTATCATATCTAGATAAATTACAAAATTGGTATCTAAGTGCTATTTCAAATACAAGCAATAGCAATCTAGATAAATATGCATGATCTTTCAGATTATTAAACATTTATTAATGATTTTTATTGATTTAAACGAATAACTTATATTAGTTTAAATATTTCTTATGTGTAACAAGAAAAATATAAGTTACTAATTAGGTACTTCTCTAGATATATTACATTTTTCTATTTTCTATCTATGCGTAGATAATTTTTGAGTTCAGAAAATATCTTATCCATATTATGTTGGTTCAAAAATCTATGTGAGCACAACACGCACTGTATGTAGACCGCACACCAAAAAGTAAATGACAACCGAGATCATTTGCACTAAGTATACCTATACATAATATTAAACAGTGGATCGCGTAGAAAATATATCGTTTCGCAGGTGCCGCCGATTTAGTACGAAAATAATATCATTGTAACGATGGTGGAAACCTACGCGGACGTGCAATAATTACAAAGTAGAGTATTTTTTATTTTCTCTTGACCCGGGCTGCCGTAAGTACGCGATAAAATATTATTATTGTTATATATATATATTATAGTCGCCGCCGTAATATATCATAATAATATTATGGTGTGCGCGTTATATTACTATTAGGAGCACGTCATATGTGATAATATAGGCACTGGAGCACACTGGTCGTAGTTTCAGTAGCACAACACAGCTATGTAGGTACCTACCTAAAGATTAATATATTATATGCGTCCACGCCGTTTACACGGTATGCGGTCGTCGTATAATCAATAAACCATTACGCACCGCACACTCTAATGACCGACCGGTGTCTAATATTCACGAAAATCATTTAGGTACTATACGGACGTAATTCGGTGGGCCATAATTACACGGTGAAAATAATAATATATTATATTATATTATGGGATACGCGTTACAGTGTACGCGAGCAAGCATCATGTGCGTTAAATAAATGAGGTAGCAGCTGCATTTTACGTGTGCGCGTGTGTGTAGATGTGTGTGTGTGTGTGTGTGTGTGTGTGTGTGTGTGTGTGTGTGTGTGTGTGTGTGTGTGTGTGTGTGTGTGTGTGTGTGTGTGTGTGTGTGTGTGTGTGTGTGTGTGTGTGTGTGTGTGTGTGTGTACGCACGCGTAAGTTTTAGTAGTTTGCGGGAGAGTATTCAATTAAGTTTTTATGCACGCGTTACGTACTTATGTTTTTAGAATGTCTATAGCGTTTATGTTTTAGTACCCGCTAAAAGAACGTTAAAACAAAATCTTGTAAATATATAGATCACTATTATATAGCTGTTATGATCGTATTATGCGCTACCCAGCTCCAAACATATAGCCTACCTATAGAGAACGGATTTCGTTCGTGTGATTACATATTTTTTTATTGAGTTATAAACGTTACGCATCTAACTATATGGACACACGCACCTATATCCATACATACTATATTATATTATATAGGTATATAAACACAAACAAAATACCTTCGTTATGTGTATCGCATGTATTGAGTAATCCGACACATTTATAATGCTCTAACAAGTAGCAATCCAATCACTACGCGTGGTATACAACGTTAATACCTTTATATGTAATGGTAATGTATAATTTTACTAGGTGTAAGGCATGTTGTAAAATAATATCGCCATCAAATTACGTTTTTCAACAACTTATTATTAGTTGGTACATACAAAATTATTTGTACAATTTTAATGTATGTGCTAAAGACATTGAAAAAAAGTTTGAGATGTAGCTGTTAGGTATCTACAATTATTATAATTGTTATTAGTTGACGATGGTACTAAAACTCAAAAGAAACTTGACATTTTAAAGGAAATTCTTGTTTCTTATAGGTACCCGATATTAGTGATATACCTAATACCTATGTTAGTAGGTTATATTTAACATGTCTTATATATTAAATAAGGATTTCAATTTTAAAGTTACTATGTATTATACTATAGAAAAGGTTCGGCATTCAACGTTTGTGATTTCCTATTAAATATGTTTACACAACAACGAAAGTGTTATAATATGTAATAAGAAACCACCCACCAATTTCTTAAAAAACTTCAGTTTTATCAATATTGTTACAGTTTCTATAAACTATTTTTACAGTTGTTTCTTACTATCTGCAGGGGTTTCATATTTCAACCACATAATAACATAATGTTTCCAATGAGAAGACGAACTCTGCAGCAGCCTAAACATACTCAAAACCATAGATGCAGCACTAGGATCTGATGTGGACACCTACATACAAATTTTAAGTAACTAACGGCCATTATCATCGATGTTTATTAGAACAGTAAAAAAAAAAAACTACTTGTCCGAAATTCTATTTTTATTGATTGAAATAATCCAAATAATAGTCAGCTTCGAAATATATATCTAAAGAATATGTGTGTTATCATTTAAAAGACTAAAAAACTTAAGAAATGATAACGATGAAAAATATAGTTTTTTTCCCAAAACGTTGTTTTGTAACAGCTAACAGTTTTTAAAAAAGACATAAAACTTTAGTGTTTTCTGAAATAAGGGGTGTCTTACGTTAAACGGTACACTCCGGTATAGAGGAGAAAACATTATCGTTGGGGTCCGAGCACGACGAGCGTAACAGTTCCAAGCTGCAGTCGCGTGCACCAGAGCAATAAAGCTGCTCAATATTATATGACGTATAATAGGTGGCACGATGACACGATAATAAAATGTATCATAATATTGTATTATATTATAGGACCGTGTCATAGCGCCTCGCTTCGCGAATTCATCCGACAACAGCGTATATAATAATACAATAACCACATATAGGTACCCATCAACATTATCTTTGGACGAGACACCGGGCCGAGGAGAGTACCTCCATAACAGTATTAAATACATCGTAGATTCGTAGTCGCCGACGACGTGTCCGCGCTTCGAAGTCGTGGTATTGTACGCAGCCATGCGACTTCGCGTGAATGGCGGGGGAGGGGGTGGGGTGATGGGGTGGAAACGAAGAGGAAGAGAGGGGAGGGAAGAAGAAACGCATATTATATTATTATTGTACACTTTACACGATATATTATGATAATAATAATAATAATAGTAACAATAAGAGACCGGACGACGTATATACGCTACGGCCCCTCGACATGAACCCGTCGCCGTCCGCGGTCGACGCCGCTGTAAATCGTCGTCTCAAACCGATAAAAATAATAATAATATATAATATAACGTCAGCGCCGCCGCGGTGGAATTATATTTTACATGCGTCGTGTACGACGACGCGACCACCGGACGGGTCAAAGTTCCGAGTCGCTATTATATCGCATGCACACGCGTACAGAGACGTACGATAAAAGTATACATCCACATATATATATATATTGTTATATGATTACATGTTTATAATAAAAGTATATGCGTACAACAGTACATATTATACCTGAGCCGTACGATGATCATTTGGCAGCGGGCCCTCGACTGTACATATATGTATATATACCTATCGTATAAGATGTATGTACACTGCTGAAGTATCTATATGGATATAATATTATATATAATACGAATGCCCCTCGCTCGGACGGTTTTTATACATTTCGTACGACCGTTCGCGGCGCGTTGTATCCAAAACGCGCGTATTATTATACGAACAACTTACTATTCGCGAAGCTGCGAAGGGGCGACGATATAACCACGGCGGTTAATGAGACAGTGTTATAACTTATAAATTATAATTGGTATAATATTATTTTAAGGTTAACATTCATAATTTAAATAATGTAAATGCGCTTAAATTGTATAAAAGATATTGTTGATTTCACACAAATCGATTCAATAATTTATTGCAATAATATGTATGTAGGTATAATGCAGTTTTATAATCTTTTAAATTATTATCAAACTGCAGAACACAAATAAAACTCTTCATCACAAGCTATACCTATCGTGGGGAGTTGAAAATCTTTTTTACTATTATTATTATTATATTTAATTGTGTATAATTTATACTTTCAAATGCTAAATAAATGTATTAACATTATATTCTCGTAGGTTTAATTTTATTCACGATGCACGAATGATTTATATCATCAAGTTTTTTTTTCTATTATCGATTTGACTGTTATTTGCCCCCCGCAGAAAATCAAATTTAAATAGAAGCACTGCAGTACTTTGTGTCGATCTGGATAATTTTGTACTTTAATCGACAAAACAGTTATTATATACTGCTATGGTAAGATAAAAAATTATATAAAATTATATGGACCGAGTTAATTATTCTAAAGTAAAATAAATAAAATTGCAAATAGGGTGTGCCTATATGAATATAACTAATATTAAATTTTATCAAACCTGCAGCTCAAATTGGCATATCTACTAGTCAAAAAATATGTTTAACTTTTCCAGTCTTTATCTATATATAAAATATAATATTATTATGATCATTTACAACAAGATCTAGTTGACGTAGCTGGCCTAATTTTTCTGAAGGTTAATATTTTACACAATATTCATTTATTTATTTCATATTAAACAAATCAGTTTTGAATCTTTTACTTAATACATATTCTAAATTGTTATGCTTGTATATCAAATACGTACATGATGATACATATAATATTAATAATATGCTTTATTTATACAAAAATAACAAAATTCAATAGGGTATTTTAAATTAAACTTTAATGGACTATATTACCTACTTTAAAATATGTTGACTTTGTTGAAAAAAAAGCAAAATTTCACAACTGTGTTGAATACTTAAATATAATATCACTTAATACTTTTTTCAATCTGGTATACGAGTTAACCAGATACTTTCTATCAAATACAATTATTTGGTCCCGTGTCAGATATTAAGTTGGATGAATAAGATCGATATAATTATACTAGGTTTATACCGCTGACAGTCCTGCACCCACTAAAAGTTTTTACTTTGCGATTTTCGGTAGTTTATAACTAGTTTGTTCCATACTACATCACGCAATCGTCGGGTATTTCGTTCTGGTTTTCTACGGCGACATTCTTTCCCCCCCAAACCTCACCACACATACACGGTCTGTTACGAACTGACTTTGGATTAATGCACAAAGCATAGTGCGTTCGTCTATCATCATTTCGTAACGCCGATCTATAAATCGTGGCGTCGTAATCGTCATCGAATTCTATGAGATAAATAGATTCACGAACTTCTGAGTTATTAATTAATGTATATAGAGGCCACTTCTTGTATGATTTAGGTTCGTACCAGTAGTTTATAGTGTATCATGATCTTCGTCTGGCTGTGTTCGTCGATATTAGAGACAAAAATAATAATCATAAATTCAATAGTTACGCAAACTGATTTTATTATTATCGAGTATCCTGCAATATACAATATACCGAATTCATTCAAACGATCTATTGCTCCCCGTCATGACCTGTTACAATATAGTTCTAGACTGTGCGTCACGGAGTTTTTTCCCTGAACATACTTTACGATAACCTTCATAACTACAATATTTATTGCCATATAGACAAATACTGGTCTTGATGACTGTCACTATTATTATATATATATATATATTATTATATAAAATATATGATGTAGGTATAATATATTATATATTATATAGATATAGAAGTAATGTACCTACGGAATTTCTCGTATATTACAAAATCTCAAATACGCACCAATTGATCTAATTTATACTAGTATAATATTATTTATATTTCTATGGTTTTTTTATATCATATTATTCATTACTCTCTTTACTAAGTACCGAATGTGTTCAATATAAAACACGATTTCTGATATTTTGTGCCATTGAATGTATTTTTATAGGTACTTAAAAGAATGCCAAGATATGTAGGTACGTAATACAGTTCACATTTAGATTCATTAATTTTAATATAATATATAATGAATGTTTTGCTATTAAACTTAAAGGTAACAACATTTTTTTTTTGTCTATATTTTAAGATAAAAGCGAATGGGTAAAAACTAAAAATGTTTAAACACGTGGTCACGTCCTCTTAACTTAATGCATAAGCTTCTAATTCTAGACGCAATGCAGGTTTTCGTTAAAGCGAGTGAAGATAGTGAATGAGATAATATTCAAAAAATATGAATAAATGGATGGGCCGTCGATGAATCTTAGTTTATAATAAATTGAGTTAATATTATAATTTCCTTTTTTTATTGGGTTGATAAGGCTTTAACTTCTTAGGTCATTAGACTGAAATAATTACATATTGGTTAACATTAACATTACAGTATGTTTAACAGTTGAGGGAGTTTGCGAAATATTTTTTTTCTTACAGTTATTACTTATTTTGATAAACATATATTTCTGAAAAAGGTTTAGATATTTTTGGAGTTTTCCTCGCCAAATGTTTGTTATTACATCGTTGATGGGTTTCCGAGAATTTTTCTGGAGCTGTTGAATTTGGTGCGTTCTACTGTGGCTTGTTTGATGGTTATTAGTTCTTTGTCACAGAGTTCGCTGATCGGCCAGTCTTCATTTGTTATGAGGTGCAAGTGTGTTAAACGGGAGTGGCAATCTGAGTCCTTGTGATAACTACTTTTTCGTGATGCATGGAATAGAATGAAGGGGATTTTCATGGGACGATTGACGTTTTGATTTCTTTAAATTTATTTGTATTTGGAGTCTTCTCCCACATGTCTTATCAGTGACTTTTAGATAGATTTTTGATTTTCATGAGTGCGTCATTTTATTTTGTTTATTCTCACCGAGCTAATATAAACTACTACTTCGTTACCTAGCTACCCTATCAGATAGTTCGTTGCCAATTATTTGATCAAAAATAGGTAAATTTCTTTCATCTGTCCTGAAAATATTCTGGTAATCTTCTGGTAAAAAGTAGCTTGAAGCCGAATCGTATAGCAAGAATAATTGGAAAATACTTTCTATGTAGTTGGGAATGTATTTTCAGATATAGTCGTGGCCCAAGGATTTCGTATTGCTGATCACGTGGGCACACTATTTTGTTCATATTGTCCTCTGTATATATTGGCATTTGGAGACACACGATGAATACATGTGTCTTACACTCGGTTTAGCGCACGGCTAAAAGTGGTGCTCGCACATATAAGAGCGGAAAATTCTACTATTTATATAACGTTATTATAATTATTATTATCAGTGATAAATGTTAATATATCGTGTGATACAATCTAGATTCCGGACTGCCCACCAGAGAGTATAATAATATTATAGTCCGACGCGCATAAGGTACGTACAGGGCACTACGGAATGATATCGCGACACTATATTATTATATTATAATGTGATTATTATTATTATATGTGTGTTAAAATAACGCGTGCTCGTTGTTCGCGTGCAGTTGTCGTGCGCGGCGGCGACGTAGGCACCTTATATCATATTATAACATGCGCGTATCATATTATAATATACATTCGCCGCACGTCGCCGTCATTGTGGTGGCGCACGCGAATCGCATCGTCGCTGGTGTTTATTATTATTATTATTTTCACGCCGGTCGCGGGTTCGTGATGGTCGACGGTGAGATACGATCGTCAAACCGGGAATTATTGCGTCCCGGCGGCCGACCATCAATTAAAAGCAAAAAGAAACTCGCGTGAAATATCATATTATATATAATATTATAATATTATATTATATCGTTATTCGCGCGCGCGCGCCAGCGGAAACGCGATCGTGTATATTATTGTATAGGTACACACGGTATACATGAAATATGGTAACGACAAACTCCGAGCATAAATCATATCATATATAGGTACGACGAATATGATAATAATAATATTATATATTATGCGCGAATAGCTGAAACGCGATCGATTCGCCCGCGAAGATTTTGCGCGCAGTCCGACTGCATGGCCGCAGGTAATAATATCTGCAAATCGCATGAATCACACAGGATCTGTATATATTTTTATCATCGTTGCATAGGTATGCCACATGCCACGGCCGTTGCAGTTTTTACACTTATCCTTTGATGACGATATCATCGTCTCGCAAACCTATATATTATATATATAGATACGGTCTCACCGTCGAACCAGCTCCACCGCCGCGCCAACTTCCAGTCGCTTCCGGAAAGACGGGTCCGTATAAATTCTTTAACAAACTCATTAGGTATATTATTTTGTATTCCGACCAGTATATACTCCTTACGTTCCATACACGCTCATAATAATTAAAGTGGGTAGTAATAACGGCGGCGGCAAGCGGCAGCTAACCCGACCTAACTCAATAACGAGGGCGTTCGCGTGCTCGTTTTTCAGGATTCCTGAGTGCGAGAAAACGCCACCGCTTGTGATATCGTATACATATTATTATATGTAATAATATCGCAATCGGGTCACATCGGGTCGCGCCATCGAATAATAATAATAATACGATCAGGCGCGCGCCAGCCACACGTTTTCGATTTAATTTAAGACACGCGAACCCGATGATAAATCGACCGCGGCCACGAACCTATTTCGAAACGGCGACAGACGGACGGACGACGCACGCCGTAACTGTTGCGCAACAACCGCCGCCGGCAGACGAACGACTGTTGCTGAGCTGCTGCAGCTGCACGTCGACGATGACGACGTCCGACTCGCGCCACGGAGACTCGTTGGAGAATGTGGGTGAGTCGCATCGTGTCATAACGCTATAGTGATATAGTCCCTAAAACATCTAAATTCTGTACTGGACGTTTAGTGTATCAGCGGAGTCTTGCTAAGGAGGGGGGGGGGCAAATGGGAGTATGAGACTAATGACTCGGGAGTCACTATATATTGTCTTGCTATAATTAATTTCCTAATTTGTTCAACACAAAAGAGATCTATAAAATGTTCAACGTTGAACTTCTGAAATCGTGCGTTCAAGTTTCCAATTCGTTGATCGTTATAGAATCTGCTGATCGTTTTTTCAATACTAAATAGTTTTGTTTCAAAACCGAGTTATGGAACCCTACCTGCAGCTGTTGTACAAAGCATAAACGAGTTGTTTTATGTTTTAATTTTACATTTTAAAATTACGTCGTCTTACGACTTACGGTATAGCCTACACACAATATTATAATATACGGATGTATTTCGTAGCTTCAAATATTCTAAATACAACTACCTAGCTGTATTACCAGATTTTGCCAGGGAAAACATGAATAAAAATGAAATACAGTGCTGTATATGTGTATTAAATTTTTGGTTTGTAAATAAATTCGGTCAAAATTGGCAATCCACCTATAAAGGAATGGATACGGCTACAAATATATTGATATTGCCTTTTGATGTACATTTCAATAACAAACAATAAATTAAAACAATTTTAGAGTATTCAAATTGTATTTCTGTAACCATGTTTGGTGAAATAGCAATTTTTATATATAAAAAAACATATTCGAATTTCGTGATCAAGATTGAAATTAAATTACCCCCAGTAACAGAGATTGAAAAGCAGAACCCGGCTGACGATTCCGCCACTGGTTTGGCTTGCAGAAAGCAGTGAACTACACACTGGGATCTTATTCGGGTTCCTTGTTCACAACCTGTATCAATCACGATCTGAGCTCATAGACCCTCACACGTAAAGGGTTCAGCCAAGGGACTGGCTCAAATCATGCTTAATAGAGTCGTGTCCACGAACCCGACCCTTCTTAACTAAGCTTGAGACAGTGGGACACGCGGCCGTACTCAGGACTATTACTACTCCGGGGGATGATAATATACAATTGTCTCAAACCGTGCATGAATACCATGGATTGTTGACAGACGATAGAGTTAAAAATATGACAGTAAATATCAGACTTGTCCCTGAAAAATGTCTATGCATACTTCCTCGCAAGCTACACCAAATAGTATATTGAATTCGGCCGTACGTAAGCGCCGACCAGCACGATACGGTTTTTCTCATAATACACGCGTTGTAGGTATGCACTAATATCGCAGCCGTTGCTCGGCGACCCCGCGGATTCACGAGTCTTCCGACCTCGTACAATATTATGTTTTCCAACGTCGATCGTGTACACATAATATTATATCCTTTTTTTTCCCTTCTTATTTTCCTCCGCCGCACACGCATCGTTAAATTTATTATTTTCGTGAAAGAATTCGCAATGCCCCGTCCATACTCCCATACGTGTACAATGTACATACATCACCAATACACATAATATATAATACACGCGCGCGTGTACCGTCAGTGTACTCACTAACGCACGCGTATAATAATATGTGTAAAACGAGTGTGCGAGTGTACCCATGTATATATTATATATACATATATACACATGATATACTGTTACATGAGTATATACATATCATTCGATCAGCTGATACGTGGTATATACCTATATACCGATATACTGCGGGCTGTGGAACACACACACGACATTACAATAATATGTTTATGTCGTCTTGATTGGACCGACACAATGGCTTTGGTGCAGCGCACAACTCATACACGCACGCGTTGTGCCTATTCGCATTATAATCTTTTACATACACACATAATATAATATAACATGTGAGATCAATTTGTCCGTGTAGATGCATCAAAGTACCACGTAATAAATAATATGATATAATATCATGTATGATTTTGGTAATGTCGCTTTTAGTGACAAAATTGCAAGGAAGAACCCAGTGGTGAATCCGGGAGATATAAAAGGGGTTCGGCCCCAACCCCATTTTACCTAGTTTTAATAAAAAAAATATTTAACAGAAAACAATTCACTATTCAGCATTGATAACTTAAAACGTAAAAACATGATATAACCATAATACAATATTACAATATTCAGCATAATTTACTCAGTTTGCAAATAAATCTGCAAGTTCTAAATGTTTTACCTATAAGAATAAACAAACATGAAATCGTTACCTCTTTGTTAAATAGCGAAACGTTAGTTGATAAAATGATAACGATAATAGTGTATCGTTATTTGAATCTGTAAGTACTATCTTAAAAATAACCTTCAATATATGTGTTCACTAAAGTCCGTAATTATAACCACCTCATCTAAACTTTAATTACTTATTATAATTGTTCGAAAAAATTTGATTTTTATACATCGAAGATAATACTTTGTAAAAATAATAGCTTTGAATAAAATTAAAAATGTATATTGTTATTAAAATAAAACTATCCAAAACTATAATTTATTTTTCAAAATAATGAGTGCATCCTACATTCCTATGTAAAAAAAAATCGTAATTTCTACCTGATATATTATTTATAATTATCAAATTATTTTCTGTATACCCTGCAGAAAATAATGCAATAAAATGATTATTGATTAGACATGTAAAAAAATATGATTCTATTGTTACTCTACTACCTAATTTTAGTTTACTGTATTTAGCAGCGAGTCACAGTATAGTAAAGGGGGACAGCCTTAAAAAATCATGGGTATGCCACCGGAGTCACCTCTAGCTGATGGACGGTATGGCGTTTCTGTATAATATAACTATTGAGTGCGTCGGAGAAAAATAATAACTGTCAGATAAAATACACCCGACGATACTTTATTAAATAATTGTCCATAATATTATATTATATGATATTGTGGCTGGCTAGGTAGGTAGAAATAGGTAGGTGGTAGTGTAATGACGTTGCTAAATATTCTTGTATGCACTTTGCACGTCTCTCCTGCGGCGATCGAATAAAAAAATTAACACGTATTAAAATATTAATATGTGTGTTTTATTTATTTAGTTTTCGAAAAATCCACAAAGCCGCATCGTAAAACTTAATAAAGCGAGGTGACACTATTATAATATTTACCACGGGGGCAACCACTTGCGGTTAGCCAATAAATCGGACAGCCCGTGATAATATACAAATAATATTAAAGTCGCGTATATGCGATTCTATTGTCGGCGAATTGTATTTATTATATATTATACATAGGGTACTGCAGCAACGGCATAATGTAATATTATAATATGAGCGAAATACCACCGGAAGTCTATTACTGTTTTATGATCGTTGGCTCCGTGTTTTTTCCGTGCAGCTCTTCAAAACGAGATATAAATTTGTCGAGATTTTCTTTCTAACGCGCTAATTTCTGCCGTATCATAAAATAAACCGAACGCAACTTCTACAATACCCGACAGATTTACGCGATTCCAACGCTTTATTTGCACTGTAGCGATTGGCATCGCATTCGATTCATTAGGAGGAAGCATTGTGCAATATATTATTTTATTATTATAATACAATAACATATATTAAAGTATCCTATTAATTCAGCAGCCTCGAGACAAGCGAGAATTTCAATTTCAAATGCGACGTTGTCGTGGCTACCGAATAACACATAAATATATAGAGGTAGTGTTGTACCTAATATAATATGTGTAGTAAATTACATTGTATATAGAATGAGTTGAAGGGAAAGAAGTTTGACTTCACATATGCCGTTTTACAGGTAGTTAAGATCAACTATCAGGTTCATTCTAATTTAAAAAATGTTTGAAATAAACGTAGTATAATAGACGGCGACTAAATTCCTCTTCGGCATTAAAATGTTATACACCACTTACCAAGTAAATACATGTAACCACGTGTAGATACCGAATACCAATAAATAGTACTCAGAAATCAGCTATAAAAATAAAACATTTATATTGTATAAAAAACCAAATATATCGATGATGAACTCCGAGACTACACGCAGAGTTTATAAGCTATATAGAATATAAATGTAGGTTAAGCCCATACTTGACGTTCGTCAAACCGTTGAAAAATCCTTCTTATCGGTTCAACCATTTTTGAATTTACAAACATAAGCTGTCTTTCAGAAACGTATTTATGTATAATATAATATAGCCTATATATTATATAGGTAACTATTTTGATAAGAAAATCGGTTACATTGTGTCAAATAAACGACGCTGTACCCGTCGCCTAAGAAATATTTGTATATTGTTTGGTAACAAATGAGATTCTATATAATATAATTAATTTACAGTTCTTACGACTACTACCTACAACGACGATGACGACCTTACATTGATGACGTGCTAGAAGATCTACCTATATAATTTGCCGAAATCGTTGACCATACTTGTAGATTGTTTTTTTTGATATATTTGTTTGTCCATGATGGTGCGGTCAGCAATTTGTCTAGGACTTCACTAATAATAACTAATTCGATAACGTTGACGTCGAGAATAGTTTCTATAGTATAGGATGTTGGATGTTGGTACTTTGGGGGATATTTATTCCCGTATTTTATTAAAAATGGTTTATATATTATTAACTAGTATATTTATTGAATTACAATAAATAAAGTAAATATTGACACATTTTAACGTATATTAAAACTAACACTGATTGTAAAAATAAATTATTGAATTTATAAATAGGTAAGTTATCCAATTTTATTTTAGCTTTTATTTTACAATACTCAAAAATTGATTTGTATACAAAAATCAATGCCCGAGGATAAACCATAATAACTGATAGGTACCGAGCAATATTATTACATAATATATTTTACTAACAAAATTAATTTTGAATTATGTTTCAAGTATTTTTTATTGTATTAAAACATTTTTACGCTTCATAACAAATTTTCAAAACATGTACTAAATATTATATACATATATTAAAATATATAACACCATGACAAATATTCATATACCGTATCACATATATTAGAAATTGGAAAAAAAAAATTACAATAATATTTGGTTCTATTCCGTTCAACCTGGACCATGTAAATATGTTTTATGGGTATTATAACATATAACTTCCATCAGAGTTTACAGTTTTAAAATATTTGTAGACTGTGTTATAACGCAGAACTAAACTAAACACCTAATAATAATTTTTATGTTCCACGGCAACCGGTTTACTAAAATATTTAGTTTGTACAGTAATTTAACCACATGTGCATCTTATGTCCACGTATATCATGAATATTGATATTATATATTATAACATTATATAATAGGTACCTACACTAAACAAACAAGATGAGATTGTGATTATTTGTATAGTATTGACATTGAATGCAATATATTCGTAGGTACCGTACTCTATTGAATACTTAGAACGTTAAATAACTAAAACGTCGATTTAAAGTCAATAAAATACATGTATTCATGTATATACCAATATACCGTAAAATATATTTGAATCGAACGAGATTAATTATATTTTTTATAAAATAATACATTGTATAAACCTACCTAATACTTTTTTACGACATTCGGCAAAAAATGGTTTTCGATAAAAACGTACTTTTTTATTTTAGTTTAAATATTTTAAATATTTATTATTTACCCGTTTAAAATTTTAATTAATAAAAATATATTTTATGGTGAAACGTTTCTTTGATTGACGATTGATAATATAACTAAAAATCATTATTGCTCGTTTAAATATAGGTATCTAATTTTAGAATTTTAATTTTAAACTGTCAAATAAATTAAAATTATTACGACTTTGCATTTTACAAATGTTTAATTGCTATATGAACAACATAAAATGAGGAACCTATTGTATTGAAATTTTGAAAATTTTAAAAGTGAACTTCTTGTTGTTTTGTTAACTTGAAAAAAATTGTAAAATGGCAAATGTCTTTAAAATGCTAAAAATTAACAGGGGGAAATATTTAAATAATTATAATATGTCTAAAAAATAACAATAAAAGTGAATGCAAACATTGACCAATGTCACTAGTTCCGAATGGTTGACTACAGTGACCACCCGGGTTTTTAGTGACAAATCCTTGCCACACGTGCAATCAGGTGTTTCAATCCAACCGTAAACCCCCACCTCTACAAACAATGGCCATAGTTGCCGGACTTAAGATCAGTACAAAACAAATAATAATAATAATAATAATAAACTAAAAAAACTAAATCAACTCTGCGAAAAATATTCCCTTTTTTATCTAGATATATCTTAAAGTAGCAACTAAATCTAGTTTGCTAGGTACCAGAAACCGCCATTGTACTTAAATATTGAAGCATTATTGCTTCCACTACTCCAAAAAGTGATGACAGATATAACAAATAAAAACATATATCATTATATGAAACCTGCAGTACATAATATTATACATTCATCGCCCCGCTAAAAAAGTAAAATTAAATACCTATAATCAATTTATTTAGGCACAGTTACACTTTTTACAATTTACATAATATACGATTTACGCTACTTGTTGAACCTTGACTAAACGACACGAATAATATTAAATTGTGAATTTTAAATAATTTAAATGATTAGCACGACGTCTCATCTGTGAGATGGATTCTTAATAACCAAATGAGTGGCGTGAGCTGACAGATTAATGAGAAGAGAAGACTATCAACGGGTAAAAAATGAATTAATTTCGGCTGACTTCAAAGTACCCAATATCACATTATTATGTATAGGTACCTCCTACGGTTATAATGTAGAAATTATTAACATAAACAGCAAAGGTATATAACCCCGAGGATGATCGACATAAAAGGACCTTGTGATTAATATAGGTATAGGTACGCGATTGCGCGGGAAACGACGTTCGAAAACCGATGAATCATTTCGGATGGTAAAACGTTTTACGAATTAATGGTATTATACCTACTATATAGTCGATACTCATATATAATATAATTATATAGAACTTGTGTCGCACTACAGTGTTATATGCACAACAAGAAGTAGGTATGCGTCTTGTATTTATCATAAATATAATTTGTTGATTAAAGAGCTGCTAGTGAACATAGTATATAAAATTATGAATGTCGTTGCAGTAAAGTTTTCGATATGGTAAATGGTTGTATATATTTATATAATAATAATACATAAACTTCGTACTAATACGCGTAGGATCTACGGGTAGGATGCAAGTCTGTGATGGACTCGGTGTCAAGGTCAATGTTATGAAATCCCACGGAGTAGTCAAATCGATTTCGTAACAAATAACGACACGTGATTTAGGATGTTTTGATTTCAGAGCTATGAATTGTATCGTTATATAATTATTGATATAATTATCGTACCAATATAATTTTTGGTATCGATATTGATAACTATATATCTATTTGACAAGCTTCGCTTTCGGTAGGAAACTACCTACCCATACCCAAATAATCTGAAGTTAACGTGATACGTCGGTGCTATATTAATTTATTAAAAACTGTAGTTCAAGTGTGGAGTACATATTATACTATGCTTGTTGGCACAAATAGTGATGGGGGTATTTTATTTTAGTGTAGGGGGGCGTAGCCATGTCCCAAAAAACTCCCCCAAAACATGCAAGTCCACATCACGCAAGTATTAATAGTTAATATAATCTTTTTCTATAATTTCGAGATTAATCATAATAAAACTTTAAAAAAAAACAATAATCTAAAATTACAAAGTGTTTCTAGTAACCGGTAGCATGTGATATGTACACAAACGATAATAATTGTTTTTTTTTCTGTTGAAAATGTAACAAAATAACAATATAACCTAATCATGTAATATTTATACGCAGACATCAGATATAATATAAGCCATTTTACCTTTATTTGTGTTAGCTAGTTAACCTATAATGGAATATTAACTATTATTTAATTTCTGTAAATAATAATTTGTGTTTAAAAATTATTTTATGTAAACAACATCTACAGTTGTGGAGACTACGATTCACGGTTTTTTAATCAAAATTATGAGGGGCATAAATTCCTCCAAAAATTTGAGTTATTTACTCCTATACCTATTTATATACGGAATACGAATTATAGGTACATTGTGTGTATTCAAATTATACGCAGTAATGCACAACATGTGATGTCGCTGCAAACAATATATTATACTATTTTGTAATATTATTATTATTATTAGAATGTTCTCGGTAGGTATCGAAATTTAATACCTCGTCGGGCCGGCCCGGTAAAATAATAATAATACGCCACGCTTCATGGACGATTAGAGAGCCTAAATAAGCGAAAACTAGACGATCGCGTTACCTAATACTGCTCTGTTTTCAAACTATTACGTACGTTATATAATTTTCTAATACCGTTTGCGAATAACACGAAAAACATAATATTTTCAACAATACCAACGTGGTCATATTTTCAGCAGTATTTATCAAAACGTAATTTATTACGATTACCGGACTTGCAATTTGAAAATTATAAAAAGTTCGTCAAGACTGCTTCGTACGTCAGACCGATATTCAAATGTTGACCGTTCCAAGAAAAACTTGTTCTCAACGCTCCCTCGTTTTACAATATTTTTCATCCGCGTCGTGTACCTGTACTCGTTATTAATTTTTAACGGACATTTGCCATAGCTGGTAGATACTTAATTAGTCTTACGTGTTCGGGACGTTAAAAATTTCAAAGTAAACGTCCCGAGAACGTTGTGCACTGCACACATAATAATATATAGGTATAAGCGTTGAATACTAATTATGCGTATACAGCTGAAATACGGCCGTTACATTTTTGGCAGATATAGGTAAATAATAATGATACGACTAGAAATGATTTTTTTCATGAAGACAAGTCAGAATTCCTTGCAAATTGCAGGGTTGTGTTGTATTTTATACCAGCTGACGTGCGGCCACGAACAGAATTTTCGACCATCAAATACGCTCCATTCACTTGGCATCGCGTGTTTTCAACGGCATTGCGATGGATAATTCATTCGGAATCAGGTTACACGAGCATAATACAGTGTAATGCACAGTACAATGAATTCTGTAATAAAGAGAACTATTGAAAAATGCAATACCTACATCATTATTGACGATTCGATTAAAAGTAATAAATTAGAATAATAAGTATTCGTGAAATTTAATTTTGGACGATATAGAATAAAATGTATTATATTGATATATAATATATCGGAAAGTTCTGTAAAAATCGTAGTGGAAAATCGGTATATGCACTGCGTAGGTACCTACGAATTGAACTGTTTTTTAGATTGTTTAAGATACATACTCTCAATTATGTTTTTTTTCAATTATTATTTAACCTATCAATTTTAATATTAAATAAATAAAAATAATATGACTGAAGTTATTTTTCAAATTAAGTGTTTGTGCTCACTGTTTACATAATATTACCAGGTTATATATTGGCATTTATAGCGCTCTAATTGTTTACCCATAGTTGACAATTTAATAATATCATAAATCAGTGTTCGGCATATTCCAATCTGGATAAAACAAAACATCACATAGATAGCAAAGTGATATGTTCATATATATTATATAGATATAGGTATGTTTAAAAGAATCGTAATACCTACAACAATATTTAATTTTGTATATTTTTGTATATTTATCGGTTAATTTAAAAAAAAAAAACCTTACATATTATTATATAAATTTTGTATACCCAAGTTAACAGGCTATAAATTATAAGTTATGTTTTTCTCTATAAAAATATTTTATTTATTCTCATGAAATGTATCTTGGAATTTTTTTATTTTTCGTCTCGCAAATGTCTACGTTTTCAGAAGCATATTATTATATGACTTGTATATTAAATATATTTTAGTGCTATTATATAAGTCTTAAACTCTATATAATATGTATATTATCACAATCTCACTGCAGATCAATCAACACAATCATATACGAGAAGAATATCTTTAAAACGGAATAAGCATGCAAAAATGGGATTCCACAAACCAAGTACAAAATTATGGTGATTACGATATAAAAATATTTATTACGGAATTTATACAAACTACTTATATAGATCGTATCACTCGACATCGGTGGCTCAGAATTAACAAATTATTATCATATAGGCAATATTGCATACATTATTTTTGTATAGTATTTGCCGGTGGATTCGTACAATAATATTTATAATCACTTATATACAATCTTTGTACTGTAGGTAGGCAGGGTGTGTTGAAGCAAAAGGAGTGTCATCAATCTCCCAATAGTTTTTTTTTTTTTTTAAGGAGTTACATGTGATAATGTTTTTTAGAAAACGCTTAAAAAATATAACTATACCATTTACTAGTCACAATATAAAAAATTTAGTTACCTACCTATTTTATCGCAGTATATTTTGAACATATTATATTATGACTAAATACAAAATTGATGAACTCCGATACAGCGTACATGTGTGTACTAATATACCCGGTTATACGCAGGTCAACAGTAAAATACTAAAATTCGATAGTCGCAATCGTGACAGTAAGTTATAAAAGATAACATAGTATTATCTCGAGTGATTATAAAACTTAAAAGAGACAAAATGTGGAAACCCGATTTTATCCTGTCGCAAACGTCTCCGTCTTCGACGGACCTCGCAAAGTGGAACGCGCATATACACGTATATAGTACATTAATACACAATATAATAGCTATATTGTTATAACGATAGTGTATCGTCGATCGATCGTGATATCATATTATGTTATCTCACTGTCACACAATAGTTATATTATAGTCGTACAGATACAGCTTTGAATAGTGTACCTTTATATTTTCGTTATTATTATTGTTTGTAACGGTCGTCGTCGTCGCGGAAGGGAAAAACTGTACGTCGGCCGACCGATTTAATTAGGTCTTCATCAGCGTCGGCCGCGTGGCCGTGTGACAAGCTGCTGCTGCTTCTGCGGCCAACTATAATACGGCGGAGACACACGCGGTGGCATTATATTATTATTATTATTATTATTGTAAAGATTTGCCGACGACGTCCATTTACGACGACCATAAACGGGCCGGCGGGACCTAGGCACACACACACACACACACACACACACACACGCGCGCGCGCGCGTTGTCTTAATGAAGTCGTATAGCCGAGTTCTCATTGTTTCTCCGCCGAGTGTACCCGTCGGCGGCGACAGGGAGCGAGATCATTCGCCCGTCTGTCCGTCCGTCCGTCCGTCCTTTTAGAAGATTAACCAACGTCTCAATAATAATCGACTCGGAGAGTGCGCGTGCTCGGCGACGGTGATTTGTGGGGCGGGCTCTCCGTTTATATATAAGATACACATAATATTATAAAGTAGCTATACCTATTCTTACATCGATGCCGCGCGTCCCATCAATTAATATTATATATATGTACGACGGCGGTCGTGAGCTGATTTTTCTTCTCTTTGCCCTCCTTGCAGCGTTCGCCGTCGAGTAATTTAAAGTATATATAATAATAATATATTCTCGTATATTATTTTACTCGCGTATTTCCTGTCGCAGGTATAGTGGGTACCCACCAGCTAGCCGACGATATCCGCTACAACGGTAGCGTTCGGTCGTATACGTTATTATATCGAACCGAGTTACGTATTTTTCGTTGTTTTTCTGATCGTTCTATATTTCCCGGACGACGTATATATGCGTACAACATGTTTTCGTATTCGATGAGCACGCGCTCCGATATCCGCTATTATTATTATTATTATTATTATTATTGCTCTTATTATATTCTGAATTCGATCGATAAATTCCCTCAGTCATGCATCGCCGTCGGAAGCCGATCGAAACGCGTCCTAACGATCACTTTAAACGCGTCATATTTGTGCACAACACAATAAGTATGATAATGTATTATGATATAGTCTTTTCGGCCCCTCTTTGCTGCGGGCTTCAAAAAATATAATATGATATTATGTAGCACTCGCGAATCATGTTGGAAAAAGAAAGCTGCGACCAATGGTCGGTTAGGTTAGGTTAGGCTAGGTATGTGCAGCGTACATATGGTATTGTCGAGGAGCAGTGAGTTGCGATCAGAATCAGACTATATAACAGACTATGGTCTGTTAATAAAATTACCGGGTGGCATAAGTAGACAGCCGAGCAGGTTTGGAAGTTCTTTATATGCGGAAAAATAGTGAAAAAAATTAGTTACAGATAATTCTGCTTTGCTGAGGTCCCGGTATAGTTATACATTTTCTTATTGGATGATAATAATCGACATAAAAATATCAAAGTACAAATACCTATAATTATAATTTTATCAATACTATTTTATTTTTTATATAATTTAATATAGTTCCATCATAATATATAAATATATTATAGTATCATATTACACCTATAATATGTTATAATATTGGTTTCCGAAAAGAGTCGACTGGTGAGTGTATATATATATACCTACAGTATCGGAGGAGTGTGCGCCACTGGTTGAAGGTAGTGGACATACAAATCCCGCCTCCGCAAAACTACCCCTTAGACTTGTAGCCAGGGTGACGATCGACGCGGGCTGGCTTGAGCGCAACCGATCTCGGTCGTGGACACCCTTCGCGCGATTTTCCACCAACAGTGGACGGGTGTGTAGGGGCAGCTCTCGCGTCTGCGCTCCCAGTTTAAACGCATAATATTATATACCGTATACCACGTACACCGCGCTCACACGACCGTGGTAAGGGCGGTCACGACTCGCGGGCAATGCGTCCATAATATATAATATACTATACGGCTGCACACGGCTCGTAATTCATTTTACGCCCGTCACCCGTGTACTGCGGCTGTAATTGAGCCGGTTCGGAAACGGTCGTATCGTATTATAATATGATGTATTATTATTATTATAATATACTGCGGTTGACAGTGGACTGTCACACACGTGCCGCCGTCTGCACCGCCGACCTTTACTGCCACTGCCGTATACGTGCGGCCGTATTATTATCCTTGACTTCCATCGAAGCCGGAAGGTAAGTTCGTGTAAGTAAGTGCGACTCTCTACGCGCGCGCACACACATATCATATCATATCGTATTATATTATTATATGTATATGCGAACGAGACACCCACAGGGTTCCGCACTTATTCGCTTGTATTATATACACACATAATATATGTATATAGGTACGTATATAGTTATATAGTATAGTGGACGGGACATGACTGGAATATCGTTTCCGATGAAAAATATAATATAGGTTATGGTTGTACTGTAGTATATATTACGGTAGGTTAGGTCATATTAAATACGCGTTATGATAAATTCCGATTGTACCGTGGGGCATGGTTCAACGTCATGTGTATACGTGCAGTGCGATCTCGGTAATCCGACACATGTAGGACTAGTAGAGCACTATCGTCATCATCGTTGTCCTACGGTCTTAGCAGCTATAGCGCATACACACTGATGACCACCATTCGTACCAAAATATAAGTACGCTTAATGTGGGCGACTGAGTTTGGTCCACTGTAAATACAATATCAACGCACATTAGAAACGAATAATTTGAAAAAATATCAAAACTATAGTTAGAAATTATATTATCTACTAAAATAATAGTATGTCACTGTTATAAAATAGAAAATTGAATGTACTGTGGTGGTGGTACGTGGGTGAGACTACGCAATGAAAATATTGAAAATATATGTAGGTATAGACATTTTTGCAGGGGTCGAACAAGCCTAAAACATTTAAAGAACAATAGTATACACCACCAGGGCTCCTGCAGATATACCACAGTAACGGTTTCGATCGCGGGAACCAAGACATAAATGAAATGGTATAGAAGTGTTTCGGTCGGGTTCTGCAGTTGCAAGTCGCAAGATTGACCAAGACGGTTCCGGTTACGATGCCGCGGTATATGTTTACCACATCGTCGTTATACGACTTAAAAGTACGGCGACGACCGGGACGACCCCTGCGCCCGTGTAATGGACCCCAGGGGGACGTGGCGGACGGCTGTATCGAATGACAAGCTCGCAGGTGTGGAGAGCCCGCGCGCTTAAACGCGAATGCGTGACGAGACCCATGGCGCAGATACGCCGCCGCCGTCGAATTTATTGCGACGTCCCAAAAGCCGACGATTGCGGATTCGCGTGATTTATCCTCGGCGCGTTATCGCCCGCGTTGGCGCGTATTCGATCCTTTTGTCGCGGAATTTTTTGCCACACGACGTGTACAAACGTGCACGTCACGCGGTTCGCTTGCAACAACTCTACAACAATATAATAATATATTATATGCAATATATGCATGTTGAATGTGCGTGCGCGTAAAAAAGAAAAAATTGCGATCCACGAAACGGTTCGAATGCGAGGGAAAAACACGTTTTTTTTTTTTTTTGCTACATAGACGACGACGTCGTCGACAGAAGACGGCCGCTAATGAGACGATCGTTCGCCGTTTGGTGGTGACCCGACTGCGGGCGCTGACGTACCCACGTCTTGTATCAGCGCCTTGGAGATAAGGGATCAAACTGTTCCAGCTGTCTCCACTGCACGCTGCGTCGTTTAATTGCACCTATATAGATTATGAGAAAACAATAATAGGTATATATCGTCCTATGCCAACTATATATAGTATACCGCGACATCCTCACCATACGTGGCAATACGTTGGTGATTTCTTAAGCGCCAATCGACCCGCTTATATCATGTTTTAATCATGTACTTGTTCAAGTTATAATTTTTGTAGCCTATGAAGCTACCACATCCCCTTCTTCTACAAAGATAAACACACTTACCTCATCCGAAAATTTCAACATTATAGGTACATCATAAATTAATGGAAGAATGGCAAAAATTCTGGTCTAACCTACCCCTCTCTAACAAACTGAGAAACGTAAAATTATCTATTAAAAATATAAATACCCTTCCAACACCAAACGAAGAGATGAAGTAAATATTACTCGAGCCAAAAAGGCCACTCACATTTAACTCATGCTTATCTCATAAGAAAAGAACCAGCCCCAGTATGCGATACTTGCAATGTGACACTAACATTAGAACATATCATCATAAATTGCACCAAATACACGGAAGCCCGCAAGATCCTCAAAAACCCCACCACACTCCATCAAGCACTCAATGCAGACAATACGGACGCAATCAATGTATTCTTCCATAGTATAAACATAAGTCATAAATTGTAAACACATGTAAATACTTGTAATAATTGTAATGTTCACTTTTTATATTAACTTAATGCAGGCTAAAGACCTTTGATGTTGAAGCCTTAATAAATTTATAAAAAAAAAAAATTTTTGAAGTTTGTATTCATTGTATTTACCAGGTAACTATACCTATCTACTATTAAACATTAAATATTAGGTAACTCTTCGATTTTCAATATTTGATATAACAGAAACAATACTATTTTTCAAATGAGAACATCACTTTAAAAATAATTTAAAACAAGAAACTCGACTAACAACTAAATATTACTGATTCACGCATATTTTGTTTTGTATAATATGTAATGGTACTATCATGGATGTATGACTCAAACTGAGATGACTGGTTGATGTTCGTTGTCCGGGCATAATAATTGGTGTTTTGCGAGATTGTTGAGGATAAACGACGCTCCATACCAATTATAATACGTATATATATCTATTATTATACATGACTACATATATAGTAGTCATTATACAATTGTATATTATCTTTATAATATTGCGTTTGTAGACTATTATCCTTATAATATAAAATACCCATGCTTGCAAAAACCTACTTAATTAAATTTCGATTCAAATGAATCTATCTGGCTTTTGATGTAGGTAAATATTCTATACCATCATATGGAATTCACCTAATCAATCATATACTTACTACATTGAACCAACTGTTTGTTTTATACTATAATTATTATGGTATTAAATGTTTGTGTAGGGTAGACATGGCGCATCCATCGACACTACATCCAATTTTTAATTTGTGCACTTCAAAAAAAAACAATTCATTAATGTGCAGTGTAATCATCTATTTTTGACAGCAATAATTAAAAATTTTTTTCACGTCAGATTCTTTATCGTTTGAAATACGCTGGGGTTTATATAATAATCTGGGACTAAGGAGCAAAGTGAACTGTTATATTCCCCATATTATAGTTATAATATGATAAAATTATTATGCGATGTCCAAAAGATATTATGTTGGCCTTCGTATAGGTGGCTTGATTACGATTGCCGTATGCTGTTCGCCGTGGTCAAATACGTATACAATATATGTACGTATGTATTTTGCACATGTATACATTTATTTATATATTACACGGATACAACGAACTAAAAGTCAAAACCACATCGTACCCATTTGTGTGTGCAGTGTGTATAGGAATCAAGCGAATGCATTTGCAGCTGATGGCTATATATTATAATATGTGTATTATTATAATATAATAAGTGGTTTTGCGGCATTGTAACGGGTGGACCGAGGAGTATGAACGAAACGGCGAGGATAACCAACGACCGGAATCCGAACAGTCATTTAAGAGCTTTAAAACAAAGAGGACATCGTTATTATGTAAAGCCGGCAGCGATACAGCGGAATCAGAAGCGACCGCGATACCCGCGGTGTGTTATTGTTCCATGTGAATAATATATGCTTGGCGTGGGAACTATTATATTGTCACATATTATTTTATACTTAAGATAAAAATTCGATTCAATAGAGACACGCACGTGGCAATGAAATAATCGTTACAATAATATTTTTAATATGCATCTTATAGTTACCACTTATTCGTGATAATGATATAATATAATTTAATCGATAGTTCGATCATCACATGATCAAAAAACACGGTAATATTTTGTCATAATTTTATTGTGAATTCGTCGTTCTTTATTAATGTCTGCTGGAAATCTCTTGAGTACCAGTATTAAAACCATAATAGTGCATCGTATTTAATTTTTAATGCTAAAATGGGGCGTAGTGGCAAAATAGGTACCTATCATCTGTTCAGTTTCAACTATAATTTTGTTTTTTTTTTTTTTGATGACTACCAATGTGTTTACAAGATTTCTATAAACATATTATACTTTTAATAATTAAAAATAAATTTAACTCGTTTGACGGTCGAATTGGAATTTGCATGTCTCCTCGTGAGTCATGATTCATGACCAATATTATTACAACATTCCCGGAATAGCGAAATTTTAAGGACTTTAAATCAATTATCAGTAATAGATATTTACGTATTATCATGGGACTACCTACTACCGCCTTCATTTAAAGTCACTTTACTCGGTATGTGTAGAAATCTCGTCGACTATGAAGGATGCATTGTTTTGTAATAATTATAATTATTTCTTAATTAAGTACGTTATTACGAGCACTTTAAGGAAAAATTAAAAAATAGTTAGAAAACATACTAAATATCATATAATATAAAGTACTCTTACACCTCAGAACTTTACCCCCCCCTCTCATTTCTAAACCGTCAACTCTATTATATATGAATAACTCGCAAACGTATATTGTGATACCTACAAAACAATTCTAGCAATAATAAATAATAATACAAACAACGATAGTAACAATATTATACAATAACATCTTTTTAGTAAGTTGTACAGTGTACAATGTACACCATAATATAGGCATAAAGGGTAGAATCCGCGGATATCGGAATGTTTCCGACCAACGGTTCACAGAGAGTAGGTACATGGGTTGAGAATCTCGTTATATCTACAGGAATATTGCACTGTGCAGCCGCTTGACGGAAAAACAAATAGGCACAAAGGAATTTCGCTCATTTTTCAACCGAGTAACTTTGGTACAATGTGGGTTTGGTTCCGGGCCGTACCCATTTAATATAATTATATTATATTGTTTAAATTTTTATGCAAGCGCGCGCGTGTGTGTAACATAGTTTGTGGCTCTTCTGCAAACACTGGAGGATGGACCGGCTTTCGTTATTCTTTACGATGTCGATCGCACACATACATACTCCTAATATATATTATAATTCTATATATATATAAACATGAACGCCGGCAGGTAAACCGTACGCGGCGCATAAGAATAATATTATAATCAGATAATAGAATAGAAAACACCCCGTGGCGCATTTGGACCGGAGACGACGTCGCCGCTGAAACTGCGTACCTACCTATATATATTATATACCTTGTATGATATTATTATTATTATTATTATTATTATTATTATACAGCTGACGAAAATTATAACGTTACCTACCGTTCGCATGACACAGTTACGAACAGAAGAAGAAGAAGCCTAAAAGATTCTGCTATAATAATTATTGTTATTATTAATAGACTTTTATATTATTATACATATTTTAAGTATGTATTATGTGGGTACCACGGCGGTGGTGGATACGACGACGATGACGACGATGATGCTCGGTCGATCGTCGTCATAAATCATTCAAAGTTGATTGAGAGCTGAGCTGATGCTGCTGCCGCTGAAGCTGACCACGGCCGCGCGCCCGTTTATTATATTATACAGTACATACCTACTTTATTATATAGGTAATATAGCACTATACACTACGTCATAATATTCTCTATGTTATTATTATAATATTACGTGTGCTGTCATTATTATTAATTTACGATCCCCCACGAACGCGCTTATTAGTAAGTTATTTCCATGATGCATGGCGTATTAATAACATTATAATAATTATATAGCTACTTATACAGAGACTCTGCGCGGCTGATGTTAACCGTACAAAACTGAATTTTTATTTTCACTTTCTACAGCCTGCAGTTGTGCGCATAAATGCGAAACTACTACGTAAAAAAATACAAGAATTAAGGGCAATAAATGATATACTCGTGAGACGTTTATAAATAAAAAACAGAAAATATTATAACATTTTTTCATATCGTACCACCGATAGTATTCAATCAGATAAGCCAAAAAACATTGGTGAGAAACATTTGACTTATGATAATTGGCTACATCATACAATATGTTAGATAAGTCAGGAAAAAAAGTTATGAATTCCATAGAAATTAGATTACAATATTAATATATTTGTTTTGGTCTCTGACCAAATCATTTATGAGGCTATACGTTTGTTTAGATAGAAATTGGTCACTAGTTTGTGATCAGTGTTTGTATACAACCACAATCCTAGCTGATGGATCAGTTGCCATAGTATAGTCTGTAGTAAGTAGTAACTGATATAATATAGATAAGGAACTTATTACGAAAATACGCCAATATGTATTCTGGTGGCCTTTTATAAATACACTATGCAGGACCAATACTTTATGGTGATTCTATTCGCATTGTACCAATAACACAGTCTTTCAAAAATAATATTCCAAGTGCTCGCCTATGCTGTTAGCATTCATTGATCGTAGAAAATAACATAGGAAAATGCTACAATTGTAGATATTGATGATGCTCAGTTTCAAATTGGCCTAATGTACGTAATGTATTTCATTCTCACCTGTGAGGAAATTAAACGGATTATTGTAGAAACTGTGGAAAGTACTAAATTTTATTTTATTGAGAACCAAAATATATTTTATTCGCATCATTGCTACGTCATCCCATTTTTGTCCAAGGACACACCTTATATACCTATTATACAAGCATTCAATCTTTTAACAATTTTTGACCAGACAAAACAATGAACGAACAAAGTTTTATGAATTTTGCATTAAATTGCATTGCTATCGGATATGTACCATCGATACCACAAATATAAAATATCTTAATCTTTTCTTTAATTAATTTTCGAACAAATTCCTACAAACGATCGAAATATTCTCCTTAACGAATCGTTAAGAGTTTGTCGTGGTGACTTTTAAAATCGTTACTGCATTAGTGTTGCCCAGAAATAATGAAATAAGTTTAGGGATGTGTTATAATATCTAAAATTCTCGAATCTATGGCATCTCTCATGTATTGTATATCGTGTATTTATATTGTAATAATTTATACGCTCGAGAAGGACAGACTTTTCCGGGGCGCCACTCAATTCCCGGAACTCGAACGTCGCCGCAGGTGCCAGCTTTTCGCAGAGTCACCGCCGTCGCCGAAACCCCGTTAAAGTCTATTATATTATAATGGACTGCATCTTCCACTGCTTCGAGGCGTATATACACATAACTGATTTGTCTTTTGTTTGAAGCCATAGGTGGTGGTCATAAACGCGCTTTATTATTATCATTATAATATAATATTTTATATAACAAATAATAATAATGATAATATAATAAATTTCAGCTGTGTTGTACCGTTATGTCGACGGAAATAATATTATTCGAGATACGCGGCTCGCAAAGTGAAGAACAAAAAAACTACCGGGACGTGATGCGAAAATACAATCTGCACCCGATCCGATGACCGAAGGCACAGGTACGTCAGACTCGTATAATAGTTATAATATGACACGTACGTATTATTATAGTACCCGACAACGCACACGCGTTCAGGCGGCGGGTGTCCTCCGGTCAAATTTCACTGACTCTCCGGGTGAAAGTGTAGGTACACGAAATCATTGTCGGCCGTCTTTATAATTATCCCCCCCCCCCCCACCCCCAGGAACGTGTACTAGTATTTTAATATGCGTAGGATTATAATATTATTATGTAGATCGACGGTGGCACTATACCATACCGAATGCCGACTACCGAGTAGCCGCGATATTTTTTTCGCACACGACCGTCGTAAATTATATTACAATAATGTTGGGTGCAAAAGTTGTGAGCAGCGAACTATTCAGCCATCGTTTTTAAAAGAATCGGGTGTTGTCGTACATGTATGCGTATTTTATAATAAATTGTTTTTTTATAATTTAGACATATTGTTTGTGCGTTCCGTTACAAATAACATTTTTCAATGATAAAATTAAAATACTCGTAAAACTTGTAAAATTCTTAACAAAAAATACCACCCACACCCACCCCATTTTTAAGTGGGGCCTAGGCTCCATTTGTGTCTTGTCTGCACACCACTGGTTAAATTAACTTCTATCGACATAATATGTGTAATATATTACATATAGGAAAGGTTAGGCCCAGGCTCCCCACATCAAATTTTGGGACCCAGCACTAAATGTTTTTGTGGGCCCTATAAAATATTATTATAAATAAGTTTAATACAATTTTCAAATGTCAAAAATGACAAATTTATTCAACGGACTCATAAAATAGCCGGGCTCCTGTACTTCAGGTCCAACAGTCGTCGCTTGCAGAGGCCCTTGGTTAGGCCTATACATAACAACGATTTTTGTATAACATTATTTTGGAAAATTGTAAATTGATGCAAAAAAGATTGATCATGGCAATATGTAATAAAGATCACGAATTTCATGTAATTAAATCTTTTTTTACGTTTTTTGATAGTGCTCAATCACAAAATACGCGTTTATGTTTTCGTGTTATTGGGATATTTTAATGGCTTTTTTTACGATTTCCCAAATTTACAGTCACCCCACTTCACCCTGTTTAATGTTTTATGTTTTTATTGTAATATTAAGCTAGGTACCTACCACCCGAAGGCTCCTCCTCATATTATAATACGTATACGCGTATGCGTCTTACGCGCGAGCGTTGAATCGGTGGGTATTCGATGATTATTTTAATAAAATTATAGATATGCGCATAATTTCTTCAGGTTTGCATACACTGGGAGGCATGTTTGCAATGAGCGCTGTCCCGCGACTATAAGCGCCGAAGCGAGCGATGGCAAAATAAAAAAGAACTTGTCTGCAGCGCGCTGACTTCGAAAGTCGTCCTCCTACGAGTCCTGCAACGTTTATAGCGATAATTATTTATCGCAATAATGGTTTTGTTTTTTTCATCGATACATGCATATAGTATACTATACGAGTATTTTACTATCATTCCGTTTCGTGAAGTAATATTTTTTAAATTTTTTTAACGCGCTTATTATAATATTACTCGTTCTAATTTTGTTGTTGTTATTACGCCGGGACGATATTATTGGATCAGGATATTATTATAAGTGCACCTACATTATACTCTCGTCATACATATGGGCATTAGGCATCTGTAATAGGTGCAGGTACCTACTCGTTTCGTTCGGGCGAACGGGCGCACGTCGTATTATTATTATATTAATTATTATTATTATTATTATTATATATAGGTAGGTACCTATATGTTATAAAGTATAATAATAACAATATTATGTATGTATCGAAAGCGGCGGGGGTTAATGAGGCCAGGCCGCCGTCGTACGCGCATATATATAATAATAACGATGATAATATAACGTGATAATAATAATATTATCGTGATGCGTTCGTTGTGTGCGATCCGAAGACATTTTCTGCCAAATACAAAATATTTACCCCACGGACAAACGCGGTTCGCGTGCTCAACGTTCCGCGCAATTTCGCATAAACAATGAACAATTTTTTTAATATACGCGCGTTGTCCACGCTATGTTATTATATATTTTGTTATTGTATCTGCTTTTTTCCCGGGTGGGGAGGGGGAGGGCTGTCTCGTTCCTGCGGGTATTTTTTAGTAGATTTTCTATAAATTATTGTTATTAGCTACACACGAGAGATCGGATAGTAATACGCGATCGTGCAAGGGCCGTTTTTACCGAATATATATTTGATCAGAATTTAAGCCATCGACAATGTTTATAATACTAAGATTATCATTAATTATTCCCGTGAGTGATTTTTTATGCCTCTTTAATTCTATCTTTTGTGTACAGCACATCCAAACTTATTATATTCTATTTAACGAGAGAATTGTCATTTCAGTAAAAAAAAGCTTCATCGAAGAAAAAAAAATCGTAAAACTTACAGACATCATTTATATTTCAAATTTCAATCAGAGTTTTAAATCTGAATTTATTAAATTCTGTTAATATTTATTTGGTAATTTTAACGGAATTATTATTCGCAATCAGTAAAAACGCAACGATAAATTTAATATAACACTCGAATATACGTCGAATACAGGTACGATACCTACCTACGAACGTTGGTTATATTGACTGCACCGTTCGTAGTTGTATAATATCTATAATAATAATAACATGCATGCAGTGTGCACCTCATGTGTTCGTGTCTTACAGCATGTACATATTATTATTATAATGTTAAGAGAGATGCGAAACTTGTGATCGTAAAGGTTAATTTTTTTAATCGAATTTTATACGATGATATTTTATTGAAAACGGTTCAGTTCTGACATCGCGTGACTTCAAATGTTTATTATATGACTTTGGCCAAACCTATATACATTATACACACATATACCTAATGTATGCGCGCATAATATAATAATATTATAACATACACCCGATCGGATTGTTTTTAACTATTAGACCGTATACGCGTTACATATTTATGGCTTGTGTATGATATAAAAATTTCAGCCCGCGTATGCAAATCGACTAGAATGTGTACATACAGTATTCCGCTCGTGTACATATATAGTCCACGCGCAATATCGTTTTGTGCACGTAAATAATAATATAATATTACATTTATCTTTATTTGAAATAAACTCGAAAATCACTCGACGATCCGCGAGTGGACCGACATACGAATATACGATGCAATATTATTCAATGCGCGTTGAGATTCTGCAATGATGATTTTATAATACAGTAAGTCTGCAACACATTTTAGCGTTTTTCCTCCAATGCATCGTTCACAGGTTAAACTACTGCAGACAGTGCTAGATCTTTAACTTAGGGGGTTCCGGTGCAAAAGAAAAATTTGAGGACTTAAAAAAATTCCCATTAAAGTAGGTAGGTACCTACTTCGTACCTCCCTTGTGTATAATTATAATACTATATAGGTATTGACCGGATCGATATCAAAGACATTGTACATAAGAAGTATTAAGTTTTCCACTTATAACGTTATAAAAGTAGATTATACTTATTATTTAAGTTTATGATTACATAAAGTCGTATAAAATAATTTGGTAACTTGTTCGTGTAAGTATTTCTAATTACTATTAATTTTTTTATTTTTATGCATTGCTATTGCCTCAGAATTTTTTCCTTGTACTCTTCTTCAGTGTTTCAATATATATTGTAAGTATATATTATATATTCGTATATTCCTCCAAAATGGTTCCTGTTTAATAAATTTCCGACCAAATCACTGAAAAATTAACTTCAATATGGGAGAAATATAGTTGAAAGTTGGCAAAGAGGTACCTCATAGTATATATCTACCTTTATATGGATATGCGCTGAAGATATATTATTTATAATACTATATTTAGACATTCACTTAACTTAGATTTGACTACAACAATTACACTATCACAATGAAAATGGCTAAAAATTTGATGTACCAAAAACATATTTTTCGAAATTAAAATTTGAACGTTTTTATTTTTTAATACGTTTGAAAATTTGAACTGCGTCTTTCCTATTTAATATTTAGATATTCAAGGTATTGTTCTGATGAAATATTTTGTTACATATGGACACTTTAACCGGTTCAAGGTTGGATTCAGATATTTTGTACCCCGGGGAGGCATTTTTCCCACCTTTTATATATAAATTATAATAATTTATGAACAATAAACATACAAGTACAATAATAAACTAATAAACAGTGAACGAACTAAACTTTGTTTTAAAATAATTATAATAGTAATATCATATTATAACAACAGATAAAATAATAATTCATATAATAATATTAGAATATTTAGTATAAATAATAATAATAATAACCGTTTATTATTGATTGATATACGCTATACCAATGCTAAAAAATGTATTATTATATTATTCAAGAATGATATAAATATTTTTAGTCCGTTCCAGTGATGAAAAATTTTAAAATAATATATAATTCAAATCTTAGAAAACCTGCACACTGGGACAGAGGGGCCTTGACAGCTGTCCTCTTTTATTGCGTCGCTAATCCTTGGAACTTTAGTCACCTGCGAAAACATATTTATATTGCTGAAGATTCTCGAGAACAACGAATAATTAACGAGTGTAAATATCTGTCCGGAGTGCTCGAATTCGATTAACAATTTTAGTAGCTCTTGCACGAATTATAAGTGGCCAGCTATATAGGAACTAAATTCTGGGCGGGAGACTTTAATAGTGAGTTTAATCCAATACCAGTAAGCAGGATACAATCAGGTGGATATATTTAAAACCATACCAATAATAAGCTTATGATAAATATGAATTTAGTTTAATATGGTGTAACGTCGTCGGGGTAACGACCAGTTAAGTCAGCAGTTAATCGTACATAAAGTAGAGTTCATATTTTATACATATGTGTCATATAACATAAATTTATATTTATAATTGTTACAATAGTATTGCGTATTGTCAACGGTTTACTGTAATATTTGGAATAACAGAAAAAAAGATTGAAGGATAAAACCATTTATTCAAAAGCCAGATAGTCCCGACTGGTGCTAATATGAGATACAGATGATTTATATGTGCAGGAAAATTCTTATTTCCGTGAGGACTATCGACCGGTTCGACTGTACCAACGTGACTCTACCGGTGAGGACTCGGTCGGAAAGACTTTCGTGGCGCGCGTGGTCACTCGTACATACGTACCTATAATAATAGTATTATATATTATGTTGTTGTGATTGCGATCGTGATCGACGAGTATATTATATGTGTGCACGCGATGTATAATAACAATATTAAATATTATGTGTATTATAGTTCCTACCTATTTGAATTTTTTTTTTTTATTGTGAGGCCGAGCGCGTTCGCGTATAAAAAAAAATAATAATATCTGTTTAGGTGGTACGCCCACACGCGCGACCGCCGTTTGTCGCGACCGACAAATCGGAAAATGTTTTATGTGCATTTTATCGCGTTTTCCTCTTATATTACACAATATATAGGTACTGGACGCGACCGGTCGTGGCGGTAAATCACCGATACGGTACGTGGACCGCGACAGGGTACCTATTAGGTAAGTAGGAGGTGGGTGCGACGGTGCACCCTCGCTCGCACCCATTCTATACACGTTATTGTATTGTACAGGATGCAGACGGACGTACATTAAAGTATCGAAGTGGACGCACGTGAAGACGTCGTGTTTTCCGCGCCAGGCATCGAGGCGAACACCGCGGTGTTATTTTTTCTCTCGGCGCGTACGAAACACCTCGTCGATTTGACGATTCGATGTCATTGCAGACCACAGTCGACGATGATCGCCCGCAGACGACGCGAAGCACACTACGCTATCGGGACGTCGTCGGTCCGTCGTATATGCCTACGCGCCTGTCCCGACCGATCGCCCTGTTTAATAATATTATATTATAAGGTGACATACGCTGCATATTATTATTATACATATTTTATACACCTTCGATGCATTACATTTTATTTGCGATAATATTGAACGTATATTACGTGTACGCGCGCGCGTGTCCAGGACCGTGATGTCGTAGGAGGTTGCGCGACCCCCGCCACCGCCCCCGACCACACTGCACCCTTCGCCACTCCACACGACTGCCTATCTGAGTGTGAGTGTGTGTGTGAGTGTAATAACATAATGTACGCAATAATAAAATACTCGTGTAAATGTGCGACCCGCGCTGACCCATCGCCGTGTTACAGTTGTTGGCCGAGGCGGCGAAAATCGTAATATAATATATTGTATTATCGTCGGACGATCGTATAATTCAACTGGGCGGCCGGCGCGTTTTTCTTCTTTTTTTATTGTTATTATTATTATTATTCCTTTCTTATCACGCGCTTATTTTTTATTCCGTTCATGCATACCTATATATATATATACTATATTGTAATAAATATATAAACACGTTAGCACGTGTGCGTGTGTATATTTATACCTATACACACTATACAACACGACTGCGTATTATAGAGTATAATATTATGTATATAATATTATTATATAATAAAACATACATACTGCGCCGCCTAGCGAGGTCGTCCGCGACAGGCTGTAGTGTCGACGGCGGGCGGTATCGGAGGGAAAAATGGTGTTCGAACGAGAAAATGAGATTAAAAAAACGCGCTACGGAAGAGGCGGCTTTTGATAAATGTGCTGTTGATTAGGGACGGCAGTAAATCTCGGCGATTTATATCATCATCTTCTGTGATTCAAAGTGGTGACAAAGTTTTTTTTTTTGTATTTTTTATATGGGTATACCCTCTCGTCCGTAATCGCTGTCAAGAGGATTGTGGCTGGTTTTACGTCGCAAAAAAGTGAAAAACTAAATAATATGTTATTACTTATAACTATTATTAATACCTTATAGCGGACCCAAAAATACACTTAAAATATTACAAGTCTTTCAACGTTGGGAAAATCAGTTAATTTAATAATCAGTTGTTCATACTAGTTGATATATATTTTACTTTTCTCAGTTTGTATATTTTTTGTTTCTCAATCGAGGACTCAATTGGTATAATGTTTCGTTTATACCGAGGCATGTAAATAGTATACTATTTTTTTCACCGTTCAGGTATGGTACTCAAATATTAAAATGCACCGAAAATTATATGAAAATATTTCAGCTTAAGTTTCAGTTCTGAATAAAAATTAACCATGGGAAGTATTAGGTATAATTATTAGTACCTACCCTAACCCTTAATATCTATTCCTCAAGAACCAGAATCGAATATTTATCAAAAATTAATCGTAACCCAAAACCAAGGGTCAGAACTTTGATAGAAACACAAATGTCTTGGTACCTGCAGACGGCTGCAACGGAAATCTGAATAAGTTATGTTATAGTACAATTCAAAATATAAATTATTATTACCATCCATAACGAGCTCTTCTCTCGTCCGCGACCGACCGTGTATTATAGATGAGCAATCATAGTTATTATGTTATGTTATTATTATGGCCATTGCTCCCTTATACTATAAATATAAGCCAATAATATCCTTGCTTACCCGCATATACGATATATACCTTCCACGCCTCGCGACACGACTTGTTTCATTTACTGGCAAACGCATCGTTGCAGTTTACGTGGTTTATTATCATCTTTTATTATAATAATATACCTAGCTGATTTAATATATGTCTTATAAAATTATGCTCAGCGTATGTATATTAAGTACGCAGTATTCGGCGTAGGATGTTTTCTGTACATTACAATAATATTATACCTATACATATGTATGTATCATGTACCTATGTACATAATATAATATGCACAGTGATATTATGCCGGCATAATCGTCGTTTTTATTCGTTCATTTGATATTAATATTCCTCGTACTGACTGTCCCGATCCCGCCGAATACGGCGTGCGCAAAAGTTTACGAGTACCGACAAGTAATAATATGGTCGTCGCGTATATATAATGCATATGTGTATATAATAACATGTGCGTACATATAGTTGTGGGTAAATTTCAAACGACACGATAACCAACTGTTGTGCATGTTGGCGTCAGTTGTAAATTTCTCGGCGGATAAAGAGTGTATTATAAGGCACACAATATACCTAGGTACATATTAATATAATAAATGAACATGATCATTGATCATATTTTCCATGAAAACAACTCAAACTAAAACGACAAATTATTACGACTTTTTTTTGGGGATTTTTTATTATTACTAGCATTGACCGCGATTGCATTCGATAACCCATTATTAGCTGTGTTATAATAATATGTTTGTACTGTATTTTATATATTTATCTATCTATCTATAGCTTCTGTAATATACCTACATTATTGTCATTGAAGTCGTCGCGTCGAACGTATTATTTTATGATAATATATTATTAAGAGTTACGAGGTATGTGGCAATCGTAAATAGGTAGCTAAATAATATATTGTTACCCATACAAATAGTTAAGACCAACCTTTTTTAAACTCGGTGACACTACCATTTTTAGAATAACTATAGGATTTTGAGAATATTATAATTGTTGATATTTCTACACGAGAGCTGTAACTATAATAATCTAATGTTCAAACTTTCATTAAAAAATCTCATCGCCAGTCGAAATAACTCGTTTTGGGCTTATTATTGTTGATATATTAGATCTGTGCCAGAAAAATGCAACTAGTCGTAGAAAAGTACAGGTCTCCTGAATTAATTTTGTCGACTTATTTGCTAATAGTAAAAGTTTCTAATATATTAATGATATCGAAAATTAAAACATTGACAGTATAAAATGTACTATCGTATTATAAGTATAATATCTTATACTACATTTTAAATTATGACAAGTCAGCGAATTAAAGAAACAATGTACCTACCTATGTATAGAAACCGTAATACAACTTTTAAAACTTAGATTGATTTATTTATAATATACATTGTAATAATGTCATATATGTGTCCAATGACATTTTTAAACAGCATAACGATACGTTATTACAGTGTTATCGTAAATTCATAACACCACTCGATCTTAAGAAATTGATAGATATACATCCCAATGCCCAATTATTATAAAATATCTGGTTTTAGGCTTGTCGTTCGATAATAGTTTTTTAATCAAATTGGCCATCGATAACCATGGTCGTTAAACATGGTCTAGTATAAATAGGTATTCTAAAACTTGTACGCACGCATGTATTAGATAGTTATAATAGTAATTATATATTAATATACAGTTTTAATGTTCCAAACGTATATTTTATTAATAAACTATCAAAAATGTTTGAACCAAATACCATTGATCAAATGACCTATAGTACCTAATCAAAAATACGCATAATACCTAACACAACATTATTTACCTAAGATAATATATTATTACATGTTCATGTGATACTACAGAATAAAAGTAATACTTAAATATTGACACACGTGCATGCGTATCATACGCAGTGTATGTATATTATATATGTTACATTTTGGAAAATTTTAATAGATAATTAATTAGGTACAAGTTTTTCTAGACGACCGTGACATTGCAATACGTTCTAATACGTTCTAATATTTACACAATATGGTTTAATCAAAATAGTTACTTACTAGTTATTAATGTATAACTTATTACCTAATCTATATTGATTAGAATACCTAATATTTATAAATAATATAAATACTCAATTTCGTGTACGCAATAACATGTGAAATACGATACGATTCAGTGTTATACAATTGATATCCGACGGTTATACAATATATTTATGAAGTATCTATGAAAATATCCAAAATCTAAACTTTAACGAACACTGCAGTGAAAGGTATTTTACTTTGGTCATTTCAGTGGTCTACAGTTGCGTATCATAATATATATATATACGTATATCGTTGATTCCTGGTCTAATTCATGATCTTATACGGTTTGGAACATATCGTGTACATTTAACTTTACAATGACAATAATTCTCGTCTATGATTTATCGTAAACACTAAACGTGTACTCGCTTACCATGCATATTATAAAACCACCGTGGGTGGACTTTCATTAAACAAATATACGCATAAATATTATACCGCCGTTTTCCGTTTCAAGATCTCGCTGCAGTTCAAGAATGCATTACCTACATAATATTTTGTAGAAAATACTATTAAAACGCAATATATATATTATTGTAACTGTTCCCAACCTAACTTCAATATTAATATTTTTCTTCAGTATAAGAACACGTTTAATATTGTTTACATTTACCGCGGGTACCTACGCTACAGTATTTGGTGTATACTGTGAGGTCGAAGATGGCCGCCCGCGTTCTCGCGCCATAAGTGAAGACTACATATTATTATTTACGTGTCCCGAAGGAAAAGGATAAAAAAAAAATGAACAACAATAATAATAAAAATACCGTACCGTACCGTGCTGTAATAATGGCATTTAATAACGATAATAATAATAAGTAATAGCAGTAATGCCGACTGCGTGTACTAAAACGAGAATATCTATCATGTCGAGTTTTATCACCCCCGCTGGCTCGTGCGCACACTATTATAATATATTATTATAATATCATACACTATGATATTCGTTTGTAAACCGTTTTATCTATTAAACCTGTGTATAATATTTCCATAGGTTCTGTATTCGGCAACGACGTATTTATTTTAATTCAATAACGCGGTCGATTTTCGCGCTTTTGACCTCGGGACATCACGGGCGACCGTGACAGTTTGTGCGTCGAGGGTGAATTATTCGTTTCAATTAAACCACCGCTTGCACACGGACCATAATATTATTGTGCCTCGCGCGTAATATTATGGCCGCTGTGAAATAGGTATAACACGCGTGTTGGTATGATATTATATTATACTTGCGTACAGTTATAATAATTATAACCAAATCTCCGCAACGACGGCAATAACTAATAACTCTCGTAGCACATATTATTATATACCTACGACTGCATTATATTATTATGGTTATGACGTGATGCGTGGAGACGGGCGCGGGGAAGATCGCCGGACTCAAATTTAATATTATATAATCTAAACCTACCGCCTGTACATCATAATAATGTTGTATCCAAATCGTCGGCGGTTCTATTGTGCGATTTCCGGCGAGAACGATTCGGGTTCGGTTATGTTTATTTTTTTGCACTGGACAACGTCCGACGCGGTTAATTCATAATATTGTGGAGTAATATGATATTATGTACCTACGACTATTCGTTAAAACCGAAATGTCAAAATCAAAGTCCGATTGTAGTCGAGCCGCAACGTGACGTTGCATATTTAACCCAGAAATATCTCAATACAGTGTGCACTGACGACTTTATCTGTATTTTGATCTATGTTTTGTTGTATTATATATGAAGTAGATATGTGTATACATTATTAAGTCAGGGTATAGGCAAATGTTGATAAGGTTGCAAAACGTATACATTATTGCATTGAATGCAAACCTAAGTTCAGAAAACAATTATGTAATATGTGACCAAATTTATGATTAAGTCCTTAGTCCGTAAATATTAGTAGGCCAATAGCAATATGTTATGTATATCACCATAGGAAACTAGGTTAATCTATGGTACACTGATATTATAGTGGTGTAATATAAAAACTAAGAGAAGACGGAAAGTGATTCTTCAGCGATGATTGCATGATGCGGCCACTATACACGTCGGAAGTAATCGGCGTAAACGATTGCAAAGTGGCACTTCACGTGGGGTTCGAACCCAAGACCTCGAAATTGAGGGTCTCGAGCCCTTAGTAAAAACTCCTTAGCCCCCGCGTCATGTCCGTCTGTACTGATAAATTGGTTGCCCCGGAGTAACCGATAATAATATTAATGATATTAAATCGGTTATATTTGTTATTGACGATATGATAATATTGTTAATGATATGTTTTACATAATATATTTTCAATTATCATATAATGTGTAGTATATATTATAAGATATAGTGCTATACGATATTGTGCATTAAAAAACGCGTTTTCGTTTAGGACTTTACTTAGAATGCGATTTTTTTTACTTTGCTAACATATTCGAACCCTGTGCAGTGCGTTGACTAATGTTATAACGCAAGCGACTTTCAACGCGTTATGTCTTTGACTGTTTAACCTTTAACCCAGATCGCATTGTGTTATTTAATGACAAGCGTTATATTATGTTACGGTTATTTGTATTAATGGTTTCGATGGTTACGCCACGAGCATAACATATTATAATATATTATTATTTTATGTACATGGATGGCTAGAAACTTCGACACACTCGAAAGTCAAAACACCGAGCAGTTTTTATATAATATACATCAGCAGCAGCAATGTGCATGACTCGATTAAGCTCTAAGGACACCCTATACAGTTTATAGGCCAGTGAAGAAACCGTTCAGCGTGGTATAGGTATCTCTGCAGTGTATTGTGACCTTATAATATTATGTGCATGTGTATTATATTCTATAGGCCTATAGTCTCGGTTAAAACTTTACTGTTACGGTGTTCGATCATAGCTGGGTAAGTATAATATACTGCGTTAAAATGTTATATTGTGGTCTTATAATGATCCGGGGCTTAAACAAATTACGAAACGACATTTCATTTAAACTTACACATAATTTCCACTCAAATTCGCAAAATTACAGTCTACTGCTATGTAATATATAGGTACTATACGATATACGTGCAAGCGACGTATTGTAAGTTATTACTCACCTGCAAGACTGCGCGTACACGAAATCCTTAACCTACGTATTTATAAAACGTACTGAATAATACAAAATATATATTTGTGTTGCTTGACCAAAAATTAAACTATTTGCTTTTCTGCGTTCATTCAGTTACCTACATTAATTAATCGGAAGGTCATCAAGAGTAGCCCGAACTCAAAGTGTAACGCCTGCAATATTAAAACGGAGCCGTTTGACATTTTTTTTTCGTACATCATAGCCAAAGGGAGGCTGTGTCACTTAAAAAAAATCTATATTATATACACATTATATTTTGAGTCAGGGCTATACTTGTGAATATCCAAATGATAAAATACATAGATAAGTACCCAATAGGTAGGCACGCCTACTTTGTACATCGTGTTGTACGCCTATCACCGAGTGACCGAGTTGGCTTGCCCGATTCTCTCGTTAGTTACTGTATATAAATTTCGGGTCACCAAAAACCGGACTGAAAATTTTTGCGTTCAATCCGACGAGTATTGTGCATATTATTGTATTTCGTCGGGGGTGTCAGCGCGGTGGGGTGACGGGTGGAAGGACCAAGTGCCGGGCATCGTACTCAGTCCCAAAAAACCTGTCCGTCGTTCGTATATCGTTATTATAATTACACCGCCCGGCGATATCTCTGCGAGTTCTTATACAGTTAACATTATAATAATTAGCGGCTACCATTATGATAATATGTATACCTAGGTAGTGTACACGCGTATGTATAACATCAGGTACGGCAGCACACGCACGAAAACCGATTAATATAAGGCCGATTTTTCGTGTGGTTCGCATTCTCCGCGGGTGTATTATTATTTTACTATTATTATAATATTAATATTACACCCACCGTTATAATATGGGTATATTATGTTGTATGTCTGAACGCTGCAGCACATAATAATATTATAATGTACAGTCGTAGTTCGTACCGGATCCGATATTTTTCAGCGATCTCTCTCTCTCTCTCTCTTGAGGTAGAGAGTGAGTCGATGGTCACTATATATCATACACGGTATTAGATCGTTTTTTTCGGTAGTGCGTGAGCATATATTATTATTATTATTATTATAACTTTTTAGCGTGCGCACAACACGCCGCGTTCAGCAGCAGTTGTAGGTACCTATCATAATATTATGTATACCTACAGCCCGTTTAGATATTTTAGCATTTAGCCACGCACACGTTATTACATTATAATATTATGTACACATACCCAAAAACGCATATTATATTATAATGGTGTACGGTATACGATTCGCATTATCGGCCTGGATACGATCTGCTGTGATTATTTATTATTATTATTATTAGCAAGAGATTGGGCATTCTGTGACCGTATAATATGTACCTATAATCCACCTCGCCGGAAGAGTCTATATTACAGTTTATATACCTACCTGCTAGTAAAATATAATAACGTTTATTATATAGTGATAGTAGACACTATTATTATTATTAATGATGTAGGTATAATATCGATTCGGCGGCGTGAAATCGGTCGGCTACGACTTTTATGATACGATAATTATTACCATTATCATTATAATAATTATTTATAATATCTATAATAGATAGGTACCTACTATATATTATGCGTCATGATGCGTGCGTATTGCACGCGCCTCAAGGACCCGCAAAATAAATAGATCATTATAATAATATGTGCGATTGATTTCCGCCGCTGCGGTCGCGTCGCGCTCAAGCAGTGTAATTAATATATAGGGCGCAGTGCAGGTGTCGGCCGGGAGTAGAATAAAATGAATTCAACACATAAAATAATATGCATAGGTGCATACATTATGCGTTTCGGAAAGTGCAACGATATTCTTCAAATGTGGTTAGAGCGATTCGCGATAATAATGCGACTGGAATGCAACAGGTTGACCTTACGTTATTTGCGCAGACGTTTTACGACCACCAACACTGCACGCGCGGCGAGCGATCGTTCTATCGGCCAACACTAACTTTCGACGTCCAATAACGCACCTATATGGACATCTATAATATACGAGTGTATAATATTATGAACATAAATTTACGTTTGTATGGGGCTGCGAACCGGTACGCTGAACTGATTTGCACCAAACTTAGAACGCATTGGACCCCGTGGGGAGTGTCGCCTTGCTTCGTTATTCAATCTGTATAATATGTTTCTGTAGAGTGGCTCACACGCCGTGATAGTATGATTTTTGTTGTCAAAAATCGAATAATTCTTTGTTTAATTATATGATTGCCATTCGTGACTAGTGCTGACCTGCCATGCGTTGCTGATGGGATAAATTATTTAAATACCTATAATAGAAGATAGTTTTAGAAGAAAAATTCAAAATTTACAACAAAACACAACGTTCGTATGTTTGTAGCTTGTCAATAAAAACTACTCGACCAATTTTGACGCACATTTCAGAGATTGTTTTTACTTTTTAGAGATATCAAAAAGTTTAAAAAGTAGTTTGAACCACTTTCGAAAATATGTATAAAAAAGGTACCTATAAAACTAAACCACCGCAGTCGGATAGCCCATTTCTGTTGAATTATTTCATAAACGCAGGTACAACGAAAACGTTATGTCTTCTAACTACTACACGGCACATTTGTATTTGTTTTTTAGACTTTATTGGCCAGTTGTAGGTCAGCCTCGTCGTGCATCTCATGAAGGACCTGAATATATGTATAAAATCATAGAGTGTGATTGGTGAATTGCACCCACCCCAGTTGGGGTATTCGTCACTTTATATGAGTACCTACTACATAATACTTATAATAATATATTCAATGAAGAGTTAAAGAGTTCATACCCATCTTTAAAATTAAAAACAACAATATTTGCATATTTTTCATACTGGTTAGAGATAACTGATAAGTAATACATTTCCGACGAGGATTGAAACCCCCATGACCACTACCTACATTTTAAATTCGCCTCCCCCTCAAAACTATCTAGCTGGATATAACTGACACTTTGATGACATGACTTATGGTGGGCATTGTAATGGGTGAATGGATAGACATGGAATTCAATGATCTATAGGTATACGTATTTTTCCATTTATCAGTTTTTAGTTTTCTTCAATTTGTATTTTGGGACAATTATTGTCATGGATTTGTAAATATAGGTGGGGTTGGTACAAAATAGGTGATACTGAAATAAATGTTGTGCATCAAGGTTTATAAATGTTAACCACACCACTGCAGATGTTATGTTATATTATATTACATATAAATATATTTATAGGTTCGACATCTTTGCGTGCTAAATATAATATATATATATATATATATATTTATATAGTGGCAACAGGTTGCAATCAGTTGAGTTTTTCGTCAGTAAAATAAAAAATGATACACGCAATTTCTGAATAATATATATTTTGTCTGTTATTAAAAAATAAAATCTGGTTCAATTAGTTTTATAGCTCTGGAACTTTTTGGACCGACGTTACTGCAATTTATGCGTAGGGCATTTACGATTTACTTCGAATGATAATATCAAGACGTTTTCTTGTCAGTTGCTTTGAATATCTAAACACGTCTCAATCGCATTAACATTCTTAATGTAAACTACAGTGGGAATATTATAATATCGTACGCGCGAATTTAACGATTTTAAACTCGTATACCTATGATATGCGTTTTTCGCTCGAAAAAAAGTGGCAGATTTATTCGTAACCATAAATTGTTATTCTTTAATCGTTTTTTTTTTCGTTGAATATTACAACCGAGAGATATTATATAGTTTTATGAATGCTCTCTCATGCAGTATATTATGATATGTATTATATACCTATTTATGCATATATATAGTTACTGCAACTGTTGCCGCGAACACTTTCGTCGTCGGTACAACGGCTTTCATAATATTATTATTATTGCATTTTATACGCTCAGATTCATCACGAAAACGTATTATGATACAAAGTACGCACAAGTGACTTTAAATGTATATAGATGTATAATATTATGATAAAGCTACAGATATACTTACATCATCGCGTTTACTGCGGCGCGTTATTTTAATCGTAAAATTGGAGGTAACATACTAATGGGCCAATGCCGGTTAAAAAAAAAATAATAAAAACGTACATGATATAATCATTACTAGCTAGGAATATCAGTGGGTTAGAAATAGAGTTTATTATTAAAAAAAAAGAACAACGCATATTCCTTGACGAAGGACGGTGTCGATCGAACGCGGGTGCGCAGCCGTCGACGTATCTTTGTCGCGGCAGACATACTACGTCTTTACTGTCAAACGGGTCGTCTCGGAGGCGGCCACCGATTGCAGGTCGTTATATTATTATTATTATTATTACTATTATTAATTTAACTGCTTACTACACGCGTACATACCTATACAGCCAACAACGTGTATTATTATGTACTCGAAGGTTTTGTTCGTTTTCATGAGACTTCCCCGCTTGATTCTGATATTATAGGTATATATAGGTTATAAGGCCACTTATACTTAACCTATACAAGATGACTAATCTAACACTCGTTATCTCTGAAAGGATCATATATTTTGAACGCTTATGAAAATGAATTTTATAGTTTGAAGACACTACGAAACAACAGTTTTGAAAACAAATTATACTTTTAAGGTTGTTTTTTGAATGATGTCAGATATCTTTAATTAATAATTTATATACTGAGTCAATACCTGTTTTTGATATACATACAAATTTAATTTCACACGTATAAGTACCAGATTGGTAGTTATTAAAAACTTATATGTATTTAAGGTTTACATGTATTACCCCTTGTATAGGTATAGACGTATAGTGTATAATTTTGGTACATAACTTCACCCATCGAATTGTAAAATACTTATAAGATACAACTTACTAACTAGGTATTCATTTATAATTCTGTATTTAAAAAAAACCCACAGCGAACTTCAATCTATACAAGATTTTAAAAGTTATGCTGGTGTTTACTGTTAAACAATAATCCAGAATAATAAAATCAATTATACCTAGTATGCAGTACTTTATAGTTTATACCTACATATTATAGAACGCGTTGAAATATATGTTATTTATCGAATTATAGATCTACTCAGCAGTGCTACATAGTTTTTTTATGGACCTGTACCACAGAAGATTTTTCCAAGCTTTTAAATAGGTACTTTTCTGAAGTCATTCAAAAGCATGTGTCAATATTGACTAAGAAATTTAATTTTGATAAAGTTTAATTGATATTACGAGTATATACGTCCACAGCCTGCAGTCGAGCAATATTTTTTATGTCAAGATTATACGTCAATACAATATCGCAATTGAAGGGTTAACCATTTGCTCGCAATATCAACTATACATTTAAGATTTAACCGTGGTTCCAATAACCATATTAATATGTTGATATAATATAATTTTTGGTTGAAATGGTGAATTTTTTCGCCGATTTTGTTATCTATTACTATTATAATATAATGGTATATATAGGTGCACGATTCACCGTATATATGTGAGTGGTAACCGGTAAGTCACTTGATGTGACGTAAAACCGCTGCACTAGTTGTGAAATTGATATTGACTCAATTATCGGAATCAGCCGGTACCAAACTAAGTGTTTAAATAGGTATACAGTATACACACTTACACGGACATGAACTAACTGAAAGTCCTTGGTATTCGGCGGCGAAAAAAATACTACAATACATACAGCGTAACAAAATAATTAACGGAGCTACCACTATAATATTTTATGGAGAACAGCGATGTGTGTCTTTTATAACCGTTTATAGGTAGATACTCTTCGCGTCAGCGTATTATGACGAAGTTTTAACAAATTGTCTTACAATACACACAAAATTACATTTGTTCCCACAAGTACCAATAATATTATAACATATACGACATTACGTCGGTAACTATGTTATTATATTGTACATTTTTTTTTCAACCGTAAATACCGCATTGGTACTGCAGCGACACTAAATTACCATATTATAATACACATATATATAGGTAGGTCATTTTCGTGTTTTCCGACTCTTGCGGCGAAGTCGTCTGTCACGCACGCCCAAGGCATCGAATAATCTCCCCCACACGTAACCTTCAGATATAAGTCGCCTGCGACCGCGATTACCGTGCGGACACCTGTGCAATCGCGGTTCCGCGAGTCTGAAAAAATTCGCACCCGGACGAGACGTCCCCCTCCCACGCGTCGAACACCACGAATCCGTATTACTGAATTCTATACTTACGGAACTGGCCTTAGATATTTTTCTGACGGACATCCAAATGATTTACATAACATTATATAGGTACGCACTTAGCAGTCGGTCAGACGTCAAACCTGTCAAATCCACCATAAAAGTAAAACATTTTTTGGCGTCGAAAATAATGTCTAACGAACATTGAACGTGGTCGGACAGTCTTTGACAATCAACTGTATAACAAATTCGTTTGTAGATCGTTTGAAATTGTCGCTGATATACGTTCACAAGAGTCCATGGACACAACTATAGACCCCACACGTTTGGAATGCTAAAATTATACCAAACTGTGTAATTACTTCACAAATATTACGTTATCCCTTTATGCACATTATTTTTAATTATTATCAACAATTATTTAAATAAAAGATTATTAAAAACTAACGGTTCAAACATTGATTTATGCCCAATTTCACAAGCAGTATTATATTTCATATGTTAAATTAATTCTTCTGTCTTCAGTGGTAAATTTATTAATAATATACATTCACTTTTTAACGGATTTGATAAATCGTTTTCAATATTTAACAGTGATACGTTTAAATATCGTCCTGGTTGCTATTCTGTAGCTTTTTTTTCATTACCCGCATTTTACAAATGAATACACTAGTATAAGTACATATCTATTAACATTATTTGTGGCTGCTGTCAAAATATTTAGTGGTTCTAAGCAAACCATAACCCCCCCTCCCTCATCGATGCAACTTTTGATGGCATTTTCTGGGAGTTATATATCAATTTTACGCAGAGTGCAAAATGTATTTTAATATTATACCTGTGAAACGGTTATTGATGATGATAATAATAATAATTATATAATATGTAATAGTTACACCAAGTATACACCATGTAAATGCTTGTGTTATGTTGTTGTTGTAAACAAACGATATTATAATGGGAGTTTGCTGTACAGAAACACCCTCGCTGTGCCGTGGTGCCTACGCTTCGAATTGGAATAATTTAAAACTAGTTCTATATATAATATAGACTATTCTTTGTTAGGAAAAAAATTACAACAAATTCGAGATTATAGCAAGTTATTTGACGCTCGTGTTAAGCTACACCCATGTAATACTTGTATCATACAGTATCATACAGTGGAAAATAAACAAGTAAAACCACACTGATTTTTAAATAAAAATGTAAAGGTATCTAATATGTTTTACCAAAAATGCGGTTTTTTCAGCCAATACGATATCCCTTGTATTGTGGCATATACCAATTGTAGATAAAGTTGACATTAATTGAGGTTTGACTGCACTACTGCAGTATTAATAAGTAATGTCATTCCATACAACTATGATGCTCGTTGCTCTTTAATTATATACATACATGGAATACGATTGGTATTTATTAATACAATAATCAATCTTACGACCAATTTTACGAGCAAAGTAAGCAGTGTGACAAGTGTTACAAACAATTATTAGCCAAAAGTCCATTATTCAATTATTAGAATAATAGTTATACCTATACGTGTGTATTATGGAAATAGTTAGTTTGTAGTTACCTCAACACCCATTTGGGTATTATTCAAGAATTTAAATTTGAACACTTCAAGGTAATTCAATGGCATGATATAATGTAGTCATTTACAACTATAAAATACTAATAAACTTAATATTATAAATTATATACATTATTCATCTTACTTACCTACCTATAGTTGATTAGTTTTTAAACCATAATAATATTACATCATAAACTTACTACTATTATTGTTATGAATAATATTATAATTTAAAAAAATTCTATTAAATCAATTGTAAAACCAAGCTAATCCAACGGGAATCATTTTTCTAACAGTTTGAAGTTGTTTTTTTTTTGCTTTCTAATTTATAATAATAGTACACTAACACCATATATATCAATAATTGGCGGTGATCAGGCGAGACATAGACGAGTACTCAACACGTGGTTGTGACTTTTGGTATATAATACCGTGTCTACAAGCGCTTTTCCCATGTGTTTTTGCATATTATCAAGCCGATATAAGACCATCGCAGTTGTGATTTGTATTATATTTTATGCGTGTACAACATTGAACGAACTAAAAGCTATTTAATTTAACTCTATATAGTTGTCATTTTCAACAACGTCAAACGTCTTAACTCATTAACGGAAAATCATTTTCCGCATGTTTCAGTTACAAGATAACAACGTTCTTAGTTTAAGGACATCTAGTGGTTACAGTTATTCAATAGTGACTGCTAAATATATAAGTGGTAATACTGGTCAATAAAGATCGGTTTGGAGTAATAATACTAACACACAAAATTATTGTATTACGGTTGCATTAAACCGGAACACAATATAGACTAATGCGAAGTGTATTATAGAGTTTTGGTTATTTTTTTCTAATGGTTGGTAAATAAATAAACTTTGGTTCAAAGCTGAAAACTTTTCAACATAAAAAAAGGTGTGTTTTCTTTCATTACATAACAATATTTTAATTACCTACCTAATAAGGGAATAAAACATGCGCGTTATAAAATGTTTATCATTTCGACACGCGTGGAAAAAGTTCAAGATAGGTATAAACGCTGTAGAAAAAAAAACGTCGGACGCAATTTTAATTCCATTTCAGGTCTCGCAACGACATTACATAATAAACAGCTGGAATATAATTAAAATAACTAAATCGTCGACGCGTAATATTTTTTCCTCGCATTTATTGTCCGCTTTTTCGGGTAAAAACGCAAAACTGTAACTACACCGACGTTATCGCGTGCATCGCGTCTGCGCGTATCTGGGCCAAGACCGTTATAGCCGATAACAGCAGCATTGATAATATTAACAGTGTCAATTATATAATAATATATTAATCGTTACGATTAAATACTGATCGATGTCTCCGGAGCGTTAAAAAAAAAAAAAAAACGGCATAGTGCGTTATGCGCCTATATAATATAATAATATAACATCTCGGGCGATGGCATTGATCGTATTATATACATCGTACCTACCTACATAGACTTCGTAAACCGTTTTTCGGCTGCGCGCGGCCTCGTTGCCGACCGTCCGTGACGGAGAAAATGACGAATAATCGAAAGGGAAAATTTATGAGAACGCGACGGGAAAATCCGAGACGTTGCGCAACGCGACTTTTGCGGCGCACATTACACGACCGTGTGAAACAATCCGTAAAAATATCGCAGTCTTTAAACGGTCGCGTAGTTTATCTCTGGCGCGAGCGATTCGATTCGCGTATAATATTATTGTAAAACGTATAGGCCGTCGTGTGTTATGGACAGTTACGTAAGTGCGGATGACGCGATTGATTACGCACATTTCCGTAGGTCCAAACCAATTTTCATTAACTAATGGTTTTTTTTTGGGGGGGATTCTGGGCTGAATGTTTTGATCTTCGTCGACGGGCGGTAAAGAGATCTGGAAGTCTGCTGCGGGCGTAGCTTGTTATTCGTCGACTAGTAGGTAATGGACTATACATATACCTACTAGTCGACAGACGAGCCTATAATAATATAGCCATCGGTATCCTGCAGAATCGTGATGATACACACGGAGGAAACAACCGAATTAAGTCCTTTTGATTGAGGCTCAAACCTTCATAACATAGTTTTAAATAGGTTATATAAATTGACTGAATAAGAGCCGTTTTAAATGTAATCTATTAACTGTACTTACATTTTTTCGATTTGTTAAAATGTTGAAATCCGTACGTAATAGTATATCAGTTTGTTCTTGATGTTTTTCAAAATGTACCTACTCATCAGTATTAATTATTAAATATTTATTGTTATTATTATTATTAAAATTAGGTAGGTACAACTATTATTTAACAATAATATTTTAAACTAGCTAGAGATGTTACAAACCATTTGGTTATTCAACATTTTAATTAATCGAAATAAAAATAAATGTATGGTTTGATTTCAAAAGACTATCTCCGGTCAATTTGATTTTACTTAATTCAATCATTCAAAAATAAGTGTTCCTAAAAAAAACAAGTTTTATACATTTTAATCATTGACCAGCTAAACACGTTCTTTTTAGACGCGATCCTACTTAATATTAGAATTTATTTAATCTACGTAGACTTAAAATGTTTATTTCTATAGGCCGTGATACGATCCGAGTGCAGATACCGAATGCAACAAAATAATATTATACTTTGCACCTAAAGTTAATTTTATTAAATCTGGACATTTTCGTCGCTAAAAGGATTCCTTCTAACTTCTTAGTTCTTATCACTATACGGCTTCCCGGAGAACGACCATCTGTGAACAGTGTTGTGGTGTAAACAATAATATTATTGGGCTGAAACGCGTAAGCCTGCGCATGACCCACATAATGTACATAATATAATGCGTATAAATGCGTAATGATATCACACGCGTATCCGTCGCGCACGGGAAGAGGAAATCGGATTTTTTCGATTTCGTTTTCGCTTTGGGTTAACGACCGAGTGGCGTGTCCGCAGCAGCAGCCGTCTTCGATTCGCATCGGACACATTGCGCAAACACGATCATTACACGTCGCTGTACGAGTAAAGGTAAGTAGGTACCTAACACATAACACAAGACGGCGGCAAATTTGATTTGGTGATTGGCATACAGGCCGCTCGGACGACCTTGCCGGCCGTTTGGATACGGCCGGACGTTTTATATTGTTATATCGTCATTATCACCACATCGCGTTGTTGTTATAACATTTTTCATTATTGTCGTAGTTGTTATAATCATAATATATCGGCGTTCGCTATACTCGTACAATAGAGTTTCGCAAACGCTGCTTAATATGTACCCGAAGTAATAAAAAAAATTATATGATATAATGCACACACGGCTACACCTGTCTGTCTGTCTGTCCGTCCGTCCGTGTGATCGTCCGTTTGTCATATTATAGGTAGGTTCGTTTTTTTTTCGGGAAATACGTCATGGTCGTGATATATCTTATGTATGACAACAACAACAACAATACAATGACAACTAACTGTTTCGTAAGCCATCTACCTATTTTAGTATTTTATACCAACAAACAAATAATTGCTATCTATATAAAAATGTATTAATGTTAATTTTAATTAACTCTATAAAAATATTAATTTATCAAAAAATGTCATACTTTTTGCGACTGAATTTCAATAAAAGAGTATACCAATTAGTTCCATATTATATATACTCATTAAACACATTTTTGATTTGTTATTCGCCACAAAAATGCATTGTATTTTTGCAACGAGTATTTATAGCCGTATAGGTTCTAGTTTATATGTCTGTAAAATGTTCACTGTAAGTCTTATGAATAGATCCAAAGTTGCGTATACTTTCATTTATTTTCACTGCTTCGTGTGGGTGATCGGTTCCTAGTTCTTAATTCTGTGGTTCTACTATCCCATAGTTATTATAGGCAAAAAGGCTTACCTGTAACTATGTAATACAATAAATTAGTCTATAAGCCCTGAAAATATTCAAACGTAATTATTGGTAGGTATATGAAGAAGTAATTTTAAGCACAGTTAAACTCATATATTTTATTCACGCGCGTGAATACCAATGCGAAAGGTAAAAAATACGTAAAATAAAAAACTAAACAATAAACCATCTACTCGTGATACGGCAGATGCATTTATAATTTACGGTATACGGTATACATATTTAGTAAGACTTTTAGAGTAAAATTAGATTAATTGACATTCGAAAATGAACCAATTGAATGAAAAATAAAAAGTTATACGCACAAACATTTTTCAATTAACAATACACTAGAATTATCTGAAGACGAAGGTGTGTAGTTGGTGCGCATTTAATCGTTTTCATTCTCAATAACAGAAAAGATGTGTGTAATTTGACGAGTTATTCTATATTATTAGGCTGGTCTCTTATTACAATAATTTTGTCTTATTTCGTACTATTATTTTACCGTAAGCAAATTCAAAATTTTATTAACACGTATTGCCGTTGGAGGGCACCATCATATTATAAAAGTATACATATTATTATCATAAGTTGTTGTGATTCTTACACCTCATCTATAGTTGTTACCATATTATTTACAGTATTACCATATTTTAATATAACTAGGTGTCTGCGTTATTTATATTAGAATATAATAATAATAAAAAAATATAAACCAAAAATATCACATGTTTAAACACAATAATCTCGTTCTTGTTACGAATGTTTTCATTCATCGAGTGAATTCGGGTTTCGACTGTATACAACTATAACGGAAATATCTTATTATAATATATATACTTATAGGTGGATCAGTCTTACACTAGTCGATTATTATATTTAATATAATATTTAACAATTATTTATTTCCGTACTCAAAACTCAAAACGTCAAAACTTAGTTTTGACGAATTTAAGTATACTATAATACAATACAGAATCATGTTCAATTTTTATAATTGTCTTTTGTATACTTTAGGAGAATACGATGATACATTATGACAACTTTTGATGTTAACGCAGTGATGCTCTATCTGTGGTCCGCTGAATCTTTAGAAGTGGCCAGAGGCCAATTTTTAAGTTCAAATAAAATATTATTTAAAATGTATATATGTTTCCAAGATATTCAAATTTGCGTACCCAACGCTGTAGGTCATAGATATAGAAACTCAAATCAATAAAAAAAATATTAAAAAATCTTAAAAATGAACCTATAGTTCTTAATTGATTACATTTTTAACAAAATTTAGCATGGTACCAGATATTTTCTCACTGCACTATTCTCAAAAACATATCTATGATCCCTCAATTTTCCTTTCAGTAGAAAAATATCTAGTAGCTTGATATTTTGTATTGTTTATGGCCAAGCCTGGATTGGGGACACGTTCCCGGGACCCATCTTTATCCACTAAAATTTTATTTTTAATGCGTTAACTGTTTTCAAACACTCTTTTCAATCACAAATTGTTGTGATGACCCGCACTAGTATAACTTTTTCCAATCATTATTGCGGTCCACTGAAGAAAAATGGTTGAACATTACTGATATCCGATTGGTAGCATAATAGGTATTATTATGTTTACATATATACCCTCCATTATAGTAACTTATTGTCAGCCACCGGATAATATTAACTACAACTTCGTTTCATAGTTTTTTAAGGGGTTTACGTTCCACACCAAATAAAATAATTTTTAAATTTTTAGACAAAAACACAAACTATAAATATTTTAATGCAAACTATAAAATAGGTTGATTATTACAAGATTTTCTTTCATCCAGATTTTATTGTTGTGATTATTTTAAGCCATTATGTAACATCCACAGACGAGATGAATAATTGTATGACAATTAAAATAGATAGGAGCATCGATGCGTACGCTTGAAATAAATTGCAAGATGTTTTCAATAATGTATATAGGGTGGAAAATCCCAGGACTATCAAAAACTGTCAAAAAAGACATTTTTTTTTTCAGCAAATAATTTTTTTATTGTAGAACCGTGTCCCTTGACTACACCCGCGTGCGCATTTGTTGTCTCTATCCTATTTAGTTTTGTTATTATAGATTTAGGATTTTGGAAAGGGTCGATTATCAATTTTGAAGATTACTTGCAGCAGCCGCATACAGTTATTTTTATTAAAGATATTAAATAAATTTATAAAATGTTTACAATTTTATAAATAATTTAGGTACCTATATACAAGTCGTTAAATGTACCGACTATATATATCATAACTTAAGAACAAATATAATTGTTTATATTATTGTAATATTATAATTTATATATACCTATTGAATTATTGTTTTTTTTTTTTGATTTTATTTTGAAATTATTAGACTAAACCTCTATTTGTCTTGAAAAACATATTATATAGAAAATAGAACCACAAAAATATCAATTTTTATTTAACAAAAAATGTATGAATCGGTTGCGTTGTGGGAACTGATCTCGGAAACAACATTATAAATTTTACATATATATATAATACGAGTGTTCTCTCGACGGGTTATCCCGATAGATGTGAGAGAGATATCCCTATAACCGAGGTAAGTGGGTATGTAAAATATTACGATTCAAAAATTATCATCGTAATACTGGTTTTAAAATATCGAAGAAAAAACAGCGACGAGAGAACACGGATGACATATAGATAATATGTGTTATATTACCTTTCAAAGTAATTGTAAGTTGATAACATAAATCGGTCGAATGATAATTGTTAACTTCCGGTATGGTACGGGTAGATCTTATAACAATGTTATATGCTATAAAATTTAATAACTATTATCATATTAGCATTAACGTATAATATAATATTTTTTAGGGCTGTTATGCGTGCAGTTTGTTGGTGACAATGACAGGACGAGCGGGGTTTTTAACTTGGGTTACCGAGACCAAAATAACAGGTTTATTATTTCAACCGGCCGCGTATCAAAAATAATATATTAACGTGTGTCCACGTAACCGCACGTCGTGAAAAAAACATTTCGCGTTTTATTAAGAATTATTATTAAGATGATAACAATAATTATAATAAAATAATGTATTTGTAACGCACGTAGTCGTCCGTGAGCTGCTCGGTCGCAATTTGTTTACACTCGTGTTCGATTAACATAAAATAATATATTAATGATATATAATAAAATATATACCTGTGTAAGTGCCATACGTCCGTGTTTGCGTATGGCGATTGAGGACGCTCGTAAATTGAAATCTCACACGGTGTATATTATTATTAATTATTATGTTATATGCGTATTACCTATAAGTCGTTCCCGCATCACGTGTCGTTGCAATTTTTTTCTTCTCGTATTTATTTAATATATTATAATATTGTACCTACATACGAATTTCAGAATAATAAATACTTCAGTAAATAATGATCATCGATATGACGCGGACGTGTATGTGTGTGTGCATGTGCGTTTTTTTTTCTTTCAGTATATTCGACTGAAAAACGAAAGTTACTGTTAAAATGATTCCGTTCGTGAGACCGCATGTGTAATTATTATTTAAATTCAAATCATTAAATTTCAAATTTTGAACTGCGTTGTCTACAAATCTGTTCGGTTAAAGCACTCTAAGTGGATCGGTGGATTGTCATTTTTGAAAACCTGTTTTTAACATAATCTTTATACCTGTGAGAGTACAACACAGGTAAAATCAAAAAAAAAAATCACAATATATACCCATTCACTTAGTTTACCAAAATATAATAATAAAATACAGAAAGCCAAGAGATTAAAATTTCTTATGGCATTTATCTAATCCTTTTGACAAAAGTTAAGTTTATGTCTTGAACGTGCTAAAAAAATTACATGAAATCATTTTTTTTTTTATTTATAATAATTCATACGTAATTCAGTGAATTTTGCACAGTAAAAATTATTGATCTTAAATGTTACATATTACGTAAAATGCCATATTACGAAATATGACAAATATTTTTCTATCATAGTTACATATTTTTAAAATATTTGGTTTTCAACGCTTATATCAACTATACACTTACAATATAGTAGCATGTCATACATACTTATAGTCACATATACCTATAATATATGGCTATAAATCATAGTGTTCAATGATGATAACAGTATAAAATATATAATATAATATCAACATTGTGGACTGTGGTATGCGGAAAATAGTAACTGTTATACTAAATTAGGTATAATAAACTGTATTAATTATTGTGTTTAAATTTTAAAACCATAATGATTTTAATTTTTCTTTGTAATTTCACAAACCACATAGGTACACTAAACGAAGTCTTTCTCTATAAAAGCAACCAACTCGAATGGTCACAATGTTGTGCTTTACCCATATACATTGTATGATCGTATAATCTATCTGATTCGATTAACATGAAACTAACAACAAGGAGCACTATGAGATTTCGATTTGGAAATTACTGTTTTCGTTGACATTACGAACGCATGATTATAAAACTTGAAATATAGGTCATGGTGTTGTATTGTTATAGAAAGGACTGAACGCGAAGCTTTCGTATCGGAATAAATTGCTATATGACGAATCGTACCTACCTGTAAGTCATAATATACAACTTCAGCTCAGAGGAATGTATCTTATTATTATTATTATTTCATTTGATAAACTCGTTTTATCCCCATCTAATCGCGTATTCCGTGTAATATATAGAAGTTCAATATTTAAAATATGATCTTTTAACAGTGCATAAAATATACCTATATTAAACAGTCAGCCCTATAACCAAGATTTCCTAAGTGACGTATTGTTGAAATAATATAATTCTGACGACGTGTTCACTATATTGCTATTATTATTTTTATTACTATAATTGATAACTGATAAGTTAAAGGACCATCATCGTTTATAAAACTGTTTCAAACATTTTTGATACTTACGAGGTAATTATAAATAAATAAATTGTAAGCCACTACACCGGGAGAGCTTATGTGGAAAGCTGCAAGCGTGTCAAGTCAATTTGTTTCTCTGTATTTTTGTTTTTGATAAAATTAAAATCATTATAATCTTATATAGGTACCCAACAAATAACCAATAGTATATTTTATATTACAATAACTGTAGATAACAACTCCCGATAAAAAAAAATGTTAAGTACCTAGGTAACTTTTCAAATTTTACTCGGCTTGGTGATATATTTTAATTACGACATATATTCGAGAACAACTTTAAGAAATCTCATAAATATGTCTTAGTGAGCCACGAAATCAGACTAATCTGAGTGGAGATTATGATACTTGTGAATTACCGGTTTTACAATATATATCTATTATAGGCCTAATGTTATATTATTATTATCTGTATTTAAATTAAACTGATTTCATCATTGAATCGGACTATTACGTGGCGATCATTGTTCGATAAAAATGAGTGAACCTAACTCATAAAGTTATAAGTTGCAACGATTAATAACCAAGCTCTACTGCGTATTATTGTAATTTATTTTTCTTTGTGCCATTCTTCCGAACTGAATATCTAAAATATATTTTAATTTTTAGACTATATAATACAATAGTTAGTAGCGAGTAAAAATATAATATCATAAAATATAACAGGTTCTCAAGTCCAACTATAATAATGGTTGTACCTTCGAAAAGGTTCGTATTACTATGATATTGAAATTATAACAAAACACACATATCCTCGAAAAAAATACGCAATTTGTATAGGTATTGTATTATATTATTTACAGTTGAAAAAGTTTTATAAATATTAGGTATTCTCTTTCGAATACGAATTCGAAATAGTGACTCAACGAGTTCTTCTCCGTCGTCGAAGCTCATATTCCGAAAGACTAAGCCCGCTCCATTTACCGCTCATTCAACACATCGAAACGCGTTCAACCTGCGCACATAATATACCGTGATATTTCCACTTTGCGCTTTTTGAACTACCTGCCTACCTTTTAAGGTACTAAATTTCTTATTTTCAAATAATACTAAAAAAATAAAAACCGCAGTTGTCGACTTTAATAATAAAAAATACATATTATTTATTATTTACTATACCTGTACATACATATTTTAAAAAATCGAAATATTACTACGATAATTCCACAGCGTATATAAATGCGTTTTAAAGTTCAACCCACGGGTGGTGTCAAAAATAAAAACATCAAGGGGAAAGACCTTGCAGTTCAGGTGTAGGTCTATAGGCATACTGTATTATATATTATTTTTTACCTATTTAAAGCTAAAATGTTTGTACCTATATATTATAATGTTTGAACGCGCTAATCTTAGAAACTATACTGGACAGATTTCAATAAAAGTTCAATACATTCCTTTTACCTTCGGATGAGGTTTTAAGCTAATTTTTTTAACCCTTTTGAACCCATTGATAGATATTGAGTGTCTCACAATTCACAAATGAATTTCGTTTTGGATCACGAAGATGTTTTTATTAGTTTGTGTATAAGTTACTATTAGTTACAGAAATACAATTTTAATTTTCACGAATAGCGCGATGGGTGCACCGATGCCAATTTTTCCTTGAAGCGAGGTATATGTACACTAAGAGCGAGGAACACACCGATTTAGCTCGGTATTTTATGTTTGATAATTTTTTCTCGGCTTAAGTTGAACCATGCTTACATCAGTTAAAATATTTAGGTATATATATATTACATCACGGTATGCTCGTATTGTAGTCGTAAATCAGAGTAATATTATACATGTGTATTATGTAAACCGTCAGTACACAACACAACTACACAAGCGTTTTGTACAAACACTAACCGACTCGCCGCCGCCGTAATTTTAGACTACCGCGTGTGTCAAAGTTCAAGCACCTGTTTCGCGGTAACAAATGGTCATTACCGCAACGGTGTGTTTCGTTTATTACCGTCGGCGCGTGGGCTCGGTATACTTAACGGCACGTCGTATATTATAGTAATTCACCTAGGGCGGTTCGTCGTCGTCGTCGTCGTCGTCGTCTTCTGAAAACGAAAAAAAAAAAAACCGAACCTGAACCGTTCGTAATCGCTTGTCGTCGTCGTGATCATCATAATAATAATAGTAATAATAATTTAATAGACGACAATCGTCGGTGAACTCGTTTTCGAATATCACGCAACAATCGCGTTATGATCATTGTTAGCGTGGTGTAAAATATAATTCGTATGATATGTTGTTACGACGGGCACTGAAGTAAAATAATAATATAATATTTAGTCCAGTGACGACGGGTCAACCGTGCGAACCGCGAACGTCTATATAATACGGCTTTGGGGGTTTATTTTGAAACTCGCTCGTTTGTCAGCACGACAACACAACAATATTATAGCAATTTGTACAATATTAATAGTAGTCTACACTTATAACTTATTATATTATAATAATATAGAGGCGATTAAATAGTAAGTAAAAATTAGTATGACGTACATACGCGGCTGTATTATGTCATTCAGCTTTTTTTTTTCAAATCGTGGTTAATACATTTTACTGAACGCAATATTATTATCAATTGATACTTAAGTTAGCGGGAGGTATACCTTCTTTCAACTGATGTCCTTGAATTGTGCACTATTTAGGTACCTACCTATGTGCAAACGTTATAGTAAACTGTTTTTCTATTATGATTATTAAAATATGTATTGTATCAATTACTATAAAAATATTCTACAGTTTAAGAGTTCGTGGATTTAAATAATTTAGTATAATATATATATCACTTGAGGCGACTATAACGTATACGTCAAGTGGTCAACGCAACAATTATTACTTAATGTCTTTGTAGATCTGATGACAATATCGAATTAAAAGTTCGTACGAATACAAATTTTTTCTATAAAACTATTTTCCAATTATAATGAGTTGTTTGCCCATGTATCAACAATGATGCGCATTTTCGGTAAATTACTCTAAATCCATAACATCCTCTTCTAAAACCTCCAAACTTCGGTAGTAACTCATGTAAAAGGTTTGCTATACAGGTATAACAACCAGTGCGATGGAAAGGTGTGCGACGACAAAATATAAGACTGTTATCATTCAAACTATATTAGTGTAGTGTAGGTACATATATATATAAAACAAAAATAGCCGTATCGCGTCTGTTAACATGTTAAAAATGTTAATGACTAGGCGCGACATTAATAAAATATAATATTTTAATGCGCCGTAAACGCCACCGTCGTCACGACCAACGTGTAATAATAACGTGTGTGTATCTCGGCGCTTTCCAACGCGGTTCGCGCATAAATTAACAAAACTGCGGCGGCGGTGGCGGCGGTGGCGGTGGCGTTCAAAAGCGAAAAAAAAATCGACCGGTATAGGTACGTGTGAGGTGTTCTTAATGTTTTCGAAATTTTTCAGTTCTCAAACACCGACACGACGGTATTGCGCGCCATGACGAGCTAACGACGGGGTCGACCCACACGATATTATACTCAGCACACGATAGCCGGAAGGTGCCGAAAACGGCGGCGACTCGAATATTATGTCGGCGAAGGCGTTCTGTGCAGTGCACGCGCCGCCGCCGGTATCGCCAGTCGGCCATCTCTGCCGATTTTATAAATAATAATAGTATTACTGTGGGTACGCCGTCGGCGGAGACGATTCGCTCGTCGTGACGTTAATACTTCGCACGTGCTTATTTAGGCACTTACCTGCAGGTTATACGTATACCCTGCTGCCAACTATAATGTTGCCGACGACCGACTCGCGTATGAAATAATACGACATCCGACCGAGTGTGATGTCATAGTTCTTTGTCGGCGCGCGCGCGCGCGCAATTCGCCGTTTATCGCCGACCGTCGAATTTATGCGCGCGGGCAGGCCATGTGTAATAACAATAATATAAAACTGCGCGATAAAGACTAGGAAAACGGCATAATATTGTCACAGATCATGATATAAGTATATACGACCGTGTTATTATATTATAGCAGTTGGTACCGCGGATGTGTAAGACGATAACATTATGGTTATCGTTATTATTATTAAATTCACACGCCGGCAGCTGGTTAGTGTATGTTATGCGCCTGCTCGGAATTATTAGGAAAGCGTGTCGGGTCTCGACTATTATTGTCAGCATTCTCGTTTGCAGCTTTCGAAGTTTATTCGTATTTTTCAAAGTTTTATAATATAGTTAATCGGACTTTTACATTTAAACCGAATAATCTACTTTGGCTGTATTATTATATATATAGTTGCTAGGTATACATAGTTATACCGTCAGACATTGGTTACTTTTTAATTATACCTTTTTATGTAAGATGTACCTACAGAGGTTTATTAAAAAGTCTATAATTCAATATTTAATTCATATATAGTGTTTACATATTACTTATCGACTAGTATGGCCAATTTTCAGTATAATGGTACATACCTATTTCTTTCCAGTGCTCAAATAATTACCAAATGCAGTCATTTTAAATTATACTACCTACCTACTACAAATTAAAATTACATCGTTTTATTTTAACCCCATCAATCGTAACCACAATTTTTTATCAATTATTTTTTTGCACTGTGCAGATACATAGGTTTTATTAAAAACTATTATGAACATTTTATTAAGACAAGCCAAATAAATATGAAAAAAAAATAAAATTACAAAATAAGTTTCTTATTTGAATTTTAAATTGTATGAAGTTAGTGGTTATCCAATCACTATTAGGTCAGGTCACAGCCTGACTGGCCTGACCCGTACTTTTGTTAAAGGGTTTTAATATATTTTTAACAATGATACCAGCAAAACATACACGATGACCGATTGAATTTTAAAAGTCCAATAGGTAATTTTAAAGTTAAAGTTTATATTAGATTTAGCTTCAAAATATGTAAGTATAACACATTTTGGGATCACGTTGGGTGAAGCGGAAACAAGATGATAGTGTTATAGATAGGTACACTTACGTAGTACGCAGCTATAGGGTTTGAAGTTTTGAACATGGAAGTTAGGTATATGCAAAAATACGATACAGCATATAAATATATAATATTAATGTACGCAACATTACGTTTGTTTTGTTTGGAGGAACTATTATGACACGTATACCTACTTGCATCCGTATTATATTATAATATATAGGAACACCTTTTACGGACAATAAATGTGATAATATAATATTTAATAATATATAAATCGTTTGTCCCCGAGTCCCTGTAGCGCACGCCAGCGACGCACTTCCTGTATACAATCGTAGGTATACGCGTGTGCATGTAAAATATTATACTATGAGTACGTGACAATCCGTTCTTGCGTGGGCGACGCTGATCTATATACGCATGTATATGTATACACAACCATGTGCAAACGGACGAGATATATTACGATCATGTATATATCTTTATGTTTATTATTATTCATATATATTTTATTTATTTTTTATTTTTTGTTACACGCGTGCGGTTTTCGCCTCGAGAGTTCTTCGAGTCGCAATAAAACATTTTTACATTACACACACACACACACACACACACAGGTATACGACGAGGAGAGTATAATATAATAATAATAATAATAATATTATACATACACGCATATAGTCCGTACCGCGGTCGACAGCGACAGTATATTATAATATATAGGTACCCAACTGAAGCTGCGTGCGCTCGAGTACTCGACCTTTTTTTCCCTCCTATCGCAGCGATTAGCACGTACCTATAATATAATATTATACGTCTTAGCGGATCGTCGGCGAATCACCTTGAGCGCCGGCCGTCCGACTGACACTGCAATAACATAATAATAATATATATCCTTCGCGTGCTCGGCACGCGCGTCACACACGTCCGTACATATATGTAGGTATATATTATGCGTAATGCATTTATATTATAATTATTATTATTATTATTATATATTAATAAAACATGTTAATCGATACATCTACACCGCCGATCCTCTCTCGACGCTTTATTTACCGCGCCCTAAACGTACCAATTGGACTATTATAATCTAATATTATATACCTATTGCAGGTTAGCTCTGCTGCGTGGCTTCTGCAACCGATTGTCATCTGCACTATAGGGTTCGTATGTTGTAGTGAGAATTTGATTTTTGTCTGATATTAATCTGAGTATTATACCCTTATGAATTTGCTATTGGTTAGTCATACAACGATATGGATACTAGGTATAGATAACATATTTTGGTCTATTGGTTTTCATAAGAGGATATAATATCGGATATAATAGCCCATACCAATCCAACAATGTAATTTTATGGTATTGATAGTATCATCTTTCAGCGATAATATCTTACTTATAGTGGAATCTCTCATGCCATATCGAAAATTACGTACGTAATTAACGTATAGGTAAAAGCAGCGTATAAAATATTGAATTCTTGTTAAAAATATATATATGTTTGTAAGGTGCGTATGAAGTTAAAGATACTAGAATAATTATTATAACACTTAATGGATGTTGCAGGAAGAATATATTATCATTTTTAAAGTTGTATTTTTTTAAGTGTCCTGCTAGATAATAGTTATACTGTCATAGGTAAACGAATAAAAAGATTATTACAAGATAATAAGCTCAATTCAATAATGCACAACTATAATATTTATAGCCTGTTCGAAAAAAAACAAAAGATAAAAATGAACACTTGCGATTCTTTATGAATAGTAAATTTATGTTTAGAACCACTAAAACATACTGGCCGAAAGCAGTAGTTCCCAACTGGGGGGAATTTAGATACTGCACGGGGGGAATATAGTGATGATGAAAAACGAACATTTTGTTGATAAAATAATTATGCCATTTTACTATCAATAAAATTGAAAAAAATATATTGATTTCACTCATAATATTTTATCATTACTTATAATATTTAATACTTGAGAAATATTTATATAACTGTAGACATTCAAAAATATACTATTAATCATTAAGTTGATTTATATTTTATTTTTAAAACTATGAAAAAAAAATATAAGTCATTAGTTGTACAATATAATATATAGTTATTTTCTATTTTGTATCACTAAAAGGTGTAACTCAATTAAAGGGAGGGTGGGCGTGTAAGTAATGTAGAAGATAAAACCAAATCAAAATTAGGGCTTAATTGTTAAACTTCCGACATGGCTGCATTGTGCGCGGGTTCGAATGGCTTGAGGACTGTGTTCGACTGAAAACATCTTGGGAAACAAATTGATATTGCAGTGACGTGAAATCTCCGCGAAAATCGTCTCGGGTCACGATTTTATGCTGCGCAACGTGCAAAATCCGAATGGCCGACGCACGTCAACAATACTATATCGCCATATATAGCTGTTAGAGTTATGTGCCGAGAAACGCGCGTGCAGTATAATATATAATGTATATATATAATACACACTATACACCGGCGGTGGTAGGCCGCGCTAAACGTACCTATACGAAAATGTAGAAAGTCCATATAATATACCAACGCCGGCCCGGAGATGTAAAAAAATAAATCCACGGGCGGGATTTAATAATACATAACATGACACTCTCGTACCGTCACCAGAGCGTTCGCGCGGAGCACGCCCCCGTGGCGAGGCGATTTCGATTAACGCGGCAGCGATGTGACGCCGCGAGATTTAATTTTGAAATCGGTCAAACTTGTCAAAATAATATCATAATATGTACTTATATATATATGTGTGTGTGTGTGTGTGTGTGTGTGTGTGTGTGTGTGTGTGTGTGTGTGTGCGCGCGTGTGTAAGTAATTTTTTCGCGGAGATAAAAATATTAAATAAAAAAAAAAACAGCAGAGTTCTCGCGTTGGTCAACCAACAGCGTCTGTAGCAGTTGAAGAAATCACGATTTTTTTTTTTTTTATTGAGTCGTGTCTGACAGATAACCGTAAAACCACCTGTGCGCGTTGTGTATAGTTACAATAATATGTACTACACCGCAATCTCACTGGAAATCTCGTTCGAAATCGTCAGGAATACGAATAATAATTATAACGTGACAAACTAATTTATCGACAAAAAAAAAAATCATAAAAATAGCGGTGCACTAAAAAAATACTTCATTAATCGTACCTACATAATGTCTGCAAGTAATAGAATACAGCTACAGTTGCAGTTTTGTAGTTTACAATAATATTATTAAATAACTACTTATGCGAAGTGTTTCTTAGACACTATATACCTACATTATAATATTATATGCATACAACCCTATGATAGTTATATTTATATTTCAGAGTAAATTATAAATCAGATCTATATTGGGTATGCAATATGCTAATATGCATAATATAATATATATTGCAGTATTTGAGCAAATACCAGAATTCGACTGCTGGTGCTACGCATTCGACACGTTTCTGATTACTTCCATTGATCGATTAATAATATGACATTTTTCTAATGACCGACGTCCAACAGCGTTGGTGTCTCAGAAATATACCATTGCTGCACTATGTGACGTCATTATTATATAATATAGTTTCAGTCATATCGCATTTTGCAACCTTTGCCATCTATACGAATATAATATTTACATGTCAAAATAATATATTATATTTTTATTTTTTAAACAGTGTTAAACTGAAACTATAAATCGCTGCAATTATAGCTAGTAACAATATTATGAAATGGAGATGTTTTAAAAAAAAAAATCTCAACCACTTTTCGGACATCCGAGCATCATCGCCGCTCCAAATCGTTAACATCATTCGCAAACACCGCGGTGGTGGCCAGGCCCACACAAATCTTGTTCTCTCTGCATTTAATCACGGTTATTAGTCTTGTATATCGGAGACCGCGTGTTTCAACTGATCTTCCTCGGGAGTCTATTAAAACTAATTTTTTTTAGTGTGTGCCATTACATGCACGACTCGTCTCACGCAACGAGTTTGCAGCGGACCCAGGCTTAATGTCAGCTAATAAAACGAAACAATATTCACACGTCTGCGGTTCAGTCAACGACCTCGGGGTAAAAAATAAAAAAAAAAAACCGTAATTTTTACCGAAAAAAAGAAACCATTACATTATTAATATATTATTATTATGTAAATTATATTATATATATATAGTTTTCCATTACTTCACTCGACGACATTCACCATCGTTTTCAACGAACAAAAACAACATTATATTATTCTACGCATTACGCACCAATATAATATTCGCATTGTCACATTCCATTATTGATATTATATTAAACGTTTTACTTTTCAGCTCCATACAATCGCAGAACGGTATACATGCGTCCACCTCGAACCGGTAATTTTTCAAGACCGTTTTATTTTTGTATCAAATGCAAATAAAAGTACTACGTCCATTACGTGCTATTATATCATTGCACATAGTGTCTTATTGTGATTTTTTATTGTTTTATTCATCCGACGTTGTTAATCTATTGATATATAATACTAAAACGAATTATTATGCGAACTGATTTTCGTACTACATCGATAGGATCATATTATTATTATAATCATAACAATACACGTTTCGAGTACCTTACAATAATATATATATATATATATATATAATCTGGTGGCACTTTGTACAGTAATGCTATTACACCACAGCTACCTACTATAGTGTTTGTTATAATATTATACACACAATAATATACGCGAACTGCTTTCGGTCCATTACTCTAATCGGCAATCTAAAACGACTCCGATATGTTTTATTTAATCGACAAATCTGTTTGTATTTCTTCCATCAGATACATAACCATTATAAACTCGTGACGTATACACGATGCTATATTTTTTGCCAACGTGCGCGAATGATTTTGCACAAACCAACACACTTTACATTAACAGACGTATAGAACTCTGGTATAAATAGGTATTTATTAAATTATTATTATCCGCCCGGAAAACCGTTTTAAGATATCAAAACTTGCCGTATAAAATTAAAATCGCTCGTAAAAAAAAATTAAAACTTTGACTCGATATAATATATTAACACCGTGCGGACATATATAGGTACGGATTTCAAAGCACATCAACACGTTATTTGTAAAGATAGATAGATATCTTTCCTCCACCCGTAATTATGTACCCAACCCGTAGGTACATATTGTATACGTTTATATTTTTATGAACTTCAAAACAGTTGTAAAGCTACAACGTCAATAATAAAAAATATAAAAATCCCAATATCAATTTTAAAACGTGCACCATCTTTGGATTGCATCGTAAAATCGCTACCACTTTTGAGCTACGTGTGCGTGTGTGATTATGAGCGTGATCCAACGATTACTCTAGAATAAGTTTATTATAATATATTTATATATACCTATGTATTATCAAGAGGAACGAAATTAAAATAATGTATACCTGTACCTGAAACATAATATTACTAAGATATTGAAAATAATAAATAAATCATCGGCAAACGTATCACATATTATAAATAATAATATTTTAAATGTATGTATAATCAAAGAGGGACATTAAAATTCAAAACATTCGACCGCATCGTCTGGTATATAGATACCTGTCTTTAGACAGATTTTTTTACTAATGGAAGACTCGGGTATTAGCATCTTCTAGCCTGTCATAAATATTAATATAAAATATATATTTTATTGTATACATTTTTATATAGCCTTATATAGTTGGTAATCAATCCACAATCTATAATTGAATAAATTAACCATATACGAATGTGTATTTATTAATTGTTTAAAAATACTACCTGTAATATTACAATCAGATAACGAAAACTTAACTACCTTATAATAGCAAAGAGTGTGAAAACATGTAAAAACAGATTGTGCATAACGACTTCAGCGTGCAATAATACTGCGTCGCTGTTATATTATATTATAATATTATATATCATTAAATTTTCGTTCAAACGGATAAACTTTTTTCCAATTGTCAGCTTGAAAATCAAACCAAGCTCTTTCCTTCTTATCGAAACAAAACGTGTTGCAGATTTTTTTTCCAACTCAAAAGAGCGGATCCGGCTAGCTTTAATTTTTAACGCATAGCATTACGTTATTGACATAAATGGCTGGTTTAGGAAACATCGAACCGAATATAACGCCTGTCCGGCGTAACCAATCACTCCAACGACGTAGACGACGACGACAGTCCGCATCTACCTATTTATGCCTATAATATTGTGCGTATACGATTTTTACACATATTGCACACACCATAATATCATATGATATTATACCTACATATATTTAGATCGGTATAATAATATTGCTTACTGCACGCTATAGATTGCAATATAATATTTACGTAATGATATTATATTGTAGGTAGATACGCGAACACGCTGCCGTACGACGTGCGGTGCGTAAAACGCGTGCAAGACGACCGTCGATAATTTTTTTTTTCGGTTTTTCGAAACGCCGTACGCCTATATTATATATACCTACTCGTAATATTATTATATTTTATTCACATAGTATACAAGACTCACGTCGGCGGACGGATCTAGCTGCTGCGGTCTGTGAAATTCGGTCCCGATGTAATATTATATTATATTTATGTGTTATTATCGTTATCATTATCGTCGGGGCGACCGTGTCAACTCCACAGCCGCCGCCGATTCGTCATACCCGCGTAACCGCCTTACCGCGCGGGTGCTAGCCGTCGTCGTTTTTTCCTCGTCGGTCGCGGTCCAGGACTCCAGGCCACGACATAGCTATACCCGCCTGTGCTACAATACAATAGCAGCTGGTATATAATAATATTGTGTACCCGATTTCGACACCGTCCGATTTCCGCGAGAGTAAAAGTGTTTGAAGAAAAAAAAAACTCTTTTATATATATATATATATATATATATATAGCTTGTAACAGTGTTGTGCATTATTTAGCAGATAGTATTGTACGTAGATAAAAATGATTTTAAGTATCTTTCAGTATCTATATCTATTTAAATAAAATGGATAACTGAGGAGGTAAAATATGATCATGGTGATTTTTTGTTATAAGACTTTCAATTTTTTTATCAAATAATTATAATTTTATGTGTATGAGGGTGTAATTTTCTAAGCTACTGCCTTTCATTGGCCACTTATTCGATTTTATTTTCGAGATCTTTCAAATCTTATTTGTTTTATTACCTGTCTTTGACTTTAGTTATTTCGTATGTTCTATACTGTTCATTCTCTGTTAACATCAATAGATAATCGTATTTTATACACACATATTTTAGTATTCATTATAGTGTGAAAATTGAAACTTTTATATTATATATGAATTAATTTACAGCAGAATGCAGAAACACTGTTTTACAATTTAAAATCATTAATTAACTACTATCTTATCTAGATAAAATTTCAACGAATTATCTGTTATCACTTATCATAATATATATATATCATATTTTGGTTTTCTTTGTACAAGACAATTTATAAATTATTTGTACTTGCTTCTGCAGTATACAGGTACCTACTCTAAAATTGGAACAAAACAGAGAAAATTAGCATAGCCCTACGCAAAAAATTAAGTTTAAAATCTCAGTTATCTCATAAACTCCCACTAAGAGTGAATCAACATTTTTCACTAAAATTATTGCTTGAAAATATTGATTCACCAGCGGTCCTCGATAAACATAAGCTTACGAGTTCCAATGATGACCCTACAAGATCCAGCAAGACCTTTCATATTCCAACTTCCCGTTAAAATGTTCTAATGAACAATAATACGAGAACTATAATATTATGCGATCTCCAAATGATATTAATGTTTATATTTAGCGTTACATATATAACTTTGTAATTGCCTACCATAATAAATTGGTATCCATCATATCACTTATTTTATTAATGTTAAAACGTATGCCTATCTTTATGCATATTTGGTATAAGCCAATATTGGCGTTTATATCTATAAATAAATAACCGTTAAAGTCTTGAATCCGTTATTCTATGTTTTAACAGAATGATGTATAGTTAAAGTATAATTTGCATTAAAATTAAATAAATTTAATTTTTTTTAGAAAATAACTAGTTATCTCATACAGTTATTCCAGATTGTGTCTTATTAAAGTATTTACATTGTCAATAAATTGAAGTAGATAAAAAATCATAAGTATTACTTGAAATAGAAATCATAAGCATGATATTATAAAATTAATGATAGTTCGGGCTGAGCAGGAAGATTTTAGTGGTCAATTCAATACACATTTTACCTTTGAATATAAATACTAGTATTTAAAATCAACGTTTTTATGGACGAATATTGTAAACTCAGTGATCTGTAAGCGGATAAAGCGACGGACTAATAAAACCAAACAAATAGTAAAAACATTTCAAAATTTAAAATTAAACACGTTTGTGATAAAATGTGACCAGTTATAGTTAACAAATACTTGTTATTATAAACATTTCTAAAAAATAATTAATTTGTAAGATAATGTCATCATGTTTAATTATTAAACACTTATACTTTTAATAGTTCTTATGATTATAAAAGTAAACACAATTATAATAAAAAATATATTATGTAAAATAATTGTAACAAACAGGAATAGGCACACATATTTTTTGTTGGTGCTTATTAGTATGCATTTAAAATTAATATAATTTAATATTTTTGAATTTCTAACATTATAATTATTATTATTTTTTCAATTATTTTTCGACACGCAATTTATGAATATTTGAACAAAAATTATTACATTTCAAATAAGCAAATGAATTACAAAAATATTGGTTTTATGAGTAACATACGTATATAATTTGAATTTTGTGATAATTATTGTAATTGGTCTTATTATACACGAGCTTGTATAATTGAGACACTTCAGCAGTGATAATAATTAAATAGTAATTCGAATCTAGTTATAGATTCTAATCTTTAGTTTTAGCAAATGGGACAAAATAATATATGGTTAGTGACCAATATTGTATGATTTCTAATAACTCATACACATTTGTCACAGGATTCATGGTAAAATTATATATATTGCACGCGGGATATAATGTACCTAATCAATATTAGAGTTTAAAAATGATAATTTTCACGATTCCCAAATTTTCTACTTTTTTGTAACATACCTAAACCTAGTTGAATACATTTTAATATAGTTCACCGTAACATTGTTATCATTATAAAACCGTATTACATCTGTTGTAGCTGTCACTCGGTTTTCGTTTGTTCGGTGCATTACCGGCCTCGGGATGTGACGTAAATCCTTCGCCACGCCGACGAACAATGTGCGCGCCCGACGTCCAATTAGGATGACCCAGATCGTTCGACGGCTGCGACGCTCTCTAGGAATACAATATTTTAGGTGTACCAGCATATAATATACAGGGTGATTCACCATTAGCATGCACAACCCCTCTATTTATCCTTTATAAATGAATTTATTCAAATTCTGATTTTTTTTTTGCCTTTAGTAAAGAGTGTCTTAGGATTCGGAGATGATACTCCTTGTTTTCAAGTATCCTAGGTACTATTTTTCAACTGTTTTCTTTTGTAGATAACAAATTTTAACTGTAACTGACAAAGTAGATAATTTCATTTTAATCGTGCATTGTTTTATCCTAATCGAAATTCGAACTAGAAGTTTTGTTATGTATAAAAAAGGGGGGGGGCTAAAATATTATAGAAACTAGTTTTAATCCATGAATATTATATTATTATTGAGTTTTACTATTATTATATAGTAAAATTGTTCGAGTAAACAGTTATATATACAATATTGCTGTAGTCCTTACTCCTTAGTGCATAAAATTTGATAATTCAAAAACTACTTTTTGGAATTATATATGAATTAACATTTTCAAAAAAATCCACGAACAATTAACAATTTACAGTAAAAACTAAAAGAGTTCTCAAAACACTCTTTAAATTATATATAAAGTTCAAGTGTTTAATAATGCCTAAAATCTGAGTTTTAAATGATACAAATGGAGTGAGCACATGCTTGGTGAATCACTCTGTATATTATAAGATTTTTTTTAAACGTTTACGGTTGAATAAGAATTTAATGAGAGCGGTCGTTACGAAATCGTATATATAATAATAATTAATATGACACTATAACATCCACTTTAATAATATATAATATGTGTAAAGAATTTGGAGCGAGTGTCTGCGACGACGTCGCAGTTGACAAATATGTTACATCCAATATGCATTATTCGACCGCAACCCAAAAATTAGACGTTCTTTTAAATACTTGCACAGCAGGTCGATTATATGGGTATCTACGAGTAGTATTGGAAGATTTCCTCATCCGGTGGTGGTTCTTTTAATAATACCGTCCACCTATACGCCTGATAAGATACGCTCGTCACGTCCGCGATGGTGAGCTGCAGTTCACGTAGACTTTATAGTAATAATAATATATTAATAGATATATATATTATACTGTACTCAGTTTATTGACTTTTATGATATTCGGCGCTCGTCTGACAAGTAGGTATACATGCTTACTTACTGATGTATTATACTTATCGATATGATATGTATGTATGATCACAATGAGTGTTAAAAGATTTTTTTCCTGCGTAGGTATATGTACAATGCGACCTCTGCATCGATATAGATGTGTGGGAGTTAGTCAGCTCAGAGAAAAGCCGTCCATGTACCGATTGATACCATAAGACGACTCTTAAATTCTTAAAACTATGAGAGAAGCAATATTCTATGAAGCGCTTCTATCGTATTTTCTGAGTGTTTATTGTTGCATGCCACGTAAAGAACGCAGAATGAGTCACGTTAAAAAGTGCAAAACATGCAAAAACTGAAAGTTGAAACTACAAAGTTATTAGGACATATAAGTAAAGAAAAAATTGAGTTTGATTCCAATATCAACTGTTTGACGGAAAAAAAAATATAAAATACAATTTTTAATATAAACAACTGTTCACTTTAGCTGGTTTTTAGACTCCGGCACACGGTATTCTAATGTAGATACTACGCGAATATAATATACCCACGCACCACCACAGCAACATAATATTATACCAATATAATAATATACCAACAGCTTTACAAAAATGGAATATACCTTGGATTTAAGGTATGATCCAGATTCCCACTAGCTGTCATCATCAGACTCCATCAATCCGTGGTATAGGACTGTGTAACAGTCTCTATACGGTCAACCCGTGTTCGGCTCTGCAGGGGACGTCATTAGATTATCTCGATCACGGCGATGACAATTATATAATATTGGAACATGCAATGGCGTAATTGTTGATTGCAAAGGAGGGGAGGTGCACTTGCCCCCTTAAATTGTTGCATGTGGACAACTTTTTCCTTGGTCAATAAGCTCGGAAATGTAATGGGTACAAAGATTCTCATAAGTTGTTGAAATTCATCTAAAATCATGAAAATTGCAAGATTTATATAATAACTTTTTTTTTTCCACGGTCAAAAAGCTTAAATTCAATTCAAGGTCCTTCATATACATTTTTCTTAAAACAGTTACAAAAAAAACTAAAAATACAAGTTACAATTTTTTCACACGCCGCATAAATTAATTTAACAATAGCGTTTTAGCGTTTACTATGATAATACATAAAATATTGGATAGGTATCAATTTAATATTTATTCAATGAAAATATAAATTTGTGATAAATCAATACAATTTACAGTATCTAATTACCTTTTTATATAAGCTTACATCCATTTACATTTACAACAATAATTTGAACATTTTACTAAGCTTTTTCAATATAAAAACATTCGGGATAAATTGTACATAATATCAATATGCGATAAATTGTTAAATTAGAAATTATTGTATCATACACACCAAACATTATATTTTATATTTAAAATCGTTTAATACTACCTATGTTTACGTACCTGTTCCATATTTTATTATGTATCGAAGTGTATAATTAAACTTATGATACATATTCCTGTATATAAAAATATTGAAAATAATAATATAAATTACCACTGCAGTGATATCACTAAAATGATATATTAAAATCGTACCTACATTCGAACATACCTATATTATATATTTATAACTCATGTATAAAATATACATAATATTATTATATTTAATATATTATGTGTACCTATTGGCTATTATAAATATAAAATATATTCGAATGCAGGTATACGATTTATTTAATTTAACGTTTTATATCATTGTGGTAATTTATATAATTATTTCGAAAATGTTTACATACCCCTACAAGAATATTTATCAAAAGCGTATCTTATACATAATAATATATTAATATACATTTTAATCATTTAAATATAAAAAACGTGATACAAATTATTATTTTAAAATTTCATCTCACATTTTGTACAATTATCTCATACATATTTAGGTACATCTACGACAGATCGTCATGACAATTTCAAAAATTATATTAATTGTAGATTGCACCTATACGGTGTATTAACTTTATAGCTGCAGCATCAACAACGGCACAACAACAATTGCTCGGAATTACGAGCTGAAGAATTTATTAGTACGTTTCCAAAATGGTCGGCGCCTAGGTTTGATACCGGGTTTGTGGTAACCACTTGGTCCGTCATTGCAGCGTCCGTATCCTGCAGGTCCACACGAGTGTTCGGGACCGCAACGTTGAGTTAGGTCGGGGTGTTCAACTCCACTGCGATTGTAGTGGCGGAAGGCACTTGAAATGCCGTGTCAGGTGTCATTAAAATAATATTTGGCATGGAAACATAGATTTTGGTCGGTGGACGACTTGTAGCGTAACATTTCAACATTTCGCATGACTCTTGGCCTTGTCCGAATCCTCGTCGTTCGATTTAATTGAAGACATTATATAGTATGAAAGTTATTTATTTAACTAGCTGGTTCCGTGCACTTATTGTTGCCCGTTAAATTTATATCAACTCTATTTTTCTATATTATGACTCAACTTTGTTCAATTTAATATTCGGCATATGGTGTTCAAAACCGTTCATCGATCATCTTGAAGCTCAAACTTGTGCAAACACCACTTTATAAAACATGAATTTTGGAAGATGCTTCCTTAGTGCACACTTACATAGACGGTACGAAGGTACCAATGAAAATTGCAAGCCTCAAACTATCATTATTTAGGCTCTACGTTGATCAGTCAGTGAGTCAGTCAGGCCGTTCAATTATATTATATTATAGCCATCCCGCCAGGCATTGCCCGTGAGAAATGCTTGTGATTATACGAGCAGTACATTTTCCGGTAGGCAACCACCTGCGGTAGTTTGCAGAGCTCTCGAGAGGCATACGTAATTACAAATATTTTATTAACATGTAGCTTATGATATGCATGTATAGGTTCTCGGGACAACGATCGAAAAATTGTCGTTAGGAATACCATTTTTACTAAGTTATATGGTTTTGACCAAATATAATATACCGGTCTAAAATTGTATTCAATCATCACACCAAAAGCAACCTTACAAAAATATATTATTATTTAGTTTATTTTCTTGCTGGACAGATAGCGCCACTATTGTATTTTGGACATCCAGATATCCTACTTTTCCGGTGGATTTTCTAAAATTGTCTTTCATATAAACCTTGACAATTACAAATACAACATAAGAAAAGTCAGCCAAATCGGTAAATGCGTTCTCAAGCGATGCCATGACAAAGGATTAGGGTCCATTTCTATAATTATAGATTATAATATTTTTAGTTCGTTACACAGACAATAATTCGTCAGAATAATCTTTAATAATAAATTGTGAGAATAAAGACGAATGGTACTTTGATACTGCCATTCCTATGGAAACTATATTTGTATATGGTTACTATGTCTGGAAAACATTTTAATTAAAATTATGCCAAACAAATAAATACGACAATTTACAGAGTGATTCACTATCATGCTAACCCCCATTTTTCCTTTAATAATGAATCTATTAAAATTTACATTACAATAATTGATAATCACTTGCACGCCTATTATAGCTTAATCGACATTCAATCTTTTTTTTAGAGTGAAATAATTCTATAACTGAATTTCCAAACTTATATCACTCATAATGTTATAATAATAAAGTTATATTTTTATTTTATGCTGTATAAAGTTTTCTAAGGTCAAACGGTATTATACCACAAGTCCACAAAGGATCTTGCTCGGGTTATCTATAATATGTATGGAACGGCGGGCTGGACAAACCATATTATAGCAACTAGCTGAGGCTTAGCACGAGCGTATATATAGGTGAAAGTCTGTACGACTATATGGCGCTGTTTTGCCGCCGCCGGAGAACTCTGTCTCTGGCACTCGCCGGGTCTGCGGTCTTCTGACCTAATTTTTGATAAGGAAACGACTTAAATAATTAAGTAGTTTTTCGAACTCTAAATAATTATCTATGCATCTATACATTATACTCCAAGGTGATCCATTTAGCCGGCTACAAAAATATTTTTAAGTCGATTTTTGGATTACTTGAAAACGAAAAATAAATCTTTTATATACCTGAACACAATTTTTACGAAAAAATCTTTTATACTTGCTTTTTGTCATGGCGCTTTATTTGGTTTTTTCATGGCTAATTTAAATTCCGTAATTGAAATTTGAATACGTAAGGCGTAGCTGAACTAACAAAATGTATATAATTATATAATATCATCAATTAAATAAATAGTTTTTTTCTTATCCGTGTTCATTTCCATTATTTTCAAAATGTAATTTAATCCTAATTTGCAAAAATTATGCCACTGCAGCTACTCTATATAATATATAAATAATACATAATATTAAACATGGTTCATGGACGATTTATTATAGATTGCGATAAAATATGTTGTTGTGTTTGTCGCTATTATTACGGTCATAATATTGTGCACACCATTTAGCAAATACTTGATTTCGTGAGTTAATTAACATTGACGGCGTACCTACCTATATATACGCGTTTAGTTCTCGTTTCCATTTAACATAATAATATATTCGTAGCTATATAATAATATCATATTATTACGGTCAAATAGCATTACCCTACGCCTACTTACGCTCTACGACTATTGATGTTCTCGATATTTTATATAGCCAACTAATTATAAAATCCGTTTGGAACAATTCCGCCAGATTGAGTGGTTGATACGGACACCCTATTAATGCGTGTGCGAAGACTAACCACTCACACCACACATATTACACGCATCGTCATATAAAATATAATAATAAATATCGTAGTATAACCGTAAAACAAGTATAGGTATATAAATATATGATAATAATATATAGATGATGATGTGTGTTTGTATAATAGCTTTTAAGAAAGTATCGATTTATTTCATCGGCACAGTTCTCTATATCTATTATAATATGACTATTATTACTATAAGCTATAAGGTCAATTTCGATGAAAAAATGTCCGGCACTACTTAATGTATTTTCGTTCAAACAGTATGTAGGTACGCCCACAAGAGAACCTTTTAATAGCACTTCACTCCCACGCGACTGTGTTATCATCGTCGTTATTCGAGTCAATTAAGTAGTTCTGTGTATCGGCACTCCTCCTCGTCGAGTATTCGTGGAAAAAGAAATCTGCAAGTCAACCGTCACTGACCGCGGAGATGTCTTAAGCCGAAACGAATAAATTAACAATGTTGTATGGCTGGATTGTTCCGTTTAAGGTGTTAATTATTTTAAAATATATACATAATAATTTAATGAGTGGTGCTGGGTAGTTACTGCAGGCGAGTGGTAAAGGAGACGTGCCTACGTTATTTGTTGTACTGTAACGAACATTTTCTTTTAAGTAACTATTATAATATGATAAAACATTTCAGAACTAATTTCAACATATATTTGACAAAATAAAAATTAATAACTATTGTGATGTTCTTGTATTCATAATTTCGACTACGCTCTTATAAAGACATCGGTCTTTTGATATCTATTATTGTTATCAAACAGCAGTGAAAGATGGTTTTTGAAATATATCCGTGTTTTTGGACTTTCTATTAATTCACCAGTCCATGTAGGTGCGTGATCCGTTATTATTACTATCAGTATTCGCTCTTATTATAAGGGCTCAATATAGTTAATAATAAATATGAATATAATTCATATAATAATATGTTATGTAATTTTAAATTGATTTTTAAAGAAACTAAACTCAATATTTTCATATTTTTTACGCGAGTTATGAATATAAACATTTGATTATTTCGAATAAAAAACTATCTGCGAAATCCAATGCTATATATTCATTTGATATTACGAAAATATGGTTTTATTACAGATAATTACGGTATATTTACATAGTAAACTGTATATTTAGGTACCTTATATATATTATGTACATCAACAAATATAAATAAACTAAGTATTTTTTTATTCAAAGTAGAAGTGCGTCTAATTGATTTGTTGAAGATTAAAACGGAATGCGTGACAATAATGTTATTGTGTGTAGCGCGCGCACAATAGTGTTCTCTAGTTATATATAATATATAAAAAAAAACAATATAATATTATTATCAATAAACTTAGATCATATTTTACTTTCTCTCAATTCGTGTATCAACCGCAACTCAAGTTCATTTCTGCGACTTATATATTGTAGGTACACGTTAAATATCATGTGCCAATTTATCTAGACCATAATAATACATCATCAATGGCACGAATTATCATATATAATTGTGTTGAACAGTAGTTGATGTAGGTATACAATAATAATATAGAAGAGAAGGCTGTTATTGTATAGAACATAATATTAGTCATTTTTCTCGAATGTCTTTGGAGCTGATCGAACGGACAGGCCATCCGAATACAAACGAATTAATGTTATAAGTATAATAATATATTGATCATTATAACAACGCCGAATATAATATAAAAATACAGATTACCCAATACCTGCAAGAACTGAATACCAATAATAACTATTATATTGATATTGACAAATCTCAATAAACATAATAATATTATGTATGTACTGGTATACTAGACACCATAATATCGTAATATAGTGTTTTTATGGACAAGTCGGGCTAGTTGTGTATACATCGTTTTTTGTTATGACGTTTCAGTGCGCGTTAGGTCGGACTTATTATTATTTATTTATTTATTTATTTTCCACCGCATGTGCCGTGATAATAATTCGAATAACGGGTCTCGAGAAGGATAATACTCGTCGTCGTAGTATGATGAAAAATAATACATCGAAACGTATTATAAAGACGATCTCGGAACCCCGTCTACTTATTATTCTTTTCGTACTCATATTATTCCGCAATCGGTTATTCGTCTGTTTTTCCACCGCTACGATTACGATATTATATATACTCCGGATAACGAGGACTAAATAATAACGTATGTCGTCGTACGCCGAAACGTGCATACCTGTACAACATTTTAACTGTCAGTAGTGTGTTCATTAACTGGAGTCGCGGACCACACACGCGATAGGTATGTCTCCGATCAAAAATTGTAATTCTCACAAAATCCACCGACCGCTCGACGATTCATTTTGATGTATTACGAATATCGACGGCGCGCGAAGCCCAAAGGTTTGGGCGGCAAAAAAAAATACCGATAATAATAATTATGCAATGTAATAATGATGTGTGTACGCGTGTGTTTTGATCCCCCTGCGTATATTATAATATATTCTCGTCCTATGGAAATTTATAGCAATATATGTAATAAATACGTTTAATGTGTTATGTGTACAGAACCGTGAGATACATGTACAATATCATTATTTAAAACGACTTTCAGGCACACTATTATTGTACCGGTATACACCACGCCCGGCGTTGCACTACACCCGTTTTATTAAAATGCATCAGCTCTTTGAATGCGATATACACGTGTTTTATGTATATGCCAGGTAGGTGCCTACTATAACGCATGTTTAATCTAGAAAAGTTCAATTGCTTGGGGGACAGTGTAACATACGTGCGAAAGACGGAATGATGTGAAAAATGTTATTAAGCGACGATCGCGCTTAAACAACAATGGATATGCTAATTATTTGCGTGTTATGCGCATTTATTTATTTATTGTGTCGCTTAATAGTACTTATACATACCATGTCCTGATGAACGTCTAAATACATATTATTATTATTATTATGTTACGCGCGTATTATTATGTATAAATTATATTAATATATTATATATATATGTGTATAAATATGTATATATTATGTATATAAATCATAATATCATTGAAAATAATTCGCACCTCTATATATTTTGTTTGACGCAAAACAGTTTCACGATACAAGTTTTACGCTTCATATTTTTTATCATATTTCCATAAATAGTAAAATTATTGTACAATAATATAGTATAATATTGTCGATTCGTATTTCGTATACAATATTAATGCTACATATATTAATGCTGCAGCACTTCGGAGGTTGGTACCGGTGTGACCTTTTCAAAAGTACAATATTATTACGTTTGTTTATCAACTCAATCAGTTTTCAGGTGATTTATTATTGGATATAATATTATAACACGTATAGGTACCTATATTAATTCAATATTTTGCCATTAAACGTTTGAGTATTGGTTTTTGCTTTAAGACGAAAGTGGAATATACGATAAAAAATATAGATAGGAAGTTAAAATTAACATTTTGAACCGTCATAATTAATGATATGTAATATAATTATATAAATTTCAAATAACGGACAATCCAACGTACAAGTTATAAAATTAATTTATTAACTATAATATTATTAAATTTATGTACGATATAAATGTTAATGTATAATATTTTATACTATAGCAATCGACAAAATGTGAAATTACTCTTTAGCCTTCGTTTACTCCATAGGTAGGTATGTAAACATGCCGTAAACCCAACGTGTCTGTATACAATATACATATACACATAAATATCAATAGATTAAAAAAAAATATAAAGCTGCGGTCGCTCCGCATACGTATAGCTGAGTACCTACACATTAAATACAATTTGTCAAAATTATAAGTTTTAAATAAAATCATTCGAGTCAGATAGTATAACATGTAGATTGTAGGTATAATGTGGATATATTATATTATTCGTTATAATATAGGGACATTTGGGGATAAATACGGTTTCAAATTATTCGTATACGAACGTTTCAAGTTTATAAACGAAGACGCTATATCACTTTAACGTGTAATTAATTACGAACGCACGTCATAATAATATTAATAATAATACCACGCAGTCTTTCGCCGTGTACGCAAATGTGATATTAATATATGATTAATGTTTTATAGACGATTCTCGCCATTAGAAGAGCTTAATTATTCTAAATTCGTAAGTACAAAAAAAAAAATACATAAATAAACCGTTCGTGATGGGATTTGCGCGGTAAGCGATGAGGTGCTGGAGGAAGACGAGCTGCAGGTCGGCATGGTGGCAGCAGCAGCATCAGCATGGGGCATTTACCTCGAATCTTTATATTATTATATTATATTATGTTATATACGATGAGACGTGATCGATGAACGATGATATATTCTGTGTGTATAAGTTCGCGAAAAAAACAGCGATGTACTGCCGTGCATAATATAATATAATAATATTATATAGGTAGGTAGGTATATAATATATATATATATTATAGTGAGTAAAAATCGTATACGGAGGCCATTAAAAATATTAATAGGTACCTGCTGCAGTCCTCGTTGTCGGAGCTGCTGTGATAATAAAGATATTATGTACGGGCGCGCGATAATGTCGAATAAAATAGTATAATTAAGAAACGCGTCGTGAAAAAAAACCGTTCTAAAACAAAACGAAAAAAACTTGGTAACTGCACCGTATAATATATAACGGCTACATTTGTATGCGTATTATATACCTACCTATGCGGCTTATACATGAAATAGTAGTGGATTCCGCGACGGTTGTACCAGCTGAAATACGACTATAATAGCCATATTATAGGTATACCTACACCGTACAGCTGTATGTTATCGGTAGGTCGTAAAACCAAATAATTACCGAACATTACACAATATCAGCTAACGTCGTATCGTAGGACCGTCTCCCGTTTGGTCTTCTGGTCATCGTGAGAAATGCGCTGCGACGCGTCCCGGAAAATAATAATAAGGACAACCTGCAGGAGCCTGATCGTAATGATATAATATAAATAATTAATATATAAGCATGATTGGCGTTCATCGCTGCCGTCTTAGGTTCAGGTTAATTTGTGTGTGTGTGAGTGTGTTTGGGTTTGTTCGGAATCAATTTTTTTTTGCCGGCCGACAAGAGAAGACACGGCGAAATCAGCGACCAGTGCGGTGGGAATTGGGACATACGCCAAAAACACGTCACCCGTTTTTCAAACGTAAACTAAACAAGTTTGTCAGATGAAATTTCGTACGCCGTCGCCTGCACTGGCTACACTATTGTACAGGAAGCTGCGTGCTTACGGGTTACGGTTATATAATATTATCTACCTATGTATACATATTTTGTATAAAAGAGACCGTTTTTTAATATAGGTATAAAAAAGTTTCTGTACCTCTATAAATTGACCGACGGGGTAGGGGAGGGGTTGAATTTTTTCAGGTGCTACATAAGGTTAATTTATTATTGCGAGTATCATATAATCATAACTATCATACACAGTTAATTATTTTTTTGGTGGCGGCGGTGGCTCTTAACCAAAACAAAAATTTTATATGGGAGCAGTGTAGGAGGACCATCCATAACCTAATAGGTACATATGTGAATATATGGCTTCTATAATGCTTTTGTGGCTTCCAATATTGACGATGGTAGTAATAAACACACAATCATTTTTTAAATTTTATATTAGTACTATAGGTGTATTACCCGGCGTTGCCCGGGAAAATAAATTGTGATTGTTCAACTCCTTTTGGGTGTAACTCATTATGGAAGCAATGTCTTTTAAAGTGTCAATGATATTAAATTTTAATTTATAACCATCCAGACAGGCGTATTGTAATATACGTGAGTGTGTAATTTAACCCTAAAGAATCAAATACCAAGTTTTTCGTTTTTACTTAATTCAACCATTCTAAAATCCCTTGAATAAAAAAATTAACCAAACATTAGTATGTATAAAGAAGAAAAAGAAAAAACTAAACAAAAGAAACAATGCAAATAATATACTATTATTATTTTAATCTGCAACCAATAGCAACCATACAATAAATACAATTTTTATTATTTAGTTTATTTTTTGCTGGACAGATGACACCATATTGTCATTTCATCATCACCACATATTCTTCTCAGAACTGCCACTTTATAGGACTAAATTTATGTCTAGGACACGCTCTGCGAAGTCCACTTTAATTTTAAAAAAATACGGTAAATGCATTCCCAAGTGATGCCATGACAAATGATTAGGGTACATTTTTATATTATAAAAGTTATAAATTATAAATATTATAAAGATTAAATCAATTAACTGTACTGATTAGAGATGACTGATGAGTGATGACTGAACAATTCTGAAAAGAAAAATTGTATTAGAACACTACTTGAAATATATCTCCTTTTCAAAGAATAGAACATGAAAGTTGAAATATTGAAAGCTTGTGCCAGATCACCGTTTTTATCATGAAGGCAATATCCATTCAGCTCGATTTTTCCACCTCGGACATGCAGAGGAAAACTTAAAAACTTTCATAAAAATATAAAATTATATTCGAAACTATATATATGCACCCTAAAAATATTTTTTTTTAAATGACAGGCCGGCATCACAATACTTACATTTTCTTATCCATTTGTTTTGTGGTTAGTAATACCCTGTAGTCTATACTATATAGTTTCGGAAATCCATCGCAAACACTGAAACACTATATCGAGATTATAAAGATAGATGTGGAACGTTTTGTAACTGTCGAGAGAACAACGAGCAAAAAAAGTAAAAATCGTCAGCGTCTTGTTAAAATCTCTACTTTGTTTTTGGGTAAACTGCAGCAGGTTTCCTAGAACGAAACATAAAATATATTGTAAACACAATTTTGCCACGTACATCATTCTTCACGTTAATTCGACTACCTCTCCTTGAATGACCTCTGCAGGATCCGCTACTGACTCATACAAGTATATTTGCCCTGCAACTAACCTATATATACACACATATATAGGTAGTAATGCGTACCTATGTAAATTACACCACTGCTGAGTACAATCAATTATTATAATTTTAACGACCATTATTACGCGTGTTTGACCGTGAAATCTAATTGGATTTTTAGTTTTTACACGAACACTTGTGTGCACGCCGTATTTATTATACAAATAACCACACGCGTGGTGATTATAGGCCTCAGCAAGTTCTAATTAATATCGTTTTACTTGACAAAAATCCTCTAGCAGTATGTTATTATACAACATTATATTAAATTCCACGTGGGGTTGTCGGGATTCGTGTTTTTTTTTGTTTTTGTTGCTTTAAACAGTTACTTACAAAGTTTAAACAATAAATAAACCCGTTTGAAGAAAACCGAAAACAAGTTATAAACACGTACCTATATATATAGGTTTATGTACCAACCACGAATAACCTCACGTTATCAGCTATAGGTATACATTTAACTGCCTGTATAATAGTATAATATACTCACGCACAATTTCGGCACAATTATCCACGTACTACAGGTGTATGATAAAGGTACACCTGTGACCTGTACACGCGAACCAAAGTCGAACGTTGTCTACATCTAATCATTATCCGACACGAATCGATGATATATATATACCTACACAGTCGATATAATATAATGACGTTTTAATTTAGCATTGGTTATTAAGTGTAGGGAGGTCGTCCTCGTCGGTACGTACATAATATACCGCGCGGCGGTAGTGGCGGTGTTTGGAATTTTATTTTTTTGCAAGCAAAAATATGCCAACAATGTTTGAAATACACACACGATGGTGCTGCGGTGTATCGTTTGTGGACGGAAATTATTTTTTGTAAAAAAACGGGATTGGAATTTTTTGTCTATACGTGCACGCAAAATATATTTAATGTATAAAACGCACGATGGACATATTTTATATATTTTATAATATAATATTATACGGGTAGCCTCCTGTAATGTACGTCGACGCTGCAGTATAAACCCATACTGCGACGGTTAGTAATACATAATATTATATTATGTATAATATTGTATATAATATAAAAACCGCACGTATATGTAAGTATTGTGTATAATAATATTATAAAGATAGATGCTGGTACTCATTATCATAGCCGACGGGTAATAGTCCGGAGCCCGAGAAAGCCTGGTAGCCAATCGAATTTTAGGTCAAAACCAGGGACTACTTTTTCATGCCACAAAATATATTACACGCACACACACATATTATATATTATACACTTCAATTTATTTATCCAGTTAACGATAATGGAGTATGTGCGCGGGAGGTTGTCGTGATGACAACATAATGTTATATTGTCTTTTCGTCGTAGTAAAAATAATCGTTCCTTTTATTATACCAACATAATAAAATATAGTATTTAGATATAATCTCTAGAGACTTCAACACCGCACTCGTTGCTCCAATTAAATTATGATTTTTTTTTTTTGTTAAATATATTTTCTCCATTATTATAACAGCTTAAAAATTATGAAGAATTCCATCCGGGGAAATCCTAATGAAATAATTATCGCTATTTTTTTTATTTTTTTTTTTGCTTCCTAATTTCTACTTGGAAAAATGTGATTGTGGATTCCTGATTCGTAATATGTTTTCATTTTTTTTTTTACAACAATTCTTTAAATTTGTCAAACGTCGTTCACATAGACGATGCCATTTTGAGCCGTGCACTTTCACTGCTGTGAACCAAATTCCGATAATAAAAACATGCATATCTGTACTAAAGCTTCATTTAATGATACTTGTCACTAATACTGTTCTTATTATATAATATTTAATATCTCCTTGAATACCCATTTTTTATATATATATTATATTATATCTCCTCGATGATAACAAACAACAATTTTCCCTTGCCATTAATTGTTGTTTCTTAAATTTTATCACCGACATAAATATGCGAGTGTGGCTCAGCCAGAATTTTTTCGTTGTCAGCAATATTCCTGGTACAGCAATTAGCAGTGAAAGAGTTAAGTTCACAATAATTAGGTTTTATGCTTTTATCTACATATAATTTATATATTTTATGCATTTATGTCGAATGACTTGTCCGTGATCGTATGTACAGTTGACAACCCATATTAGATCATACACATTTTCAAATAGATAAATTGCACTAACAGTGTTATAATTACCTACGACGATAATATTCGAATAGTGAATACCTAATGTATTGTTGGCAAGGCGAATATCTAGGAAATCACTTGGCTGTACAATGGTATATCGCGTGCACTTAGTCATTGAGTAGGTTACTGTAATGGACGTGTTAAATTTGAATTCAATGATAAATCAGTCTACCTATAAAAATATTTCTGAGCGGAGACAGTGTGTGTGTCAGCCTCTTTTTCTACGAATATTTTATAATTTATACAGAATAAGTAATTTATTTTTCTATTAAATACCTACCTGATAATACTGTACGTCTAAGCAATGATAAATCATTGCATTCGATAAACAATTCTGAGTGGAGAGAGTGAAGGTGCTTCAGTTCAATATAAGTATAACTACTAGTGCAGTGTATAGCTTTTTCCTCATATGCACATGTTTTAAAACTGAAATGAGAAAACCAAAAAATGACCTGTCAAAGTACGTACCATTTTCTGATGTTGATAACATTTCCCACCCATATACATTAATTAATACTGTACAATATTAAACCGTTCGTTCTGTTAAATAGTTTACAAAATATATAAAAAAAACTAAAAAAGGGCGGGTAAGTGTATGTCGCTCTGCTGTACAGTAGGTTACAAGTGAGTCACTGTAATGGATTGTGTTAGATTTTAATAATTTAATCCAATGATATAATATCATTGAATAAGAAAAACGATTCTGAGGGAAGACAGTCAGTCAGTCTATAATATCTTACTAAGTCTAAATGTATTTGATGATATTATTGTGAATAAAGTAATTAATTTTAGTATTATAGGCATTAGTATTTACTATAGTTGGTTAAATTCATTTTTCTCAAAAAAATTATATTTTAAAATGCCATTGCGTGTATATAAAATATAACAATATATTCTAAAAGTTTCATATACCAACAAATAATATTTTTAAATTATATCAAAATAACTAAAATCATTATTCTTGGTTTTTAAATATGAAATTTTGTCTAAATTTGAAATTAAAATGTCTGTAAAAAATAAATGTGTTGATATATTTTTTAGATTTTTTGGTTACAGTATGATTTATTTATGAGAATTTTTGTTTTAAATTTTCAACACTTAGTTATAAAACTGAACATTTTATAATTTTTTAATTACAATGATTTATAATTTTCGAGATTTGACAAATTTTGTCAAAATTCGAACTTTAAATGCTTATAAAAAAAAATCGTGCCTATGTATTTTTAAAATTTTTCAACTGATGTTGTAACAATATATAAGAAAGCTTGTATTAAATTTTCAGACTTTTTGGCCCACCAAATAAAAATTTTATTGACAATTATAAAAAAAAAAACTAAAAAAATTGAAAACTAAAAATGTCTGTAAACAGCTCAAAACAAATCAAAATATTTTAAAAATTGAATGGTGTATAGAAATAGCTTATATAAACATTCAGTGAAATTTTCATGCATCTACAATTATTTGTTTTTGAATTGCAACAAAATAAGAAAATCGCTACATGAGAAATCGAGTGAATATCGAATCTTGTACAAATTTGAACTTAAAATGCTCATAAAAATTTATTATGACTTGCTTATAAACTTTTTATTGATAAAATTAGGCAAACTTATGAGGAATCTTGTATTACATTTTCAAATCTTAGATTTAAAAAGAAAATTTTTATGAATTTCTAACTCAAAATAAATTGCACATTTTCGTCATTTTTACGTATTTTGTCAAAATTTGAACTTGATTACCTATAAAAAAAAATTGTGACTACGGATTTTTAATATTTTTCATCTGCCTTTGAAACTATATATTAGAAGCCTACTATTAAATTTTCAAGATTTTTTACCCAACAAATAAAATTTTATTGACATTTATAGAAAAAAAAACTAAAAAAATTGGAAACTGAAAATGTCCGTTAACAGCTCAAAATAAGTCAGAATATTTTGAAAATGATATGATGTGTAGAAAATGCTTATATAAATATTCGGTCAAAATTTCATGTCTCTACGGTCATTTCTTTTAGAGTTATACCAAAAACCAAAATCGATTTTGTCGAAAATTGGTTTTCCGTAAAAATTCCCGTTTTTCCCATAATTTTTCATTTGTTTTTCCAGGCGCTCATGAAAACTACTGGGAAATTTTGACTTTTGACCCCCCAAAGTACCAACTAGATTCACTTTCCTATCAGAAAAGGTACTATTGAAGAAAATCGAAGCATTTTTTCTGTCCTAAAACGTGATGACAGACACAAAAATAAAAAAAAATAAAAAAAAAAATAAAAAAAAAGGGCGGGTAAGTGTATGTCGCTCTGCTGTACAGTAGGTTACAAGTGAGTCCTGTAATGGATTGTGTTAGATTTTAATCCAATGATATAATATCATTGAATAAGAAAACGATTCTGAGCGAAGACGGTCAGTCAGTCTATAATATCTTACTAAGTCTAAATGTATTTGATGATATTATTGTGAATAAAGTAATTAATTTTAGTATTATAGGCATTAGTATTTACTATGGTTGGTTAAATTCATTTTTCTCAAAAAAATTATATTTTAAAATGCCATTGCGTGTATATAAAATATAACAATATATTCTAAAAGTTTCATATACCAACAAATAATATTTTTAAATTATATCAAAATAACTAAAATCATTATTCTTGGTTTAAATATGAAATTTTGTCTAAATTTGAAATTAAAATGTCTGTAAAAAATAAATATGTTGATATATTTTTTAGATTTTTTGGTTACAGTATGATTTATTTATGAGAATTTTTGTTTTAAATTTTCAACACTTAGTTATAAAAACTGAACATTTTATAATTTTTTAATTACAATGATTTATAATTTTCGAGATTTTGACAAATTTTGTCAAAATTCGAACTTTAAATGCTTATAAAAAAAATCGTGCCTATGTATTTTTAAAATTTTTCAACTGATGTTGTAACAATATATAAGAAAGCTTTATTCAAATTTTCAGACTTTTGGCCCACCAAATAAAATTTTATTGACAATTATAAAAAAAACTAAAAATAAAAAAAAAAACACACATCATTGTAAAACCAATACATTCATCGCTTCGCTCAGAATCTAAAAAATAAAAAAAAAAACACACATCATTGTAAAACCAATACATTCATCGCTTCGCTCAGAATCTAAAATGATTGATATGTATAATATTGTACATAGAGTAAAATAAAAAGGTACCTAATTGTAATTGTAGGTACGTTGTGTATAAATGAGTGGTAATTCAGGTAATAATAAAATATATAAAAATCAGGAATTTTAAAATGCATCGTCCAATTATTCATGACTATTATAGTCCATATTACTTATTCACATTTATGAGGTATACTACTGACGTGACCCGGTAAATTTATCAGGTAAATTCCAATAATTGAAATTGAAAGTGAGGAGTAGATTACGTTTACAGATTGTGCCATTTCAAGGTGCAGATCATCAAAATTAATATTTTGATGTGACGCAAATTACAAGTACTTACTATAACTGGTGCAATACCATCTCCCTATAAAATAAAATAGGTATTAGGTATAGTATTTGTTCAGAATTTTAGCGTTCCCGTGCGGTATTTTAGGTCTCGTCGCGCCCGCAGGTCACTGCAGCTGAGTGCAGCATTAGTAGCGGACACCACAATAAAATAACAAAAACAATAATAATAATAATAATTAATAATTACCTATGTTGTACTGCGGCGGCAGGGCGCGGGCGGCACCGTCAGTGGTGTGTGGCAATACGCGTGGAACACGATATCATAATATAGCTATAGTTTATATACGTCGTATCCAATGTAATATAAAATGATATACATTATTATTTTTTTACCATTATCAGCGTGTGACGAGAGTGCGCACGTTTGTGTATGCGTGTACTCGTGTGTCTGCGTGTAAGAGTAGGGGAATGTGCAGGCCAGTCTAATAAAACCACGCGCGCGCGTGTGTGTGCATGCGCTTTTTTTCCGTTTTATCGTAAGGTTCCTATCACAGTTTTTAGTCTGGTTTGCCCGCCCGTCCGAGCAGTTGTAGTTGTTGACTGTGTTTGTGTTTCGATTGACCGCCGCGCGGAACGAAAAAAGTACGTAAACAATATAATATATTTTTCTATATTCCAGTATTATGTAATAATAACTAATGTTATTTATTTTTTTCCACTCCATCCCCCCGCACTATGTATATAAACCGTAAAAATTAATATTATTATTTGTATAAAAAAATAGGCACAATTATTTATATAGTTGTTAAAACCACGGTACCTATTCGCTTGTAATATATTCATATAAAGTTAACTTATACTTACCTATACGGCTATACCTACCTACTCTATGTGTAAGAAGTATCGTCTGTGATCGGAAACTCATTCGAATATTATTATAATGTTATTATGGTGTCACTGTGCAAGTACGGAATTAGGTAGGTAGGTACCAAATATTATGATATGCGACTACGAAGACGTGATAGGTGAGCCGCACGACCCGCCGATCCGACGCGTTCGCGGTTATTAATCGTTATCATTATTCAAACAGCTCGCGTGTTGTAATAATATTATGCGAACGCCTGCTGTGGCCACACAGTGTTCGCGATTCAAAAATATTTTGTCATTTGGTATGCATTCGTTTGAGAATTTAGTTAAAGAAAAAGAAAATAATGCGTCTAGTTTTTGTTCTACAGGTAGGCGCACCAATAACCTGCTTATTTATGATGTGTACCTACTTGCGCACGCTGTTATTGTAACAGTCTATTTTGAATAGGTAATTCACATGGAAATTTGTGTCCCACATCACGTACCTACCACTGCTTAAGTACATAATAACAATATATGACGTATTAACGTACATTATTCCTAAGCTCACTGCTTTTGGCCGCACAAACAACATTTATGAACAGCGAACACAAACGACAAAGCGACAAAGCGGTCTCGTTAAATTATTAAATTTGACAATGCTCGATAAGTGATTTCAAATGTCATGCTAGACTCCTTCCGTCCAAGGAAGGTATTTGTATACAATCTTTATGGACGTGTAATATTGTTGGACCTTTTCAACTCATAATAAAATAACACCAATAGGTACATTATTTCATCTTAAAATCGATATATCGATATAATAATGTTACTTGCCTAATTCGGAATAATTTCCATATCTATCGGGCAGCTCGGTGTATTTGCTTTTTAAAAGATAAACGATTATTGCTCCTCCAATTTATCGTCCACAGAGATGCTCCGGTGATTAAAAATCAAAATTAGTCCCACTCCTATTATAATTGGTTATTGAATCATGTCCGATCGGCGATCAGTGTTATGATGGTTTTAAACGATTGACAATAGACAACAATAGTAAGGTACCCTAACTATAATGTTAACGACTATTTTAATAATGTTAACGATTTTATAATTATCATGTTACGGAATCGTGAAGAATCAATATTTCAAATGAAGCTATCGTGTTCATTAGTGATTTAGAAATTTCTAATGTTGAATACATTTCGGTAAACAGTCCAGTTATTTGTTGTATTGAATAATAACTATATTGTTATTACGTTTTTAATTTATAGTCATTATAATTTACTAGCAACAACATATTAATTATGTAACAGACAAAAACATGTGGGTATAATAATTATGACGATGATGTTTTCTCCATTTAAATGTTGTTTTAAAACCACAATAAAAAACTACGTAGGTTCGATACTAATAGACAGGTATATATATCTATTTAATCGTTTACCAGTGTAATCACACAAATGCCGTTCCTACCTAGTTTCTAAAATTAATATCTAATTAATAAATCGTTACATAATATTATATTGTATTATATAGGTTAGGATAGGTAATAATATGTATTACCTACACTATGTGTCTATGTACGATGATTGATAAACATATCGAGTTAAATATTTATTAATTAATTTTGTTAGATTTTATTTGCAGATGATAGCTATAATTTATAAATTATATTCAGTATCGCCATGTGGGTATCACTTCACGTTTTAGTGGACTGTATAAAACGAAATTACCCTATTGTTTGTACTTATCGTTAAAAAATAACAGCAAGCGTAGTTCTCGTATTTATTTGAGATAACCCGATTAGGCAACAAACCTATCACTATATAGGATTATAACTACTAAGCTTTTAGAGTATAATATAATTTATAATAAACGTTTGAGATAAGGATGAAATAGATATTATTTAAATTCATATAATTATTCAAAACTCAACGACTAAGATTATATAGTAAATTATGCTTTTCATAATTTAGAAGTGCCTGTATAGACAATAGTCCTATTACATAATATAATTGAAATCAATGTCACATAATATGTGTATTGCGTATCATCCCATGATATAGATTAATGAACATACTAATTTCTAAAGGCTGATAAAACCATATTTTATACCTATGAGTTAGAAGAGCTGTCAAACTTGAAAACCAAGTTTCATATAGTTAAAAATACTTAAAATTGTGTTACTATGATTTTTGGGGCGCAACTGCTGGAATTAGAATGCGTATATTCTTGTGGTGGGCAGTGGGCTTATAAAAATAGCTATAAGTACCTTGTGGGTACAATATTATTCTATTCTGTGGGGGGTTTGTGAAAAACGATAAGAAGCGAGTAGAAGATATTATAGTATATACACAGTTTAGTTATAGTTAAGTATAGTTTAGTTACAGTTAGTTAAGTATAGTTTAGTTACAGTTAGTTAAGTATACTTAAACTATAAAACGTTTTCTCTTCACTCATTCTATGGGGTGGGTGATTCTATTTTATGAAAGAACGCTCATTATTTCAAAAACTATTAACGTTATGAAAAATATGTTCTTTACTCAATTTTAAGTCGTTACAAAAAAATATTTTTTAAAACTAATATAATTTTTACTATTTTTTTAGTTATCGTTTATTAAGTTTTACATTTTTTAAAGTCAACATACATATTTTTATTCCGTAATCCAGAGTAACAAATGTTTTTATGTACCTACTTCAATGTATGTATAAAAATAGAATTTTGGGTGAATATTTTATCAAATAAGTATTTAAAGTTTAGACGAGCGGTAAGAGTTGCAAAGGGGTATCCTTCCTTAAGTACACCTTTAAATGCTCATAATTATGTGAATTTTTAATAAAAATTGATTTTTATACATCGAAGTACTCCAAATAATATTCTGCTTAGGAATATGTAATTCAAAATGTGTATTGTTGCTCAAAAAATTAAGACTTAAAATATTAGGACATTAGTTATAGGTACCTAACAATAAAAAAGAATTATATAAATATTTTTTTGAAATGACTTAGTAATGTAAAAAAATTAATATTTTTTCAAAAATATTAATAACTTTGGAAATGATGAATATTATAAACGTTAATAATCACCAGGTACATGAATATTATGTATATTATGCACGTATAGTAATTAAAGTGGTCTATTAATTATTGTCACATAAATTTGAACAAAATGTTAAGATGAAAATCGTCACTATATTGGTGTTTAGCTCTATTATACTAACGTTAATACATTTTTAACCTTGATCAACTTTTTGCGTTGTAAATCACCACTTGCATATATTTAACAGCTAACACTTGAGAAAATAACCGATAAAAAAATTACCTCGTCAACATCAATAGATACAACTTCGTGTGTGTAGAAGTGCATCATATTTAGAACTATTTTATAACCAATTTAAAATTAAATTATAACTCTTGTAATCATTGGCGTAATTAAGCCTGGGCCTCCCAGACAGGTACATTCAAGTTGGTGGCTAGTTCTTTTAACACATAAAAAATAAAAATAAAAATAAAACGAGAAATACAATGTTATTGTTTTAAATAAATTTATAAGTAGTAAAACAATGATAATATTATTAACTTCTTGCACCAGACCCTTATATTTTTCTAGCATCAATATATTTAAGGATTTAATTTTTTGTTGTTAAGGCTTAAGGCCTAAGGGGTCTCCAAGACAAAACTTCATTTAATTCATAGAGCCACCAAATTCCATGATACGCCACTACCTGCTATACTAGTTTGCTCGGAATTTAAAATATTATATTAAATTAAGAAAAAAAAAAACAGTTTTTAAAAATTTCACGACAGATAAAAATTATTTCATATACGTTTTTACCTATATGTGAACCTTCATTCAATACATTTTAATAGTTTGATATATATATATATAATTGACTGTGTTTATTTATTCCGATATTTATCATCATTATAATATCGTATCATATAATTATATATTTATATATCAAAACAATATTATTATGTATTTCCTGGAGTCTCTAAACTTTAATTATTTTAAGAAATAATTTACTTTCGTTCTCACTTTTATAAAAAGAATGTCCCAAAATGAAACGAAATAAAAAAAACCACACGGAAAATATCCATAGTTCACTTTAGTGAAAATATGATTTTATTGGATATATATACTATATAGTATAAAATTATAATTCAATGCACTTAAACATCTTAAACAAAATATATACCTATATTTTTTTAATGACAGGTATTCACGCGTTGCGCCGGAGGTATACCACATCAAACCAATTTTCTTAAGAGGATATGATACCAATTATTGGTCGTCTTTGTCTATCATAAACCATATTTTATGTTCCACCACCAATCAATATTCAATAATATTAAATTAAATTAAAAATAAATTGACCTATTTCTAAGTTTAAAGATTATTGAATTGCGTGGGTTTTCAAATCGAATTTTAGTGAAATTGTATGTTCCAAAAAAAATGTACTTATACATTTTAAAGTGAATATTTGCATTTGTTATTACCATTATTACGTATTGGTTTTAAAACCACAATGTTTAATTGCACATAATATTATACCTATTTTACTTTAAAACTATAAACTCTGATTATATAAATAAAAATTAAATAAAAACTTTTTTTAATATATTTTCTCGAGTTTCATTAGTCATTACTTTTCAATGTGACGGGCCAAAATATATTTTTTTTTATTTAATAAAAATGTAATAGGTACAATTAATAATTATATTACTTACTATAGATTGGCAATAACTAGAAATGGTTTAAAACATAAGTTGTACACAACCTAGACATACTCTATTTTGTTTTTATCGAATACCTATATTTGTCTACAGAACTCACCTTTTAATTATTGTTTATATTAATATTTAATATAATATCTACCTCTATATGATTTAGATTCAAAATGTCAATAGTAAAAACAGAAACAACCGAAGCACTGATAGAAAGAGGGTTTGAATTTTTCGCAAAACATTTTCCAGATGGTGAAAAACCTGATAAATTGGGCATTGGACCTGGACGAGTAAATTTAATTGGAGAACACACAGATTATAATGACGGATTCGTGTTACCCATGGTGAGTAAATCATTTATGATTTATATTTTATATAAAATTAAGAAATTCAATAATATTTAGATAAGATACTAGAGATTGATTTACAATTTAATAAGTTGTAGAAAAATGATGTAAAAAGAATATTGAATAAATTAGCAAAAAAAAAATCTTTACATTTGGGTATATTCAATAGTCATTACTCGTAAACACGAGTGCACTCGTTTTGAATTTTGATAGTCAAATTTATATTTTGTAATTTTCTTAGAGATGGACAAATGGGGGATATTAACAATATATAAATTCAATTTTTGTTTTTTTTTTCAATGTACTTGTTTTAGATTTAAATGCCCGTTAGTTGATTCATAAGTAACACCTGCATGTGTTGTCTCCGTCTTACAAATGTACAACATAGCAAAATCAGTTTTTCGCTGGACAATTTTATTCCCTTTGTATTTTTAGTAGAATTATTAAAATTACACAACGCATATAGGTGTCGTAGAGTTTTATTATTTCGATAGCATAAATACATATCTGTTTGGGAACATTAGATTTTTTCATTTAATTATTAAAAATTTTTGGTTGGTGCTATTAAAATAATGAAAAAACTACGACACAGATAAAGTTCTTCCCTATGCGTTGAGGAATTTTGGTATTTCTGCTGTAAATGCAGGGGGAGTAAAATTGTCCCGCGCAAAATAGTTTTTTCTATGTTGTACATTTGTAAGTCACCTACCTGTGACCTGTGAAACCTGTACGCTTGTACAACTGAATGATGAATGCACAAACTTTGTTCATAATATATAGGTACAGATCTTTCATTATTTTTATGATTGGTCGATACTTCATGTTAAATTTTAATTTCTATTAATACAATTGTTGTGTGTATTTCGTTAGGTTAGGTCTTGGTGGTTGAATTCCCCCCCCCCCGCCCGCAAAAAATAAAATAAAAACAAAATCATTATCAACTCCAATAATAGAAAATAAATTAAAAAATAACATATCGAGACAATTCAACCAAAAATTCACACAAAAACCAATTACTGGAAGTCTTTCAAATGACTTCAATATAGATGATATTTTTATAACAAATGACCGAGATCATCAGACATTCTCACCAAACATAATAATTTGAATTATCTTTTTTTTAATTTTGAAGCAAGTTATGTGCATATTAAAATTATACATCACTTATTTAAATTGTTTGTTTTTAAATCGTAAAATGCTCATAACTTTTTTCAAAGTTGAAGTATTAAAAAAAGCGTACACTGACCCCCAGATATTGTCTTTATATTACTGTCTCTTACCTTTAAATTTGATAATATACACTATTATAAACGAATAATTTGCTACGCTTTGCGTATAATTATTGTTAAGACGATGATTTTTTTGAAAGTCACAGTTGATATGTCCAAATTTAAGTTTATGAGTCATTATCTAAAGATAATACCCCTTAAAATAATTTAACAATAATATAAATAAAAATTAATTTAATAATCTATAGTTCTAGTAGATTCTTAATAATATAATAATGATAAAAGTAATAAATAATAATTAGAATTTTATTCGGACAATTTTGATCAATTATTAAATGTTAATATATTAATTACTTGTCATAGTTTATTTTAATGTCATCATATATAGCCACTGTATCTTTCATACTTATTACTCATTGGTTAAATAAGATAAGATTGCTAAACTAACTCTTCGAATTTCAATTTAAATATATCGACATTTTCATAAAAGGAATTGGCTTATTATTTTACAGAAAAAAAGGATGACTCTTATTTTGTGAACATAAAAATTCGAAAAATAGGAATTCGAATAAATTCATTATTAAAAGAAAAAATGGGGGCGGGGGGTGAGCAATGTTTAGAGTAATATTGCCCTGTATTGGTTTAGATTTAAGTTAAGTGTCACTGAAAACGTATTTATTGACTCGTGGGGTTAGCTATTTTGTTTATTTGGAATAATTTATATAATATATTACCCTGTATTTAAAATTATATATTTTATATACGGACTCGTTGGCGCACCTAGGGGGAGGGGGTGCAAAAGAGTGTTTAAGACCTGCAATATCTATGAATAAAAAGGATATTATAACATATATTTTTTGTTTTTATCATTAATACGAAGTGTGTTAAAATGTTTATAAAAAAGTTTTGAAGTATTGATTATGGTAGATATATAACTTGTAAGATAATGTAATGTTGGTAATAGGAGGTGTGGGGGAATGCCCTCCAATGCTCTGTGAGGCATTTAAAATTGTAGCACCCCATGTTTTAGATGTCTAGTTGCGCCTATATATACGGTTGGTCATGTTATAATATTATGAATCAAAAAATAATTAAAATAACTTTGAAGTTTTAGTGGACATAAATTTATCAACAATAAGATATTTTCGATCGCTTTAAAGTTTAAATTTATGAATTGGTAAATATTTAAACGGTCATTTCCAATTTTGAGTTGGTACATCGTTTTTATATCATATAAAATGTATGTAAAATTCGCACATTTTATTGCTGTCAGTATATAGTCAGTACCTGTATAAACCGTAATGCCTATTCTCATTCATTATTCATTCTTATAGAGTTCGTATTTTTTTTTTCATTTTCTATCGTATTCATCATGAATAATTAATGAAAAGCATCATGACCAAGTATAAACTTGGTTAAAGTAATCGTGCATTTATTGGAAGCTTACTTTTTAGTTTATTAATTTAGTTTAACATTTGTTTATTGTACCTAATTAAAGAGCGTATGTAGACCTGAACTTCTACTATATATGTTTATTATATAATAGGTTATATATAGTTATTTATTGTGTGTATGAATTATTACTATTCATTTTTTTCCATCAGTATGTATTAAATAATGATTTCTAAAAGTTTTATCAAACTAAATTAAATTTCCAAAAAAATGTTTTAAATGCATTTCCGTAATACATTTTTTAACGTTCACTGGCATAACCAATTGTATACTTAATGGTTTTCTAACTATCAATTTTTTTTGTCCAAGTAGACATTATATTACTTTTTAATTAAATTTTATTTTTATTTTACACAAAAATTAAACTTGAATATTTCAATGCACGCACTTTAAAATAATACTTTAGACGCATATTATAATATGATATAATATAAATGATATAGATCAACATAGGTACATCAATATATATTACATTATATATTCAAGATAATATTGAATACTTCACGGAACACTAACGTATGGCTATTTATATTTGAACATCGACTACCTGTGAATACCTTTTGAGTAGATATACATATACGACATAAACAATTTATGGATATTTACAGATAAATGCCATTTAAATTATTTAAAAATTCATACTCTTATAAAAATTAAATCAATGTACAGCTAACAATATTACTAATTAATACATTTATATTTTATTCAAATACGTTCAAAAAAATATTATGTAGGTAACTACTTTGGTGTTTTCAATTAAAATATTAGTGATTAATAAAAATATTGTATCACATAATTGGTAGTTTTGAAAAATACCGCTATAAATTAGATTGTATTAAATTAATAAATTGTCATGTACTGCATTAATTGACTTTAAATATAGTTCAAATAATTTGTAATATGTATCGTTAGTCGTAACCATAGCAGTGGTACAACATATACATACAATATATTATTAGTGTGTACTTACTAATTAGGTTGCCCTATCTTCGTATTTAAAACGATGACATCATTGGATTAAATGTATTATTATTTAAAATGCATTATCATCCATCGTAATTTATCTTATTTTTTTTTTGCTTTTGCAATGCAGATGATACACAATTGAGTATTATATTTATAACACACATGTATATGTATAATTGTATATATTATATGCTATTAATTCATAATTGTATTATCATTGAATAACTTTGAGTAAATTGTTTTAACCTAACCTAAAGCTCTTCCTCAATCGCTTAATCAGAAGTTTAGTTAGGCTTTTTAAAAACATAATTATTAATAGAAAACCTTTCACCCCGATAACTTGTGTAGATATTTTATACAGCACAACTACGTCAATAAACAATGATACAAATCACAAAAATATAGTTGTTTTTAGTTTTTTTCTTATTGTTGAATTATTATAATGCAATAAATAAATGTATTTGTAAATTATTATTTCAATGTATCATAAAGAATAAATGAAAACTTAGTGAATGCAAAAAAATTAGATGGTTTTAATTCTAATTCTTTAGTTATTACTAATTAATTAATTAAAATATTAAGAGATCTTAAATCAAAATAATGTTATTTTCAGAATAATTCACCAAGCATGCTGGCTTACACCCATTTTTTCCTTTAGTAATGAAGTTATTGAAATTCTGATTTTCGGTATTTTTAAGTTTAAAGACCATATTATAAATACTTAGATTTATATGTAATTTAAGGATTATTCTGTATAGATACAAATATCATAAGAACCACCTTTTTTTACTGTAAATTAATAAGCGGATTATTAAATTTTAGATTCTGAGCTGAGCGATGAATGTATTGATTTTACAATGATGTGTGTGTTTTTTTTTTTATTATTTTTTTTTTATTTTTATTTTTTGTACCTGAGGACACCTTTTAGAGCAGTAAAAATGCTTCGATTTTCTTCAAGAGTACCTTTTCTGATAGGAAAGTGAATCTAGTTGGTCCTTTGGGGGGTCAAAAGTTAAAATTTCCCAGTAGTTTTCATGAGCGCCGTGAAAAACAAATGAAAAATTAAGGAAAAAACGGGAATTTTTATGGAAAACCAATTTTCAACAAAATTGATTTTGGTTTTTGGTATAACTCTAAAAGAAATGACCGTAGACACATGAAATTTTGACCGAATGTTTATATAAGCATTTTCTACACACCTAGCATTTTCAAAATATTCTGACTTATTTTGAGCTGTTAACGGACATTTTCAGTTTCCAATTTTTTTAGTTTTTTTTTCTATAAATGTCAATAAAATTTTATTTGTTGGGTAAAAAATCTTGAAAATTTAATAGTAGGCTTCTAATATATAGTTTTAAAGGCAGATGAAAAATATTAAAAATCAGTAGTCACAGTTTTTTTATAGGTAATCAAAGTTCAAATTTTGACAAAATACGTAAAAATGACGAAAATGTGCAATTTATTTTGAGTTAGAAATTCATAAAAATTTTTCTTTTTTAAATCTAAGGTTTGAAAATGTAATACAAGATTCCTCATAAGTTTGCCTAATTTTATCAATAAAAAAAAGTTTATAAGCAAGTCATAATAAATTTTTATGAGCATTTTAAGTTTAAATTTGTACAAGATTAGATATTCACTCGATTTCTCATGTAGCGATTTTCTTATTTTGTTGCAATTCAAAAACGAAATAACTGTAGATGCATGAAAATTTCACTGAATGTTTATATAAGCATTTTCTATACACCATCTAATTTTGAATATATTTTGAATCTTTTTGAGCTGTTTACGGACATTTTCAGTTTTCAATTTTTTTAGTTTTTTTTCAATAAATATCAATTAAGTTTTATCTGTTGGGCCAAAAAGTGTAAACATTTAGTACAAGGCTCCTGATATATTAATACAATATCAATTGAAAAATATTAAAAATACATAGGCACACATTTTTTTTATAAGCATTTAAAGTTCGAATTTTGACAAAATTCATCAAAATCTCGAAAATTATCAATCATTGTAATTAAACAAATATAAAATGGTCAGTTTTTATAACTAAGGATTGTAAATTTAAAATAAAGATTCTAATAAATAGTACATACTGTAAACAAAAAATCTAAAAAATATATAAACACAGTTATTTTTTACAGACATTTTAAGTTCAAATTTGGACGAAATTACATATTAAATTTTAACGAGTAAAAGTATATATTATAATATTTTTCAAGCATCACTGATAATTTTAGGTTAATAATTAAATAATATGAATAATATTAATTCAACTTAGCAGCTACCGTAAAATAACAATATCAATATAATTTAAAATATCCTAGACTGACATACCGTCTCCGCTCAGAATCGTTTTTCGTATACAATGATATTATATCATTGAATTCAAATTTAATACCATCCATTATAGTACAGTGATCTACTTGTAGCCTATTGTACAGCGGAGCGACATCCACTTGACCCCCCTTTTTTTAATGTTAGTGCCCATAAACCGAAATTCAAACTAGTAGTTTGAGTTATTCAAACCTATGAACTGATTGGAAAATAACAGTTATAAATAATTAAATAATCATTTTATGTCTAGTATATTAAGTAGGAAATATATAGATTATAGACTGACTAGTATTTACTTAGTAGTTTTTTTTTGGTATATGATTTAACATTATTATCATAAGGATTATTAATATGAGAAAAAATTAGCTGCTCAACAATTTATAGTAAAACAGTTCCTATCGTTATAGGACGCTCCTTATACAGTGACAAACGTTTAACATGTAAAAATCAAAGTAGGTATGTGAAAAAATGGCTTTTAAATATATTTAAATTGTTAGTAATTCCAAAAATTGGTATTATTAAAATTTAATGTATAAAAAGGGAGTAAGCATACTTGGTAATCCTGTATATTTACTAGAAAGTTCACGCAATTTAAAAATAAAACTTAAAATATAAAATATTATAGTTTGATCATAGAAGATAAAAAATAATTACCATTTTAAATTGATACGTCCCTGTATTCAAAAACTATTTAAATAACTGTAGGTAGATATTAAAGGATTATAACTTCTATAGTCTTAATAAATTGTCAATTTCAGTTGTTCAGTTGTATAGAATAACGATTTTGCTTAAAAATTAATGTCTTCCACAATTTTTTTTGTTTTTCCCGATTGTTTGAAAAGTAATTTTTTACTTTTGACTTTTGAAATTACAAAATAATTCCAATTTGTTACCAACCTCTCTCCCTCCCAAAAATGATGATTGAAGTACTTCTATAATACCGAAAGGATTACTAACCCATACAAAAAATTTAAAAAAAACATATTTTGCCCCACTCATATTTTAAAATAAAACTATTAATTACCAACTATATAGTCATATATTATAGTTACTCATAATTAGTGTAATGATTATTAGACTTTTATCAACAGAGTGAAATATAATGAACCTAACCATATATAGACGGAGATAAGCTGATAACAAAAATGTTGAAAGTTCCACATTTACTAGAAATTCTATTGAATATGCTAAGGCTAACTATAGTTTTAACACCTAATTATGTTTAGTTATATATTATCATAATGACACACGATTTAAACGAGCATTTAGCAAGTAACTGTTTTTTTTTACTATTTATTTTTGTAAGTGTTGAATATTGAACTTTGTTTAAAATGCTGACCACTTGTTTACTTTACTTTTCTCCATTTTTCGGATAAAAAAAGTATTTTTTTAAGTAGATGCTGATAAAAAACGTTGCCCTCTATATTTATATAAATAATTTATTTAGAATTCTTATAAAAAAAAGTATGTATGTGCATTACGAAAAAAAATGGTAACAGGAATGATAAATATTGTATCATATATTATTATTTATGATGCTGAGTGTCCGCACACTGTTAAACTACTACCTATACCTACATACTATATTCCATTATTAAACTATCCGGAAACTAGTCTATAAACGTCGCCGGACGAAGGAAATAAACTTGATTACAGTCATTATAATATAAACCAATTGTATTGTAACGGTTTTAATTGAAAATTCCTTTTAATACTTCCTATATAATATACAACCCGCTGCTTTAATTTAAATTTGTTGATATGCTCGTCAATTTTGTGTTGTCTGGAATTACTTGCATTCCCAACATAAATGTTTTTACCTGCTAATATGTAAATTAGGTATGAGTTTATGAAATCGTTTTCACGATTTATTGTGTAAATTTGTGTAGTACTAATAATATTATTTTATATTTATATTTATAGGCATTACCCATGGTGACAATTATGTTGGGACGAGCCAACAATAGTGACACTTGTCGCGTAGTTACTGCATGTAACGATTTCGAGGAAATCGAGGACTCGAATAAAACCGAATTTAAAATTCCTACCGTCAAACCGCTGTACGTGGGCACACCTAAATGGGCCAACTACGTCAAAGGAGTGATCGCATGCTTCCAAAGTGCGTACCCATAGGCACGTACTGTTTATTTGAATAAGTATAATACGTTGTTTAATTAGTTTGGTCATTTACAAACAATGCGTCGATGATAGATAAATTAGAGACCATTATAGACTAAACAGTAAACACTCACTAGTTTTTTTTGTGCTTTTTCTCTAAAAATTGATAGTTATGCACGAAATATTATATACTGATGCCATTTGTCGGTATATAATGTAATATATTAAGACGTTTACTGCATACATTAAAATATTATATTGACAAAACGTATAGAACTTAGTAATATAGTACCTATTTAATTGTTCCTTGTCGGCAATTTTTTCACCGTGGCAAACACACTGCTTTTGACCTATAATACTGTAGGTATTGCCTTTACAATCTAAAAAAAAAATTTTAACTTTCGGTGTTTTAAAGAAAAATTATTCATAGTCTCTGACCAAAATGTGTACCTGCACGCTTTCTACTATAGAGTAAAAAAACTTGCGTAAATAATACATTTTTATGTTAAAGTAAAACAACTAACAATTATATACTTTCAACTTTAAAATGTTAAAATATATAATATATATAAATAAATAGCCATATATTCAATTTGTTTCTAATTATTTTATGAAATCGTTTACTATTATAACTGAAAATTAAGTTGAAACAAAAAAATTCAAAAGATTTTTCACGATACATATTTTTGTGTGACGCACAAATTGACCGTCAGAGACTGCCAGGTTAGTTTGACATGGTAAATTTTAATTTTTGAATGGAGTTTAATTATTGCCGTTCGAACAATGTATTTAACGTGGTAAAGAAAAATGTACAGTGAAGGAACAATTACATAATACTGTATGGCGTAGGAACGAAACGTATGCACCATTTAATAATGCACTTTCTCAAATTCTGAATTTAGGAATTTTTAAGTATAATTTAAAATGCATTGATTTTTATATTCCAATGAAGGAGTTTGAAATTATTAATGTTAATAGATTATATCTGTTAGTTACCTATTATAATTTAAAAATGATTATAGACTACTATCCAGTATCCACATTACATGCAGTTTGATAATTCAAAATATCCTCGTTTGAATTTTTATTTATAAACTCGGTATTTACAGCAAAAAAAGGGTAGTTCTTAATTTTTAATAAAATAAAGAAGTTTGTTTCATCATAGGATGCTCTTTTAAATGGCACAAAAATCTAAGTAGGTATTTAAAAATATGATTTTTTAAAAGTTTCAATAATCAGAATTCGAATAGATGCATAATTAATGGAAAATTTTGAGGGTGAGCACTGAGCAAGCTTGGTGACTCACCCATACCCAGTTTATTAATAAAACTATTTTTCTGTATAGGTATAGTAGTAGGTTTTGATGCTGTAATTCTATCCAGCGTGCCCCTGGGTGGTGGACTGTCCAGCAGTGCTTCCCTAGAAGTAGCTACTTATTCATTCATCGAAGCTATTACCGGAAATAAAACAATTCAGTAATGAAAACTTTGTTTACATTTCAATACGGCGAAAAAAACCATAAAATTTATTTTTCAGATTAGTACAAAAAGCCATGGTATGCCAAAAAGCAGAGCATATGTTCGCTGGAGTACCTTGCGGGATAATGGACCAATTTATTTCTGTAATGGGAATAGAAGGTCATGCTTTACTCATAGACTGCAAGTATGTTTATTATATTGTAATTATGTAACTCTTAATTATGGGGTGATATATAATATGTGTCATTCAATAAAGGATGATTTCTACGTAAAGACGTATACAAAAAGTTTATTGTTCCTGTTTATACGTGACATTTAAAATTTTCCATTATTTTGATAGCAATATAAATCTTACAATGGTTATGCAGGATCGAATTTTAAATTATGATCGGAGCGATGGATGTATTGATTTTACAATGATGTGTTTTTTTTTGTGAACGTTTGAAGCTTAAAAAAAATAGGCACACATTTTTTTTATAAGTATTTAAAGTTCGAATTTTGACAGCATTTATCAAACTTAAAATTTAAAAATGATTTTGCAGTTAAAAATGTATAAAATGTTCAACTAAGGATTGGAAATTTAAAACAAGGTTCCACGTAAATAGATAAATAAATTACTTTATTCACAATAATTTCATCATATATACTTAGTAATATATCATAGACTGACTGACGGTCTTCGCTCAGAATTGTTTTTCGTATTCAATGATATTATATCATTGAATTCAAATTCAACCCCAGTGGGTCACTTGTAATCTACTAGCTGTCTAGCAGAGTGACACCCACTTGCCATCTTTTTTATCTTATTTATTATAGACCTCACCGATTAATTAATATAAAAATTAGTTATGCTTTTAGTTTATTCATTTGTCTTCTAATTTTTTATAGATCATTACAATACGAACCCGTTCCATTGACTGAATCCAATTACGCGTTTTTGATAACTAATTCCAATATTCATCATGAGCTATCCAGTAGCCAATACCAACTGAGAAGATATCAATGCGAAGAAGCAAGCGATTTGTTAAACGTTCAAAGTCTCAGGTCGGCAACCATGGAAAGCTTGAACAGTAAATTCAACAACATTTTAATGCGATAATAATATTATATAAACATACAATATATCTTAGGGTGTTAATTTTTTTTTTATACTTTGATTAAACAGAAATACATTTAAACGGGAAGATTAATGAAATAATATTCAAACGAGCTAGACACGTTATAACAGAAATTGAACGAACCAAAACCGCTGCTGATGTATTAAAACGCGGCGATTACAAATCGTTTGGTGAACTCATGAACGCTAGTCATAACTCGCTAAGGTAATTTAATATTTTTTTTTCGTGTTTACCACAATTTCGTATTTTTTTTTTTTAAAGGTTTTAATTGTTTTGATTACAAGTACTGAGTAGTGATACAAATTAATCATAGTGATAGACGATAGTATAGCTACCTACTTATATTAAAAAATAAAAATATATTAATTACCTACCTAGTAATTTGTTGATTATTACGATAAATACTACTATGGTATAGATTATAAATATTAAATAATATGTATATAGAACGCATAAAAAATGAAAGCATGAACATATTAAAAATATATAAGTTATTCAGGTGTTTTTGTAAAAAAAGAAAAATTAAATAGGTACTAGGTACCCACTAGATACCTGATGATTCTCTATTACATCTAATTTAATATATAAAAAATTAAAATACTTTTCGGTGTTTGTAATAAAAAGCAGTAAGGTTAAACTTAACACTTAAAACGTGGGTTTTTTCTAAATAATTAGCGTCATGATAGATAATATTATTATCATGATACTGTATACCTATATTATGTTTCTATATTCATAATTAATATCAATATCATTATTCTAATTTCATTATTAATTAAATGTTGGTTGTTTTATTATTCTGTTAACCACGGACCTATTTGCAGATTTTATTTTTATTGTTACGGTTTCATAGTTTGTTATTACATTTCGGCACGCAAGGTCATGCGTAAAGAAAATACAATGACACTCGTGCACATTATATTTTATTAAAAATATTTTTACCTCGATGTTACAATTTTTGTAATTATTTTATATTCTGGAATTGGAACGGTCTATTTTTTGTTATTGATTGTGTTCAGTATTTACTTTTATTATTCAAATAAAATAAATAATTTAAGGTTTATTGAAAAATACAATGCCTAATAGGTACTTACTACTTACATTATTATAACACACTTTTCCTATTCATACATTCATACATCGATAATAACTACTCCAAGTACCTACTATTGATTTTAAATATGTGTTAATCATAAACATATGAATTTTTTCTTATGTTGACTGCTTAGTGTTAACCTATATTTAAAAAAATTATTATATCAAGTATAGCATTCAGAACTCAGGTACTTCCCACTTACACAGTTTTACCTAAGTAATAATAAACACTATAAACTGTTTTTGAAAAGTAAAAACTAAAATTGTGTATCATCCTGGCCTAGTTTAAAAATTGTATCATTGTTACCAAGAAAATATAGGATTTTCGAAACTAATAAAAACGAAAAATGTTGTCTAAAGTTCAACTAAACGTAGTAATATGTAATATGTCTTGCAATATTCTAAGTGCTGGATCTTGTTGAAAAATGAGAATATTTATATCTAAAAAATATAATAAATCACAATATTGTAGGTGTACCTACTGGCCACTGCTGCACTTTTATTTATCAGTTTAATAATGTTATCAAGAAATTCGTAAATGTCATAAAACACTGCGCCTATATAACCTTTCTACCTTTTAATAAAAATACGGATCGGTTTTAAACCATCACAATATATTATTATACATTATCTTGTACACTCGACTTAGTCGACTTCGTAGTACCGATATAACTATTGTTATTATTTACTCGCTTGCAGGGACGATTTCGAAGTGTCCTGTCCGGAGTTGGATCAGTTGGTAGAATTGGCCAGAAAAGTGCCAGGTGTCCTTGGGTCTCGTATGACTGGAGGAGGTTTCGGTGGATGCACAGTCACACTGGTTAGTGCCGCATAATTGCAATTATATATGAAATTACGAGTGTCCGCGCCGTGTAATTATAACATTATTATTAATATTTCGTTTTTTCGTGCTTTTCCAGGTGGACCGGGCTGCCGTCAACACGGTCGTTAGTGCCATTAGTTCAGAGTACAAAGGAAGTCCGAAGTTCTACACAGTCTCGCCGTCGTGTGGGGCAAAAATCGTCAAATTATAGTACACATAGTTTATTAATTATCACCGTGTGGTACCTATACCGCGGTATTGAATAATATAACCGCTCATGATGTATTTAGTAGTGTACATTTATTATGAATTGTTTTATGTATAGACTTGTTTTTTATGAATTACATAAATAAGAACAATATACATATATATATATTTTAATATAGTAGTAAAAATGTTTTTAGTTACGATATACGCTTGGAAAAAAATATTTTATACCTATAATTGAAAACTGCGATCCTGGAAACAATTTTATTATTATAATAATATTATAATTTACGTATTGAAGGATTATTATACTACTATAACGTGGTGAATAACCACGATACATAGATAATAGATATCTTATCGTCTATCAATATCTCTATTTTTTTTGCATTTATATAATGGATACTTATGTAATCCGAATTATATATTTTTTCTAGGTAGCTCATCGTCACAATGTCTCTTAAAACTATGTACCAATGAATCAATTGTTGGTTTTCGTATGGCCAGTTAATTGTTACTATACCTATAGTGTTATTCAATTTATATTTGTTTTTTATAAATATTCAATAAATTATATTTTATACTATCAATGCCAGTATATTTATGCCACAATAGATTCGGTAGTATTTTAGTTGGTCTTGTAGAATATACTTATATACCTATTTCTTACCGGTGGTGAGGATTTTCCACATGTGCGTTTTTTTGCACTATTCCGTTCGCTTTTGTAATATTTATACCCGCTGAAATTATACAAGGTAGACTATCCACTAAAAATTATTATATACAAGCAGAGGCGTATTCAGCTCATCTTTCGGAGCGGGAGGAGGTTGAAATTTGAACTCAAATCATACTTATACATGTATACATATTTTGTGTACAACTAAGTCTGTTATTGGTGGCATTTCTGTTTGGGAATCATCTACTGGCTCATTTGAATCACTTGGGTCTGTTGGCGATATTTTTTGTATGAAAAATAATTGAAGAGGGAAGGCTGTTTCCTCTTGAAATATTATAGGAAATAATGTAGCCAGTTGTGAGAAGGTGTGGATTTTCCATAATTTATATAAGTTGATAAATATTAGTCATGATAAGTCATCGGTAGGCAGCACGGACGTATAATATAAACGTCCGTGGGAGGTAGTAATCAACGTATTACAAATGTCTATGGTGAAAAGACTTGCAGGATATGGAATATGTAAATAATATAATGAAGTAAAATACTATGTTAGAATTTAGAACTTGCGCAGCATTAGGTTGCTCATTTACCATTATTAAAAGTACTAAATGGTTGGTTATGTAAATATAATAAAAAATTGTCAAAATAATAATGAAATCACACTTTTTAATAATTATTTTGTTAAATACTGGTTGGATAACTCAAATCTACTTATTGCGCTATATCATCTATATGGAATTTATTTTCGCGTCACTGTCGGCCAATAATGCATTAGAGTTTAAGTTATGGAATGGGAGATAAAATAAAATCGTACAAATCAAACGATCCAATTTTATTACTTTAATTTAAGGTCAGGTGAACGATGCAGAATACGCCGAATTTATCAATGGAAACTTTGAGCTTAGAGTAAGAAGGTACAAACAAAAGAAAGAAAAACATATATACATTTAGATCAACGACCAAACAAATTATTGACAACTTCATAAAAGACAAGCAAAAAAAAAAAATCATTAGATAGTAAATGTATCATTTTTACAATAATCATACTTATATAATTGTATATATAACTATAATAAACTGGCTTTACTATTATCAAAACTGATTTTAATAGTAAATTGACGATTTAATAAATTAATTTCAAATTTTGAGTGGATAGTCCACTTTATACAATTTCACATTATTTCAGCAGTGAATATTACGAAAACGAGCAGAAATAGCAGAATAAAAGTTATCACTCGGAACTCATCCGCATAATTACATCGGCGTTGGACCCTTCATAAACTCTATCGAATGTGTTTATTATACTTAAATTTCTTACAAAATACGTATATATAATCACTATTATCCTACAATGAACAGTGACCGATAATATACGTACGATAATATACGACCTGAATATAGATTTCGGAACTATTGAATGGATAATATGACTATTACCTACGCATTTGCATTGCAGTGTGTGCTGGTGACGTGGTGTAGTACCTATACAATTATGGTATTTTTTCAGCAATTGAATACCTATATGTTTTTAAGGCGCGTTACCAGTATAAATTTCAATTTATTTACCGACAATATACCACTGATTATATAGTGCATCTATACCTATGTATATTATACTGTCGTCAGAGGCATAGCTAGGTGGAGAGCAAATAAAGCTCAAGCCCTCCTCCCCCGTCCCCTTGACCATGTTTATTGTAGTATTGTAGTCTAAATTATAATATTATGTTTAAAAAAAATGATTTTATAAAAAGTGTAAGTGAAGAAAAGTATAATGGGTTTTTTAGTGGGGCTCAGCCCTCTCCACCATACACAATACACAATTCTTGGCTGCGTCACTGCCTATTGGTACCATAAATGCATACAATAATATAATTCTACAGGCATTCCAAGCAAGAATTATAAAATTCTTCCTGGCATACGTTATACGAGTCTAATAAATAATAGTGTGTGGCCACTGCAGGGTGTATTAATGTACTACGACTGCAGTAATCTTAATTAATTATTTTGTTAATAATACATTGTTTGCAAATAAATCTTTTAATAAAACGAAATAATAATAATAATAATAATTTAATATTAAACATAACTTTTCCTAAGGAATTTCGCCGGAGTTACATGCCAGTGACCGTATATTATATGTATTCGTTATTTCAATTCAGCAAGTGTAAAAAGTGGCATAGCAAACATTAAGAACTAAATGGGTGCTTTTTTTGGGCTTAAAAAAATAAAAATATTAGTTAATAATTAGTATAAGTATTTTCAAAACTAAACTAAGATATTTTAACTTGTATGTTTGTTGAATAAGACATCGTTAAATTTATAAACAAACATAATATTTTTAATATGTTAGAATCTTCCAGCAATAAATAAAAAAAACTAAACTAGCCTACCTTTTTTAACAATCGTTTATAATTTATTTAATTAATGCTGTGTTAATGTTTGTAGAATTATTTTTTTTCAATAAGGTATATTGTTTTGTATGTGTACAAATATTGTAAAAATCCTCTGTAAAACAATGTTGATATCATTATAATTTATTTTTTAATAACTATTATAGTATATAATATTTTTAAGTACCTAATACATTATTTTTGAATTAAAAATAAAATACTTTTATTGCAATGTATTAAAAGACAGTTAATTTTGTTTTTAAGATTGTATGGGTCGTCGGGGCCCATTTAAAATTATTGGGCAAGTGACCCAACCATGTAGGAAAGATCGACACTGTAAATAAAATTTGATTTTGTGAAACAATAACAGTATTTGGTTTTGGACATTCGGCTTTGCTCGTTGTAAAAAATACAACTGGGTACAAAATCCAACTGGTTGGTATAACATAAGTTATAAATTATAATCTACCTATGTCCTATACCTATACAATATGTTCCAAAATCCCATCAAAACATTGACAGCACGTGTTTATTCAATAAGCAGTTATGTATGTAATTTATGTCTATATAACTGCAGCGTTTAAGTAAAGTAAAATATATAAGTATAAGGCGTGTATGGTGTATATTTTACTGTGTGTATGTAATTTTAATAATATTTCGTCATGCGTGTAATCAATATATTTTCTTTTAAATTTTAATATATATATATTTTTTACACAGCATGTGTTTATCTAAATGCCGCATTTGCAGCCACGCTGAGTTAATACGCTTTCCTGCCGGTTCAGAGGATTAAAATTACTATACTTTATAAATAAAAAATACGAATATATTATTATATAGGACACGACTACACGAGGGATGGACTCCTGCAGCTACCTATTACACTGCCGTAAAATGAATCGCGTTTGAGTGTTTGACAGTTGCGTAGGACGTGTTTTTTTTCCCCAAAAGAATAATAATCAACGATGACTTTCTGTTTTCGATCAGGGCGGTAATCGACCGTCGGTATTTGGCGCGGGGACATTCAACGAGAGTGCAAGCTATTATAAATAACTTATATTTTGTATTGACTTTTTGGTCGACTACTTTATTCTATTATATAGGTATGAGCAATGCGCCCATTCTGTAGACCTTATACCCTGCTACCGTGTAAAGCACGTCAATACGCAATGCGTTAATATGTAAACAATAAATATGTTTCAACGCATCGACTTAAAATTAGTGTGATTTCTGATCACGTCTTAAAGAACCTTATGGTTGTTCGTGTAGTTTATGTGTGTATATGTCACGGGTAATGTTAACATTTGGATAATGTTGACATTATCCGGCTAATGTCAACATTAGCCAACTGTTATCATTACCCGCCATGAATATTATTAAATGCTGGCTAATGTTAACATTAACCGGTTAATATGACATTAGCCAAGGACTTATGGATAATGTCTTAACAACTATAACATTGCGTCATGCATGATATGAAATCATTTCAAATTATTAGCAATATTAAATATATTTTAGATAAAATTAACCATATGCAAAAAAAAAAAAGATACAATAATTACTAATTAAGTACCATAAAATACATAATACGAGTATAATTTAAATGAGTTTATACTAATAATACAATATTAAATTTTATTTTATATTTTAAGATTTTTTTTAATTATTTTTTAAAAATAGAATTAATGTGTTACTATTTATTATTACATGGCATACTTCCATGACATTAGTTAATATATAATATAGTTAATATATACCAGGCAGTGATGAAACTTAAATAAATTAAATTTGATATAACTTTTAAAATTTAAACTGTAATAATATAATAAGGTGTGATATACATATAGGCCCGTGAATTTTATTTTTTATTTCTTGGCCCTTGATACCAAAAAAGTTGCTGACCACCATAATGCTAAAAAACCTCTATAGCCTATTTAGTACATAACTTTTAACATTATCCAAAATTGACTGGCTAAGGTTAACATTATCCGGATAATGTTGATATTTCAAGTTTATAAACGAAAAATTACACATTAGCCAACACGGATGGCTAATGTCGACATTATCCGAATGTTAACATTACCCGTAACATATATAAGTATTTAACAACGACTGAGATTAAGTGAGGCTAACATTGTTTAAACGGGTACTAAAAGATCACATTAAAATGGGAAAAGCAATTTGCACATAACCTGCAGCGTAGGCGTGCGCAGACTTTTTCGCAGGGTATATCGGAATTTTTAAATATACGCCTAGCTCAGTACAAAAAATAAATCCCCAAAAATAAAAAACTTTCCTCATAATGCACATACGAATCTAAATTTAAAAAACAATGTAATATCTATAGTTAATTTTTTCTCCAACAATTATATCTATTATTTCATCAACTTGAATACTTCTGTGCCTTTGGGCTATGAGGGCAATTTCCTATCCAACTATAGAACCGTTCTTCGCTTATATATGACTTTAACCAAGTTTTTATAACCTATGTTTAAAAATGCAAAGCAATACTAATAATTCGTATAATTCATAAATATTACGGGCATAAAGCATAGTGCCATAATCCAAAAAAATACAAAAGTGATATAATTAAATTAAGTCATTAAGAGGCCGTCCTACCGCCGCATATTTGGGTGTAATAACTGTTTTGCGAGTATCAAAATTTGAATTTCTGTCATCGTATTTATAATAAAACGACCAAAATTTCACGATGCATACAGAAGAAATTTATTTATGCCGTAGCGTTTTTCTTTTTTTAATTTTTTGTAACATAAATACAGTATAAGTTATTTGTTTTTAAACAATTGCTTTTTTTGTTCTTTTTCATTAGCTTACAAAAAATCATTGGGTAGTGATATTAAAATAATAAAAACGCTACAGCACAAATAAAGTTCTTCGCAATGCCCTGTGAAATTTTGGTGACCCTGCTATAAATACAGAGAAAGTAAAGTTGATATCCGCAAAACTATTTTACTATGTTAAGAATCGTATTTTATAATATTTATCTAGCCGTCGTGTGCTATTCTTCTAGCGGAAAAACTGTGAATTATTTTCGCGTGTACTCGGCCACCACTTCACATAAACTCATAAACATTTTTAATCAAAAGCATATAAAGATTTCACCAAAGATAGTAAATTGAATCTAAATAAATAGATAACCCCAAACCTCCTTAATTGCGATCAACACTGCTACGGTGATAAGCAATATTACTATAAACTCAGAACTTCTTATTTGAAACATAACCACAACTTCTAATATAAACTTGATTTAATCAAAAATATAGATATTTGCAACTTTAATTACCTATTAAATTACTGGCATGATGTAGAGAAGACTCTAGACAATCAAGACTACATCGTGATCACAGATTACAACCATTCACTGATCGAATTTGAGAAGTAATATTAAAAAGTCGAACTATTAACGTCAAAGAAAGAAAATAAACATTTCACAAAACAAATTCTCAGAGTCAGGGAAGAGGCAAATGCCCCTGTTGCCCCTCCGCTACCACTACAGGTAGGTTCACTGGGTTCACATAATATTTTTAAGAATATTTTATAATATATTTATATTTTTTTGATAGTAATTCATTTTTCTTTTACTAATACGGTATCGTTGGTATAGGTTACTTATTTTTTTTCCAAAAAAATATCGTATATATTTTTTATATAATAATAATTATAATATTATTTCATATAAATATATAATATTACTTACTAGCTGTACTAACGTATTAGTCAATACTGTCTTGAAACACTATAATGCTGTATTGCTGTGTGAATAGGTTCGTGGTATAAATAACTTAGAATTAATCTAAATATTTTAAAACAATTGCATCGTGTAAAATAATTAAAAATATCCGTGTATAGGTAAAAACTAAAAAGTCTACAATATTCAAAGCCTTAACTACAAAATGTCTAAAATCGTTATTTTTGTTTAAATATCCAATTTTGTAAGAATTTTAACTAGAAATGTCTATAAAAAAATATGCTTTATATATTTATAAGATTTTTAAGTTTCTATAAAATAAAATATTATGATCAACCTTGTATGAAATTTTCTTAAAATTGAAAATGTTATACATTATGTTTGTATTTATTTGCAAATTTTCGTGATTAACAACATTTACATTTCAAACGCATATTATTACAAGAATTATGCGTTTGTATTTTCAATATTTTTATATCGCTATAATTACCACTTATGAGAAAGCTTGTCTCCAACTTGTCAAGCTTATTGATCAAGGGAAAAAAGTTTTATCAAAATGTATAGAAAAAAACTTGAACAAGTTTAAAATGCCTCTTTATTAATAATTATTAGGTTAGTCTAAATATTTCTAAAGTTTCACTATTTAGTAATTACTGTATATATAATATATATGTATATATATATATATATATAGGAAATAATAATTTAATTAATAGTTTAATGTTTAATGTTTCTACGATTAAAATTGTTGAATAATAACAAAATAACAAAATACAAAAATAGTTTTAGAACAATAAATCGTTAGTATACTACAGTCGTATGTCGTCAAAATGTGAACTTCAATCGTTCATAAAAAGTGTAAGAGGCTTTATTCTAAACTTTTTTTCTAACTGTCAGTATAAACAACTTATGAAAAATTTTGTAATAAATGTTCAGTCCTTAGGAGGTAGAATTAAAAATATCAAGCATTTTTTACTATAGTAAACATATTTTCGGATAAGAGAACTAAAAATAAGAATATACATCACGTAGGTACTTACTATAATAGTATTAAATACTTAAATAATATAAATTATAATATATTGTAAACTCAAAGTTTATGTCTACTGTACATATGTACAATACAAGTACTATAGTTGGTATATGTTTTTTGATTAATCGCTAATAATACGTAATAGGACTATATGAGTGTCTGTACTGTCTGTACAATCAAATATCTACAATAGTAGAATGTATCTTTATGTATTATGTATTTATGTATAAACTATAAATATAATATCAGCTGTAGTAGTGTAGTTACATAATAGAATAGGAATATAAGCTATTATAGGAAAGTGAGATGGGTTTTGGTTTATATTATATTATTGAAAATGTATATAAATCATTTTTAGGAGAATTCATGGCTTTGACAGTTTGACCTATAGGATAGGAATGCGCGACGTCCAAACAGGTATTTTCTTTTTTATTAGTTTAGGCGTTATTGCTTATACAAATTATTGTATTTTTATACATTCATAAAGACAATAAATTTTTCCCACCTAACCTGTAAGCATATTTATTATATTTAAAATATATTAATTATTGAAATTATTATTAGTTATTATAGTATCAATTATTTATATAGGTATAATCACTGCAGACTGCAGTGATGCTCGGTCCCTACCTAAATTATAAAACTAATTATTTTTCCGTGTTGTTTCAAAATTAATTTCCTATAGACGACCTATATAGACACTACAGTGAAGACTGAAGAACCACTATTAATATTGAATACTTCAAATTTATTTTCGTAGCTGTATCATAGTTTTAAGTTTTTAATTTGATCGAGACATTTAAGTGCGTACTACAATATGACGTATTGGCAGAGACAGCAGGTTAATTATTTAATTAAGTTACTTACTGGGTGCCAACTCAAAAGCTGAGAGTCTGAGAGGATATAGAGCCACTCATATATGATGTATAATAATAACTATAAATTGTAAATAGAATATTATATGAGTTATTAAATATGAATGATCTGGTTTCCCAAAAAAATATAGATCTGGGGGGGGGAGCGATTGACACGGTCAGTACCACCCTCAGACCTCGGATTTAAATGTAAAAAAAAGGCTATATACTCAAGGTGTATTTATCAATACGCCTTGGCTATACTTTAACATCTTTATCATTAAACGAGTCATTTCGATTACGATAACACAATATACAGTTCCGCAATAGGTACTACAAATAGGGAAAATATTGCATTTAGCCCATTTAGGATATTATTCTCGGGTGCTCTATTATTATTGTTGTTGTAGTTGTTGTAAAGAGCTGCCGTAAAGCTTTTAGACAAGCGGGGCAGGTGCGTACTACACGATATAGACAATATATACCTAAGCAGGGGGAAAAAAGGCAACAGTGTTTTAAAAAAATAAAATAAAACCATTCAAGGACGTCGTGGAGTTGGGGTGTCTGATAAATAAATTACAACGACCATCAATAATAAACGCGGTAACATTACGGGCGACCAGTCCTGGCGTAAGTTTACTTTTATACAAATTTAGTTACGTATTGTACAGGTATAGTGCGCATAATGACTGAGTCCGTGACACGACTGTCGTGGCCCGTCCGATGTGTTATCCGTGACGTAATAATGGCGTGATTATACGGTGGCTCCCAAAAGCTATTTGGATAAAACATATTGTGACAAGTCCTAATCGAAATTCGTATTTACTGATGTATTATAATGGTATTAAAATAATATTATTATGTATAGTATTTTCCTGTCCAATATTATTGGTGTTAAGGTCTCCCCACACTATTATGGTTAAATTATTATTATTTTAATGTTTATATTATTGTATATATGTGACCTGTATCGTGAACCAAATAATATAGGAGGTACCTATTTTAAATTTAATTCGATACAACCAAAACGAATGATTTCAGTTTAATTTCAATCAGATTTTAGTTTTTGTACACAACACGTCATATTTTCAGTTTTAAGTACATAACCTTAAATCATAATGACATATTATTCGTAGGTACACACTATACATATATCTTGACGTCTATACATTTTTAAAAACTTAATGGAAAAAAAAAGTCTGCATGGTCGGAGCATGCAGTCGTTGATCGGGTGTAGAGGCTCAGGAGTTCGGGACGACTTAAAGCCCCTTAAATATACGATACGGTATTTTAACCTATTCTAATGACACATTTTCAATATTTATAGGTAGTTGCTGCTCCATATATAATAATAAGTAGTTAAATTTATTTTGTAACATTTTTCTTAAAAATTCTTCAAATTGGTATTGAAACAAAAAAAGTCTAAAACAAAATTTCTTATTTGAATAATTTTTGTCTACACTCAAAACCGTTTTACATTTTCAAATGAATAAGCCCTCAAACAATTGTGTTAATAATATCGTTATACATAATATGTGAATAGCAAAACAAACAGATTGCAACTGTTCTATTATAAAAAAAAAAACCGATAGACGATAGACTATTTATTTTAGGTTAGTATTTTGACAAGCGATTAAATGGAACATTGCAAAATTTAAGTGTTTCGTTGGAAAATAATTTATATTTTCAAATCTTTGAGAATAATTTTAAATATAAACCTTAAAATGATGGTACATAATTATATGTAATCTATACCTAATTACCTATATATATATATATAAACTATATAAAGCTTAAATACAATCATTGAGTCATTTATTAACTATGATATTAATATATTATGATATACCTATTAGCCATTGGATAATATTTTTTGGTGTGGTCTTATTTTCACACTCATACCTATTGTGAATTTAGAAACAATATAAACCAAATTAATCTTAATCAAAATTTTCATTTTTCAGGCCAATTCTTTGAAATTAATACATTTATAACGAGTTTAACATTTTTAAATCCAATTATATACAGAAATAGAAACAGTTTTTAAATATAATAGTGTAATTGTATAATTTATTGTATTTCTTTTTTTCTTATTTTTTTTTCGTATGGTGCTATATCCGGGAATTGGCCCGGACGCCTAGTTCGGACGCCTATTTGACAGAATTTCTATTGGGCTGTATTACCCGTAGGTTTCTGCCATGCCCGTGTATAGTGTATAAGTCTAGAATATTAAATTATAGTACAATTCATAATGGCATAATAGTATAATACTCACATTTTTAGAAAAAATAATAATTTAATTTTACCAAACAGTCCTCACTATATTTGGCCTGCATGGACAAATCTGAAATCATGTGTTTATTATTTTTTGTAATACATTTTGCAGGAATACCTAAATATTAATAAATTAAAGTACAACTTAATATAAAGAAACCATTGCATTTTTCACGTGTAACTAATATTTATTTTGTTATAAGCTAATAACCTAGCAGTTGATGAAATACCTACCATCGCATGAACAATAAAAAAAGGATTAAAAAATGATATTATTTTACTCAAATTAAATAATGTTAATATGTTTTTTTTGTAGTCACTTGATTTTTGTATTCAGTATTGTAATACTATATGACTATAAATATAATAGATATATATATTTACTATTGTTAACTCCTTTAAATGTCTATTTTGTATGTATAATATCCGATGCATGAAAATCGTGATCCCCGACACAGCCTTGAATTGTAGCTTTGGAGATGATCCAACAACATAATAATTATTCATATATAATTAAATTGTTTATCTTCTTTTATAGTATTGTTTAAAAAAAAATTTTAAATTATTATTATTGCATCATTATTTGTAGGTGTTTACCTACTACCTAATACGGATAATATGCAATTGTTATAGGCCCATAACCTATGGGTCCCGAGGTCAGAATCTGGCTTAAAATGTGTAGGCATACGTGTCATATATTGATATATATATATATAATATTTAAACACATGCACGCCCACAGGGGTGTGCCGGGGTAGCCATGCCCTCCCTATTTTGGAAAATTCTTTGACCATTAGAATGCTACATTATACCCGAGTAACATAGCGTAATTAAAAAAAGGGTAAATTAGAGGTGCTCAAACAGTGATTTTGAGATTTACTATGGACATTTTTGTTTATAAATAGTTGCTATTGGTTATAGGAGAAATAATAATTAGTAGAAATTATTGTTTTATATTGGTTTATATTGGTTGCCATTAGTTAATCAGGCAGATCAACCATGATACATACAGTCGAATTTTATCACGCAATGCCTATACTTGATATGCTGAAGGACATTGTCCGGGATCCGACGTAGTCGAATTGCCTACCTTGGTGGATGAGTAGCACTTACTGCAGCGAGTTACATCCAAAAAGAGATCGAACAATCACAATTTTTAAAAGTTGACATTTTTTAAGGGCAATGAAGTGTACAGGATCAGCTACATTATAATAAATTAGAAAAAATATGGCACATATATATATACATTTTAGACAAATATATTTATTAAAAATACAAATCTTTGGCCTGAACAACGTCGGGCAGGACAGCTATATATAATTGTATCATTATATATTATATAAAAGGTGGGCTCCAAAGTTTATTTGCAACCCACAGGTTATATTGAACTTGAGTTTTCTAGGACTCTAGCCCCTGTAACTATTGAATCCTTGTTACACTAAGATATATGCTTATATATAGGCTTAAGACACATTTTTTGAAGAGAACTAACACACAAATAGTTTTATTATCTCTAATTATTATCTACTTCGTCTTTTTGGACAAATATAATATACAAAGTACGTATATGTAAATTGCATATCTGAAAAAAGATCATAGTCATACTCTACGCGAAATTATGTCTCGGGACATTTAAAAAAAAATATTCAAAGTGATATACATGTATAATGAAGTAATACATAAAATAATACATATATTTTATATTATATCAGTTTAAAGACAGGGATTAAAATGTAAAAAATATAGAGAAGGTGGAAAAGGATACATAAGTAATAAACAAGAACAAATAATAGAACTGCAAACAAAAAAATTATTCGTGTGGGAATTATATCATACATTCACATACATTTTTACCTGCTGCAGTTAGGTACTTTATGCCTAAATTTGAATAGTACATTTTTCAATCATAAACAAAATAAACAGAAAAATCATTGTTTTTAAGGATATCAATATTAAAACAATTATATTTCCAGTCTTAAGTTTGAAAAATGAAAGAAAAAATTGATTTTAAATACCTTTAGTCGTATTTTACAGATGAATAAAAAATATTTAGGCCATAAGTAATTTGTATAAAAAATTGAGCGCAATATTTACAGCAACTTATAATCCACAGTTAATATTATCTATATTATATTATATAATACCACATATTATTGTAAACTTATTTGTGGTACCTAACCTTAATGTAATTTAAAAAAAATTACGATTTGCATCACAATAATGCTGTACACTACTGTATTTTATATGTGTGTATAATGCAATCTATACAATTTTATATTTAAAGATATAACTATAACTGACCAAGAAATTTTTTACCATTGTTAAATTTCTTTAAAATTCAATGTTTTCCGTTGCTCGTATGTTTCTAAAGCTCGTGATGACTTTTTCTGACGAGCTCGAGGTTTCGATCAATCAATCTTGGAAAACATTAAAACACTGATATGTTAGGCACCAATAAGTTAGGTTAGGTTGATAGATTACCTATTAAGAACACCTATAACCAAATCTTATTTTATAAATATTTATATTTATGTATTTTATCAATAGTAAGTTGTTGGCCTCAGCTTCACAGTATAGTTCACACGCATTTTTCATTTTAAATTGTATATATTTAAATAATTTTTTTAGCTGCGATAATTAACGTAGTGTTTGTGTTTGTTTTCCTGTGAATTTATCATTTACCATCACAACAAATAGGTCCCGGGGAAAAACATTTTCGCTCCTGGGTATTGGCTCAAGAAAGTATAGTGATTTTGCCATGGCCAGTTATACGTTTGCTTATCACGAATGGGATCTCCCGAATACCAATATATTTTGCTATCAGAAAACGATAGAACTTTAAACGTGGCATACATAGAAGCCTTGATTTAATGCAGTAATATTATCTTCCTGGCCGAATTCGTTATTAACATTTAAATACATATATTTCTACTATACTCCCAGTTAAATGCGTTCAGCTGTTAAAAATAGTTCCTAAACATGAAGTGTACATTACATATGTCTTCACAAACACTACGTTAATTATCGCAGCTAAAAAAATTATTTAAATATATACAATTTAAAATGAAATATGTAATATACACTTCATGTTTAGGAACTATTTTTAACAGCTGAACGCATTTAACTGGGAGTATAGTAGAAATATATGTATTTAAATGTTAATAACGAATTCGGCCAGGAAGATAATATTACTGCATTAAATCAAGGCTTCTATGTATGCCACGTTTAAAGTTCTATCGTTTTCTGATAACAAAATATATTGGTATTCGGGAGATCCCATTCGTGATAAGCAAACGTATAACTGGCCATGGCAAAATCACTATACTTTCTTGAGCCAATACCCAGGAGCGAAAATGTTTTTCCCCGGGACCTATTTGTTGTGATGGCAAATGATAAATTCACAGGAAAACTATACAACCGTTTGATAGATGTAGGTAATAAATACGTTGGTATCATCGGAATACGCGGAATGTACGCCCGTTTGTCGGCTGCTGGCCCCGTGAAAACAGTCGCTAAGATTAAATTATCTCGTAAGTCTTTTATTAATAGTCTTGTGTCATTACAGATGCTAAATGCGCTTACATTTTTTAACAGCATGAAGGGGGTATCGATCTTGGTTCTTCATAATTAGGTCGTGTGGTGACAGGCCCACGTAGGATTCAGGGCATTTAAAAGTCTTGTGGATAAATTACTGTGTCTTCAATATTGCTGACTGTTAAGTTTTCAATTTTAAACTTTAAATTAAAAAAATACTATTCGATACAAAATTGTTGATAAGACTGCAGCGCGGTAACGAAACATCCTAATGGCCTGTATGGCAGAATAATATAGTACAACATATATTGGGACGAAAATTATATTATATTTATATTGTACATATTATTATAAAAATTTTCAGGACTGGACACGTTGATCGAACAGTGAAAGCTACCATATATTAATATTAAATAGTTAGGTTTGTTGGTATAGCCTGGGAATTAATCGCATAAAGTCGTCGAGGTCAGTTGGCAAACAGCGGTCAGCCAAACCGGGTCAGCCGGATCGCAGGGGGTCGACGTGCAAAATCTAAGAGAGGTTTAGGCGCTGTGTCAAACAAGTTACGGGTTTTAGGTAATGTCAATCATAGGCGGGAATCGGGAGGGGGAGTGCATCTTGAGGAGGCTTAGCGCGCCCAAGTCCCCTTTTTTATTTGTTTGGGTTCATAGCCCCTCTCTCACATTGATGTTAATAATGTTAGTCACCCCCTGCAATTTTAATGAATATCCACCTATGATGTTAATATCATTGGCTAATAGCTTTATATTAATAATAACCAGATATGGGATAATATAACAATAGTCAAACTATTTTGGATAATGTCATAAACATAGGCGGAAATCGGGGGGGGCTAGAGGGGACTAAGCCCCCTCAGAATTTTAAAGTACAGGTCTTAGCCCCCCCTGGCCCTCACAATTTTAATGTGACTAAATATATAAAAATATATAATAATTAGTATAATTAAAAAATGCATTTTTAATATCTGAATTACAAAATAAATTATAAAAAATATTCTATGATAATAATTAAATTTAATTCGTAAAATTTGACGAACTTAATGTCATAACTTGGAACGATCGTAATTAATGTAATATTAATAATAAACAATTACACCCGCATTGGTTGTTTATCAGCAGTCGTTCGCGTCGCGTCGTCCTGTTTCGTATACACGGTTACGTAATAATATGCTATTTTTAACTATAATAATGAAAGTTTTTACAAACAATATCACCACAATCGATAGTCACCATAATCATAGATTAAACATAATAGCATATTCAATTTATGTCATAAACTCATAACCGACGGATTTTATGTATTTTTGTTTTTCGCCGCACATCTCAATATCGCATTGATTTGTCATTTGAGTGGTTAACAGCTTACAACTTACAAGTTAAATTTATTTAATTATTATCAATATGTCTAAGAAATTATTTGCGATCTTTAATGTGAATAAACCGTCTTCGTCGTCTTCTGTGGTCTCGGTTTGTACTAATGTCATAGACGATACTGACCCAGACGACACTTTAAGTAGTAGTCAAGGGAGTATTGCTACAGTTGAATCTATAAAAGTACCTGAACCTGAGACTTGTGATCTAGGAACTTTACTGACTTTACTGACTTATTATGTTATATACTTGGCTTCTTTGTTTTAACATCTTATATTAAATTGGTTATAATTCAATTAATTTAATAACTTAATAATAAAATAAATTTAATGCTATTTTTGTTTAGAATAAAATGTTCAAGGTACCTATGGCACATTATTGTTTTTGTACTTTATTAAGGTTAAATTGTTTAGTATGTCAAACTTTGTAAATTGTCTTGTTGAAATGAATAATTGCGAGCGACTCTAGTACAGTAGTGCCTATATAAGTACAATGAGAAATATAATGCGCAGCCCCCCCAGTAATTTCACCAAATTTCCGCCTATGGTCATAAAACTATAAAAGATAATAGGTACCTATATTATAAAGTTATGAAATATATATAGGTAATGACATAGCATCACACCAGATAAACTACGTAAGCTATTGCGTATACATCATATAGGTACTAATTATTACTCATAATATTCATGGCCATGTCAGATCATCAGATCATATCAATCATGTTTAATCCGCTTAATAAAAGGCAATTATATTAGTGTGTGTATGTGTGTGTGTGTGTCAGGAGTGGACTTGGCCACTTTGTTACAGTATGATTGAGCAGTGGGCCGATATCATATTATGTCCCCAGAAAGGTCGGATTGGTATAATCGGCCCATCGAGATTTTCACTTTAAGCTGCCTATTTTTCATATTCAATTGCCCAAAATTACGTCTGAAAATTTTACGAGTTTATAGCAGGCGGCTACGCCTAATCGTACTTTAAGTTTTTAAACATGATTTTTTTTTCACCCACATTTACAAGATTGGCCCAAACATTAAGCGACCCACCGAGATTTTCTCGGTAGCTAACCTAACCAATCCAGTCTGAAGCCCCTCAATACATTTTTCTAAAAAGTAATTTAATGGTGGTTTGATCACACCCCCCTCATTATTGTAAATTGTATATAACAGCGCTATCTAACTAGGAAATTGACAAACTGTGAAGGCTCGTTTTTCACGCACGATGATAAGATATTATCTTCATCGTGAGCACGCGTTACAGTTAAAAATTATTTGGCGACATGAAATGGCCCTGCCGTAATTAATTTAAATCTAAATAATAATTTAGGCGCTATGTTCAGAATCCTAAATAAAAAAAGCAAACAAGTAGAAGTCACTTTGCTGTACAGTACGTTAAAAGTGGGTCACTGTAATGTATGTTGTTAAATTTAAATTCAAAAATATAAATCATTTTATACGACAAAACGATTCTGAGCGAAGACGGTTTGGTAAGGTTAGGTTAGTCTATAATATTTGATGATATTTTTGTGATTAATGAAATTTATTTTACTATTGGGCAAAAGTACTCAGTAGGCTAAATTCATTTTTGCCAAAAAAAATGCATTTGAAAATGTCATTGTGTATATAAAATATAATAATATGCTCTAAAAGTTTCATATACACACGAATTATATTTTTAAATTACAACAAAATAATTAAAATCGTTATTCTTGGTTTTAATATGTACTTATTTCATCCAAATTTTAACCTATATAATGTTTGTAAAAAATAACTGTATTTATATTTTGGCTACAGTATGAACCATTTATGAGAATCCTTGTTTTAAATTTTTTAATCCTTAACTACAACAGTTGAGCATTCTGTATATCTTTAACTACTAAGTAATTTGTAAAATTTAAATTTGATAAATGTTATCAAAATTTCAACTTTAGAAATTCTAATAAAAAAATCGTGCTAATTAATCTGTATTATTTTTCAAATGGTATAACTGCATCTTATGAAGAACTTTGTATTAAATGTCCAAGCTATTTGACCCAAAGAATACAACTTTATTGACATTTATAGAATAAAAACTAAACTATTTTAAATTTAAAATGTCTATGAATAACTCAAAACAAGTCAAAAAAAAGGGCGGGTAAGTGTATGTCGCTCTGCTGTACAGTAGGTTACAAGTGAGTCACTGTAATGGATTGTGTTAGATTTTTATCCAATGATATAATATCATTGAATAAGAAAAACGATTCTGAGCGAAGACGGTCAGTCAGTCTATAATATCTTACTAAGTCTAAATGTATTTGATGATATTATTGTGAATAAAGTAATTAATTTTAGTATTATAGGCATTAGTATTTATCATTTTTCTCAAAAAAATTATATTTTAAAATGCCATTGCGTGTATATAAAATATAACAATATATTCTAAAAGTTTCATATACCAACAAATAATATTTTTAAATTATATCAAAATAACTAAAATCATTATTCTTGGTTTAAATATGAAATTTTGTCTAAATTTGAAATTAAAATGTCTGTAAAAAATAAATGTGTTGATATATTTTTTAGATTTTTTGGTTACAGTATGATTTATTTATGAGAATTTTTGTTTTAAATTTTCAACACTTAGTTATAAAAACTGAACATTTTATAATTTTTTAATTACAATGATTTATAATTTTCGAGATTTTGACAAATTTTGTCAAAATTCGAACTTTAAATGCTTATAAAAAAAAATCGTGCCTATGTATTTTTAAAATTTTTCAACTGATGTTGTAACAATATATAAGAAAGCTTGTATTAAATTTTCAGACTTTTTGGCCCACCAAATAAAATTTTATTGACAATTATAAAAAAAAAAACTAAAAAAATTGAAAACTAAAAATGTCTGTAAACAGCTCAAAACAAATCAAAATATTTTCAAAATTGAATGGTGTATAGAAAATGAGAATATAAACATTTAGTGAAATTTTCATGCATCTACAACTATTCGTTTTTGAATTACAACCAAATAAGAAAAACGCTACATGAGAAATCGAGTGAATATCCTATGTTGTAAAATTATGAACTTAAAACACTCATAAAAATTTATTTTTAATTGCTTTTAGATATTTTATTTTTGATAAAAGTAGAAAAACTTACGTTAAATCTTGTGTTAAAATTTAAAACCTTAGATTTAAAAAGAAAAATTTTTATGAATTTCTAACTCTAAATAATTTGCAAATTTTCGTCATTTTTACGTATTTTGTCAAAATTTCAACTTTAAATGCTTAGAAAAAAAATTGTGACTACAGATTTTTAATATTTTTCATGTGCCTTTGAAACAATATATTAGGAGCATTCTATTACATTTTCAAGAATTTTTAACGAATAAATAAAATGTTATTGATTTTTAAAAAAAAAAAAAACCAAAAAGATTGGAAATTTAAAATGTCTGTAAACAGCTCAAAATAAGTCAAAATATTTTGAAAACGGTATGGTATATAGAAACTGCTTATATAAACATTCAGTAAAAATTTCATGTATTTACCGTCATTTTTTTTAGACTTACACCAAAAACCAAAATCGATTTTATCGAAAATCAATGTTGCGTAAAAATTCCCGTTTTTTCCTTAATTTTCCATTTGTTTTTCACGGTACTTTTGAAAACTACTAGAAAATGTTTACTTTTGACCCCCCAAAGTACCAACTAGATTCACTTTCCTATCAGAAAAGGTACTATTGAAGAAAATCTAAGCACTTTTACTGTCCCAAAACGTGATGACAGACACAAAAAATAAAAAATAAAAAATAAAAAAAATAAAAAAAATAAAAAAAAAAATATAAAAAAAAACACACATCATTGTAAAACCAATACATTCATCGCTCCGCTCAGAATCTAAAATGTCGAAAATTTTTATCATGTTTATAAAATGAAAATTTAAATATTTGATGAACATTTCATGTACCTATGGTTAATAGTTTTTGATAAACAACAAAATAAGAAAATATTTGTATGAGAATTTGTTAATTTACGGCTGATTATCCAATGTCTAACTTCAAACGCTTCTAAAACATTAATTTGATTTTCCAGTAAACTTTTTTTTGGTCAATAAAAGAAAACTTAATGGAAATCTTATGTACAATTTGCAAAGCTTATATATATAAATAGAAAACTTTTTATGAATTTCAGACTCGAACTTATGAGAAACGTTGTATACTTGTGTTATATTTTCAAGTTTATTAACTGACCAAATAATGTTGTATCAAAAATAATTGAAAAAACTTATGAAACTCGAAATGTTCTTCTATACCTATCTCATCTGCATTGGGTTATTTTTTTAGAGCTACATTTAAAAACATAATCGGTTATTCAAAGACTGAATTTGCATAGAAATCTAAGATTTTATTTAATTTTTTTGTTTGTTTGTTTGAAAACAATTTTTGAAGGGGAACATTGGAGCCCGCAGGCAAATACTTTTTAAGGAGTAAGAAAATTAAATAATATGGCACCAGGTTGTTAATATTTATCAAATCAATATAAGAAATTCATTAATATTCAAATTGATAAAACAATTTTTAAAGAGGTACGTTAGAGCCCGCAGGCAAATACTTTTTAAAGAGTGAGGAAAAAAATAAAGAAAAAAATTTAGGTATAAGATTGTTAATTTTTAACAAATTTATATAATAGAACATCAATAATACTTAAATTCAGTACGTGTTAAGCAACCGACCGATACACACGTGTGTTCCCGGTTTCTCGTTGACTATCGCATTTTATAGCTTCCGATAGCAGTACAAACACCGCAATTAAGAAGGTATGTTATCTTATTTTGGTCCCCCACTACCACAGCTGTAGGAGCCATAGTAGGAAACCTCTTCCGCAAATATGTCCATTAATATGGACACTCTCGACTCAAACAATCTTAACTCAACCTCCTCCCAACCACAACTCAAAGTTCTCAAAACATTCGCAGAAACAACTGCAAACCCACTATTCCCAAAGAAAGATCAAGCTATAGTATTTAACACAATTGAAGATGTCCCTCAAATTGAGTACATAAAAGCATTCAGTCAAATAACATCGCCAAAAAATATTAAATTTGCATCGCGTATATCCAACAACAGGTTTTGCATATACTTTGCCAGCAAGGACATTGTTGAGCAAATCATCACTCTACAACCGTACATCGTCGTAAATAACGTAAAAATAACATACCGCCGTCTTATCAACCCGGCCAAAAGAATTATTATATCAAACGTTCAACCTATTATTCCACATGATACAATCACAAAAGCAATTACCAATATCCCGATTAGAATTATCTCTCCGATTACATTTATGAAAGCCGGTTTCGGTAATGAGGAGTATGATCATATAGGCAGTTTTCGACGACAACTATATATACACCCCGATGACCATGAAAAAATGCCGAGTTCTATCTTAATAAATTTTGACCAAACTGATTATCGGTTATTTCTCTCTGATGACACTGTAATTTGTTATCTATGCAAACAAACCGGCCACACAACAAATCACTGCAAAAACGTTATCGAAAATAAAACATCATCTAGTCGCAACATCAACGCAGCTCCCACCACCGGAGACCATAATACAAAAAATCACACACAAAAAATACCAAATATATCAAACATACCGGACGCCTCTACTTACCCATCAACTATTATCGAAAACATTCCCCACCAAACAACCAGTATGATCTCTCAAAGCCAAGAGCCAGTCGATCAAGGTAAAACACCATCACCGTCTGAATCTAATAATTATCTAAGCTCCATCACAGACCAAGCTCCTACAGTGGACACTAACGAAAATACCACGGTATCGGTTAGTATTGTTAGTAATACTGACAATTCATTCGAAAAAGGTACTTTAACCATACCTAATATAGCTTCCTTACAACCTAATTCTGAAAAACCCTTACAGACAGGTGGCATCAAAAGACCCGCTCCGTCGACGTCCGCCTCATCCTCAACACCACCACAATCCCCCACATTACATAATACACCAAAAACATCAAAAAGGAACCAGGTTGGCAATAAAAACACGGAAGAAAATACTGCCTTATCGATCCTAAAAAAAAAACTTAAATCGTCCACCGAACATTTCATAGAAACGATGGAGGAACACCTCCATCCATGCAAACCAATATTTAACGAAACAAAGAAGATACCTATTAACTACGACCAATTCAAATTACTTATAGAAAATTGTTTAAACAGTAACAATCCACGAGAAGAATGCGTACCATTTAATATCAACTCTACAAATATGCTCAAAATAATTGATTTAATTAGACCTAAAATAACGTCTCTCAGCGGTAAAAACAGATTAACCAGAATTCACAAGTCTTTTTTCAATACGTTGACTGATAAGGAACTATCCAGTTACGAAAGCTACGACATTAAAAACCCATTCAATTAACATAATTGCCTCATTAATAAGATATCACAAACCTCATACCTATTACAATGATATCTCACAATTACCGAATTTTACAATGGAACATTAATGGTTACTAAAGCAAATTACACGAACTTCAAATCCTAATCAAAACAATAACACCCGCAGTCATTTGTTTACAAGAAACGAATTTTAAAAAAGATTACGTCGCCTCCTTAACTAATTACAATAGCTATCACAAAAATCGCGAACACAGCAATAGAGCTAGCGGGGGCGCCGCTATTTATGTACATAAATCATACCCTTCAGTGCCCATAGCAATTAACTCTAAACTAGAAGTTACAGCCACTAAAATCACATTCAAAAAACACATCACCATTTGTAATTTATACTTACCTAACAGTCAGGTTATCAACAAACAGGATATAATACAAATTATCAACCAATTACCCACACCGTTCATTTTTCTCGGCGATATAAATGCTCACAATACTATGTGGGGCTCCGAAAAAACCGACACTAGAGGTAAATTGATCGAAGACATATTAGACAACGACGAATTAATCCTACTGAATAACGGCAAGCCCACCCATTTCAACCAGTATAACGGCAATACCTCGGCAATAGACTTGTCTATCGCTAGCCCTAGCATAGAAACTTATTTAGAATGGGAGGTACTCGACGAAATCCACTCAAGTGACCACTGGCCAATAACCATAGACATCAAATTCGACAATAACCAAAATCCAGATGAAGCAAACAATAGATGGAGACTCAAAGATGCCAACTGGCAAATGTACTCAGAAATATTTAACCATGAAATAGAAAATATAGGCAATTCAATAACCGTAAATTCCGATATCAACGACGATGTTGCAACACTCACCAATGCAATAATCCACGCTGCTCACTCCGCAATAGGAAAAACACAATACAAAGGGAAAAGGTCACCTGTCCCTTGGTGGAACTCAGAATGCGACAATATAGTGAAAGAAAAGAAACAGGCATTTAACAAATTTAAAAAAAACAAAAGCCCCGGCAACCTAATAGCATTCAAAAAAATCCGAGCCAAAGCCCGCAATATACTTAAGACTAGTAAAATAAATTCATGGCGAAAATTCACAACATCGATTACATCACAGTCAAGTTCCAAAGAGTTGTGGACCAAAATTAAAAAATTCAAAGGTTCCGCCTCTCAACAAATTAAAATACTAATGAACGACGGCAATATAATTACGGAACCACTAAACATTTCAAACATACTAGGAAAAAAATTTAAATTAAATAGTAGTGACGAACAACTCAGAGACGAATTCATAGCAATCAAAAAACAATATGAACAAAAGTATCCAATAACATACGAACCCAGCATAGATATTAATAACGACTGTATTGCGCTTAACGATATATTTAACCTGGACGAACTTAACAATAGTTTGAACCACAACAAAAGCAAAAGTTGTGGACCTGATGAAATTCCTTTCGTTTTTATTCAAAATTTACCATTTAAAGCAAAAGAAATTCTTCTCAAAATTTACAATAAATTATGGATTCAAGGATCCTTCCCTAACAATTGGAAACAAGCAATAGTAGTGCCAATCCCGAAAGATGGTCAAGACCAGCACACCACTGAAGGGTATCGGCCCATATCATTGCTAAATACGATGAGTAAAATTATAGAAAAAATGGTGAATAACAGACTCATATGGTATCTTGAAAAACATAATTTGCTGTCACCCCACCAACACGGCTTTCGAAAAAATAGATCTACAAATGATATTCTGGTCAGCTTACACACCGACATCGCCGATGCATTAGTAAACAAGCAAAACATAATACTTGTCAGCCTGGATCTTAAAAAAGCTTATGACACCGTCTGGAGACACCGGGTTTTAAAAATAATACAAAAACTGAACATTCATGGAAACATGCTCAAATTCATAAACAATCATATAAACGAAAGAACTTTTCAAGTTAAAATTAAAAGTACATTATCGGATCCATTTGCAAATGAAAATGGTGTAGTACAAGGCTCATCAATCAGCGTAACACTATTCCTTATCGCAATTAATGAAATGACTTCACAAGTACCGCCACCCACAATGATAAAACTTTTTGCTGACGATGCACTGATCTATTGTAAAGGAAAAAATGTAAGTTCAATTAAAAACCAATTACAACTCACACTCGATAAGCTTAGTAAATGGAGCCTCGAAACCGGTTTCTCTTTCTCTCCAAATAAAACTAAATGTATACTATTCACCCGCCAAAGGAAAATAGTGAAACCGAATATCCAATTTGAAAATACAACGCTCGACTATAGTGACAATGTTAAAATTCTAGGTTTAACATTCGATAAAAAACTCAACTGGTGCCCTCACATCAAACAGTTAAAAACCCGTACGCTCAAATCAATGAAAATATTAAAAACATTAGCTCATACTGATTGGGGTTCTGATTCAGACAGTCTATTTAAAATATACAAATCCATAATAAGATCCAAAATCGATTACGGTTCAATAGTTTACGGATCGGCTAATTATAGAACTTTACAAATGTTAAATACAATCCAAAATTACGCCATTCGTTTAACTTTAGGTGCATTTAAAAGTAGCCCAGCCACAAGCTTACTTTGCATGGTTGGCGAACCACCCCTCTCATTAAGAAGAAAACATCTCGAAACCAAGTACATAATAAAAATGTCTAAACATCAAGACAATCCCGTATACAATAAAATCATTAAAAAAACCTTTCAGGTACAACCAATAATTGCATCTCATCTCAATCCACTATATGAAAGACAACAAGATTTTATTAAAAAAAACGAAACTACCATCAATAATATAATCCAAAACACAGAATTAAAGGTACCCCCTTGGAGATTTAATAGAAATATAATTGACCTAAGCTTATCATTCCACAACAAAAACACTACGAAAAAAAACATTTATAAATGTTTACATTACGAACTGCTACAATCTTACCCAGATCATATACACATATATACCGACGCGTCAAAAATCGAGCAGAAGTCAGGATTAGCTGTAATATCAAATGATATAAATATTCAATTAAAAACCAACAATTTATGCAGTATCTATACGGCAGAAGCCTTAGCGATACTTGTAGCCATTCAAAGTATCCTTTATACTAATGATAAGAAATATCTAATAATGTCCGATTCATTAAGCAATCTAATTAGTATATATCATTTAAACACATCACAACCAGTTACCAGTCAAATAATTAACGAGCTCAATGAACGTAAAAATATTATTTCGTTGGCATGGATCCCAGGACACGTCGGAATATTAGGTAATGAAGAAGCCGACCTAAAAGCCAAAGAAACCATTAGTTCCTCCTCTTTTGAAGTATGCCCCCTCATATCTGACCAAGACTTTCAAAATTCAACAAAATTCAAGTCCACGGATGAATGGCAAAACATCTGGACCAATTGCAATAATAATAAACTAAGAGAAATAAAACAATCAGTATTACCCTGGCCCAAACCATTCATAATGTCCAGAAGGGACGAGGTAATCCTAGTCCGCCTGCGGATAGGTCACACCCGCATGACGCACGGTTACCTCATGGCCAAAGAGGACCCTCCCACATGCCCTACGTGTGGAACTCTAATGTCAGTCAAACATATACTCCTTGAATGTCACCAGTTCAATCAAACACGTATCCAACAGGAACTTCCGGGGACTCTATATGAGCTACTGGCACCCACTCCGGAGGCGTCCAAAAAACTTATCAACTTCGTAAACAAAACAGAACTGCGACACCTCATTTAATACCATTATTATTTATAAAATGTATATATTATATAGTATATAAGATTATACATTAAGTATAGTATAAGTTAATTCATTAAGTAACTAATTTAATTGTGTTTTAATGTAACGAAATATTGTAAACCTTATGATTAATGTAACACAGGCTAATAACCTTGCAGTTGATGCCTTTAAAAATTAATAAAAAAAAAAAAAATATATAACATACAATAATCGTTTAATTTATAAAGTCTTAGTTTTTTATCGAACTCCATAAACAAAATATAAAGTTATGAAAATCTTAATATGTATGAATGATGCCCATCATGTCTGATAAATATAGGTATATTATCCCCTTTTTTCATCACTTAGATGATATTATAATTGTATTGCATAAGAATATGCGATAAGATATTATGGCATATTATTAATAAGTAATAATGATGAGGGGTTTATTCAGGGACGACTGTATGGGGATGTACTAAACATATATTATATATAGATACAATATATATACAATATACAATATAGGTAATACACTGGCAAAAAAAGTCATCATGCATATTATGTAACTTTTTCTAAAAAATATTATTTCACTCAATTTCATAAAAAGTACTACCTCTAAACCCCTCATCAATATTTTTTTTTTTTTTTTTTTTTTTTTAGGCTTATTCCGGGCCTTGAAGGTCCATCGCCGCTTCTACTACACCTCTCCACAATTCTCTGTTCTTCGCCAGTTGTTCTCCTTCTCTAATCCCCAGGAGCTTGAGGTCTTCTTTAACCCGGTCTGTCCATCGCTGTCTTGGCCTTCCTATCGGTCGTTTTTTATTTGGTTTCCACATTGTGACATCATATACTGTTTGGCCCTCCGCTCTCCATACATGCCCGGCCCAGCTTATTCGTCTGCTTTTAAGTATTCCCACTATGTTTGGCTCATTGAACATTGCCCTTAATTCTGCATTAGTTCTTCGTTCATATACATTTTCCTCGTTTCTTTTGGGTCCATAAATTCTTCGCAGTATTTTCCTTTCAAATAGTAGTAATCTTTTCTCGTCCGACTTTGTTGATGCCCATGCTCCACAAGCATACAATACTATAGGTCTAATGAGTACTTTATATAGTCTTATTTTTGTATTTAAATTTTCAATATTACTTATTAATAATATTAGGTTATTAATATTGATGAAATATTTTATGAAATTGAGTGAAATAATATTTTAGATTCTGAGCGGAGCGATGAATGTATTGATTTTACAATGATGTGTTTTTTTTTTATTTTTTTATTTTTTTTATATACCTAACCTACGGAAAACCAATTTTCGACATAATCGATTTTGGTTTTTGGTATAACTCTAAAAGAAATGACCGTAGAGACATGAAATTTTGACGAATGTTTATATATGCATTTTCTACACACCATAGCATTTTCAAAATATTCTGACTTATTTTGAGCTGTTAACGGACATTTTCAGTTTCCAATTTTTTTAGTTTTTTTTTCTATAAATGTCAATAAAATTTTATTTGTTGGGTAAAAATCTTGAAAATTTAATAGTAGGCTTCTAATATATAGTTTCAAAGGCAGATGAAAAATATTAAAAATCCGTAGTCACAATTTTTTTTATAGGTAATCAAAGTTTAAATTTTGACAAAATACGTAAAAATGACGAAAATGTGCAATTTATTTTGAGTTAGAAATTCATAAAAATTTTTCTTTTTATATCTAAGGTTTGAAAATGTAATACAAGATTCCTCATAAGTTTGCCTAATTTTATCAATAAAAAAAAGTTTATAAGCAAGTCATAATAAATTTTTATGAGCATTTTAAGTTTAAATTTTTACAAGATTAGATATTCACTCGATTTCTCATGTAGCGATTTTCTTATTTTGTTGCAATTCAAAAACGAATAACTGTAGATGCATGAAAATTTCACTGAATGTTTATATAAGCATTTTCTATACACCATCTAATTTTGAATATATTTTGAATCTTTTGAGCTGTTTACGGACATTTTCAGTTTTCAATTTTTTTAGTTTTTTTTTAATAAATATCAATAAAGTTTTATCTGTTGGGCCAAAAAGTGTAAAAATTTAATACAAGGCTCCTGATATATTAATACAATATCAGTTGTAAAATATTAAAAATACATAGGCACAATTTTTTTTTATAAAGCATTTAAAGTTCGAATTTTGACCAAATACATCAAAATCTCAAAATTATAAATTATTGTAATTAAACAATTATAAAATGGTCAGTTTTTATAACTAAGGATTGAAAATTTAAAATAAAGATTCTAATAAATAGTACATACTGTAATCAAAAAATCTAAAAAAAATATAAACACAGTTATTTTTATAGACATTTTAAATTCCAATTTAGACGAAATTACATATTAAAATCAATTTTAACGAGTACAAGTATATATTATAATATTTTTCTAGCATCACTGATAATTTTATGTTAATAATTAAATAATATGAATAATATTAATTCAACTTAGGAGCTACCGTAAAATAACAATATCAATATAATTTCAAATATCCTGAGACTGACATACCGTCCCCGCTCAGAATCGTTTTTCGTATACAATGATATATCATTGAATTCAAATTTAATACCATCCATTAGGTATACAGTGATCTACTTGTAACCTACTGTACAGCAGAGCGACATCCACTTGACCCCCTTTTTTAGAAGTGATAACAGATACAAAAAAAACACACACATTGTAAAATCAATACATTCTTATTGCTCCACTCAGAATCTCAAATAAACTTTCTAGCCAGTTTAACATTATTTTAGCAATTGTATCCAAATTAAAATAATATTGATATTTTAAATTTTTCAAATAATTTAGTATATTGATATAAAATATTTAATTGATAACGAATATCACGCTCCACGGAGATCGTGTTCAAGGCCATAATCACCCGATTTTTCCAATACATTCAGTGTCTATGGCCTGAACTAACTAATTATACCCAAATCACCAACTGTACAGCCTTAGAAGTTAGAACTACTATACACCTGTTGATAAGTGGACCTAGTGACGCCACTTTTTCAACATGTAGGTTGTGAGCACGGACTCAGATCTTAGCCATGGTGTAGTAGTTGTGGGCTATGGTATTTTATCGATATTTATTGTGGTGCACGATTCAAGATGGTCTATCTATAGCCGTGTTGTGGTGATAATACACAGATTTAGATATTATAATATAACAACATCGAGGTGTGCAAACCATAGACCTATAAACTTTATAGGTCTATGGTGCAAACTATACTTATACTTTAGTTAATATACCTCGATGGCTCGATGTATTACACAGACTTTTATACTACACAGTACTATATAGAAATGTGTGTACATAGCCCACAACCAACATGACGTTCTTTGGTGTCGGCTGTTGTCACTGTCTAGTCAGCAATCTAGTTTATTATCGATACCTCTGATTGGCTATCCTCTGATAGTACATTTCTCTTACTCTTATGATAGAACTCATGCTATCTCTCTCAAGTCTTAGTCGACCTCGCCTCCCAGTCCTCGGGACAATTATAATAGTGTTCCGTTCATATTTTTTTGCGTACAACCTTAGATCATATAGGTATATGATCTAAGCGTACAACACTCGGAAGTCGGACTAGTCGGAGAGTAAGGCCAGTAACTGAGTACCGTGCACGGTTAAACTTCGATTACGCTTAATCAGCTGATAACAGATATTTAACCGGGCAAATAAGACCAGTTAAAGTCCGGTTGACTTTAATCGGAGATGGTACAACCACAGAATTGATGAAATTTCATCTATTCTGTGGTACAACTGGCTCTTAAGGCTTAAAGATATCACCTTAGTCCGTGATAAATATATGCGAATGTTGAATATTTTATTATATTTACTATTTACGCACTCAACTGTGACCCTACCACTCGAGATGTACTCAACGTCCCTACTCCACGTCCCCACTACCACTACGGCAACGTCGGCAACGGTGATTTGAGAGTCGAGACGGTACAAAAGATTTTTGTTGTTGTTGTTTGAATGAAGACTGTTGGACCACGGTTACGTGTAAATTGTCGATATTTATACCTTCTATAACCTAAATTTAACATATGTTTTTCATCTATTTTATATTTTTATCTACAATATTGTTCTGTATTTTCGTAAAATAATAATACAAATTACTATTTAGTATTTACCTATACAGTTTGCAATCATTTACTTTTCGTTTGGTACATAATAATATTTTATATTTTTTTTCAACTAGTTTTATTGTTTCTCCACATTTAAATTTATTTTCCATTCTAATTAAATTTAATATTTTCTTAAATCTTTGGATATTTTCTTACTTTAATTGATTGTGTTAATGTGTTATTTACTTTGTTTATGAACAAATTAGTCATGGATAAATTCAGCACATCCCGTTATAAATGTTATTAACTCACAACACAATTAACATGAAACTGTCAAAGCTAAAAAAATAAAAACCATTCTGTGCTTTGGACTAAATTTATTAAGATGTCGTCAAACAGTACTATTGAAAATTCTAAAAATACTGGTTTGTAAAATCTATTTACGGGCATGTGAGTATATTTTTATTTTATTTTTTTGTTCTATGATAGATATGCTTACTCGAAGTTATTCAGACCGAAGTAATGATCGGAATCGAGATGCTAATAGTAACCGTGAACGTGATTATGACGGATTAAAGCAACAATGTGATAAGGCAATGCATGAGTTGATGATGTTGAGAAGGTATATAATTATTTTAGTTTCAAATCTAAAAATAATTTAACTATCACATATTTTGTTACTTTAACCCAGACAACATGGAGAAACAGTGCGAAGATACGATCAGACAAGAAAAGAATTAGAATATTATCGTGGTCAAAATCAAGTTATGATTAATCAAATTGAACAGGCTGCCCAAGAATCATCTTCATTACGTGCTAAACTAGCTGCTGAAAAACAAATTTTGAATAGATCTGAACAGGTACTTATATCTTAATGCTTTTTAAACATTAGAAGGAGCAACAAAAAAGATTTTGCAGAGGATTAATATTTTGTCCAATTTCATAATTTATATTTTATAGTTTGTATAGATATTAGTAAAGTAATTAATTAAAAGTACTCCTATTAATGGTATTAATGCAATTTTAGTAAATTACTTCCTGCAGTACAAACTGTTCATTCAGCATATTGGTATGAATTTTAGTTCAGTATTTTTGAACTTGTCCAATATTCTAATCTAATTTTTAACTATATGTATGTTATTCTTTTGCTAAATAGATAATACATATTTATTATTGATGAATTAATTATTTAGCCTATATTACCTATTTATTTTTTTAAGCATTTGTTGACTTGCATTATATCACTTTATATGATTATGAGATTATGTTATTATTTATCTTATTATGTATTGATAGTTTATGGATTTTGGAAGAAGAAAATATTGAGTAAAGTAAAAGGGCATAAATTCAGTTTAATTCCCATGCTCATTTTTCTAAAATTGTGGCAGCCCCTTAAAAATTTTCAAAAACCTAACTTTTTAAATAGGATTTTTCATGCTGAATATGATGGACATACAGATCTGAACAATCATACTTCATACTTACTTTTTAAGATTAACTTGTATAACCTAATATTTTATAAGTTAAATTTAGTTAAATATTGACTCTTAAATAAAATTATATTGTTATTTACCCCCTGAGCTATTTTTAACTTAACTTAATACAAAAATAAAATAGTCTTTAGTTTTTTAAAATTATTATTTAAGTTTTAATTGTGCTTGGAAATTTGGAATAATTAAATAAATTATATAATAACTAACGTCTGTAGGTGATATGATAACAATGCAGTGCATTTATTTCTATGAAGAACCATTTATAAAGTCACAATACATTTTAAAAGAGTTAAAGTTGAGTGTGATGAACAAATCAATATTTATTTTACTTATAGTTTTCATTATTTTATTGTAGGGGATATTATTTACATATTTGATACAACATTTGTATTTTGGTATTTATTTTTTCAATAATAATATATTGCATAGATAGAGTAATAAATTGTAACATTAAATATTTTAAAATTGTATTTTGAAGTCATAAAAATATTTTTTCAGGATATTCCTGAAGATGATACAGCAAGTGGTGATTCGCTTAATGATCACTTCATGCCATATGATTCAAGGCTAGAAGATTATGAAGCTTTGAGAAAAGGATATGAAGATTTGCGCACTACACATTCAGCAGCTGTTGATAAAATGGACATGATGAAAGATGAAATTAATCAACTAAAAAAACAATGTAATGAACTATTTAAAGAACGGGATATAGCTTTTCGAGAACGAGATGGTTTAAAACAACAGTGTACAGCTGCTATACGTCAATGGGATTTAACACTTCGAGAACGTAATGATCTTCAAGAAGCTATACAAAAAGTCCAACAACAACATGAAGAAGCAGTCAAAGAAATGAAAGCTGCTGTTGCTTATAGTGTAAAAAGTAGTAAGGAACTAAAAGAATTGAATAAAGCTCATGATGCTGCTGTTAAAGAATATAGCCTCATTATGAGTGAGCGCGATAGTGTTCATAATGAACTCGAAAAGCTCTCTGAAGATTTATCTCAAGCTTACAACAAAAACAAATCATTAGAAAATGAAATAAAATGTTGTAGAGATGAAAAGAAAACTGTACAATTGCACGTTGAATCATTAAAACGTGAAATATCATCAGCATTACACGATCGTGATAAAGCACTTAAAGAATGTAATGATTATCAGGAAAGATTTGGAGAGATAACAGCTAAAAATGAATCTCAAAGAGAATTTAAAAGTCATTTAGATTATGGCTTCAGTAGGGAAAGAGAAAATAGAAATGATTCACGAGAACAAGTAGCTTCTTTAGATTTATTTAACTCTTGTCAAAAAGAACGTATGGATAATCTAGATCAAGCTAATCAGGAAATTGAACGTTTAAGAAAATTAGCAGATAAATATCATAATGAATTAGATGAGTCTTTAGAAGAAGCAGAAGTATCTAAAAGACGCCGTGATTGGGCATTTAGTGAACGCGATAAAATTGTGTTAGAGCGTGAAAGTATACGAACCCTCTGTGACAGTTTAAGAAAACAGCGCGATGATGCTGTAAGCAAGTTAGCGCGTGCTATGAGAGACTGTGATGACATAATGAAACAAAAAAGTGATACAGCTAAAGAACTCAATGATTTTAAGTATGATATTGATATTTTAGTATGCAGATTTTTTTATGCTAATATGTTTTCTTACTTTATAGGGAAAAAATGGAAGCTCAATTAGAAAAAGAAGCTCGTTTACTACAATTACAGGCTACTGGTCGTTATAGTCAAGACTCTGCAATAGATACCGACCTTCAAGACTGGGATACAGAAATATTAAATATTGATTTAGTAAGTATTGTTTAAAGTATTATCAGTTTACTTATGATTTAATGTAAATGTATATTTTCAGGGTGTTTTAGGGGCAAATGAAGATATAGGTATTGATTTACTTGGTGGAAGAGATGATCCTTTGTATCCCAACGATAATGCAATTTATATATCATCTGTCAATAAAGGAAGTGTTGCAGCAAGGAAATTGAGGTTAAACATACTATATTTTTAATATTTGTTTATATTTATACTATAACTATACCCATAGTATGTACATTATTTGTATATAAAAGTCAAATATTCAATTCAATTCAATTCAATTATTTAAATGCATGAGGATTCAGGCTCTGTCTATAATCTGTATAGACCAAAAGGGCTATGTCAGCACATTTCCGTCTTCGCTGGGCGATCTGTTCGTAGAGTTATTAGCCATAATGAAAATGTTCATACTACATTTTAACATAATTGTAAGGGGTTTCGAATAAAACCCATTATTTGAAAGGATTTTGGTGTACTTGTTGCTTTCTGTCTCTGATCTATGTGCAACATAGTAAACTTGAATTCAGCAAAACCAATTTGGTGTTGTTAGTTTTAATATAAGAGTAAATTTACCAATTATAATAATTAAAGGTAAGAATATTATCTAGAGCACTTCATAGGTTTTTATTGATTTTTTAATTTTAATGTGCATTATTATTTAAAATGTTCATAGTTCACTTTTAAACCTCAGATGATATTCTTATGGTAGGTTAATTCACTTTAATATTATAGCTGACAAGTTACAACACAAGATTATTTCTGGTGAATACAAATTTGCTAAGTTTTGTGTGGGTTTGAAAGGGAAATCAAATAGTGCAATGACTTCAACAGTTAAATTTAATTATTTAATAAATAACTTTAAATATTAAATTTTTTTTTATACTATTATAATATAAACATCTGTATGTTTTTATTTCTAGAGTTAATGATTGTATATTGAGAGTGAATAACCTTGATTGTACATCAATTAGTAAGCGATTAGTTTTAGAGACTATGAGATCATTAAGCAGCGCTACTTTAGTTGTAAGAAGAAGAAAGCCTGCTTCTCCATCTAGGAGTCTTTTCACAACTCAACTTCAAGTAAATAATTATGATCACGGAATCTCATTAGAAACTGGTATATACATTAATAAAATAACACCTGGATCCCTGGCTGCTAAAGATGGAAATTTAGATGTTGGTGATAGAGTATTAAGTGTAAGTAAATGTTTAGATGAAAATGAATGATTTGTCTGGATATTCTTATTTCTGTTCTTTTCTTAGATCAACAACACAACAGTAGATAATATAAAACATTCAAGAGAAGCAATGCTTTTACTGCATGAACCTGGTGATGTACTAACTATTACTACTATGAAATCAACATATTGTGCTGGAAATTGTGGTTCAGGTCCAAATCGTGATATTTATAAAAAATATACTAATAGTACAACACAAACAGATAAATCTAGTTATTCGAGATATCAAGAATCTTATCAAAAACCTCAATATGTCCAGTCAAGAAGAGTGATGCTTGATGTACCGGAAAAACCTCATAGAAATCCTTCACCTGTCAATAATTCTATCTCTGAACGAGATCAAGAAGATGCTATAGCAGAATTAGATTCTGTAATTGATGCTTTTAGACCACATCCTGCACCCCCCACTACTACTAAACATTCTAGGTAATTATTTCTTTTTTTCTTGGTTTAACATGATTTCTTTTTTTTAAACACATCTATTGCTATAATTTCTTCATCATCAATTTTTCTTAATATGTACAGATTTTTTTAAATTTTTTAGCATACAATTCTTTAGGCGTTTGTAGTTCTTCAAAAGAAACCTCTTGTATCATTAATTATTTAGTTAAATATGTAATGAAATAATTCTTAACTACCTAAAATCTATTATAGAATCAAGTTGTAACTGTCAGTTTCAGTTTACACCTATCATTAGTTATAGGCATTTTATAGGCCATTTATAGTTTTTCGTTAGGTCCTCCAAATTTATAGTATGCTAACCAAAAATGTGCCAGTATACTAGGTACTGTTTGTGGAACCAATATCTATAAAAAAATTGTTCGTTTCACTTGCATTTCAACTTACTTACATTAAAAACAAATAAATTATTTTAAAAAAAGCTCATTTTTTAATTAACTTATCTCTATGAAAACTACAATTTATAATTAATTAAAATTATTCTCATGACATTCAAGTCACTAGACACTATCTACAAATTCGCTAGACTAAACCGGTGTGAAAAATAATGAACCGGGACGTTTGGACCATATCGTTTACATGGTTCATTATCCCGGTGCAGGATAATGTGGGATAATTTTAAACCGGTCTAGCTTAGCGAATTTCTAAAATACATTTTTATTAAATAAACCTTTATAATATATTTAAAACAAATGGTAGCCTGAAATTACAATTATGAAAATAGAAAAAAGTAAAAAAAAAAATAGAAAATACAGATAATGATGCAAAAATGGCAAAATAGTTATCTTTATAATAATAATCCTTATAATACTTATAATAGTGCACAGTTAAGAAACTTTTTCATGTAATGCAAAATTTATTGTCAGACACTAGACAGTATATTATTATCTTCGTTATTGCTACGTTTATAGGTATAAATTTAATATTCATTGGTTTTACGATTGGCCCAATAAACAAATGGTGAAAGGAACACACAACCTTCCATATATGCCTCATGAATTAATAAGACTTTTATCATTTAATAAAAAAAGAATGTGATAAAAACAGTTATACAAATTATAACAACTTATGAGTATGGAAATAATAAACAACTTATTTAAATAAAAACTACTTTGTAAAATGTTCATTATAACAAATAAATTATACATATGTTGATACAACGGTCGGTGCATCAGCTCACTGGAATTTAATAAAGGTCATAATTTTTCAGTAGAAATTTATGTCCAAATTTCATATTGTGTTTATTTGGTGTTTCGCTGTTTATAGATACAAATAACATATAACAGTGTCGAATGAATACTAAAATTACATACAAATTGTTTTATAAAGCCAAAACTTATAATACAACTTAATTATACAAAACTCTAAGGTAGATGTGAATTTGTTCATTGCATATTCATACTTTATTTTGTATAGTTAGGTAACTTTATTTAATAAACACACCTTTCATAATTTTTATTTTTTATAGTCGACATAGAAAATCTAAGGAATTAGACAAGAATGGTGGTACTTGGCCAAAAGCTAGAAGTGGCCCTGTAATTGAACATGGAACTGGTACAATACTTCATCCTCGTAAAAATAAAGAACGTTTGCCACTGTCTGTACTTTTAAATAATCCTCCTTCTTGGTCATCTCAAAACAATTCTAAAACTGATACTTCATCTATAGATTTCTCTGTCAGGTAAATATTTTATTTTATTCTATGTATTAAAATAAAATATGTTTGAAACTATTTGCTTATTTTATTTAAATAGATCTGGTAAAGTTGGTAAAGATGTAATGGACTATTATGTCAAAAAGAAAACTGGTAAATATACAAATAGTGATACTGAAAGTAATGCTGGGGATAGCCTTGCAGCAAGACCTACATCACATATGTATGGACCACCATCAACCAATGCTCATCATTTTTTCACTCCACAATACAGTAGATATTCCCAACCTTCTCCATCTCATAGCGGGGAATCAATGTTATATTGTTTTGAACCTCCTTACAGTCATGTTTCTCAAGTAAATTAAAATATATATGAAATTAATATTATACACATTTACTTGAAATATGAATTATTATATAATTTATCCTTTATACAGTTTCATCACAGTCACTCTCCATCGGTTGATATGCACTACAATAGACATACAACTAGATCACCTCATCGCTTAATGACTAATATCGGCTATCGTGGTGAAGATATGCCAGAATCTTATCATGGTTATGAAGTTGGTACATTTCCTAGAAAGAGAGAAACTCCTAGATTTAGGTATGTTTATAATTTTTCTTTTTAGATGTAAATTTTTATTTTTAAGAAAATCCTAAAAAAAAAAACATTATAATCACATGTGTTGTTCCTGTCTTACAAACTTACATCATAGCAAATTTGTCTTCAGTATAATTAATTTTATGTTGTTAGGTTGATTCAGTTTAATAAATTTGTATTAAAGCCAGGAACATACAATTTGTTCTGCTAAATGCAAATTTAGTATTTACATTATTACGTACTAGGCAAGTCATAACTTCCTAAAAAGCTTAAATATTATAAAAAAAACTTATGTACAATGTACATACAGGTTATGTCCATAGTACTTCTTATTTTTAAGTTTGAAAATCAAACAATTTACCTATCTTAAAGGTATTAACCATAAAATTGGTTCTGCTGATGTTTGACAGAAGCATCACATGTGTTATGACATTTTTTATGAATTAATATGATAAAAGCATTAAAATATTATATTATATCCAAGCAAAAAAAAACTTTTAGATTATTATGAACTATACTGGTTGATCCAATTAACGTAAAACACTCATTATTTCAAAATCAGTAAAAGTTTTTAAAATATTTTTCATTAGAAAACAACATTTTTCTAAAACATCTATATTTTTAGTCATTTTAATTTTTAACTTTTTTAGTAACAACATGAATTTTTTATTCCTTATTTCAAAGCCCAATAATTTTAGAAGTACATTTATGCATAAAAATCTAATTTTGGATAAATAGTTTAGGTAATTATAAGTATTTAAAATTATAATGGTTATACTAATAATTAATAAACTACTTATCCTAAATTTGATTTTTATAGATCGAAATACTTCGAATAATATTTTGCTTCGTAATAAGGAATTAAAAATGTATATTCAAAATAGTCAAGACTTAAAATATAGTGAAACTATAATATTTTTCCAAAAATATTGTTTTGTAACTACATATAATAAAACATTAGTGTTTTCCACGGACCAAGATATAATGGACTGGAAACGAGCAGTTTATCAGTGGCCACAAATGTATGTACAAGAAGCAAGTGTGGGTTTAAGACATTGACTAAGATACAAAAATATATGAAGCCAAATAAATCCATTGGTAGCGCTGAAAACATTGGGTCTCCAGTGTGAGAAGCCATTTGTAGGTATCCCCCGACCCCTGCCAAACATGTCGTTTCTAGTCCGTTACATCTTAGTCCATGGTGTTTTCTGAAATAATGAGTGTTTTAAGTTAAATGGATCACCATGTATACTTATTACAAACTTAATATACTTATTTACTTTTTCAACATCAGACTATTATATTAATAAGACATTTTGTTGGATAATATTATGTATTGAAACTTCAAAAAATAATTTGTTTTATAGATAAATTCGTTAAATAGATCAAAATAAATTTGGCTCTCAAAAATGTTTCGTTAAACTGACAATTTTGTTAAATGGAAGTTTCACTGTATTAAATAGTATTTTTTTTTTTTTGAAAATGTAATGATATAAGTGTTTGAAAGTATTAATTTTACTATTCGGGAGAGTATTTATTAAAATATTCTGTTTTTTTAGATGACTAGGCCATAAGTGACATTTAATAAAAGTGTTTATATATATATATAAGTAATTTAATTATAATAATATAAATGAATTAATGTATTACTTATTTTTTTTAGAATACCTTCCAATCCAAGTGTGGCTAGTAAAAGTAGTGGTGGTGCAGTTGGTATATCAACTGGGAGTATTGATCGATCTGTAAGCAGTGAAAGGGATAGCCCAATGCCTACTTTTAGAGTTGAAGTTCTTAATCCTGGACAAATACCTATGCCTGCCAACAAGCGACAATCTTTACCTGAATATGGTTGGGCATCAAAGTTAGTATTACAACTAAATTATTGATAGTTTTAAATTTTAATACTAATTAGTAATAACTAATAAAATAAATATTTTAGATATTTGAAAAAACCACTACTAAGAGGTGTTGGAAGTGGTCCATTAACTGGCGAGTTGAGATGGATCAGTATAGAGAAATCAGTCGAACCTCTTGGAATTCAGATTTCGTGTGTTGACAGTGGTGGAGTTTTCGTATCTACTGTTAGTGAACATAGTGTGGCTTCCAAAGTAGGTCTTCAAGTCGGAGATCAGTTATTAGAAGTTTGTGGAATAAACATGAGAAGTGCAACGTATCAGTTAGCTGCAAATGTTTTACGGCAGTGCGGAAACTCAATTACCATGCTAGTACAATACAGCCCAGATAGTATGTTTTAATAAGTCCATCAATAATTGTGTATAAATAAATGTTAACTTATTTATATATTTAGAATACCAAGAGCTAGAGGGCGCCGAAAGTTCAACAAGCAGCCGTTCAGAAACTCCAACACCGTGCAATTCACCTACTGTTAATAGAAAGTCTACAGGTGCTTCAGTTATAGCTCATGGCATGGCTACATTAACTCGTCGAAAGAGTGATCGAAATACAGATAATAGAAGTTTAAGAGCATATGAACCACGGTATTTTATCATGGAGACAAGGAAGTGTAGTAACTTAGGAATAAGCCTAGTTGGTGGAAATGCTGTTGGAATTTTTGTACATAGTGTTAACTTAAATTCATTGGCTTATAATGCAGGTTTACGGTATGGCTACTTTAAATTTGTCTATTTTAATTAATCATAACTATAAATTTATAATCTATTTACAAATATTTCTTTTATACACAGAACTGGTGATCGTATTCTTGAATATAATGGAACAGATTTAAGAGAAGCGACTGCTGAAGAAGCAGCTTATGAATTAGCCAAGCCAGCTGAAAAAGTCACAGTTCTTGCACAATATTTAATTGATAGTAAGTTGTAACATTACTTTAAAATTATTATTAAATTTTTCTAAAAGAAAAAATATGTATTTAATCATTTGTTTATTATAATAGAGTACAATGAAATAAAGGATAAACCGGGTGATAGCTTTTTTATACGAGCATTATTTGATCGCACTGTTGAATTAAGTGATGCTGGTAGTAATTCTTCTCAGCTACAATTTCGCAAAGATGATGTTTTATATGTAGATAACACAATGTATAATGGTGTTCCGGGAAATTGGCGAGCGTGGTTAGTTGATCACAATGGTTATAAACAACAAGTTGGCATTATACCTAGCAAATACAAGTAAATATATTTAAAATTTAAATGTAAAAATATTTTGTAATACAATGATTTATTGGGGGACGAGGTGGCCGAGCGGTCTAACGCGTCGACTGCGGCGCTGGCAGTCGCGGGTTCGACTCCCGACCACTGGGCGGCATTTTTCTCCGGGCAAGTCACGGTGTCCGGAGAACAAGTGCCGCCATCCCCCACCCCGGGGCATGGCAGAAACCTACGGGTGCCCCAATAAAAATTCTGCCACCACAAACACACACGTGTACCAACCTACCCAATCTAAAAACCTACAGTTCCCTCCCCACACCCAATGGCCTATGTTGCCGCGGGTTATCCAATAAAAAAAAAAAAAAAAAAAATGATTTATTGTAAGTTTAATTTTTTTTATGATTAGAGTTGAAGAAGAACTTGTAATTAGACGTAGTGGAGGCGAATTAGAAGGTGATGCAAGACGTGCGACAAGACGCAGTTTCTTTAGACGTAAAAAGCATCAACGCAGCAGTTCCAAAGAATTGGCTAGTTTTTCAAATATAAACTTGGGTTGGTATAGTAGTGACTCTGGTACTTTACATGATGATGCCATTGTTATTGCTTCTTACCAAAGAGTTATCAGATTAAATTGTAAGTGTAATTTTATATTCAAAAATAACTGTATATTACATGTATGTTGTACTTATTCTAGCTGAACCAAGCATTCGTCCTGTAATGGTGGTTGGACCTCTTGCAGATTGTGTAACTGATAAACTAATAGTAGATTTTCCTGATTTATTTATGCGATATATACCAGAGGCAAAACATTGTTCTCAAGCATCTATGGAGAAAGGAGTTGCTGATAGTGTGTACATCGATTATCGGAAAAAAGGGTCTGTTTATGAATGCGTTTCTGTCTCTGGACTTAAAGAAGCATGTAGCAAAGTAATTGTTTAAATATTTCTTAAACATATTTATACAAATATTTACTAAACTTTGTTTATTTTATAGAATTGTCATTGTATTATTGATATTGGTCTTACCAGCGTCGAGAGGCTTCATCGTCATCATATATATCCTATTGTTTTGTTAATTAAATTTAAATCCACTAAACAAGTGAAAGAAGCTAAAGATTCTCGATCATCTCATGATAAAATTTCTGCTAAAGCAGCAAAAGAAATGTATGAACATGCATTGAAGCTTGAATCTGAATATCGACATTACATTTCAGGTGTGTTTCTATTTAGAGTATATATAATATTTCATAGTGCATTATATAATAAATATTAAATGTTTTATTGTAGCTGTCATACCAGCTGGAGTTAATGTGGCATACATGTGTACTCAAATTAAAGCTGCCGTTGATTTAGAACAAAGCAAAACACTTTGGGTTCCTTCTCCAACTCCACTTTGATAACAAGACATGTTTTATGAATCATTGTTCCGTCCAAAACAATTTAGTTTTATTATTATTATTATTATTATTATTATTATTTCTATTATACTAATTTGGAGTTTCCCTTTGAGTTTTATATTGAAAAATTTATTGTGAACTATTGTTGGTTGTTGGATTTTTTTTTTATATAATAATTTTGTATTTAAAAATTTTACTGCTTATAACATATTAAATATTTAATGCGTAACATACCATAAGAGTATCAATGATATTATACACATTTCCTTTGATTATTCTATTTTATAAGAAATAAATAGCCCTATTATATCTGAATTTCAGCAGATTCTTGGGCAGATCAGGTACAAGCATATGCATCAAATTTTCGCACTCATGGTCTCGAATAAAGAAACTATATCTTAAAACTAAATGTATGGATGTAGCTCAGTCGAATTTCAGCTTTCAACTATCAAATTATTGGGAAATGTTACCAATGAAGTTAGAATTTATATGGATATGTTACTGCAATATTGAAATGAAACATCATATAGTTATAAATATATGAACATGTTGGAGGTATCGTATATCGTAATAAGTCGTATTTCATGTGACATACAAGGTTATAACATCACCAAAAAAGTTTATCCAATGTCTTAGGTATAATTGCATATCATTTTTAAGAGGACGCTACCCATGCATTTGTTGTTTCTGTCTTACACACGCATGACATAGCAAAATGTTGTTCACTAGTTTCAATAGTATGCTGTTAGTTTTGATACTAGAGGCAATTGACCTATTATCAAACTTTTAGGTAAGAACATTATCTGTGCTTAAGCGTTGGCTTTTATTCGATATTTTAATTTTCAAGCGAGATATGAGAATTTTTATTTTTTGCATTTCACATACCCATATCTTGCTTGAAAATTAAAATATCGAATAAAAGCCAACGCTTAAGCACAGATAATGTTCTTACCTAAAAGTTTGATAATAGGTCAATTGCCTCTAGTATCAAAACTAACAGCATACTATTGAAACTAGTGAACAACATTTTGCTATGTCATGCGTGTGTAAGACAGAAACAACAAATGCATGGGTAGCGTCCTCTTAACACATCACAAATAAAACATTTTTAAATGTTTCAAATAGTAATTTATTTTCTCGGATGGTGTACCTATAACCTATTCATAGATATATCTGATCCTATATTAATTATTATATTAAGTACAAACTACAAAGTATCAATAATGACTGTTTGCAGTAACATGCAAAACTGCAGAGGTTATTAAATTTTTTGTATACATTTCTTTATATTAAATATTGTACACTGTTGTTTCTTTTTGTGATTACAAGTGCCAAGTAAGTTATTCAATTTAGTATTTAATAATATTTGTTAACGCCAATATAACATTCTTGTAAAGTATGTAACAGGTATACTAGGATATATTTACCGAGGGTAAAAATATCTTAGTTTATATTTACCCATGGTAAAATATTACGGGGGATGGATATTAGATAGTTTTAACTACCTGTGACACCGGCACTGCGCGCAACAGTATAGGTACCCAAAAAATTAAAACATGCACAAACGTACTCCACCGTGATGAATTGAGTAATTGTGTCCTTACTCCTTAAACACCGCAAGTTTCCGTAACTCTACTAAGATAATGTTTACTGTTTAGTAAGTAAAGTAGTACCTACTATAGACTATAGTCGATAAGCGTTGACCTCTCATTTAAATATTTTGTATAGTGTATACTGTATAGCGTATATACTTTCCCTAAAATACATAATATAAAATATAAATATAATTATTAATTATATTATATATTACATCGTAGCAAAGGTGGACATTAACTTAACTAGTTACCTAATTTTCTAATCAATTTATGAACTTAGCGAGTTTGATTGACAGTTAAAATAGCTTAGTTTTTCTCAGTTGCTTTATCCATCAAGTTAAAATTTTTTTGTTTTTATGGTTTTATACTAAGATATCAATATAAAAACAAAGTTAATTATTTTCATTAAATTGTGTACCTTTGCATCGCTGGTATTAATAAGAGTTGCTTTTGTTTGCGGATGATATTTTCATAAAAATAATTCGAGTTACCCATGTGTAATATTGTCCCGCAAATCTCGCTGTTTATATTCTAAATATTCAAGTTATTTTAATTGATTTTGAGAAATCATTCAGAGAAATTTGAATAAATTTGGTATAAATAGATTTACCGTTGGTTAACAGACTATACCTATTAACTACTTCATACCCTGTTAGATTGCTGGAATAATAACAACAAACACTGAAACACGCATAATATATAGGTAACAGCCAATAATAAACTTAATAAAGGTAGGTACTATAAAATAAAGTGATTAACATTATTGACTATATACAATAGATAATATGTAGACATAATAGATTGTTGATGTTATTCTGTTTAATGTTTAAAATAGGTGTACGGATATCAGAATATTATATGATTGCTTATTTGTAATAAATTTATTAGGATAAAATAAATAAATTAAAGAACCTAAAATAATAAAGAATTCATTTTTTTAAACACATTATTATGATGTAATAATACTAAAATTTATGTTGGACAAGCGTATTCATGCATTTATAGATACAGTTAAATTTGTTTTTTGTCCAAACGTTCGTTGCCCTTCAGAGGTCATAAACCGCAATTAAACTTAACCGAGATCACATATTCCTTTATTTGACTAGATAGTTCTAATCTTAGAAGTTGTTTCATAAATGTTCCATATGGAAAACTATAATATAATATTCCTAAAGAGACATCAAAAAAGACGGAGAATCTTTGTGGGTAAATACTTCCAGGTACAAAGTACTACTAGTTAGAAGATCTAATACTCTGATGTTCGAATAAATACTTTATTTATGATAAAAACTATATAATAAGAACTATTTTAATTTTAAAACAGTACAAATCTCTTTTTTAAACTATTTATATATTAGTGTTACCTATCAATATTAATTTGTATTTAAAATAGTTATTTATTATTTTGTTAATGGATACGATATTGACATTTTTTTAAAACATTTTGGCTATTTTTATACCTCAGGATGTCAGACATAAGCATAAATGCGCAACTATATGGCTGATATTTTTTTAGTGATGAGTGGGGGTGCTGTAGTCCCATATTTTTGTTTATTATTTGGATTTCTGTATACAATTTCCCAAACACTTTAATATTATATATTTTATAAGTGGCTTATATTTATATTTATATATTATATTATATAACCATGTAGGTTTTAGGCATATTTTAATAAACTAAATAAAATGTTATTTTAATACAATGTCTACCTTTTAAATTATATATATTTCCAATTGTATCATCAGTCTTATAGAAAACACGTTCTTAGTCAATTTTTTTACTCAATGAAGAAAACGTTCATGACTATATTATTATCCTGTATAGCATTTCCTCAATATATGTTTAGGGAAGCTATGAAAACATTACGTCCCCAGCCATATATACTTTCTTACATTTTGTTTGAGGACATGAGGAAATTATATCTACCCTATATAATAGCTTTAGTTTTTTTTTTAAATTCACTTATTACTTATTTGGTATCTAGTTGCTTTAATATTATTGTAATTTATTATATTCCTACCTATATGAAGTGGAAGCACATGGGGGGGAGGGGGGAATCTGGACGATAACTACAGAAGTATATTATATAGTATCATATTAATCGTAATATTTTTTCGATTATACATATATGATAGTTTGTGGTGAGCAAAATGCCATATATGTCAGATTTAAAAGAACACATCATATAGGTACACCATCCTATATTTAAACAAATGAAATAAATCTTACATCGAAACAAATATAATATAACTCAACTATACACCTACATAATGTCACAGTTAATAACAATCGCCATTTATTGGATTTACCATATTATTGTTCTTATATTTACCTATACCGGCTATACCTATATATTTTGTCATAATATTAATACGGATCATAATGATCATATTATATTATATATAGGTATTGTATATTAGCTAATAAGGTAATACGTTTATATTTTCTAAAGCGCAATTGATTGTATGAAATTATATATGAATTTGAACGAATGCCAAATCGGCCAAGTCGAGCGGTCGTGGCCGGAGACTTAAACGTGACATAAGCAGTTGAATAGGCAAGTACGCATAATACATTTAAAGCACTCGCGATACGCGAATGTACCCGAAAAAAACCAATAGTGCTCTATGATGATTATACCCGAGGCTTGAACTAGATTTCAAAGCGAGTTCAAAATTTAAATCTTCAATATCCAATATATGTCTATAGATACTGTTGTATCGAGATTATCTGTTTATATATAACTTAGCCGAACAAATATTTGAAAAAAATAACAATGATTTGAAGCACAGTAGGCAGAACGACGTTTATAAGCATACAATATTAACGCGTATTGCGTATACCTATCGTATATAATATATCATATTGTGTTGGTGTATATTATACAAACAATATTATACTCATCAATGTACCTAAAATATTATAGGTAATCAAACGGCCGTGTCGACGCCACCGCGCTTTGATCGATCTCGGTTGAATTCGATTTTTATACGCACGTGCGCCGAAAACAAACGAACGTTACTGTCTATATTAAGTCTATTGTAATAATTGTAGATGGACGGAAAAAAAACGAAATAAACAATAAGAACGAAAAAAAGGGAAATGCGCTCAATCGCGCCGGGATGTCCGCGAACTTCGTCTTCGAAGCAACAATAATAACAATAATAATAATATTATAATGACACACGTGCCGAACGAATTATTATTATTATTATTGTTATCATTTTATACGGTGTGTAGGCACGTCATAAAATAATAATATTATTACTAATATATCCACACACGCGGCGGCCGGTGAAAGTGAGCGACGCGATCGGGTGTTACGTGCGCGGGCGCTGTCGACGTCGGTGCGGGCGCGTGGGAACCACCGATCTTCGACTCATTCTTCGTCAAGTACGGTCTTCTTCTTCGCCGCCGCCGTCGTCCGAGTAGGCTAAACGTAACGGTATATGCCACGCTACGGAGCTGCTGCTGCTGACCCAGTTTTGCGGTCGCCACCGCCGTCGTCGCCGCCGCCCGGCCAGTCAGTCAGTCTCGCGTGCGACACCCGGCCGAGCTCAGTCAAACACATGTGCGTGGTCGCGCGCGCCCCTACAGTGTACTGCATGTGGACGACTCATGTACTTAAAGATACTATTCCTTTGGGCAGTAAGTACTAATTGATGATATTATAATGATATTAATACATGATGATGATGATGATGATGGATGTAGGACGTAGGTATACGTCATTAAACAAACTATTATTCATGGTTTAACAACCCTACGATGTGAGGCTTGTAATTACATTTTTTTTTTATAAATTAATATAATGTGAGACATTTTGGAACAGTGAAGAAATAAAATTGTAAAACAAACTTTTACCTAAAACTTAAAAACTTTATATCATATCATATTATAATGATATGACGCGCTCAACAGCGAGCATTTTAATGTAAATTATCTATTTGCTCTAATATTATAGTAATAAGCCGAAAACGTTTGGTGCAGTGTATGTGCTATGGCAACAAACTTCTATTTTTCCATACGTCCCGTTGGAATAAAATACACGAGCATTCGGGGGTGCAATATGGTGATAATTGCTTTTCTCAATCACGCGAATTCTTTACATTTTCTTCCGTCTTGAAAATCGCCTATGTGTCGGCCTGATTATTGATATAAAATAAAACATAGGACGTTTTTTGTCACGAGCATGGCGTGCTTCAATAAAATCATTTTTAGCCGTTATTGTATATTTGTATGTGTGTGTGTGTGTGAATGGGTATGTGCAAGAAAGTAGTAAGACCGAATACAGGCGCATACGATAGTCGAATAGTCGATAATATATAAAACGAGGTTTTAACAAAGCGCGTGGTCGGGAGCAGGAAGAGGAAGAGCTATCGGCAAGGCAGGGTGAAGGTCGGAGCTTCACCTTTCCAGTGCGGTCGAGTGTACCTATACCAAACTGGACCAATGCCCTCGACCGAGTTAATATTATCTTATCATCAAAGATATTTTTGATATTTACGGTTAATACTTATTACAATATAGGTACTATTATATTTTACATTTATTACATGTCGAGATAAACCGCAGTATCCGATCCGATAAAAATAAATAAAAATTAACTTTTCGAAAACGAATCTAATTCACTCGTATGTGATTAGTGAACGGCCGTATTCCTACATTTAAATCTTGAATATGGAATAGTAGGCTGTTCCGTATAGAATATGTTGAACTAGGTATCTGTTGAGTATTATGGTGTATCATTTTATCAAACCTAATAATATGACGAATGACAATAGACCGGTACTATATTATAAGCATTGTCGCCACTTGCCGTTTGCTATGTGTTATTAAATAATATAATCTTTTAACTTTCGTAAAAATATAAACAAATATTTAAAGATGTGTAAATTTAAATTTATTACAAATGTATAAGTCATAAAATCAACTTTTTCAAATTGTTGAAATCATTGAATAAATACGATTACATAAAAATAATAGTGTTACGTTTTATATTTTTAAGTAACTATATAGGTACCAAATAGTAATTGCGGTATGGAAATATAGGATGTTAACCTGTTTTCAATACAAAAGACTGATTATTACGATAATCTGTTCATTTTTAAAATAAACGATGTTGGTTATAAGTTTGTTATAATTCTAACTTATAACCAACATAATATAACATGATTATTTAAACTTACATAGAATTAGCCCTTAGGAATATACCTTATTCCATAATGCCAAGACATTTTTAATTTTATTAGTTTACAATTCAGTGTTAAAACGATGTAACAAAATTATCTTTTAAATGGTACTTGAAATTAATTCATAAATTATATTTGATTTATTTGATTAGTTTATAACTATATAAAAGAACGAAAACATAAAAGTATTCCATATATTCGGCTCAGCTTCTCGTCTATTTATATAGCCAATAGGCTCACATTTTGTACCATTTACTTCTATTATTATTTGTGATTTTTGTAGGAAAACATCCATTCACTTTCCCACGAAAATTATTTGTTCATCATAATAAAGGTTCGGAAAATTATTAAAACTAACTTCTGCGTGATTATTGCACACATTTTCACATAGGTACGTGCAATTATATTTTATGTTATTATTATTAGGTATAATAATAACAATATTGTGTGTATGCTATGTTTGAAAAGTTTCTGTTTCCGGCTGGCATTGTCTGATATATTAAACATAATATTATTGTTTATTATTATTATCTATTCCGAATTTCGTATTGTGATTTAACTTTAATGTAGGTATAGGTAGTGTTCTTTTCGCGTTTCCGGTGTGTATGTATATCGTTGGTTATACCTTTGCCTATAACTAATCACAATTCGAAGTGACAAATGGATCGGCGGAACTGGTTGCGGTCATTACTCATTACTCATTATTCGTTAAATAGGTAATAGACTATATTCCTATATAGTACATTGGCACATTGCACATTACTCATCAGTTTGATAGTTGCAGACCATCAGGCAACGAATACGCCTAAATGCAATTTTTATAATGTCGTATGTGCACATTCTCAAGTATTAAGCTGTAAAAAATAAAATATATTATTAGAAATGTATTGAAATAGTAATTAATAAACAAAAAATAAGACTTAAGTCACAGCCACACCGCGGTCGCATATCGAGTGTGATCTTCACGAGCAAAACCCGAAACAACTGTGTGCATATATAGGTACGTAAAACGTGACGTAGAGTGCGTTTTAAAGTGGTCAGACCAGATTTGTGGTAAAAAAAAAATAACGTTCATCATTGACCGCGCAGAGGTCGTCGAATCCGCGAATTTATTGCGAAACTAGCGGCTCGTACCCATATTACAATATTGTTTCAATGTATTATTATTACACTGCTACACAACACACTATATAGCGCTGACGCTCGGTGTACTGCACCTGTACATGAATTAATAATTCATTCGTCCTTGTGAGATAGAGACACCATCGGAGGAGGTCTTTGACTGTTTCGCGAGTGGTTATAATATTGTATATTTATATTGTGTTTAATTGAATAAATATGTATACAAAAATCGTCGGCGGAGTTTTCGCGTGCATGTATACATTTTTACCGAAGACGTTAATTGAAAATCCAATCGTTTTATTTTCGACACCGGGGAACCGTAACTAAAATATGATAGCCATTGTCCACATAGTGTATGACATACGCGTATTATATAGTTATTTAGTATATATTATTATGTTTCACAAAACGAAAAAATAATCGTAATTCATCCTTGCAATGTTGAGGCACCTTGACATTGTGTGCACAATAAAAATCACCGTCAGCCGCCACATGGCACAGTTTCCAATGCCAACGCTTAACTTTCACGGCTCCTTTCTTCTGCCCGACATACCGCTCCTATATAACACATAAAGCAGGTCATACTTTTCTCAAATTTTGATATTGCGCAGAAATTTTCAAAAGAAAATATTAAATACCTATCTACATTTTTTTTTGTAAATTATATCTATGACAAAGTTATAATATTATTTTTACTATAACATAATGTAATATATTATTTGTTTCAGCTGCCGTTGGAGCTCAATGGTTACGGTTACGACGGTTATAGCACCTGCACAAAACCGTATCGAAATGCTAGAGCCAAATTTCCGGATTTGCCGTGCGATTTTAACACTCAATCATGGTGCATGGTACCTGGATCAACGTACCCGTGGTAATATATTATAATATTATTTGCGACACAAATATCCCAATGACCAAATATTTAGAAAGCAAAAACCCCATTGTTACCCAAAAATGTACGTAGGTTAGACGTAGGTTATTTGTTGTGAATGAAAAAAAATTGCCCATTATATTGTTTGTCATGATTTATGTAACACACGCATAAATGTAGGTGAAAGTATGTCTAATGTGACACGAGCGAGTGAAAGTTCTAGATTTAAACGGTGATGTTCTTTGTATATGTTCGGGATCTGATAAGACGCATATTCTAGGGACATGGTGAAAGTATACCTAGTGTTTATAATTTAAGTATTTTCAAGGAAAACTAGAGTATTTCCATGCTCACAAGAATGTCTGGATTTTTCTTTGGGTCAAGGTCAATCAATTTATGTTGTTATAATATGTTTTTGTAAATAATATCGCAAAGGTGATTTATTTATAGACTTGATAGGTACAACTATAAGAGCTATTATTTAATAAATATTTTATTTTAAAGAATGGGTTGAACCTGGTTGAATTAATATAATAATTGACATCTGCTGTATACATATTATACATAGGTACTGGCCAGATTAATTGTGAAGTATAAAATGGACGAATTAAATGTTTTTGTTTTTACTTTTTCAATCCCACTTATGAATTTTCAAAGCACAAAAAGCACAATGTAACTTTTAATTGTAACTTGTAACTTTCATTGAAAGTCACAGGAAAATATGTAACTAGTTATAAGTTACAAGTTGGATTAAAAATGAGTAACTTATTACAAGTTACAAGTTACAAAAGTAACAAAGTTACGTAACTTAGTCACATGTAACTCTGATATGCCCAACCCTCCTTCAGTATCTAACTATCAATGACGAGGTACACCCGAAACCTAATTACACAGCTGCGCAACTGCCCCCGGTTTTATTCTATAGTTGTTATAACTTTTAAAAATTTTATATCACATTTTTAGTTAAATTTTTATCATTAAAAAACATGGTTTATTTAAAAAAACAACTACAACAAAATACAAAGTATATTCTTAAATTTCATAGTGTAGTAACTAAAAAATGAAGACTGTGAAAATCGAGTTTTTGATATCTCAGTATCACAATATTTTACTGTATTATACAGTTTAAAATTACAGTTATATTATACAGTTAAGTAAAACTCAATTTTTCTAGTACGACATTACACACTAGTGCATTGTAAATTAATGTTATTTTTACCATTAGAAAACATGTGTAACTCAAACCCTTCCATTTTCGAGTTACTACATTATATACTCACAGTGCGATATGTTACGACCTATTCCTACTTTATATTCAACATACGTCCTACTGTAATCCATGCCCCATGGCGGTTATTATTACTAATTATTAGTTAATACAATATACACTATACCGGATGCAATTGTGGGAGTGTACTTATTGGAGTGATGAGTCAGTCAGCAAGACAACTAATTAGAAGCAATGTTATCATCATTTAATCAAACTTAGTTAACTCAAACAATTTAGCTTGAAATCGTCGATACCTCGGGTATTACTTTTCCCTAGTCCTTAGAATTTTCTACTATTGTATTATCTTTGGACCTTGGACAACTAGAACTGTTTGGACGGTTCCTTCAACTTTGAGTTAATCAAGTCTGATTTTATTAGTATATGTATATGTATATCTCTGATGCTTTATTGGAAAATATTATATGTAACTCGGCAGTCGGCAACACTAATTAAATCCACAAAAAAGGGGAAAAGTAGGTAACCGCTCTGCTGTACAGTAAGTGTCAAGTGTACCTCGTCACTGAGTAAATCATGCACTGTAGTCTGTAATGTATATGTGTTAAATTTAAATTTAATAATAAATCATTACATACGATAAACGATTGTGAATGAAGACCTAGTACTTAGTACTTATTACCAAGTACCTACATTTTTGATATATATTTATAATTTATATTGCTATTAGTCATTTATTTTACTATAAGTAATACGATAGTTTGAATTATTTTTTGCCAAAAACATTGCATTTTAAATGTAATTGTGTGTATAAAATATAATAATATGCGTATAATCTTTAAGTTCTTACGAATAATATTATTTGATTACAAAAAATAACAGAAATCGTAATTCTTTGTTTAAATATCTAAATTCATCCAAATAATTTGAATTTCACATATGATCATTAAAAAATCATGCCTATCGGCTATCACCTATTAATACAGTGGCGTACTCAGGGGGCTACAGCCCCCCCTATTTGCCTAATAAACATTTAATGGACATTTTAAGAATCTACAGGTCAAAAACTGGTTTTGCGAAAAAATTCCAGGTTTTCCTTAATTTTTTTTTTGTTTTTCGCTGTTATTTTGTTTTAAGTACTTTTGTACTTGTAATATTTACTTTTGATACAACTTTTCAAAGTTGAAAATAGAAGGATTGTCATTTCTCTAAACATGATGTTAGACGCAAAAAAAAAATTGAAATAATGAAATAAAACAGACCATTGGAAAATCAATACATTCATCGCTCCGCTCAGAATCTAAAACATGTATAACCACAGGGCTCAGGTACACTGTACCTATACTAAATTATAATAGTGCATATTGCATGTACCATTATATACATTATACATATATGTGATAGATATGTACATCATATTATAATTATGAGAATATTTAACATAACATTATATTTTTAGTATTTTACAATATCACAGCCTGGGGATGGTTGTTAAACTATCGACACACTTTACAATTTCAGACATCGATTTGCAACAGACGATTGCTATATTATAGTTTATTTCTTCGTCGTAATCACGTTTTATCCGGTTATCGTGATCCGAACAATGGGCCGTCAATCGTTATGGACTATTGTAGCAAAGCATGCCGTGTTTAAAACTATACGTGACGTTACGCTTGACCTTGAAAAACAGCGTTAAAAGTTAAGACCACCGATAGAGGCATATAGCTATATAATAATTAATAACATAGGGTGAACATTTCCTAATCTCTAATCGATGATAATTTTTATTTTAGTTTTCAACAAATTAAAAGTAAAATAATTAAACGGCGCGCTCGTGCACATTTTGAATTTTTAGATTCTGTGATGTTAGTATGTTACTTAAATACAATATTATAATTATTAAAAGTACGCATAAATCACACTCGTGAAACTTGCTCGCATACAGTTTATCGAATATTATATCCCGAAGACTAAAATCTCTTACAACTTTTTGTTGTTTCTGAACCGTTGAAAAATATACTGGATTCCAGCTAGATGGGTATAACTACGGTAGTACGGTATATAGCTTATAAGTTATAAATTATAATTATACCATAAAAAATAGTGGGCGTTGTATGAATAAAAGCACTATCATTCACAGTTGACACATGGTTACATGGTTTATTATAGTCGATATTATTAGGATTATTTATTCCATTTTAATGCGTATAATTGCTTCCTTAATTAATACCTATGAAAGGTTCAGGCATTGTGCCCATCAACAACTCCTGAGTAGAACATATATTTTGAATAATATACAATTTTATACGGTTAAAAATACAATTTCGGAAAGCATTAATAACTGATTTCAACTACACATTTAGTGACTTTTAATAGAGCATTAGAACGTCCATGAATTTGGTATACACTTGATGCACTTATAAAAACAGACGAAACGCCAAATATCATAACGTACTATTCACTGCCAATTTAAAATGTGTCCGTTTCTTTAACCTCGGGACTTGCATAAAGAAATATGGATAAAATATATATCATATACCTAATATTATTTGATTTACAACCGATATTACGATTTGCTCTTTTTCTCCTCATCACGGCAGTACTATAATATTGATCGAATTTCGTATGCCCATGTGCAGGCACGCAGTCCGACGGTTCGTTTTCGAAAATCACGGTTTGATGAAACGCATGTACGGCGAACAGCGACACATATCGGTGTTGCGCGCCGACATGGACACCAACGACATCGAAGGTGGCGTCTGGAACCGGCGGCGGGAGGAGTCGTCGTTGAACCGCTACGACTCGCAACCGCCGCCGCCGGCACCGACTTCGGGAACCTCCGCCGGCACCGCTACGGTTAGCAACGCTAGTAGCTTTACCGCGACGACGTCGGCCACGGCGACCACCACGACCACGACCACGACCGCCGCGTCCACCGCACGGCCGTCCAACGTCTCCACCGCGTCCGTGGCCGACGTCGTGCCGCCCACGACGACCACCGCCGCGGAAGACGTGGAAGACGGCACCGCGGACGACGTTACCGTGGACGATCAGTTGCAGTTCGAAACCACCACCGAATCGATAGCGTCGACCCAGCGCACCGACCAGGTGCAGGAGCAACCGGGATTCTTCCAGGAGTCGACCGGCGGCGACGCGGATAACACTCAGAAATCAAAAGGCATGTGAGTACCCTGTACTTGTACAATTAGAAAACAAATCGATAATTATGATGCGAAATAAATCCCCGGCGATACGTAAATATACTATACATTCGGTACACGTACGAAGCACACTCTTTATAAATCCATTTAAAATAACTATTATGCATTTTAAAGTTTAAAATTATAGCGGTGTACACCTACTATATGCGGTATGGGAGAGCAATAATTTTAATAGGACTGCGTACTCTTCTACTTTACACTCCGAATGCCAACCCTCCGTTAAATGCAAACAAAAAATACTATATTATTATAATGAACGAGTTGATTTGTCTTAGAAAATTCGATATAGCAGGTTAATTAGCAAGTGTATTGAGTGTGTATACTGTCGTGGTATAGTATCGTACCATCGTTTATGTATTGTCATATTGTGATGTGAGAATATTCCCAAGAGAAAGAAATATACGGATATACGAGACTTTATAGGGAATATTTCCACTACATATTAGAGCTTATCTATTACTATATATAGTAAGTAGTAATGTACATAACGCTACCACCCTATACAATAATATAAGACATCATTTTTCTTCCAAAGCAAAACAATTGAACAATAATAAGCAAAACTTAGCGTTTTCCGTTTTACTAATGACAGTAAAATAATAAAAATAATAATAATAATAATATAATATCTCCTTTTCGATTACGTGTTTTTGTTTCTTGCAGTAACGCTTGCCCGGTAAAGGAAGAGGTAGTCGCGCCGTTCTGGGCGAACAACACTCGCGGCGAAGTTCTCGCGCTGCTCAATCTCTACCCGTTCGAGCAGTACGTCCACTGGGAGCGATGCACGTGAGTATTGAGTCGATGATCAATATTACCATATACGGTGTAATTCAATCACTGTGGAGATATTATATACATTATACATCTATATCATAACCTCGGTAATTGTTGTGCCAATGTAATCAACGTAGATAGTTTGAACTTTTGAAGCACTTAAAATCAAATACTTAGGTAATTTTAAAAAAGATCAAATTATACCTATGTGTACTGGAATTTTTTTTTATGATGTGCTATTGGGCCGTCATAATAGGTATACTGCATTGCTTATAATGATGCCAAAGGACATAATCGGACGCTGGACTACCTAATAATTGAATAATTTTGTATTAAGAGTGTCGGTGCCTGTTTTTCCTATTTTTCGAAAATTCTAAAAAATTTGAAAATTTGAAAATTATATTTTATATTTTAGTTACTACCTTAATTATAATACTTTTCCACCATACAGAAAATTTTAATTTTACTTTAAATAGTGGTAGACAAATATGTTTGAAAAAGAACCAATTTTATGCATTATTCAAATGCATATTTTAGCTTCCGACCTGCAAAATGTTCTCTTCTATTAAATAAAAAAAAAATTAACGAAATCCGTCCATTCTACAGGGCGTGAGAGTTTTTCCTGTAAGAAATGTTTTTGTACTAAAAACCACATCGGCTCCGACGCCTTAACCCATGGCATATTATAAGCAGTTTATACTTTATATCGATATAAGCGAAAGAACCGACTATAATATAATATCTACATTCTAAACATTAAAATATGCTCCATAAATAAAAAACTTCAGTGGCTATGGAAGTAGCGCTCTACTTTTTTTTTGTAGCGAACTGGTATGATAAAATACGAGCGGTAAAATTTAACTTTTCATGAGAAAAACCACTAATTTAGGTAGGTACTTTTATTAAAATGTAATTATAGTTTATACATTCTATGAAATATTAAATAATTGTTTGTTATAGGTATCGTTTTTATTTTAATCTATACTAAAATAATTGAATATATTATAAAATTGTATAATTTATTTTGCTCTTAAAGTTGAAAAAAATAGCGTTCTCTTTTTTTAAAAAAAAGCGAATTTCGTAGCACTACATATTATTATTATTTTTATAAAACAAAAAGTGTAGCGATGATTGTAGAGAACATATTTATTTTCGAATACTTATAGCTCTAGCTGTGGTAGAGCAGTATATTATTATACATTTATACATTGAATAAGTAATGATTTCCAACCGTTGGCGGTGTTTATTACATACATCACTCGGACCCTTTCGGCCTTCATAAAATTATAATAATTATTATAAAATACCTATACATTATCATGTATTCTTAAAATATATTATTAATGATAAATTTATAATATTCGCACTTGTATTTACCAATACGATATTGTGTTGCGCAGGTTCGAGAACAAGCAGATGTTCTGCCGCCAGGGCTGTCGGTGCGAACAGCAGTACCGCTTGCACAGGCTGCTCGCCTACGACCCGTCCAACGACTGCCGCGGAATATTCTCCGACTGGTTCAGGTTCCCGTCGTGCTGCGTGTGCCGTTGCTACGATCTGCCCAACGACCTGAGGATCACGTCGCGCAGTCCCCGCACTGACGGAGACGATACCAACGGAAACAGCAACGACCTCGACACCTGGTTCCAAAATCCGTTGAACTCTTAACTTTTACTTTTCTTTACTCGATATTATTTTATTATTATAACGTATCCGTGTCTTATCTTTATTCTCTCATTCTTTCTCTCTCTCTCCTTCGATAATATTATTTGTCTCCACGAATCGTCATTTAGTGATGGGCAAAAAAAAAACCACTTGCAGATCTTGGAGGGTCATCTGAAAGATTATTCAGCACATCCATATATCAACAATTATTTAAAACCGATAAACATAAGTACCTAACTACGTTCGTTTTTAATTATTTGTCAGCTTACTAAAGAAATGAGATGACTACGTACTAACTAATATCGATTATTTATAAATAAGATCAATACTCACTCCACCATACTATCTCCACGATTAATTCGTATTGGCAACTACAATAATATTGTCAACTATTATTGATTTCGTTTAGCTTTGTTTTTATTAATCACAAAATGTATTTTAAAATTATTATGCATGGACCCACAGATTCAACGAATGTACACATTTTATTGAAATTTACAAATTTTAATCCGTCAGCCATCGGTTGATCGCACAATTTTTTATACATTTTTTTTGTCTTACACTGCCCCGCGTAATATACAGATTTTTAAATCTATATATTATAGAAGCCATAAGTTTGTAGAATTATTTTTGTTTTAAATGTTTATCAATTATAACGCGTAGGTATCATCAATAGAATATATATGTTGTACATAAACTTTAGTGTAAATATAATATTTTTTATATAGTGTTAAGGTGTTTCAATCTTGTGATACGTTTAAATTAATTTTTACTATTATTTATTTATATATTTTAAACTTATTCATTGATACAATGATAAATTATATTATGTGCATACATGTGGTATATTCACGTGTCCATATTTATATACACTATAAATCGTTACGGATTTACGATTATACGAACTACAAAGTTTATCGTTGATGTATGAAAATAATGTTAAATACTAATGTTACATCGTTGTTGATATTATAATATGAATATTTACAGTATGAGTATTAAAGTCATTCTGTCACTCTCAAGTCTCTACATCTCAATAGTATATATCTTGGCCACTGATCAGAATGTCGACTTCATTTTTTTTATGCATATCTAAATACTTTGCATTATACTATCAGTTTGATGAACGATAACAGTTTTCGAACATTAAATAAGTTCATTAGTATTTAGTAAATACTGCATACAACATACGACCGAGTTCAAAAACTATGTTATATTAAATTAAACACTCCAGTCACATTCTATAATACTGGATGGTTAAAAACATCAGAGGTGGGCATTATTCGAATAAACTTAATTTAAATCTAAGTACAATTTTTTTTATTACATTTTTTTTGTAATATTATTCAAATAAAAATGTATTTCAATTATTTTTTTAAATAATTAATTGATTAATTTTGAAATAAAATTAATCGAATAAAACATTAGTCTAATAATTAAAAGAACAATTGGGTTTAAAAATTATTTTGATTATTTAAATAAAATGATGCCCGACCAAATCAGCTCTAATTTCAGGTTTTTATAATACTATGTGACAATACGTCAAGAGTAAATACTAGTTTTATCATATATCAACCGAAATTTGATATTTCATTATATCAAAAATGTTCAGCAATAATAGACTCATCCAATATGAATTTACTTCAACTTACTAGGTACCTACCTAATTATTACGACAACAATATTATTAAATACTATATTATGTGTATTGTGCATACTTTTCATTAACACCAATATTATAAAATATGTATAATATTGTAAAAATTATAACCTTTCAGTGCTAATGATTTTATTGTATATACACATTTATGTTGTAAAATATTATTGTACAAAATAATACACTATACTTACACAATTATTAAGAATATTGCATAAAACCACATTTAACCATTGCCAATTGCGAAGTATGATTAAAATATAATATTGAATATTCAAATATAATTTATACGAAAGAATAAAACATAATAATATAATATTATAATATATGAAACGCTTAAAGGCATAACTTATGGAATTTAAATTTAAATTTTTTTTAAATACAATATTACACGGCGTTGTATATAGGCTATACAATACATATGTCTCACATCATCGATAACATCATAATATAGTGTCCATGGTAATCTCCATCTTATATTATTTTGTAATATTATATTATTGAATTTCACAATCACAATTCATGGTTTTACACAACGATAATCACACACACAACGGATGGGCTAGATTTAAATATTTATTCTTATATATTGATCGAACCATATATTTTGATCATAATAATATCGCTGTGAGACCCGACAATCAGGGTATTGATAAGAGACCCGACCATTAAATTTTATACTGCGCAAACGCATGCGCCTAGACTATAGTTATTTTATTATTAAATGCAACATTTGTAAAGACTATGCACTCAGCGCTGGGAAATTTTAAAATTTATAAATTTTTAAAATTATTTTTTTTTAATTGAATAAATTCAGAAAGAGCGTAGAATAAATGCACTTTACCACCCCATGTCAATTTTTCGAATTTTTGTACTTACGTACTTATATTAACTATTTTAGAATAATGGTGTAATTAGAATTTGTCAGTTGGACTAAGTTTCGCAGTTATGGCATTTGGAAATTCGCAATTTTGCGTTTTTTATACGCTATAATTTACCACGCTTTTCATATTGTTTTTTCTCTTTTGGTACTTACTCACTGTACAATAGAATATTTCGTCGATGTTTTTATAACGTTAATTTGAAACTTGTAATAATAATTTCACATAATTATTGTAATGTGCAAGGAACTGCTATGTCACGAAAAGAAACTTTAATCATTTTAATAAGAATACAATGTATTATCCTATCATTTTATGTACATTACAAGTGTCATTTCATACACGTTACCAACAACATTCAAAGCACGTTACAAGTATTATTCAATACCTAACCTAACCTAACCAGTAACTTCCAAAGCACGCTACATGTAACACTCCATGCAAATTGCATATAATATTCAACGGATGTTATCAAATAACATTTGTATAACATTAGAAATAATATTTTTTATATGTTACCAATTAACACATTAAAAAAACTTACATATTACTCTAAAAATGTTTCAGAATAATAATATAAATAAAAAAATATTACGGTGAAACCTCTGAATAGGGGACACACCTGTTGCCAAAATTGTATTCCCTTTTTGGAAAAATGAAAAACTGAGAACATAATTTTACAACAATCCTAAACTATGTGCAATATTGACAGGTGCCAGTGTTCGTAAGGGGAATTTTCACAGAATAGATTAATGACAGATACTCATGATGGTTTTGGACGTCGGAATCATATATAAATAATCTATACTAAATGTAACAAAAACGTCATTTAAAAAACTATTTTCAATCCTATACTTACTAAATATGTACAAATTTGAAATTTTATAAGTGCAAAATTGTTGCTCAACGTTGGCTTAAACTATTTAGATAAAAATCATTCACCCGATGTCACCATTATATATATGAGTTCAAAAAATTCTAACTATATAGAACTCCTTTTAATTAAATAGTACCGCTCGGTTTCGGGCGTCGGAATCATGTATAAATGCAGCATTTTTTATGTAACAAAAACATCATTTCAAAAACTGTTTTCAATCCCTTACCTACTTAAAACAGATAAATTTGAAATTTTTTTATTGCAAAATTGTTACTCGACGTTGGGTTAAACTATATCTAGATTAATTTTGATAGTCGCACGAAAATCCTTAGACCTAAAAATTCATAAAATGTATAAATGTAATCAAATATCATTCAACAGGTGTCACCATAGTTTAGGACATAGGTATATGAGTTCGAAAAATTCTAACATTTTAATAATTTTTTTTTATTAATCTATAGAACTCCTTTTAATTAAATATTACCACACGGTTTCGGGCGTCGGAATCATGTATAAATGCAGCATTTTTTATGTAACAAAAACATCATTTCAAAAACTGTTTTCAATCCTTTACCTACTTAAAACAGATAAATTTGAAATTTTTTTATTGCAAAATTGTTGTTCGACGTTGGATTCAACTATCTAGATTAATTTTAAAAGTCGCACGAAAATCCTGAGACCTAAAAATTCATAAAATGTATAAATGTAATCAAATATCACTCAACCGGTGTCACCATCGTCTCCGTCTTACTAGTGCATAACATACCAAATTAATGCTCAGCAGTTTACGTTTAACCCCGTTAGCTTAAAATTTAGAGTGAGGTGATTACGATGTTTTTTACGATTGTTCAGTTTTTTAGTGAGTTATATGCATTTTTAATTTATGCTATATTATATAAATTCATAACTTGCTAAAAATGTATGTATCGGAAAAAACAAACATAGATGAACACTGTTAATGTAATGTCCTTACCATCAAGTTTCATAAAATAGGCCGAATCACTCTTATTTTTAAAATAATGGAGCTAAACGTGATCTGCTGGTAAATTTGGTGTGTTTCGAACTTTAAGATGGAGACAACAAATATCCGTTTGGCGTCCTCTTAATATTTTTACTAAGTATAATTTGTACAGATTATAGTAGGTACCACTGAGTTTGGATTTCAGATCTGTACCCGGTAGGTTTATATTATGACATTCGGTCATTAAAGACGACAATACTATTTTTACATTTCTGCAACATTTTAAACATATAAGTACTGATGTATTTTTATTTCTATTATTACCTTTGGAATTATTCAAACATATGTCTAGCCTGTTGTATACTTGCATATTGATATCTTTATTTAATTTGCATCTCGTCCTTCCTCGAATATAGGTGAAAAACGTGGTAGAATTCCGGCTGTAGTCACCTATAGTTGACGATGAAATATTGAAGAATTAAAATCGAATATTAAATGATATAAGTATAAATAAAGCAGCTGATGGCAAATGTAAGTCAATCATAAATAAAAAAAATTTAATAAAATGTTTTTTTTTAGTCATTCTTTATTTGGAGTAACGTATTTAGACGTACCAACGGAAAAATTAATTTTTCCGAGGGAAATAATTTGGAAAAAATTCTGAAAATGGTTTTACAATACGGTACTAATTATAGTACAATTATTGAAAAAAGAAAATGTTTATGAAATGCATTATTCAGTTGTGGTGGTGCTGGGGTAACGTTAAACAGGCATCCCAGCGGAAAATTTGATTTTTCTTAGAGAAATATTTAGGTATAAATTCTTAAATTGTTGGTGCAAATTGATACAAATTATAGTACAATTAATGATAAAAAAAAAAATAAAAAATTCTAACATTAGGGTGCCAGGGTTACCCACCTCTACATACTTGCATTACAGAAGAAAGATCTAAACTTGTGTCATTTTCACGGTTTATAGTTAAAATCTATAGATGGATCAACTGCAGATGGTTCAATAATTCACCCCTGACCCTTGGGAGCCGCGACGCATTACAGTTTGAATACTTCTGGCCTTCTGAGTAAGATACTTATAGATCGCTGATGATGACGACTTCACGAGTCCGACGCCCTAAACCTCACGTATCTGAGTTGCCACTTCGTGAGCCGGCCTCCAACCGCCGCTCTCGTGTCATACGATTATATGATAGTGGCGCCTGCGGGGCCGTTCTCCTAGGTCACCTACTATAATGTACGGAATCGTTTACCGTGTCTACGACACCTTATTCGAGAAAGACCATCTCGTTTGCAGTCACTGAGCGACTGTCGCCCTCCTCTCTTCACTCTTTATTAATTATTGCGTCCTTCAAAAGGGAGTGGGTCTCCAGAAGCCAGAAAGCACTTCAGCGCGTGACCGAACCCTTAGCCTATCTAGGAGGATAGTCGGAGGCATGCCGGCCACAAACTATTTGACTTTTTAACTGCCAGCTTTTATTTCATTCGGCACTACTGAATGTCTGAATATAACTATTTAAGTATATAATTTATATACAATTGATTTACGCTCTTTCTCAATTTATTCAATTAAAAAAAAGAATAATTTTAAATAATTTTAAAATTTTAAAAAGTCCCGGCGTATAATCTTTACAAATGTTGCATTTAATAATAAAATCACTAGTTCCGGCGCATGCGCTGTATAAAATATAATGGTCGGGTCTCACAGCGTACGATTACCTATAGCCTAATCTTAAATCGTGACACGGCAAAATAATATTATAATGTCATAACCTTTAAATTCTTTTATCGTGTCGCGTGATATTGTGTTATCATTGTTTATTATTAACCAAACTAACCTTTTCTCTTCTCACTTCTCACTTTTTAGCTGTGGGACGACTCTGCGCGTCTGTGCTGTGCATACTTACTGCTTACGTTGAGTCAACACGTCCCGAAAAACTTACTCGTTCTACGGATTAACGGCATTCCCCTTGGCGGAAATAGAACGAATCACGAAGACTTAACAATTTCATTTGTTTGTTTAAATAAAGGCTTCCCGTTGGAAAAATTAATCAACTAGGAAGGTAACATATTTTGATAATCAATAAAATATAAACGTTTGATACATACTAACTTTTTGTAAAGGTGCGAAGATGCATAATAAGGATCTGATAAAATCCAGCTGGGCAGATGAGGTTGAAGATCATTTGGAAAAAACTACATTGCCACCAGCAAAAATTGATACACATGGAAACACCAAAATTATTACCGAATATCGTTGGAATAAGGATGACAAAAAAGAAAAGGTAGTTCGTACGTATAAAATTGAAAAACGGCTTGTGTCCAAAACTATAGCTGAGCGCAAGACATGGGCAAAATTTGGAGATTCACGTAATGATAAACCAGGACCAAATACTTCGACCACGATTCCGGCCGAAGAAATCCAGATGCAATTCTTGTCCGGTAAAGATGGCGACAAAGTCGAAGAAAACCCGTTAGACAAATTGAAGAATGTAAACATGAACATTAAATGCCGAAACTGTGGCGGAGAGCATTGGTCGTTTTCATGTCATCTCAAGGGTACCGGTTTGGTGATAGAAGATAAAAAGTTGGTTCAGGAAAAGGTAGCAGAGCCTGAAAAAAATACCAGCACCAACAGGTATAAATACAACATCTTTTCATTTCCTAAAATGTTAATTTATATAATATGTGGACATAATCATCTAATACCCACATTTATCTTGCATACATGTAATACCTTAAGCAAATAGTATCATATTAATATCAAATTGTATCATAATATAATGTTTTCAGTTATGTTTTTGTTAATATTTGTATAATTGTTAAATTTACAAATGAAAACATTGATTATGCTTCATCGCAGAATTTTTTTTTAAATATTTTCATTTTTAATACAATAATATCGGTTGTATTATTTATATTTTTATAATAGTTATTTGTTTTAAAATATAATAATTAACCTAACCTTACAACTTTAGAGAAACAGATTAATAATTATATTACATGTGTTCAAGACAAATGATAACTCACATTACTTTTGAATCCTCTTACAATTAGTATACAACTTTACAAACTATTGTATTTTTAACTTCATGTTTTGTTGTAGACCATATATTCCCCCGTCAGCAAGAGAAGGAGCCACAAATACGGCTGGTAAACGAGATCCATACTCACGTGGTTATGATGAAGTACCTGCTATCCGTATTGAAAATCTTTCTGAAAGTACATCTGAAGCTGATTTAAGTGAATTAGTGAACAAATTTGGTCAAGTTGCTCGAATTTTTTTGGCGTCTAATAAGGTCACTGGTGCTTGTAAAGGATACGCATTTGTTAATTTCAAATCCAAAATGGATGCCGAACGAGCAATTAAAGGACTACACGGGTATGGATATGACCATTTGATATTAAATGTTGGCTGGTCGACAAACAATTATAGTAAGAGTACCTACTAACTGGATGGAAATTTACTGAAAATAACAATATTCTATGGTTATTTTATTATATACATATTTTTCAGTCAATATTAGTTAAAATATAAGTATATAATGCATTAATGCACAATAATTTTTATACAATTATAATATTATTTAAATCTCAATTTATATTGTTTTTCTTTTCATTTTTTAGAAAATGTATGGTTAGGTTACAATAACAAAACAATAGGCTTAATAAGAATATTGGATCTTACTTTTTAATTTGAAAATAATACTGTAGAAATGTATATTTTTTTTTTCAATCCAGCTCAGTGTTTAACCAAAAATATTGATTGAAATTGATATACTAGATATTGTATATAATTGATCTTATATACAAGTAAATTCTAGATTTTTGTGTAAGAAGTCTTGATTGGTTTAATCATTTTAAGAGGAATAGTTTTTATGTATAGGATGCTTTTAAGTACTAAGCACATCCAGGCATTCAGCAGAAGTTTAACCTGTTCTTGTAGTTTGTAATTATTTTTGTTAGATGTAATTATTGATACTACTGATGTGCGTTTGATACCAGAAACTTCTCTGAATATTGTAGCATTTTACCTGTATGAATATTAATCTATGAACACACATACAAAAATCAACATAATTTTTGCAGAGCCAATGCATTCATCACTTCATTCAAAATCTTAAATATAATATATTCTATGCAAAACAATCGAACACTAGTTATTTTACATTTTTAAGTCAGTATCATAGCAAAGTGGTAGTGGTACAAAATTAAAAAAAATAAAACTTTAGGTTTATAAGTTTTGCTAAAATATAAAATACTTCATACCTACTTGTATATTTTTATGTAATAACTGTTCATATCTTAGGTTATACACAAGTATATGATCTGATGTTCATACTATATTAAATTAAAAATCTTTCGGATAGAAATGATAGTCATTCGAAGTGATAATGAGTAAATAAGAAAAATTAGGTTTAGTATAGGTACCTTTATGGCTTTATTGCATATCTTTATAGGGCCCTTCTTTCGTGATAGGCTTTCCCCACAATATGAAAGCATGCGTTGCTTTTGAAATGTAAATATTAGTGATTAGTATAGGTAAGGTTAGTATAACTATATGCAAAATATGCAATACAAAAATAAAAGCCAGCACTGGAACAAAAAAATTTATCAGTGAAAGGGTTAAAATATTAAAGTTGATAATATTATATTCAATCTAATATTAAGAGTAGCAACACTAACCCAGTGACGGTTCTGGCATACAGGCAGGGTGAGCATTATTAGTCGATAAAATGAAAATAGTTCAGTGAGGCTATTACAAGTTTTGAGATGCTAAGCCGCCCTCTAGTTGCGCCTTTCATTTTGCGTGGGTTCAGAGAGAGAAATAAATGGTGTATTAAAAATCAGACATCCACTTTAGTGTCATCAAGTTGATGAAGCTGTTAATTGTTGACATTTAACATTAAGTATTAACTGTGGTAGGTATGATTGAAAGTAAAATTAATTACTAATGACTAATGATGATGAGTAGTTGAAACCGGGGTACAATGAGACGTATATTGGTAACGGTGTTGTAATATCCCAAGAACATATGAATAGTTCAAACCTCGCACCCGCTGTGTTGTCTCCGTCTTACGCACGAACGACATACCAAATTTCCGTTCGCTAGTTTCATAGGGTGCTGTCAGTTTTAATATTATGTTGAACTGACCTATTATCAAACTTTGAAGTAATAACATTATCTGTATTTTCTCGTTGGTCTTTTACGAAATTTCAATTTTTAAGTAAGATATGGGTATATAAAGTATTAATATTTTAAAATGGTCATAACTCACGTAAAAATTAAAATATCGTAAAAAACCATCGAGAGAACACATAAAATGTTGCTACCTAAAAATTTGATAATAGGTCAATTCACTCTAATATAAAAACTGAGAATATCCTATTGAAACGAGCGAACGAAAATTTGCCATGTCGTACGTGTGTAAGACGGAAACAACACATGCGGGTGCGACGTCCTCTTAAAACCAACTTTATAAAATATTAATTTATGGAAAAATATATTACTTAAATTATTATTATAATAAATTTTATAAAACCATGAACTATGGACCTATATTGGTGTGCCCCATGTCTCACTGTACACATAGGTATTTCTATATTTTTAGCTTCATAATAAACTATCGCTTCATTAGATCAATTGGTATATTTGGCGAAAAACTCGTCTACAAGCCTATACCTATAAAATCGTATGTTGCGCATATGTTAGACAAAGACTGACAATCACGGTATCGAATCCCCTTAATATAAAAATGTAATGTCCTAATTTTATGTTACAGCCATAGAACTACAACTTAACAATTAACAACTGATTATTAAGAAATCGTAATTTATTTAATTTTATTCTTAGAAATAATTTTAATTTCAAATTGCACTGCAATATTTAATAAACTAGTTAGGTTGGTATTACTGTTTCATAACTTTTAAATATGGTCACCATGACGGACAAGATATCTTAGTTACCATACAATTAAAATTGGTTACGTTGGTTATTGATATGAGCTATCTCGAGACTGATAATAATTAACACCAAGCACGTGTTTGAATTTTTAATTGAACAAAATATATTGAACTCAACTAAACGGTATAGGTAAAATTGGTTAACGACAAGATAACCACATGGTTCAACCAATCACGGTACTAGAATACTTCACTGTGGACGCGCCTTTAGTTAGGTTAAGTTAGTTTATGCTACGACCGTCAAAGTGTTAAGACGTTTCAAGTGATTACTGAATAGGTTAGTTTAGTATACCGAATAGTGATTTGTGAGTTGTCTCTAAAGTTTTTTCGTTTCGAAAAGCCTTCCGGGAAAGACTTAGGAGTTTAACTTGAAAATAGCAACTGCGTTTTTTACTCCCATGGCTGTCGTAATGTCTTCGGATGTCGATTCAGAGGAAGAGGTAAGTTATAAGATAATTTCGAGTTAGGTACTTACAATTATAATATTTTCTAAATGTCCTCGTATTATACGCCATGTTTAATATTATGTATTGAGAATTAAATTTGCAGATTTGAGAGTTATAGTTTTTTGAATAGTTAAGTTGTTTGAAAATTGAATTCTTTTAAAGCGTTAAAAGAAAAACTGAATTTAAATTGCTTAACCTAGGCACTAGGTTTGGACAGTATAATGTTCAAAAACAATATGTTTGTATGCAAAAATTGAACAATAATATGACTATTAATGTTTAACCTTTTCATTGCTACACTATTTATACTCTGCAACCTGTTTATGCTACATAAAATAACAATTTTTTTTTTCTCAAATTTTAATTTTGAGATCTATATGATCTTATTATTTAAGTTTAAATTAAAGTGAGCCAGAGTTTCCTAAAGTTGTACTGTTACCAGCAAATGATGATGTCATAAAGTACAGAAACCTTTCAGTACCTACGTCTAGTGCAGCGAAAGATGTAAATTACCATAACTTAAGATGAATTCATGATTCCGAAATTAAATATATAACAAATATAAAACCAAAGTACCATGAGTTCCATTCAAATTTCTTTATATAATTTGGAATACATTTTTTAAATGCTTTTATATTAGTTATTAAGTACTTAAGAAAAATCGCACACTCATTTTTTAATTGGTTATAAATTTAATTAATAAGTTATCTGTATTTAACTTAACAATAAACTGGAATTGATTGGATTTATATACTAATTAGTTTACCTAATTTATTATTGATTAGTTTATAACATTGCCTTTGTATTAGGACTATTAGGTTTTACTATACAGTTATTTTACATATTATAAATAACTAGCTCATGTGATATTTATTGAAATTTGTATTTTTTTTTTTAGTTGCTGGAATTGTATGCATCTGGTAAATTAAAGCCAGGTTTAAATATACCTGTAGAAGAAGATAAAGTATTCATTAACAATGTTGTAAGTAATATTTATATTACATATATATTTATTGATACCTATAGTGTATATTATGATGATTTTGATGTGTCAAAGGAGGACTAATTCTTATTTTGGAAGTTAAATAAATAGTAGTAAGGTATAAAAAAAATGATATGCTCTCTTTGTATATGTATGTTATAAGGAATAAAATAAAAAGGTTAAGTAAGATAATTAATATAAAGATTAACAGAAGAAAGAAGTAAGTGAACAAGGATTATCAATTATAAATTAATTATGTAAAAGTACTGTGTCTTATAGAAATGTTCTAAGGGCATCTATAAATGTGATATTTGATGAAATTACTCATTGTTTATTTTTCTTCCAGAATGGAATGAAAGAAGCTATTGCTTCATTCCAAAGTAGCTTACCATGGAGTGAACGGCTCGATATTGTGGCTGAAGTTGCTCCGATGGCTCCTGAGCTTTCAATGGAAGTATGTATTTAATTTTTATATTATTTTCCGCTGAATATTTCTAAAAGCAAATTTAAAATAGTCAATTAGATTTTCTGATTTGATTTGTATTACTACTTACATTTTTACAAACGAATATACTAATTACACACTAGTGCCAGAATAAGATTAAACACCTAAACAATTTCTTACAATTTCTTGGACCCGTGCCCAGCAAATGAGCAAACATCTCAAGTATTGATAATTAGATAGTATATAAATAATTTATTCAAATTCATTTTTAACAATATTTTATAATATTGTTAATATTTAAGCTTTTTAAAGCTTATTTAAGCTTAAAGTTTTAAGCTAAAAATGTGTGTAAGATAGGTTCCTACTTTAAATTATAATGATAAGTTGACAACATACTATAACATGATTAAAATAGAATAAAAACAATTTCAAATATTAGTTATATAAGTAGTATTTACCATTTTTCTCTCACTTAATATATATACTAAATATAGGTAAATATCGATCATGAATATCAAAATTTTAAATTAGGTACTGATGTAATGTCAGCATAAATTGTGTATGGGTTACCAATAATTGAGTACCGATTTTTTAAAATATATTAATAACTTTCATATATATAGGTAGGGTTACCTAAATAAATAACCTAATTAAACTGTATTTTATTTAGTGATAAAAATCTAATTTTTGAAAAACCTTTAATCATATTTGCTCTTTTATTGAATGCACAGTTTTAATTAGACATTAAAATAATATTGTATTTGTCAAATGTACTAATCAATGTTTCTATAATATTCCAGCACAATGTACTATTTTTATGAAATAAAAATTTGTTATTTTCAAATTGCTTATGTCATTATCTTTATCATAATATTTTTTTATTATTTCAGATTACTGAACAACAACAATTTCTTAAAGCTGGTAAAATTGATGAAGTAGCATTAAATGATTTTAAACGGGAAACCATGTTTCACCGTCAAGCCCAAACAGCTGTTATGCGTGGTATAGAATTGTTACGTAAACATAATATAGCTACACATCGACCAGAAGATTATTTTGCTGAAATGTTTAAATCTGATGAGCATATGCAAAAAGTACGACATGCACTCTTACAAAGAAAGACTGCTCTAGAACAAACAGAAAAAGTGCGTCGTATCCGGCAAGAAAAGAAATTAGCTAAAGAGAAACAAGTAGCAGCTATACAAGCAAAACATAAACAAAAACGTGATCTTAATGAAAATATTAAGAAGTTTAGAAAAGGTTTAAGAAATGATTTAGACTTTTTGGAAACTGATAGTGGGAAGAAAAATAAGAAAAAAGATGATGGTGGTGGTGGCGGTGAAAAGAAAAAAAATCTTTCAAGGTATTTACATTTTAATTGTTATTAAACATTGAGTAACGTTTATTTGAAATAGATAACATATACCTAGGCGGCGTCGAGGAAGAATGCGAGAACAGTTCCGCGACGCCATCAGTTAAAAAAAAAAAAAAAAAAGATAACATACCTATTATTATTTAACTTATTCGTTTTTTATATTGTATCATTTATTGTATTCTATTGTTAAAAAACAATGAATTGATTTAAAATAAAATGGTCCATAATAATTTTATACCAAAGCATGATGTTGTGACAAACGCCCCATTTTTATAACCCTTCGTTTAATATAAAGTTATTGTTTCCTCAACACAAAAATAAATTGTAAGGAATAATATACTATTTTTATATTATTTGATTTAAATATCAATTAACTATAATAGTGATGAATAGTACTTACAATTTATAATAATACTATTTGAAATATATACATAATCATTTTTACAACAACAGAATACAAAAGTTCATTTTTTATGATCAATTTTCTTAAACATGTCCTAACTCTCTCAAACAACATAATCATACATTTGTTGATAATGTGGTACTAGACACCTAGTAATTGTGAGAGTATACAAACTTGTTATTTGATTTAATTAAGATTATTTGAAATACATTTTGTGAATATACAAATACATGGTACACATTAAATAATTAACTTATTTTATTCATAAAGACAAACAAATTGTCACTAATTTATTGAAAACATTAAATTAGATAATTGTTAGGTAATGCAAAAAAACTATTCAGCATTTCTAGTAAACAAATTTTACATTTAATGTTATTTGAATTATATTCATTATAGTTCTTAAAATTGGAAAATATATCGTGATTAGATGCCAGAATTATATTCTTTTGCACTTTTTTTTTTATCTATGTAGTCAGATGGGGGTTAGGTTAGGGCATACCCCCTATAGTAATTTTGTAGTCTGTAAATAACGATGTAAAATTGTCTTAATTAAAAATATCTAATTAATCTAATTTAGTTAAATTAAAAAAATTTTACCTTAATAAGAATATATAGTTTTCTTTGTATCATGTACTTTATTTATTTTTTGCATATAAAGGCATATTTTACTACAACTAAAAAATGTCGGAAGGAAGAATATTTTCAACTTTTTAAAAGAATATTAGCATCTTATTTTGGCTATTAGAGAATATTATTTGGCCTATAATCATGGTAAATTAAATTTTTATTAATACTTGATTATTAAATGGCTATCAATATGTAGTTGTTTTCTGTCAAGTTAAATATGTTACTCTTCAATCTAAAATGATCATAAAAATAGTATTACTTTAAATTGATCATAATCAAATAAGGTAATTTTATATTTATTTTAGAGTAAAATAAATGAGGCAGATGATTTGTGCCCCCTTAAAATGTATATAATATATCCAATATACATTTTAAGTTTTAAAATGAATAGTATATTTCTATATCATAGTTTAGTTTTAGAAGTACTATTTTTTTACATCGATATGGTATATTTATATTAAAAATATATTGACTCTTATTTTTTATTTTATAGATCACAACATAAAAGAAAAGGAAAAGATACCAAATATGGATTTGGTGGCAAAAAAAGAGGCATGAAAGAAAACACTACAGAAAGTACATTTGGTGGTAGTGGAAAATCGAATTTCAAAGGAAAGAATAAGGGTAGAATTAATAAAAACAAGAGAATGTCTTCAAAAAAATAAACAAATAAATTTTTAAAAATTTGAATGTACATAATTGTATTATCTGTATCATTTTTATCATACTTCTGTAGTAATTTCAATTTTCTACTTAGTCTCATTTCAAATCTTTTACTAAAACATCAAATTTTAATTTTTTTTCATAATATTGTTTTTATTTATTTATTTAATTATAATCAAGAGGTAATGAGGAAACTAAAAGATACCACTGTACTATTACTGAAAAAGTGTATAAGTTTATCTATTATTTAAATAATAATTAGGCTTTCATAAATATATAAAACACTAAGAAGGTATTTATAACATCAACTTAATTGTATACCTGTGACTAATGGATGGTATGACTTAAATTGTGCACAAATAAAATAGGAATATTAATAGTCAACCCAAATATAATATAGCAAAACTGTGTTATAACATCTCATAACATTACAGAATAGAAAGTGCACAATAACACTATGTAAATAAAATTTATTTATTTAGCCACAGTGAATACTATCTAGTAACTAGAGCAAGTATCGCTTCATTGAGCATAAAAATGTTGATATCTTGAAATATAAAGAATTTTAAATAGGTAAATTTGAAAGATTTTAATCATAATATAAAAAATAAAATGTTTTAAGCAATTGGTAAACTAATATTTAGCAAAAACTTGGTTGTATAAATGTTTTATTTTCAAAAATATTAAAATTAAAATGATTTTAACCTAGGATGCCTATAATACATTTTTATTTTTTAAGTACAATATATAATGATACTTAGATAAAGATGTACAGACGTATATTAGTAGTATAATAATATAATAAGCATAAATATAGAATGATTTTATTAAAACATTATATTATGTACCTAATATAATGATTTGAAATCATTTTTTTGACTGAGTTAAAATTTTTGAAAAGTTATATTATCGTAGTGTACGTACAAATATGAAATATCCTCTAATCTCAGTATAATCTTGAAGCAGGGGTCGAGACCGCTGATGGGAAATAAATGGACCAATACAAATATTTTACTTAAATGCTGATTTTTTTGATCATATTTCTCGGCATAGACCCAGAGTAACTTAACTAAAAAAGTTTTCTGGACATTGAAATTTTTTTTTCAATTTATTTGTGCCTCCTTAGAAAATAATTACTGACCTCTGACTTAAAGAATAAATAATATTATATTATATATTGTCAAAACAAAAGACTTTGTAGAGTTTAATACCCAGGAAGGTATTTAATGATTGAATATAAATAATTAATCCATTCAGATAAACATAATTAATTAATTAATTTAAGTGTGTGTGCGGAAAAATAAATACAATGAAATTTGTTCATAAAATAAACAAAGAAGGTACCTGCTTAGCCACCTAGGTATAGTTAATTATTATTGTTTAATAAAGTAGGTATCAAATAACTTTATAATCTATTAAACCGACATCAAATGACAAATGTACAGTTTATTATAATTTATGGCTAATAAAGTAGTAAAGTACCCGCCTATTGAATTACTTTTTATAATCTCTTAAAACTATACAATATGTATTTATAATTGTATTAGATTTCAACAATCAATAACTCATTTAAAATATAACATTCATGAATGACAATACAACCAATAAGACACATTTTACTAACAAAGCAATAAGTGTACCTATGATCAGTAGTTATTATGCTATGCTTATTTAGCCTTTATTGACCTGCGCGAATGTCTTGAATAAATATTACCAGAAAACAGTAGGTCATATTATGCATTATTAAGTTATTTAATTAACTAGATATTGAGAAATTTGTCTAAGTTCCTATTTCTAAAGTTTTGATTAATTACATTTTCAAAAATTTAGTTTGAATTAAAGACAATTGAATTATTTTTTAGCCACAATCAATAGGTACATTATATACATTTACATTGCTTCCTACCTGCTAACTACTGACCATTTTACAGTTACAATTTTGTATTTACGTTATATTTTATATCATAATTGATAATAATTAATAGTATCTTCCCAGTTCTCTTTTAACTTTTTTAATGCACTTAAGTACCTACCTATTAAACTCAAGCTATTCAACGTCTCGTGTCTTATTCATTCAATTAGTTTTTTTTTAATTTAACATGGTTTAGTCTTTAGTCTATCCTCTGTAATAATTGTTTTGTACACGCGAGTTAAAAGATGATAAGAACAAAAAAAAAAATCTTTTTTATGACTATTTATTTTGTGATTACGTGTTACAGGTAACTACGGTATAATAATTTATACTTGTCAACAAATTTCATACATTTGGGAAATTGAGAATAATTTTCCTAAAAATATTTTTTTTAAATATACATTCCCGAATTTGATTTTCCAGATAATATTTGTTTTTTGTCTTAAAAGCATTCCTAACAAATATTTTCCTTAATTGACGAACATTTTCCCGAAATTACTTGTTACCGTATATTATACTATATATAGCTATAAGCTAGGTTCCCAAGTAGCTTAGTGCAGACTGCAGGTCTACGGTGAACATATCTATATACCAGATTGGTGGTTATTTATTGAAATGCCTATTATTTCTGAACCCAAATTACTTTACCAACCTTACTCACCTAACCATTTTGAAGTGATAGACACAACTTTGAATAGCTTTTAAATGTCAATCATAGAAACAATCAAAGTTGATGAAGTATAAATGGCAGTTATCTGTTTATGTGTACACAGTAATACAGTATACTCTAACTCTATAATATGTTTTATAGCCATAGGTACCTGAGGACAGAGGAGAAGTATTAGCAACATCATAGTTCGTCCTCCGGTTCTCGATGTCACGCGGAAAAAAAAAAGGTACCTACCTATTTATAATTTTTAGGACCTAAAATAATTTCATTATATATTTAGGTAAGTATGTACCTATACACACAGTTTTAAATGCAAATACTATACCTATATTTATTGTTGCGTAATAAATATTTACTGGTAATCTATATTATTATTGTAATTATTTATAATCAATTTTTTTTCATGGTGGAAAATAGGATATAGGATAGAGTCTCATATCTACTGAATAGATTTTTGAGATATATATTTTTTTTAAAAACAATATTATTTCCAAAAACATGGCTTAAATACAGGATACCCTATGCACTCTATATAGGTAATAAATAATTCAAAATATACTAATAACACAAATATTGTTAAGATTAATCGAAATTGCAAACTTGAATTGGACATCATAATGTTATAATGTTTATACCTACGGGTAATAGGGTAAAAGGTAGATATTGGTTGAGTTACCTCTTAGGGAATAGGTAGGTAAGTAAGTGAAATAAGTCGAAGTACCTACACTAAGATAGGTACCATAACATGATTCATAAAATTATGCTGTATAGCCGCATATTATATGTATATATTTTAATAATACTTATACCACCAAAACTATTAAAAGTATGAAGTAGAAGGCACCTACCTACATATTTGTTATGACTTGTAGGCCTGTGCCCTGTAGTATAAGAAAAAGTACGTTAAATATATTATATCTACCGAATTGTAATTGGTATGGATAGGTAGGTACTCATCTTTTATTTGTCAAAAAAACACTTAGCATACACAGGGGCGGTTTAAGGTAAATACTTAGGGGGGTGCATCCGAAAATTGGCCGACTATATGACCATATGGATGGAGGGGAGTGGTTAATTTACAAACATATTAGCTGTATGCAAATTGATTAAAATTTGAGTTAAAATCTAAAAATAGAAACATTAAAATAGATTATTTAGGAGTCAACCAAAAATATTACATATTTAAGATATAATTAAGATATTAATTTTAATAAAAAGCATATGAGTAATATTATTATTATTTATTATTATTAAAATAAAAATATAAAGTCTATATTTATTGTTTTGATTTTTTTTGGATTTTTCAAATTTCAATTCTTCTTTGTTTAGCAGAAGACCATTTTTGAAGAACACAATTTATGTCAATTTTGTCAGTCAAGTCTTTTTCACAATTTAAAATCATTAATGAGTTCAAACGATCTGAACTTATTGTAGAGCGCAAACTATGCTTGATCAACTGCTTTGAGGCTTCAAATAGAATGCTTGGTACTCCATAATGTTTCGTTTTAATTTTTTTACCACTATGTACTTGCCTTTCGTGTTTCAATTTATAATCGTTGTTAAAAATACTTCCACAATCCATACATTCTAATTTAATTCTTTTCCTTTTACACTTGTCAGACATTTTTGAACAAGTTATAATTAAATTAAATTCACCGACGACAGGAAAACAACGATTTAAACAAATTAAATATAATAATAATATTATTAAATATTTAAATACATCATAATAATTTATTAATTAAACATATTATTATGAGACGGTTAGCAGATACTAGATAAGACCGTTTAGTGGAATGAACCAAATACCAATGCATTTTAGCCTGTATTAGAATCTATTTTTATTCATTATCATTTATCACAATATTTCCCAATACAATTAACGTACATATTTACGACTGTGTGGTCTTATCTTATAATATCTATGGGTGTTCGGTACTTCGGTCGTGCTGAGGAACTATTCAAAGTGTGGAATAATAAACACAAAAAAAAATTAATATATATTAGTTATTTTTTTTATTTCTATTACGAACATAAACCAAAGTCAAAAAATAGCATAATAATACAAGTTTAGGCAAGGGCATCCAATACATTTTATGTATAAATAATAGTACCTATTAATGTGCGTACTTAAGTAAAAACCATAATTATTTGTATTCTTTATAAAGGTATAATATATTATAAATTTTTAATTCATTACGAATCAAATTGAGTTGAAATTGCTGACTCGTGTCGTCGATTTTAATTTGCCGACTACTTAGTGAGTTCCGCCGACGTTTGGGGGGGTGTTACACTCCCCCACGCCCCCCCTAAAACCGCCCCTGAGCATACAGTACCTATATATTGTATACTTATTAGTTTTTACTTACGCAATATTTACCTACGTATTTAAATTTTTTTTGTACAATACCTATTTGAATATATAGCTAGTAGCCAGTTGATACCTATATATATATATATATATATTACATGTAAATTATACTATACGCCAGAGTTTTGTTATTTCAAATTATGTTAATCGAGTAAAATATATTTAGTCACTACTAAGGAAGCTGTATATAGTTGAGTAAAAAAAAATAATGTATTAATAATAACACGTTTTGGCCGATAAAATGTTTATTGAAAGAGTTGACGTATGTTTTAGGTACAATAAATAATACAATTTTAATGTTAAGCTCATAACCTATGCACACCTTTAGTTGATGATGGTTGAAAAAAAATGCAAATTTAACCAGATAATCATAATTATAATTCACAATATCGACATTATTTTATTATATTTAATAATAATGATATTGTGATTGCAGCGTCCATAAATAATCATTTCGATTTACATATTATGTATCGTAATATTATTCACCATTACACTTGCAATTACTTGTTTATTGTCGTTGTTTAACATAGGTACAACATAGGTACGCGCATAACTGCATAAGTGCTCAACCATGCATAAACAAGGCGCTGTTTGTTGCAATTTCGTAGAATGTGTCTTACCGTGGTCTTTCGGAAATAGGTAAAACGATACATTTTATATTTTGTACTAAACAGAAACAATATTTCCAAACGTCAATGTAACCGCCGTCGTCCGTTATCCATATACTTTTGCTCACATTTATCTTGAAGAGGTTTGCCATTTTTAAATAGTTACCTACCTAGGTACGTAAAATGTTTTATAATGATTTACTCACATTAAAATAGTAGGTATTATCTTGACAGTCAAAGTCATTACAAACAATGTTGGGTACCTACTCGTCGCCTTGAATTTTTCGTTTAAACCAAATTTGAAGGACATTGCTTGAACGTGAGTTTATTGTAATGCGTAACACAAAACAATGGCGGTTTATAAATGCGGGTTCAGCGCCCTGTTATACCTAATAGTTTTTTGTAAAAATATTCAAATCACAAAATGAGCAAAATTTTTATTTGATTTATAGACGGACGCAGGACACATCACATCTAACGTTACATAAGAGTATGTAACGAGTAAATAAAAATAAAAAACGATTACACATTTATTTAACGAACAATTTTACCGTCTGTACTCTCGTGTACCGTTTGCATAGAATTAATTACTACTTAAGCTAGTCACCTAATGCTTGTAATTTATTATAGTCGTAATATGGTATCAATAAATCTTGGCGTGACGTTCAGTTCTATTTTTTTATGTAAGACATATACTATATGCAACAAGAATGAAGAATTATAATCATTGTAAGCACCTGTAATACTATAGTAGTATAGTTAAGTAAGTAGTTAAGTATAATAATAGTAACCAACCGATAAAAAATAGGTAATAAAAAAGTGTTTAGTAGGTGGGTAATGGTTACTGGCAACAGGGTACCTATATATATATTAATATTATATTAAATAAATGCATTTAAGTTTTGAAGAAATATTTGAAAGAAGTTCGTAATCCTATATGTACATTTTGAGATGGTAGATATACTAGATAGGTGAACTTTATAGGTCGAGCGTTAAATGTTAATATTAGTTGTAATAAAATATAAGTTATAATAATATTTACATTCTGGGGTAGGTACTTAAGTGCCTCCATTGTGTATAATGTGTACACGGCTAAAAACATAATTGTTCACACTAAAACAACAGAAAATGCTTGCTTTTCATATATTTTTGATAAAATTAGGCTATTAAAGTCTTAAAATAAAAATTAATTTAAATCCATCTATATGGTCATCGTATTGAAATTTTGATTAACTTTGAGTTTGACCAAACGTATAATTATAGACCTTTCCCCCCAAAATAATATATAAATTCCTATAGATATACGGGCAACAGTAAAATATTGGTATAGGTAGGTAGGCGTATTATTAAAAACTACTGATAAATGTCGATTTAACAGCAAACATTTTTAAATTTTTCGACTATAATTCATTGACAATTATGTTTAGCTGTATGTTTGTTTTTTACATATAATTCATGGTAACGTAACTATACGTGGAATGTAACCGCCCGGAGTGTACCACAGAGGTATACAGTCACGAAATTAGGTAAATACTATTCAATTGGGATTTCAATATTACTAACATTAACATCACAAAATATCAATTATTTAATAATTGATTCAACTGTTTATTTAATCGAAGAAAGAAATGTATCTATAAATTATTATTATTGTTTTCTTAAAAGGAGGGGCCGATAAAAATTCCGAAAAAAATGTCGCTGACAGTATTTTAGCCGACAGAATTTCATTATTTTTATTATTTTTATTTTTCATCGAACAAATATTTTGGCCGAACCATATTTTAGCCAATAAATATTTTGTTCGAAAAGTATTTTGCCGAAACGTATTTTAGCTGTCGGCTATAATATTGTCGGCCGAAATATTAATCGGGTAAGTGGCGGCTTCAGAGGGGCCCATGTCTCTCCAAATTCCAAAAAAAAAATTAAATTAAAATCTCACCTTTATATTAATATACAATTGCATTTAATATAATATAAGCTTTTATTATTACCGTATATAATATAATATTAATATACTGGGTATTATTTAATTGTAAATTCTCGTTAGTCGTTATATTTTCGTGTAGTACGCCGGTATGCAACATAATATATACGTGGTTTTCCAAAAGAGACTCTCAGGTTATTTATTTATAATTTTAATTTGGTTGGTTTCGCATTTTTTCGTATGTTTAACGGCTTTGTATTCAAAGCAATTTATTATTTCAACTGCAATGCTTGCAGCCGTGGAAAGATCCTTTTCAACATTACGACGCACGACGGCTTAAAATCTGGTTGAGTACACACAAGGCCATAACTGAAAAAATTTCGAGGTTCAACATTTTTTTAATATGGATAAAGAACACTTACCTATCATTTTTACGTCTCATTTTGGTATCGCTCTCTTGTATATCTATCGGGACATTTCTATGGATATGTATAAAGTAATATATCGATTTGGAAAAAATAAGTATCAAAAATTAAATTTTGTATTATAATTTGAAGTTGTTCACATTTTGAGATATTTTTCTTTTGACTTTTATACTGTTTTGTATAATCTGTACACTTATTAGTTTTTACTTTTAAAATTAAAATACTTATAAGTTTATAAAAAAATAAAGTTAAGTCTGATAAATGCTCTAAAATTATAATAATAACTTTTTAATCGTACATATATATTTTTACAATAATCGTCACAATTATAAGTAATTAATACGATTAATGGATAATGTAGCCATGTAGGTTATATATCGTACTGATTTTGAAGCATTTGAATATATTTAGATATTACAGGTACTTACTATTATTATCAAATAAAAAAAGAAAATGGATATTAATGCCTCTCCCAAAATCAAACCCACCACTGTTTCGTCTAAAATATTGTTGGCTAAAATAAAATGGTTCTGCTATAAAATGCATGTCCAATACAAACATTTAAACATTTAAAGTAGTTTTAGTTGAAAGGCGGATCGGACACAATATTTTCAGATTTTTTATGCGCTCCCGTCAACAAGAGATATACCCACCGGCCACCACTACGAAATCGTAACTGCCTTTACATATATCCAAGTTTTTTGTTTTTTAAAAAAATATTAATTTATAATTTACTTTATTTTATTTTAACATTTTTTAACGGACATCTGGAAGCTTGAATAATAAATATGTTCGTTTATGTCGTTTATGATATAAATTATAGTAAAACTCATCACGAGTTCCCTATTTCATTGACTATAAATACTAGTTTTGAAATCAATATAGTTAAATGTATACAGACTGTCTGATTGTACAGACAACAAAATGACTCGCATTGTTTGTCTTATCTATCAACCTTCGGCCAGTCTAAATTTTGAGATTTCAAAATCCACATACCTAACCAATTTTGAATGTTTGATGGAAATCAAAAATTATTTAACTAATAAAATATTTGCTTAAATTACAATTTTATATAAATTTGCTATCTCAATGTTTTGTCTAGACTCTAGACCAAATGATAATAGTTTAGGTAAATGATTATACATATTCTAATACCATGGCTTTCTAGTACAGCCAAATGCCTGGGTATTTAAAATGTTACCTTTAGAGAAATAGAGGTTAAAAATACAGTAGTTTTAAGATTTTATAGTATTAAAATTAAACACTAGGTACCTTATAACCATTGTCAATAGGCTGTACCACCTATATATATACAACAGAGAAATGATAATATCTACCTCATTATTTTTTATTACAGGACACAGTAAATATATATATTATATTAGTTACTACCTAATTATTTTTGTACCTATTGATTAAGTTAATCAAATATAGGTACCTATTTTACTTTGAAAAATTGTAAAATACTCGTGTGTCACAAGATTAATTACCAGTTATCTACATTATGATATACACGTAAGATATTAGGATCAACAAAATGTTTGCATTTAAATTAAAAATATATAAGTTGATTTTTTAAATGTATGTACAAATGTACAATGATTTACGAGAAACATGCTGACATGAAAAAAAATCGATGAATAACTAGGTAATAGTTAAATAATACATACTGTAGTAAATTTAATGGGATATTAACTTTTAACTTACCCTTCATGTTAATATATAGTTGAATTATCTATATTCTATTATCTATTGTCCTACATAAATATTAACGTGACCAAATGAAACAATTATTTTCATAATGGTAGGGTATTTGAATAGGTTAATTTTATTTACTTTCTACGAAAAGACAATTTATTATAGTTTTTTAATTTTTGTTTTTCAATATTTTTTATGATATTTTCAGTACTAAATAACAACAATTTTTTTAAATTTTAATTTAAAAAAAAATAATAAATGCACATAACTTACCTGTAATTTATACCTATACCTGATACAAAGGTAATGGTTAGATTGGGTTGATTATGTTTATTATTTCAATTATATTATAGTTGCTATAGGTACTGGGTATAGTTATTAATTATAGATATAAATTTAAAAGTAATTGTAAATGTACCTAAGTAGTTATGCGGATGACGAAGTATAGGTATTCCCTTCAAATTACGGAGTGCATATGTGTAATAAAGTAGATAGGTACGAAGGTACTAAGTAAGTAAACTGTATATGGTAACTAGCAAGGTAGGTATCATAAATTTAAATAAGGTACGAAAAATTTCCCAGAATAAATTATTGATCAATATCGTATGGAGCAATCATTAATAGGCAATTAAAGTTGGGTGGAACTACATTAGTTTTTAAATTATTGGAACCAGTTACTTTCTTTGCATATTAGTAAAACAAGTCTTATCGAGTATTCATGCGTGCATTTAGCATTTAAGTACAGTAATCTTAACTTATAAGTTATAATTATAACCTGCCCATAGCCTATAGGCTTTGATATTTAATAGTAATTACAATGACTAATGACGGATTTAAACAAAAGAGGCGTGTTCTTCGCATTTTAAAGTTGTTATTGGCACTTTTACATCTTTTAATTTAGTACGCTTTTAAATTCAAACAGTCATTTACTTGATTTTATAGTTTGCAGTTCATATGATATAGCCATATAGGCAAGGCCGGATTAAGAACCTATGGGGTCCCGGGGCTGAATTTAGGGGCAAAATATAGAAAAACTATTCTTTAAAATCACTGAAAAATGTGTATCAGTTTAAAATTGTTTGGGCCCCTTTCATTTTGATACTTGAGAGGGCTCTGGGGCTTACGCCCCGGCTAGACCCCCCCCCCTTCATCCAGCCTTGCATATAGGTATAACTAATATTATTGTTGAGAAGTAATCACTCATCACAATGCATATTATCTAATAATTATTTGCTCTGTATAGACATTAAAACGTTCACAATAAGTATAACATTGTAGGCAGTTACTATTTATAGTCTCAACAAATTTACATTCAATAATATTATTATATAAGAAAATATTATTTACAACACTAATTTAAATATATTTATATGTTTATGTTTTCCATTTATCTCCTTGGCACGATCACGTGACTTTTAGATCAAGGTTGCAGTGGCGTTGTGCAACTACAATAAATCCCAAATAACGGTAGTATAGAGGCGTCCTAAATAGTACGAATACACCGAGGAACATGTGAGGCTGTGAGCTGTGAATATACATCGATGATTCATACCTTCACGTACCTATAATCTCGGGAAGCGGGCGAAGCGTTTCGCACAAAACATCCTATTGGGTAGGTTAGGTTAGGTTAGGTTAGCACGCTGAAACGCGTTGCACCGTTGCACGTTTCCCGGGGATTCTGAGTAAAAACACAGCACGCGCACCAAGGTAATAGACTCACGTCGTGTCGCCTAAATATTATTCTGCACAATATGTAATATAGCCGTATAATAGGTAATTGGTAGGTACTTACGACTAGCCACTATATAGGTTCATAATATGAGATTTCGACGATGTGACGTACGAAACTAAGAGACATGATACGTATGCAACGAAAAAGTCGGGTGATCGCCGTTTGTTTAATTTTAGTGGGACTTATGTCATAAAAATATAATTTAAACACTAAGAGGTATTGAACGTACTCTAAACATCATTCTGTATGTATAGGGGTAGGCATATTATACCTTTTATAATACTAATAATATACTATAATGTATATTATACATATAGGTTAGGTTGAGTACCTGCAGTAACCACAGTAACATCACTAACATTCGTCGTTAAAATTAATTGTATACCTGCAGCTGGCTAAAATTATTACATGTTTTATTGTTTTATAACTAAATAGGTAAGACAAATTCAACAAAAGAAAAATAACTGAATTTCAATAAGAAATAGCAATTAATATAGGTAACTTATAAAGTTTAGAAATTAGAAATAATAAAATGTCCGAGTATAGGTATTTAAAGACTGTATAAGATTATTATGAGTAAAAATCTAGAATCATAATTTATAATGGTTAAATATTTTTTTTATTGTAGGTAGCTATTGTATTAATATAAAAAATTATAATAAATTAAAAACAAAATTATGTCCACATAAAAAATATAAAAATCCTCCCGTCCCCGATAGTTTCTCTCGTCATTTATTTAATTCAAAATTGTTTTGAATGATAGCCGTAATTTTAATCGTAAATATTAAATAGATAATATCTCAATGAAATCAATAGTATTTTACGGTGTGCGCGGAAAATGATCCTTCCCATCACCACTTAAAGACTGTTACAACTTGTCGTAAATATTTTTTCTATAACATAATGGAATAATTTAGGGTGATTGTAGGTTTAATATAATATATGAGTATCGCCTCATGGGCTTGTTAAACACATATCGAAATAATACTTTATTATAGTATAAGACTTACCTATATAGGTAGTCTAGAGTTTTTTCTCTCTTTTGGCGTGTACTTATATTGGGGTATACCTTTATGGCTTTATCCTATATGTATAACTAATTTTGCATACATCTATGACTTAGTGATAGTTAATATATTTTTTAAGTTCAAGCACCATCGATATAATACAACTCATAATATACCTACCTATATATGAATGATATTATTTCACAAAAATATTTAAATACATAAAAGTATAGATATTATTTAATTGTAATATTACATTGATAAATATTTTGAAGTTTGACACTGCAGAAGTTACAACAAAGTGCAAACCTGAAGAAAAGTATACCAATCATTTAGTCTAAACAGTATAACACTAGAAGTTCAAGAGTATATAATCTATTCAAAAAATGTATGTAACTTACATGTAAGTACCTACTTTTAATTTTCAGCCTTTCCGCGCATGCAGAGATTTAAATAATGATTAGTAATTAAATAAATACTAATATAGGTAATTTACTATAAGTACCAATCACCATTGATTATATAAATACTAAAGACTGAATAGTTTTTATAATCAATGATATTAGTTATTAGGTGGGTACATCGAGGACCGAGGTATCGTTTGCTTATTTTGTTATTATAACGAAAATCAGGAAAATAAAATAGTAAATAAACAGTATGACATATTAGGAAATGTTGAACATTTTTTTGAAAAAATAACAGTTTTATTATAAAAATTTAAAATACATACAAATGGCTTCGCAGTTCGCGGAATTATATGGGAGTCATCGCGAAACTACAGAATAAAAAATAAACCGTTTACGTAGTACTTTTTTTAGCCTAAATACGTATAATACGGATTTCGGACGGGAATCGCAGCGTAAAAACTGTCACTCATTACTCATACACCGAATTATGTATATACAAGATTATTAAATATAATGTGTAAACACGCGTACAACGCGGTGGGCGTCCCGGACAGTGTCATTATAGTAATGAGTGTACACAATATAATAATATGATGCATACGTATAGATGATAATAATATAATATAATATTATGAAATATAAAAAATATTCAATACTATAATTCACATCGAAAAAACGTATAACAAAATATTATATTATGACGCGTCGTGCCCGTACAATTATTACTGAGCAGTACCTACAAGACACCCAGACATAATCGTTATCTCTTCCGCCGCCGCCTCCACTGTCACCCTACATAGTTGTACACGTTCATATGTCCCATCATGTTAGTCATGTGACAGCAATCCGCCGTGTTTGTTGTACACTGGCAGCATTTTTTTCCGTGGGACCGCAGTTCCACCGTCCGCGTGAAAATGTCGTACAATATTTTAATTAATTATTTTTTTGATACGCACGAAACGAGTGGCAGAAATCAATCGATGTTATAATAAATTACAATACCTACTTCCTACATAGTACACAACATGTGGCTAATGGCTATGTAATCCTCAAAAATTAAAAACGCCCGTTGCGTGTGCAGGCCGTAGCGGCGAAGAACAGACATTGCGTATTTTTTAATATTTTAGTTTATGTACATGGTCGTATAACCGTTAATCGTCGGTGGCGCCGCGTGAGTATTCATTCGAATAATATATTATGTTATGTAATAATAATAATGCAAAGTTGTTTTATATTATAACATGGTAGTACTTGAGCAGTTGCGTCCCCCCAAACAAAAAAAATTAAAAAAACTTTGACTTTCGCCGTGTCGTACCTGTCGCAATACAGCGCGTGAACACGATTATTTTCGGTGTTTATACCTATACCACGTATTATATACCGTATACGGACAGCAGATACACTGACCACTAACCGTACGGTTAAAAAAAAAAAACTGTACACACGATCTATGATATTAAACCGCGCGGAGTGAAAAAAAAAATCATTATTCTATTATATAGGCGTATAACATTAAAGCTCTGATAATCGGATTCCGTACCGCACGCGGGCTCGGGCCGCGCAGAACACGAAAATACGTGTACAGGAAATCGGAAAGAAGAGAAAAAAAAAATAACACAGTCGGTCACTGGCGGCGGTTCGACGGGGAAACAAATCGAAAACAAGGTCTCTGGGTCGGCGTGCGGAAAACGCGGCCGTCGATTGGAGAGTCGAGGACGACGCCGCGACCGAAGACACGCGCGCGACGACGGTTATATTTTAATTTTTCATATTTTTTCGTATTCGTTCGTCGAGAGTGCGCGCGCCCGAGGCAGTCAGCCCGCCACGGTTTCACGTGTGGTGTCTGCCGAGGTTCGCGCGCTCCGTCCGTTTCGCTCGCAACAATAATTTATTACATATTATTATTTAATGCCTAAAATATAATAACAATACTAATTATACGATCCGCCGCCGTCTTACGTGTATTATTATTGTTATTATTGTGTATACCTACCAATTATACATACACAATAATAATAATAATTATAATTTTCTATTGCTGCTATACGCATACATATTATTATTATTATTATTTAGACTAGGTGTTTTTTTAAAATTTATTTTTTTACCATTCGTTTTTGCCGCGGTACCGCCGCCGTCGTCTCTTCTCGGCCGTCCGACGATTAATAATATTAAAATAACGAGGAAATTTATTATTCCGAGTGTTCGCGCCACGCACCTGTAGCAGGAGTGCAGGACGACCGTCGCTGTAGTGCGCTCGTGTGTCCCAGTGCAGTTTATGCCGACCACTTATAGTAATAATATCGTCGCTGCCGCTGCTGTCGTCGTCGTTCATTTCAATAATAATAATAATAATAATAATAGTACATATATTTTAACCTCTCGTCTTCACCGACGCGAATCCTACCACTACGTTCGTACGCCGCTGCGTGGAACACACGTGTGCGTGTGTGTATTTAGTTGTCCGTCCGTCTGTGATAATCTTTTTTTAATCTTTTTTTTTTTAAAGTTTTTAAAATTTTTTATTCAATCTTGTCCACTCACAATTCGGGCCCAAATTACACAAACCGTGAGTCTAATATTTTGATTTAATTCCAGTAAATCTATATCAGTACGATAATACTGTTCTGACATATAATAGGTAATAATATATTATATTATTTTATGTAGTTTTTATTCTCTCCGCGATGTGTTGCGTAAGCTCGCATTGACCCACCGATACAGTCAGTATATACTACCGACTATAGTAAATTTATATTACTAGGAATTAAAAACTAAATAAATAATAAAAAGGCACGACACGTGCGCGTCAATTAATAGCGCACAGGTAGAGCTAGTATGCATACAAGTGTACAATATTAATCGTTGTATGCCTTTTCTCCGAGTAAACAGTAATATTCTTTTGGTAGTTTTTAATTTACGGTAGATACATCATCGTTCAATCGAACTAGACGTACTTTTATTTTATTTTTCTACTTACTAAAAGATTATTAAGTTGATGCATTAAAAAATGTAAACGTTTTTAAAATATAACGGATTTTTGACTTTTGTTGACCATCAAATTCAAACGCAACATTTTTATTGGTTTATAAATTACACAAATATTGAAATATATGTAATAATGAGTTATTTATTTTATAGTTATGTACCTATAGTAAAATATTTATTTCCTTTTTGTTTGCAAATATAAATTGAAACACAAATAGGATTAATATTGTAGTAGTTATAGTGTTGTACATATAGTTTTAACACTAAAATAGATTTTTGAAAAGTTACCTTTTCAAGTATTCTTTACACTCACTGATGTCTGATATACCTACCTACTTACCTACTTTCGTTTTCTCCCTTTCTTATGGATATGAAGAAATTATCTGTACGACTTATTCGGTGGTGAGAAGTATTTTTGATTCTTCCATTAATAATCCTCATACTAATAACTGCAGACTGCAGTAATTACAAAAAAACAACTAACATTTACCTACATATTATTATTATACTATATACATTATTCAGAGTATTTACGATTGGTTTATTACTATAAAGCTTATATTTTATATTTTTATAAATCTGAATAAACAATTATTGTAATCACGGAATCACAGGTAAACAAATACCTATATACAATTTAAAATAAAAGATGATGTTAAAATATTATTGCTGGTAATTGTGCATTAATTAATTATTTTATAATGTTTGGATTAATAGGATATTTATATGGTTACGCCACCAAAGATTTATTTCTTTAGTGTATCTCGAGCAGGTAGTCATCAGCTATATATATACGTACATATATACATGCAGGGCCGGATTAATATAGCTGCAAAAGAAACTTCTGCTGTAGAGCAGCAAATTTATAGTGTGATATCTTTTACATATTCCTATAGTATTATACATGAAATATATGTTGTTTTAATGGCTCGATAAATATTGCTCCAAAGCGACTCTGATCCTCAATTCAGCTCTGCATGCTTCCATACATAGTTTTATACATACATACATACATACATACTTAATCAGTGTAACACGTTTACATTTTTACCTTAGTATTTATTGGGATAATTACTATAATTAATGCTTGTAAAATACTACCTATTACAATAATATTTGATAGGTACAAAATAGTTTTTACAATAATATATATTAGAACTAGATGCTTGTCTGATGTTAAAAAACGTCAAAAAATAATTTCTATTCATTCAATAAAAATTACACAATAAGGTTTTAAAAATTATGAGTTATTTAATAATTGTGTGTAAATGTGTACACATTATCTGAGGTAGTATAAGCCAATGGTGACAATATCAGAAGCTATAGATTTATTCAAATTAAATTAAGAATCAAAAGCATTAACAGATCGATATAGTCTTCATTATAAAATGCGCCTATACAATTTAAGTTCAAAGTATAATTTTTAATGTATTCTTTATTAACATTAAATTAATATTCATAGTTTTTTGTTGATTTTTAAATGTTATATATAATAATTTTTGATTTAGCGAATTTTCGTTGAATTAAATGTTTAAATTGTTTAGTTTATTGTTGATCCATGTAATTTCTTATTTCATAAAAAACATAATTTACCTACAACTAAAGTGTAATATTATTTGAAGTATTAAGTATTAAGTACTAAGTTTTAAGTGTTTCTATTACCAATAATGTTTATTAAAATTAAATTAATCTGATAGGTTTTGGGTTTAAAAGTTTATTTGATTATGAAATCAATAATTTAGCAATTTAATTGTAGTCTTTTTAACCTACCTAATTTTATAAACTTTACTTTTGTTATTTGTACAACTATACTAAATGCTACATTGAGTGTTTCTTATCTTATCAAACTACTCGAAATAAACTTTAGATAGTATAAACTAAAATGTTGTATAATTTATGCTTTGAATTATGTTTAGTTTTTATTTTATTTTATTATGTAGACACAACTAGGTAAATAAATATTTAATAATACTACAATAAGTCATAAACATTTTTTTCTTCAATGAGACGAATACCAATGCTGCATGAATGTTCTCAAATTTAGCTTTTTTCAAACAGATTAATAAAGAGTGCTACAACTCCCCCCCCCCCCCACAGGTTAGGTTAGGTAAATTGGTTTACAAAGTTTCTTTAGACTCACCTAAATAAAATATGCACATTGGTACTATAGCCATATTTTTATTACTATTTAATAATACTCGGGGAATCGTAAAAAGCTCAAAGCTGTACTTTTGACACTATTTTTGTTGGATGCCGGTTTTTGGAGGACGACATAATATTTTATTTGTGAGATAACAATATAGTCACTTATTTTCACCAAATGATTTACTTTTCTAATATTTTCGATTATTAATTTAATTTTTGAGTGTATTTACGCATATTTATATATTATAATAATAAAAACATAAGTAAAATCTGGGTATTTTTTATTGGATATTGGATATTGTCAAACTATTATTACAAACTTTTATTTTCTTTATTACAATGATACTTGTTGTAGTTAAATACTTCAATTAACTAAACAATTTACCCTACGTTTATCTTCACTAGTTTCAATGAATAATATTGTGAAAAAAAATTTGTATTAGTAAATAAAATGTAAATACATAAATACTGTATTAATTAACTGAATCATAGTTACCCTTATTTAATATTTATTTTATTATCAACAAAAGCAGCAATAAACAGGTCTAATTTTTAACAATTATAACAAAGTTTTTTTGCATGATTATACAGCGTTTATGCGCCTACACGAAATAATACATTATAGTTGATAAATTATCTCCTTCTTCTTGGCTTTTTACTAGACCGTCTAAACCGTCCATTACCATCTCTCCCTCTCATTCACTAGTTGCTCCCTATTTTCTAATCCCAACAGCCGTTGTGTGTTCAGTTTCCATCTTGTGGTCAAACATAATATGGACTTTCTGACCTCTATACACGACCGGCTCAGCTTAGTCCAGAGGACTTCAACTATATTTGTGTTTCTCCGTATCTACTGATGTTCTTCTATTCCGCGATTTTTCCTTTATCTCTTATTCTCCTTGGATGTTTCTCTTTGGTCCAAATATATCCTTCTAAGGATATTTCGTTCTAATGTAGTAGCTTATTTTAATTTATCATTATTATAGCCTATGCTCCACATGCAGCACTTTTTATAGTGTTATTTTTGTTCTCCTCGAAGGATTCTTTGACTTAATTAATGGTATAAATCCAAAATAGCGTATATTAGCTGCTACTAATCTTAGTTTTATTTATTTGTGGTTGTTGGCGTTCTTGTTAATGTTAAACTCCAAATATTTGAAATTCGTCACCCTTTCATATCTATAGTTACCAATCTGTAACTAAATATGTATGGGCCTCAGTTGTGTCTCATGACTATCATGTATTTTGTTTTTCCTCATTTACTGTTAATCCAATTGAAATTTGTATAGTAATTTATAATTTATATGCCTAGCAATAGATATTTACTTTAGATCGGTTGTAAGTACGCGGCGAAGTATTGTTTTTTGTAAAAAAAAATGGTGAAATTGGATTGTTTATGTTCGGATGTTTATCATATTTTTCGAGTATAATTATAAATGTAAATTCTTAATAGTAAAATAAAATGTTGTGAGAATTAAATACTAATCATGCAGTTTCTATTAGGTAGCTATATATCAATTGTATCAGTTGAATCTTACCATAGTCCATGGATGAAGCATAGTTCGACTAGAATGCTAGATAATTATTTATACAAATATATTCTATATTCTATAGTCTATATACTATAGCCTTTAATTTACAAATAATAATAAATAACAATTACTATAATATTTTTATTTATTTATCTACAAAACAACAGATTAAATGTTAAATTGTATGTTTATAGTTTATACCTACTGGCTACTCAAAGAATTCTATTATTGCAGATGTACAAATTTGTTGTTTATTATTTTAAGAGTATTATATAATATTTATTATTAGCTAGATACACAACTAAAATGTTTAAGAGAAATATTTAAACTCTGTTTTTATTTGAAACTGTTATTAATTTTGTTGTAAAATCAATTTACTTGACATTTTGCAAATACAAGTCGATCTCTTTTATAGAGATGAGATCGATTAGTGCTCCTTTCTCTTTTTCCACTTAAGGAAAAAATTCCTTTAGTAGGTAGATATCTTAATATTTTATGATTTCAGCGGTTTATTTTACTATGTTATAAACTAATAGGTATACTAATACTAAACAGTACAATTTATTATTTTTTAACCTTATATTGTAGGTATATTTATTATAAAAAGATAATTTGCGTTGTAATATTGGTTTAGTGTCTATAATAGTATACGTACTGCTGTGCATATTTTGGCTCTTCATTTTGTATATGATAATTCATAATTATTCGTTATTCAATAACTAATAAACTAAAAATATTTGGTCAAATATTTATTTTTTAAACAGCAAATTATAATTACATAAAATAATATAATTTAATAATTTAAATGTTGTAAAATTTATTGTCTTTTAAGATATATAAATAATATAAATACAATAATATGTATACAAATTATACATGGTGGCACGGTGCTAGACAGTGCATTTCACTGCTAGGTATAAGTGACAATATAGGTTTTCGAATAATACTGACTAGTAACACGCACTTTTAAGTACTTAAGTTTAGCTTTAATGTATTATATTTTTGTATATATTTAATGTTTATAATTTAACTAAACCGTTTAATGGCTTTCCAATCGATTGTAGATAGACTATATAATATGTATAATCAATAATAAGTAATAACAATCAATAGAAAAACATGGCTTTTTTGAAAAAATTATAAAATTAATATTATTTTTTTGTTCATAATTTTTTACGATATTATAATTTAAATGAGTCACATAAATAATATTATTTATGTATTACAAAAAAAAAATATTTTTTTTTGGTACGATTTTAGGCGTAATGCTATGAAAATGTAATTTTCGAACTTGGTTGACAGATTTAGTTTAAGAAATCGTACAATTTAATTTCTATTTTTTTTTATTCTTTGATTAACAGTTCTTTTCAATAAATTTGTTATTTGTATAGATTTTTTTCTCAAAGTGTAAGTAGTAAATTGTTGTCTTATGTTGTACGCAGCTCGTGACCATTTGTGGCTTCAATAAATTAAAATGTAACTATAGTAGAGTAAATTCTACACTAATATAGACATCATACAAATTTTATTAACAAAAAATGTAATTTAAATTTATTTTTCAGAATCTCAAAAAGTGTAGAACATATAATTAATATACCATCACAATAATAAATTAAAATGTAACTATAGTAGAGTAAATTCTACACTAATATAGACATCATACAAATTTTATTAACAAAAAATGTAATTTAAATTTATTTTTCAGAATCTCAAAAAGTGTAGAACATATAATTAATATACCATCACAATAATAAAACAAATGTGTTTATTTAAATTTATTTATTATTTCGTGATGTATACTCATTCAATTTGTATTGATTAACTTGAAACACACTTACAGAAATAATAAGTGTAATGTAGGTTGACCTAGCTTTTTCGTGCAAACGAGACATATCGACTTTCAACAATGAACTTGAAAATAATAAAAATACTAAATGATGTTCGTACTATTGATATTTTTTTTTACACAGAATATTTTGATTCCACTATAAGTAAATTTTTTTATCAATTAATGTATGGTTTAAATTAGCAAATAACGAATACATACAATATGTAATATGACTGTTATATTCTGTATATTGTATACATATTGTGTTGGAAAAAATAGCTATACATATAAGTACTATTCTATAGTTATAGTTTACACTGAAAGTATAAAACTATTTTTCCGTTGACTAAAATATTCTGAATAAAAACTTTATTTTAATCCACGAAAAAGTTCTCTTTTTAATTAATAAATACAGATATTTGATTCTTAAATACTATTTAATAATTTAATAATGTAAAGTTTTAAGGTTATTTACTATAGTAATCAGATAGATAGTTATCAGTCTCATATACAAACATTATCATTATTGAAAAATAATAATTCTTGAACTTATAGGTAATTTGAACTAAATTGTAGGCTATTGATCTTGTTGAATTTCTTATTATAAATTTATTTGTATTGATTAAATAAAAGCAAACGTTAGACATATTGCATGTCTAGTCGTTTCGTGTTTCTAAGTTTTAAGAAATGAAAATTGTAACTTTAGTAAGTAAGTAGTACATATTATTATTAGGTCATTCATTTAATGTATTTTTAATATAATTTGTCATTATTGTAATGATACCTATTTTAACTACTAGTACCTATATAGGCATATAGCTTTCATTGAAATTAATACAATTACGTTACTTGTTAAATATTAAATGTAAAATTTTAAAACTCAATAATCGAGTATTTATGATATCGTGAATTATATTATAGTCAGGTATTTATGTTTAGTAAGATAATAAAAATAAACTTTTCCAATCACCTATTTAAAATCATTCAAAGTCTAATATTTTAGATATAAACAATACATTTATGTCCATTAAAATGTAGTACTAGGCAAAAATTGTACCTTATCTATGAAAATGTTTTTAAACGAAATAATGAAGCGATATCAATCTTCAATTCGTATTTTGTATATTTACATATTATTATTTGTCTTATATTTGAATTGATAATAACAGTTTATAAATTTAAACATAATATATTAATTTTGTTAATATCATAATTTGTAAATACAAATATTTTTTTGATACTTTTAGGACTAAAGTGATCGATTTTTTTACACTAAAAGTTGGTATAACTTTTGAAAAATGAAGAAAGAAGAACCAGCCAACGTGGAGACTGGATTGGTCATTAAACAAACCCGTAAGTATTTTTAGTGGTTAATACGATACGCCTTATACGCCTATGCAGTATATACAGCTTGTGTTGACAATTTTTTATTTCATATAGGGTCGATGAACTGTTCAAGAATATTAAATCTCATGGTTTTAATTGGATTTATGGTCAATTATATGCTACGAGTAAACTTCACAATTGCCATCGTAGATATGGTACCTAACCATAAGCAGAATGTTTCGATAGAACAAGCCACTAATTTTTCAACCTCACCTTTAAATGATACCAATGTAAGTACATCTAATACTATTTTCTTGGGGCCTCGGGATATAAAAATTATACTAATCCACGCACAACTGCAGATTGTAGGTTTGGTCTATATTACCTATTAGTTATGTAACTAATTTCGTATTTATTATTTCATATTGAAACATTTAAATTTTTAAACAATACTACTTTGAAATATCGGTTATTACGAGAAACACTGCCCTTGAATTTAATTTCACTACTTTATGACAACACATTGTTGGTCAGTTATTTTACATCATTGGCACGAAATCTAAAAGTTTTTGGATGCGCCCCAAAGTAAAAACATTGGTTTTTCTATGACGATAGTATTAAAATCTGGTTCTATTTTTGTTGTCCCTGTGAAAACATTTCTAAGAAAATTCAATTAAATTTCCAACATAATAAATTGTTTGTAAAATATATCGATTATCTAGACAAATTTGACTAGAACTCTGACCATTTGAGTGCGATAGCTAAAAACTCATAAATTATGCTATAGATTTTGTTTTAAATCCAAAATTTATATACTACGATAATAGGTCAATAGCATATGCTATTGGAAAATAAATGCAGTAAGTGAGTAATCATATAACATCAACCAAAAGCCCGCGATTAAAAGCGTATTTAGAACGTTAAGTGAAAAAAACAATAATTTGAACGATTATTGTTATAACTAAATAAAAATTAAATTATGCAATTTACAAGTAAAATATAATAGAATAACTAATTTATATATATATATATATAACTAGTATATCACTAATATAAATGTAACATATTTTATAGTTAAACTCATACTGCAGATAACCTAGTGATTATTTTTTAGGCAACTTGATTCTAATAAATTTCATTTAAAAACAATTTAAACACACTGAATGAAAACTAGGTACCTACTATATCAATAAACTTTTTATAATTGGTAATGTGTAATATCGAGATTTGTGAAAGTATTCATTTTTAGGAATTTTACTGTTTTTATGAACTTTGTTGAAACAACCTAATTTGTATACACCATATTAATTTTAATCATGTTTAGCAGAAAGTAGTTAATAAAATAATAAAACGCAGGAAAGATACGTAAACCAGTGATGGTAAATATTATAGTATACACCATTATATTATATGCCATTAATTTAAACGTATACCTAGTGCTAATATCTTGAGACTTGTTAATTATTTAATATTTAAACAATTTTTATTGGGTTTATAATTGTTTACATATAATTGAGATAAAAAAAACTCGTTGGTGCTAAAATTATCCAACATTCAATATATTCATGGACGGCAAAGCCGTCGGGGCATTCCGAAACGCTCTTTAAATTTGAAATCATTTGGGCACGAGATGGATACGGGAGCACTCTTCCTAGCATAGTTTAGTTTACCCCATTAAACTGTACATGGGATATTTTAATGTAATATCTTTTATTACCTAAATTGTAATGACCACTGGGATTGTTCTTTGGTATCATTAATCAGTAGGTAATAGATATTGGTATGTATTAGATTCGTTATTGAATTTGGTAAACTAATTATTCATTATAATCAATAGTTGATACACTAAAAGTGTATTTGGAAAATAAATTACGAATGTTTACAATGGATTTTTGAATAACATTAAATTAACAACTATTATTAAACGATTATAACATGTGGCGTTGTAAATTATTAGAATATCAGATAGCGTCAAGGATGAAAGTGTAACAATACAAAAATTTCCTTAGCGATTTGCAGTGATGTAATTTATAATACATTTTTCAGACTAACTACACAGCGTTCAAGGAAAGACTATAATTAAAATGGATAGACCTTTGGAACTTACCAGTAAAATGCTATAGGATATCATATTATACCTAGTTTTATTCTCTTTGCGTAACACACATGACACATCAATATCCTCACTAAAAAAAGTAGCGTTTCACCTTCTTGTATTAAAATGGTGACTTGATACTTTTTCTCATCAGAATTCACTGATATAAAGCTGTAATAATATTTTTTTTTTTTATTCCGCAACTTTAAAAATGTGATAAAATAACGTCAGCATTTTGGAGTGCTACATTAAGTTTCAATTTAGATTAAAATATTTCATAGTTAGTTTAGTCATATATAATATATATATTATATATTGTAAGTATAAAACAACTAAACTATGTATAATTGTATGAATAGTATTAATATTAAATATTACGTCTTAGTAATAATTTGGAGAATGTTTTGAACATAAATAAAAAAGTTGATACACATTATGATCAAAGTACGACTTGGTTCATAAATAATTAGGTAGGTAGGTATGTTAAAAATATAAATTATAAATATAAATTTAAATAATTTTAAACTGCTTGGTATAAACTATAAATAATTTATTGTAAATAATAAATATATCAGTACCTATATCATATTTTTATAATATGTTATTCGATTATTTTTCTTCTTGCGAATATTTTTAATATTATAATAATATAATATTAAACATAATAAATAAAAACGGAAAAATTAAATTGTAATAATTTGATTAATTATTTTAATCCACAGAATTAGACTAAATATCTCATTAATTTTAGTTACACTTATTTATAGATAACCGAAGAAATCGCTATGCTGTACAAATATACAACGTACAGTGTACATAGTGTGTGTATTGGTGTGGTGTACCTCATCATTGAGTCGATCACTTTAATTGTTGAAGGGGTGGAAATGTGTGGATATAAAGGAAAACATTTTGAATTTTTCAAAAATGAATGTAATATTTAGTCCTTTAAGTAGTAAAAATACACCAGAATCAATTTAAAAGTCTACCTCATTAAATCATAATCACTGACCACATTATATCTACTGAATAATTCGCGATTTTAACAAATTTTGTCAACATTTAAAATTCAAATGGTCGTAAAAAAATTGTGACAATGTATTTTTGAATTGCTGTAATCAAAACTTCTGAGGAACCTTGTTTTGAACTATCAAGATTGTTAATCACCAACAAACATTTTATTATACATAATAATAAGCTGAATAATAATTAATCAAATTAAAAAATTCCAAAATTATTTAAAACATATTACCATGATGTCTAAAAAGTGCTAATATAAAATGTATATAAAATAAATATTTAATATCCAGCTACTATATTTATTTATATTTCATAAATAAATAAATAAATAATAAAAACGCATCGCATCATTGTAAAACCAATACATCGCTCCACTCAAAATCTAAAACACATTCCTTACATAAGAACACATAGCGTATAAGGTATAGATATTAAAATATTATAATTTATGTATTTATGTGTTTTTAATGAATCGATCAGATGGAAACAATTTGAATAATTATTGATGAATGTTTAAAATATCCTTTTCTTAAATTAATTTCGTTTCGCATACCATGCAGTATCTAGTAATTAATTTAAATTTTAGTATTGATTTATATCAGTTATATCCATAATCAATATACCTATGTATATGATGTCATATTGATAAATTGCACATTAAAAAATAATCGTAATAAATGAATGGTGTACCTAAATAATGTAGATTAGAGTCTAATCATTAAGTGAAGATCCATGAATTTGAACAATAATACTTGTAGGTACCTACTGTTATAAATTAACTCCGAGAACACTTTGTAATTATAAGTAGGTAGATAGTTTAATTTTAAATCTCTGGATTTATAGTCTTTATATAAGGTACATATAAATGGTATATATAGTATAAAATCAGCTGCATTTTGAATTTTCTGATTTATGAATATTTAACTGTTTATATATTGAATGATTAATATAATTATTTACGGCTAATCTAAATTTATTATGTTTCTAATTACTAGGTTAAGAGCCCCAAGGTAGTGAAAATATAGCTTATAATTTATCAATAATAATTTAGGGCATCAGATCACGATATAGTTTATGTTATTTAATAACCATAATACCTATAACTGATTTGTTCTGGTTTTTTTTTCGATTGTAATATTATGACGACCTTCGATGTTTTGATATCGGTATAAATTACATCTGTAGACTACAATTTTTTTTATTATAATTATGTTACCTAGTAGATTAATTATTTATTACTTAATGATAAACAATATTATGTTGGGATAGGTATTCTAAATAGGCTTAAATATTATATCTACTATAATAGTAGGTACTAATATTATACTAATAGGCGATGAAACAAATTTTCGTATTTGTATATTTTATGTTACATTTTTCAACCTTGAATTATTATAATAATACACAAGCATTTTAAAATTGTATACTCAAACCCTGTAATATTTTTTTTTTGTAATTTCATAAATATATTTTTGTAAATTTGAAAATACAATTTTCTAATTATTCTCGTTTGGGCCATTTTACTGATTTACTTTATTAATTTACTACTTACAGATTTATACTTTAAATGCAAGTCTTTAAGTATTCAAATTATGATACAAAAAAATAAAATTATGTAATTTAGAGCAATGATTACACAATTCAAAAAACAATTACAATAGTTTAACATTTTCTCTTTATTTTATTTTCATCTTACATGACGTTTGATTAACAATGTGTTCATTAGTTTTGTTACTGTAAGTATAATGAATAGGTATAATTTATGTGTAAAGTATATATTATGTTTTCTCTTAATAATAATGTAAACATTTATATAAGTACCAGCTAAATTATTTGTTATTGTACATATTAAGTTTCAATTATATAAATTTTAAAACTATAGTAGAATATAACTGTAAACAATTGTAGTACTCATACTCATACATTCGTATTCACATTTTATTTTTATATATTATATTTTAACATTGAAATAACATGTTACTCGCAGTTGATACCATTTGGCGTAACCGTATAGCATAGGTATTTTAATATCAACCAACTACTAACTTACACATTAGTCTTTAAACTTCTTATTATAAATAAATAATACAGAATAGAACAGAATAGGTACATAATTTATAATTTGTCACTCACTATTCATTTCGTTGTTTTTTGTAATACTATAACAAGTATAACAGCATCCATTTTTACGAAATTTAGAGTGACTTTTTTTTTATTGCACTTATAATGTCTTACGTGGAATTTAAAAACCAGATTTTTGAGTTCGATTGGTGCAAATATATGTTATAAATTATCATAAAACCTGACACCTAATATATATATGTAGGTATGTGAATTGTATAATATATTTTAAGGATCAGGTTTTGTTTTTTTTATTTAAACAAATACCGTTATGTATCATTTATTGAAAGGTATGCTTGATTTTCGAAATGAATTGTAAAATTTAAACGAGTGTTTTGCCTACTCTTATGTATATATTATATATGTATTATATAACGACATAGGTGTGTTTGTATATTTCATAAATAACTACACTATGATATACTAAAATTGTAATTGTAAATTATGGATTCAAATGAGTCAATACATGTATTATATAGGTACCTAAGTAAATCATATTTTAAAATACCGTTGTGCTTATCCCACCCGTCTTGACATATTGACATGCGTTGCCCCGGCTACGGTTATATCATTGTCGATATTCTAAAAATATTTTTACCAGGGACATTTCATTTATGCATTTGTTTGTTGTTCATTAAGATTTTTTTATAAAAACAAATGACTTTTTGATATTACATAATAATAAATAATAATAATAAATAAAGCAAAGTAAACGATATTAGTGTGCTAATTGCTTATAGGTACTTTAACCAAAATAATAATATTATTTTTTATTTATCAAATTTGTCACAGTTGTAATAGAGTTTCAATAGGTTTGGAAGTAAAAAAATAGAAGAAAGTTAAAATATTTAATCATGATTTAATATACAAACGTTTCATAGTGCCACTTGTTTTTATTACTTTTTGTTCAAATGTGTATACTATTTTATTAATGTCAATTTGAATAAATTACATTTGATTGATTAGGTAGTATAAAATAGTATCTGTTACATATTGAACTCATAAATTACTTACAGTAAAAAGAAGCCATGCATTTTTAATAGGTATACCTACACCTACAATCTACATACTTACTATTCATATAATGTAATATTGAAAAATTGTAATGAGAAAAAATTATTAATAAATATAGTTATGTATATAATAATATATAAATATTAGGATAAACTTGTAATAAATTATGATTTTATATTTAAAATGTGGGTAATTATAGTTGACTAGGTATTTAAGATAGAAACCAAAAAACAAATTTGAAGTACCTATAATATTTCTTCAGATATTACGCGTTATGAAATTCGGTTTATTTGTACTAAAATAAATAGTATTTAAATGTGGTAAATAATAATATTATTAGTAATTAATAGTTTTAAGTAAGTATAGTAAAAGGGATGTAATGGGGTGGGGAAGAGAGCCCCGGCCCTCCCGTGTCTATAATAGTTACTTGGACTTTCCACAGCCCCTCCACAGTATTTGACTATACGCCTATATGAATAATAACAGATGGCCATGACCGAAACTGCCACTGATGCATGTTACTGTTAAAGTGTTAATTGAATTAAAAATATATGAAATCCATTTAAAAACAATTTGATTTTATTTTAAAATTGATAAATTAACAATTTTAAATTTTAAACGATACATCGCCAACGGTTGGTTTTCGTCTCCCACAATACAGTTATCATGCATATTAGATCTATTTTTTTTTATAAATTATTGGAAAGTGATTTTAGAATATAATCAATTCTTATACAAATTTAAGAAACTAGGTATTAGATAATCAAGGGAATGCCTATTTTTTTATCTTAATATTTATTCTCCAACGAGTAATTGATGTTTTTTTTATTTTTCAGGCTACTGTGAGTTGGACACATTCTAATCCACCTGGTGTTGTGAAGTTTAATTGGTCCGAGTATGAACAGAATATGATATTGGGCAGTTTCTTTTGGGGCTATGTTCTTACGGAATTGCCAGGTGGTCGTTTGGCCGAAATGATCGGAGCTCGGCCGGTATTCGGCTACTCTATGCTGCTAGCGTCGATGGTTACCTTATTAACACCTATGGCAGCAAAAATCAGCATATATTGCCTTATATTATGCCGGGTGTTTTTAGGATTTACTTTAGTGAGAATTGTTTAGTATATTTAATACCATAAAACAATTTTAAATTTCGAATGACACATTGTTATTATTAATGTGTGCATATTATATTAGTTAGATATACAAAATAGATTGTTCTAATTTTAGCATAGAACATACTGCATATTACACATAGGAAACAAATTATTTGAATGCCAAACATATTCAAATAATTAAATTGAAATCTATAATATAAACTAGTTAATATTAGATATTATGTAGTTAAAAATTGATCAAAAACAAAGAAAACTAAAAATAGTAGATAATTATAATAGGTGCATCTATATAATATATTATAATATACAAATTAAAAAGTTTGTATGGGGCTTAAATACTTTGATACTTGTGAACCAATTGGCACCAAACTTTGCATACATATTCCTCGATACTCAAGTAGTGTTCTTTGCTTTGTTTTTAAAACTTTATATTTGTTGCTATAGGTTAGTTCAAATATAAATTTCGGTTCGTCTCACGAAAATCTAGTAATTTTTTAGTTTTTATATAGAGATTGCCATTAGTTACGGAAATAAAATTTAAAAAAAATTGGTATGGATTTTTTTCGTATAAAATAAAATAATATTTAATTATTTATTTGTTACTCAAATAATAGTCAAATGTACAATAAAAAGCAATGTCTCTACATTTGTAGCTTATAGACTCAAAAACTAATCAACCAATTTAAACAAAAGTTTCAGATTATTTTTAGAAATATTAGGACAGTTTAGAGAGTAGTTTGAACCGCATTAGAAAATATATAAAGTGAACTATGTTATACACCAATATAGTGCCGTATTTTGAGTTTGTAAATTTTTTACAAATTTTTTTTTTACAAAGTTTTTCATATTTTAGGGAGTAACATGGCCGGCTATATTACCACTTGCTGCCAATTGGATTCCTCCAAATGAACGTAGCAAGTTCATGTCCAACATGATGGGTATTATGAAATTTTACTATATGGTTTTTAAATTATTCATACTATTTTTTAAAACTCTTTTATTGATTATTATTTATTATTTGTACGTTATACCTCTTCATTTTTGGTTATAGAACAAAATTACTTAGTAGCAATTCTTAAAATATGCTGCTTATTGTTACGTATATGAAAAGAAACAAGGTTTATTAATTTATTTAACTCCCATAAAAAATTAAGTTCTTGACAGTTAATTATAAAGCACTCAGAATAGTATGTACAAAAATTTAGTTTAATATGCTGACACTAAAATTAATTTACCAATTACACTGTCTCGTTTCTTAATTAATTCAAATCGTTATAAAACTATTATATTGTCGTGGGAAGAATTTTTAATTTGCTATCCATTAAACGTAAAAATATAATCGTGAAATGTAAATAATACTACTTACATAAAACAATTATTTAAAAAATAAAAAGGTAGCGAATTAACGATTATTAATCATTATACCTATGTTTAGGTATGTAGGTATACAGGTAATAGTAAGTTGTATGAATATTAAGAAAATATCGTCGTATGAAAAATGTAAATATTTCAATTATTCGGTATGTATTTGCCTTACAAGTTATGTATGATGTAATTATAGAATTATTAGATTTTATATCTAATCCAACTATTTGTTATAAATTATATTTTTTAACCAACTTATTAAATTTGTATAAAAACCACACCGCAATACGTAAAGACTACCCTATAATTATCATTGATGTTGATACATTTTCTACATATATCAACTCATCAAGGCATAAAAATGTTACTCAAACAGTGTAAAATAATAATATATTATTTATATTTATATTTAAATATATTCTAAACTATATCAATTAATCTATTTATTGTTTTTAAAAATTGTCTTATTTGTAATTGTATTGGAATTTTCAGCTTCTACTTTAGGTGCAGCTCTCACATTACCAATTTGTGGTATACTAATCTCTGCGTGGGGGTGGGAATCGGCATTCTATATCACGGGACTAGTAGGTCTTGCATGGTCCATCTTGTGGTTTAATTTAGTTTTTGAGACACCTGCCGATCATCCTAGAATTACCGAATACGAAAGACGTTATATTGAAACAGAAATCGCTAAGCAAAGCAAACCCGGTACAAAGGTAATAATGAGTGACAATTAATATTTGTCCTATATTGTATAATATGCAACAACATAAAATCAACGATTTAACACGTTGATAAATATTAAGTTTTTAGAAAAAAAAATACGTATTAATATTTTATAATATATAATATGATAAATGATAAGTGATAACAGTATAATATAACAATACAACGATTTTTATATGATATTGATACCTATAGTTAGATTTACACATACCAAGCTCGTATATATTATTCTACGATTAGTAAATTTTATTTTGTAAACCACAGAATACTTGAAATTTAAATAACACAGATTATACTTGTGTTATAAAATTTATTAGAACGGATAAGAATAATATTATGTTGTACCAATAATATGTTCACTCAATTTTTGATTAAATCCACTTAAAAAGTTTAAATTACAATAGTTGTAACTTATAAGATTTTATTGATTTTTTTATATTTTTATTTTTATTTACAGCCAAAAAAACTGCCATGGATACAAATACTTACGTCATTACCTGTATGGGCCATAGTTATTACACACGGAGCTAGTGTCTTTGGTTACTTTACTATTGTCAATCAGTTACCTACTTACATGAAGTATTTACTTCATTTTGACATTAAATCGGTATATATATATACATGATAAAGTATAAATATGATGTTTTATTCTTCATGTAGAATAGAATAATACATTTATCGTTATCACAATTTCAGAATGGTTTTCTATCTAGTCTCCCTTATTTGGGTAAATATTTGATGGCGTTGTTAGCTGGAATAATTGCTGATCGTCTTCTAAATTCTGAAAAAATATCCAAAACAATGACTAGAAAAATCTTCACTTTTATCGGTAATATTCCTTTAAATTATTTTATTCTAGTATCCTTGTATACGTTTTACTTGTTATAATCTTATAGTGTTTTTGAATTAAAGAAAAAAAACAATATTTTAATTTTCAGGAGTATTTACGCCTGGCATTTTGATGATCCTACAAGTGTACTTTGGAGATAACCAAGTGTGGTCGGTAATAATATTCACTATTGCATTGACGTTAAACGGAGCAGTGACGGGTGGTTATCTGGGAAACGGTTTGGATATAGCTCCAAATTTCTCTGGTACATTATATAATAACTACTAACCAGCTTATAAAAAAATTATTATGTAACTTGATGAATGTGAAATTACCACTATATTTCAGGCACAATATTTGGAATGGCAAATACATTGTCTTCGTTCGGAGGGTCCTTGTCGTCGTACTTGGTGGGAAAACTAACGAATAACAATGTTAGTACATATGCGCATTAAACACTAAATTACGATTTCACATTTCATACCTGTCAATATAATAGTATTAAGAGTATTATTTTACATATACTTGCAGCAAACATTTGAGCAATGGTGCATTGTATTTTGGATTTTGGCTGGGACTTACATGTGTGGCGCTATAGTATTTTTAATATTCGGAACGGCAAAAACGTTATCGTGGAATTCGGGACCCAGCACAGACGAATCAAATGGTATTTCAACGAACGAATTGGAAGCGATGAAACCGTTAAAAAATTCTTCTAGTTCTTAATGATTTAACGAATATCGAGTCTTTGGAACAAAGACAAACAAAATATTTATCGACCACTGTGAATTAAATGTACAGAATTTACGATTTTTCTTTTTAAACATTGTATATACGTTGAAGTTAGTATTTATTTATTCAAATCTATTAATATCTAACACTTGATATAAAGTGAACTATTATAAAATTATATACGTTGATAAACATCATGAAGAGACTAATATATAAAATATTTTGTATTTACTGTGCTGATTGCTGACCTTATTTATTTATGTATTATTATACTTGTCATCTGCTACATCTATAACTGTAACAATGGACAAAAGATTATGGACAAGGCTTATGAATTTAATATTTAATTTGTACGAATCCAACAAAACAATTAATAAATAATAGCGAGATGAAAGTACCGGTCAGAATCTTTTATGGATTCTGAAGCAGAACGAGGACAAGACCTGTCGTCGTCTTTATGTATTTAGTTGGGCTTTTAATTTTTATGTTTCAAAAATCATCATTTATTGAGTGCTTAATAAAATATACACGCATATTTAAAAAGGGCGGGTAAGTGTATGTCGCTCTGCTGTACAGTAGGTTACAAGTGAGTCACTGTAATGGATTGTGTTAGATTTTAATAATTTAATCCAATGATATAATATCATTGAATAAGAAAAACGATTCTGAGGGAAGACGGTCAGTCAGTCTATAATATCTTACTAAGTCTAAATGTATTTGATGATATTATTGTGAATAAACTAATTAATTTTAGTATTATAGGCATTAGTATTTACTATAGTTGGTTAAATTCATTTTTCTCAAAAAAATTATATTTTAAAATGCCATTGCGTGTATATAAAATATAACAATATATTCTAAAAGTTTCATATACCAACAAATAATATTTTTAAATTATATCAAAATAACTAAAATCATTATTCTTGGTTTAAATATGAAATTTTGTCTAAATTTGAAATTAAAATGTCTGTAAAAAATAAATGTGTTGATATATTTTTTAGATTTTTTGGTTACAGTATGATTTATTTATGAGAATTTTTGTTTTAAATTTTCAACACTTAGTTATAAAAACTGAACATTTTATAATTTTTTAATTACAATGATTTATAATTTTCGAGATTTTGACAAATTTTGTCAAAATTCGAACTTTAAATGCTTATAAAAAAAATCGTGCCTATGTATTTTTAAAATTTTTCAACTGATATTGTAACAATATATAAAAAAGCTTGTATTAAATTTTCAGACTTTTTGGCCCACCAAATAAAATTTTATTGACAATTATAAAAAAAAAAACTAAAAAAATTGAAAACTAAAAATGTCTGTAAACAGCTCAAAACAAATCAAAATATTTTCAAAATTGAATGGTGTATAGAAAATGAGAATATAAACATTTAGTGAAATTTTCATGCATCTACAATTATTCGTTTTTGAATTACAACCAAATAAGAAAAACGCTACATGAGAAATCGAGTGAATATCCTATGTTGTAAAATTATGAACTTAAAACACTCATAAAAAATTATTTTAATTGCTTTTAGATATTTTATTTTTGATAAAAGTAGAAAAACTTACGTTAAATCTTGTGTTAAAATTTAAAACCTTAGATTTAAAAAGAAAATTTTTTATGAATTTCTAACTCCAAATAATTTACAAATTTTCGTCATTTTTACGTAATTTGTCAAAATTTCAACTTTAAATGCTTAAAAAAAAAAATTGTGACTACAGATTTTTAATATTTTTCATGTGCCTTTGAAACAATATATTAGGAGCATTCTATTAAATTTTCAAGAATTTTTAACGAATAAATAAAATGTTATTGATTTTAAAAAAAAAAAAAACCAAAAAGATTGGAAATTTAAAATGTCTGTAAACAGCTCAAAATAAGTCAAAATATTTTGAAAACGGTATGGTATATAGAAACTGCTTATATAAACATTCAGTAAAAATTTCATGTATTTACCGTCATTTTTTTTAGACTTACACCAAAAACCAAAATCGATTTTATCGAAAATCAATGTTGCGTAAAAATTCCCGTTTTTTCCTTAATTTTCCATTTGTTTTTCACGGTACTTTTGAAAACTACTGGAAAATGTTTACTTTTGACCCCCCAAAGTACCAACTAGATTCACTTTCCTATCAGAAAAGGTACTATTGAAGAAAATCTAAGCACTTTTACTGTCCCAAAACGTGATGACAGACACAAAAAATAAAAAAAAAATAAAAAAATAAAAAAAAAACACACATCATTGTAAAACCAATACATTCATCGCTCCGCTCAGAATCTAAAAATGTATAAACCAATTCTAAAATAGTTACCTACAAAGTATCTAATAGGAAGGATGGCAAAACTTTTACTAAGTCTTTATTACTGCAACTATTAATTATAAACATTAAACATACTAATAAATAATATTAAAATGTAAAGTTAATTACAAACAATTAATTTCAAAATAAATACACATCATAGGGGACACGCTTGACGCGTCATTGCATATCGTTGGCCAGTTGATTATAATCCGGGAATTGTCTCCGACTGATGAACGAAGACGCTGCTCTAAATATTCAGCTTTTATAACTTTCGTATGAGAAATAAAATTCCATTTCACACAAACAAGTTAGTACCAAATAATATCCATGTAACTGTGTCTGCATAAAATTCATAATAATGAGTTCTAACAAATGGAGGACCAATTTGAAACAGTCTAAGATCGACCAGCCGATCGAGATCCACCGTTTGGACGCCTTTAGGGTATACTGATATTTATGATGATCGTATATTCGTATACTATATATAACCTATGTTATGTTGATTTACACAGTTTTCACATTTCAGTGATTTATTATTTAGTCGTCATCGGATTATCTACCTAATAAATAATTATAGGTATCTATAAGTAGGTGCAAAATTTAATTATTTAAGCTAAAGTAATAAACATTTTTTTGGTTTTTTATTATTTTTAAAGTTATTGATTTTGATATGATAAATTATAATAATAGCTACTAGTTAATTAATAGACAAAACTTATAAGCATAAATTGTAATGTAGGTACCACTGCACCAGTTTATCAGTATCATAAATTGACAATAAACAATATTATACATTTATAAGTTTAACAAAAACATTAATACGGCGATGACGTAGTCGTTATGTACACCACTAAATGAAACTATAGATATAGCTAATGTACAAATATTATTTATGTAGTATAATAATATATTTTGAAGTAAAAGTAGAAACATAATAATTTATTCTGTTCATACTATTAAGAGGACGTCGCACGGACATTTATTGTTTTCGTCTTACAAACTTACAACATAACAAATTTTAAATTCTCAATAATACATTTTATTTTATCATTTTTAAAATAAGAGTGAATTTACTACTCTTATAAAATTTAAAGGTAACTTACTTAAAAATAATAATATCAATAAAATCCTCAGGATTCCCTAGAGAATATACTAACCTTTACATTTTATAGTACCTTATTACAGAGTGAAATATATTATTGATAATGTAAAATTTGCCATGTTATACGTTTGTAAGACGGAGACGACAAATGCCCGTGTGACGTCCTTTTAATCAGTTTTATTCATTCGTTATAGAGAACTAGATACTTATATGATGTATTTTATTTAAGGTTGCCAAGTGTCTTTATTTTGACAGGACGGTAATTGTTCCTATAGTTTGGTTTGTGTTGAGTTATGTCACTGTATAAGCACTAAGTAGGTACACCTGACTTGTCCTAATGATATAGTGTTTAGTACATTTTAATGTACTTATTTTTACAGTCATAACAATAAAATAAATCTAGAAAATATTTTTTTGATTAAAACTTGAATAACAATTACAATTATCATGATCATTTAAATATGCAGGAAGCTATAAGAAGATTGAATACAATATTAGGTACTTTTATATATTAAATATAATCATTAAAATAATTAAAAAAAAAATATAGCTATTAACTTTGTTACATTTTAAATCATATTTTTTGCAATACATACATTATGTATAAATATCGAACTTTGAAAATTAAATTCCTAATTTGTACAACAAAATTATTAAAGCTACCCAAATTTTATAATTAGTAAAAATGTTTCCTTTTATAAAAGTTATATCATTATTACATATTATTATAGGTAGGCCTAGTATAATTCTTAGTAGATTTTTCTCGATTATTTGGTGTACTATTAATACTTATATTTATCTGATCGTCACCGTATTCTACGTTGTAGGTTAACAAAAAATCATTACAGTTTACGATAATCTTAAATAAACTAAATAATTACCTATAATTTGTATTCACCAACTCCAGACCATCAAAGCAAAATTAAGTAAATATAATTAGGTACATGTACATATTGTTTTGTTATAAATACATTTTAAAGGTTTTTCTATTTCTAATTATCGCAATTAAGACACAGTAATAATTTTTGCAGGACGTACCAATAGTATCGTATAAGAAAAAAAAATGAAAATGAAATAATTATAATGTTATATTAGTAATAATAATAATTGCTATCAGTTTAAGTCACCGTGTAAACGGTTTTTGACAGTATGTTCTGGTTGATGTTTTCCGACAAGGGTTCTTCGTCGATGGGATTCGGGCCGGGGCCTAGGTCCACTGTTGCCTTGTTGCCTTGAACCGCCTGCAGCCCGACCCTGATGCTCTCCAACGCTTCTCCTAGCCCGACTTTGATCTCCTTGAACTCCTGCGTGACTAGCGACAACCGTCCAAGCAGGTAGTTGAGGTTTTCGTCCACCTCGGTCATGCGACCTGCGATCGCCGACACCTTCCCGTTCATGCCTTCCACCGACGTGGTCGTGCTGTTGACGAACATGTCCGTTTGCTGCTGGAGCGTGGCCAGCGTGGACGCCGAGTCGGTGAGCGTCTGGTACATGATTCCGATCTGCCTCCACACCTGGCTGATTTCCGTTTCGATCTTGACGCTCAGGTTGGCCATGCCCACGGACTGCGCGTCCAACACTGTCTTCAACACCCGTTCTAAGCCGGCGTTCACCGAGTCGTTCAACTCCTTCGACCGGTCGTTGATCACCGCGGTTACTTCCATCAGTATCTGGTGAGTGCCGTACTCGATCCTCCGCTTCGTGTCCAGCACGTTGTCCGCCGTCTGCACCAGCACTTTCTCCACGTCCGACAGTGTCTTCACCTCGTTCGACATCAACCGGAAGCTGTTCTGCACTTCGTCGTGGAACGTGGTGGCCGACTCGGCCACTTCCACCAGCTTGGCGTCAGACGCCGCGCGCTTCCGCTCGCCTTCGTCCATCCGGTCTGACAACGACTTGACTGCCTCCATGACCACATGTCTGGTCTCCTGCACCAGCTGAGACGTGGCGTTCGCGGGCTCCGAAACTGTGTCTCTGTTATGGGAGCTCTGGTCGATAATTTTGTTCAGCAGTTCTAAGATGATGTCGTTCGTCACATTGGACTTGGGAGCCTGTTCAAGAGAATCAAATCGGGACTGTAACGCATTGATTTGTTCCGACATAGTGGTCAGCTTGTTGTCGAACGACTGGTATAGTTGGTTTGATGACTTTTGTTCCGCTTTCAACATAGACTTAACCTCGGCCTCACCGGAAACAATAAGCTTGTCTAATTTCTCCAACATAAGTTTCGTGCTGTCTCTATCGGCAGTCTGAAAATTAAATTAAAATTTGTCTTCATAGAGCACCGAAATTTCAAAATTAATGAACACTTTTAATATGAAATATTTTTTCACTTAGGGTTGTCTGTTGAAAAAAAAACGTGTCAATCCGAAATAAAGGACTTTTGATGCCACGGTTTATAATTATTTTTCGAAGAGATGCTCCTAAACGCAAAACAGTTTGCAATATTTTAATTTTATATTCAATAACGAGGACCCGAATTTTGGAATTTAATAGTTAGATAGCTATCGTATGATTAATCAATTTATATATTATCTATAATATATTTAAATATATTTGCGTAAGTACCTACTATTAAACAATTGTATTTAGAGGCACCTCCAAATGTTTTTGATATAAAAATCTAATTGTAATCGTTTTATTTAAATTTTTTCTCGAAAAATATCACTGAGACAAATAATATTCTAAGCTCTGCAGTTCCGCCGTAATTTTAAACGTTAAAAAATATTTGCGTTTTCGATGTGCAGAATAACCGCGACATCGATAGAGAATAATATCCTCTATAATAGTGTTTAATTTATAAGTATTTTCGTTGTGTGAGTTTCTTACCTCTTCTGTTTCTGCTCTCGTCAATGCACTCATACTCTCTTCCAATCCTTTGATGGCCGTCTCGAGTTCCTTGTCTTCTACGTACTGTTCCCTCTGCTTGTTCACGATCGTCAACAGCATGTTTTGCATTTGATCACCCGATTGTTTCTCACGGCGTTCGTGTCGCTCCAATTTGTCCACATTATCCCGCAACGAGTGTGCGAATGAATATATTGCCGTTCTGATGTCTTCGTGCCTACATATATTATTATATATATATATATATTATACAGACATATCGTTTACGGTTTACTTATAATATAATATTGTCGATGTCTAACCCCCCCCCCCAAAAAAAAAAAAAAAAAAATTTAATAAATAAATAAATATTGTCGATAGTGAAAAGGCCAAGTGCTATATGACACACAAAAATAATTTTTTAAGGATTGATTTGAATTTATACCCAAAACGATTTCAGGGTTACGTTACTTGGAAACAATGTGTATCTTTTATTATGTCTCTACCGGTTAAAATCCCTATTTTGTTGGTTGTGTTTTATACTTACGTCATAATTTGGCCTTTCCATTGTTATTATAATATATTATATTATACTTGTAGCGATTTTAACGAAACAATATATGCTGAGAAATACACCAAAATGCACAATATACTCACGTGACATCTTGGGCGGCGAACGTTAATTGGAAATTTGCGACGGCCAACAGCCACAGATAAAGAGTAAAAGTGACGGATTTCGACCACATCTTGTCACTGTAATAATACAATATTATATTATCCTATTGGAGTTCCGATGACAATATTTCGGAACGGATTGCGAGCGACTAAAACGTTAAGTTTTATCTCGGAATAAATGGGCTCGTTTCCATTGTCCCCCGGAACGAAATACAAATAATATAATATATGTGTGTGTGTGAATGTTAAATGTTTGTAAATCAATATTATTTGTACGCTGTGCGTGTGATAAGAGCCCACGATCCGTTTTGTTCCGTTTCAGAGCGGAAACGTTGATGATAGTCGTGGCGACTGGGCGACGTGCGACCGATAAATTGAAATACGACGAAATTATTGAGCCATCATAAGTACGTAATAACTAATAAGTAACCATATTATATATAGGTTTATCGGAATGCTCGGAACGAAATCAAAATCGAAAATATTTGCAAACGTATTAATTGTTATAGTTTTGACGACTAATTTATCGTAAATAATATAATTATTATAATCATGTAATTTTATAAAATATACATACACTTATAGCGTGTCACATTGTCACATAAGTTTTTCGTAGTGTCTATCTTTGAAAATAAAGTTACAATGTTACTGCAAAGATGGCCAGATTCGGCACGAAAAAGCGAACAACTTTGGTATCTGACTGTAAAATGATGAACTAATAGCGAAAAATAAACATCTGAAAACATTATCGTTGTGTGGAGTGAAAACCACTCATTTCATGTTATCATTACAACAGTTTGATACTACCTACTGATTTAAGAAAAAAAAATACTATCTTGTAGTATATTTTATCGAGAATATTAGAGAAGTAACTATAGATTTCTAAGTATAATACTCATTGAAATATATCATAAACTTATTGTGTGCCACATTTGGCACAACATGCATACAATTTAATATCACTAATTTTATTTAACATTGAAAATAAAAATGAAAACGAAATTAATTAATTAATTAATTTGAAAGTGCATAAGTGTCATCTTGGACCATTGTATGAGTATCAATAATGATAAAAACATATTTTGGAACTTTGGTTGCATGTTCCTGAAATAGAATAAATACAAATTGTAGGATTTCATGCCTTGGTTCGCGGTGTGCCATATTTGACACAAACTTAACTTTAATCAACTTTTAGGGGAAGTTTAACTTGAATATTTTCCCCATTATCCTGATGTCTTTGTACAAAAGTTCAAATTTTTTCTGAAAAAAAATAAAAATGTATGCATGAATGGATTATCATTAATCGTATGAAGTCGGACTAGAATTGAAGAGTTTTGCTTAGTTTTTTTCTAGAACATCTTTTATTTCAGCTGTTACGTGAAATAGGTCAACGCACAATTCGCGTGTATTATTTAATACCGTATTTCTACGGTAGTTGTACGAGTGTGTTTAATAAAAATGAAGAGCAACTCTACCTCAGATATAGGCAGTACCAAAAATGATTGATATTTGATTTAAAATCTTATCCCGGGAAACATTGAAAATACGTCATTATTTTTTAATACGTTTACATTTAATTAAAAATGAAAAAGTTCAATGTCCTGCAATGTTCATTTCCTACGACTGCATACTGCACAGTTGAGTTATTGATTATAAAGTAAAAGTCTGATAATAAATTACTATAGAATGACAAATATTATATTATTAAATATTCAAATTTTATGTTATCAGAATATTTTATATAAGTTATGTAACCTATGCCTAACCGATTCTATAAATTATTACGGAAAAAAAAATTAATGGCCTTAGCTGTTGAAGTTTAATTAGATCAATAAGAAAAAGAATATTACTATCGAAAACAATCATTAAAATAAAAAACAAAAAACAATGTTATTTGTTATTTTTCTTAAAATCGTTTAATGTTTCTAATTGCAATATCTTAAGACTTAAATATTATACTCACAGGTTTCTTGAAATTTTCATAAATTCTGGAAAATTTACCCATTTGCAGTACACTAACATAATAATATATAAACAAAAGTTTATTTTTTCATTTTTCCAAAAATAAGACGTTTAATTTAAGATTCAATATTACTTACATAAAACCGACGTCCTCGTGCATTACCGGTATGGTAAAATGTAAAATGCAATTGTTATGATACTTACGACAATCAATTTCAAGAATTCATACTATTAATTGATAACTATAATATTATTATACTATACCGATCGCTAACCCCGCTATATTACAAAACATGCACAGTATAAGGTAAAGTAAATAATTAGTAATATATTTACGTTTCTTCATGCTCATTTTTTAATTATATAGAAATATAATAATAGATTATTAAACGATTCGAATGTTACTCGTATTTAAAAAAGCCATTTATTTGGATACAAAGTTCGAGGTCAAACTACTAAGTTGTGTTAAAAAAATTAAAATGTTAAAATAAAGTAAATATATATATAGGCTATACATTATATAGTGCTTATAACACTATAGCATTGGCATCTAAAAAATATTATATAGGTACAATTTCAAAAAAAATATATAAACAACAACAATCACACAATAATTAGGAGGAAATATAACTTAAATATAACCTAGATAGAAGTATTGTACTAAATAAACATGGGTTTAAACGTAGTTCATTTATGGGATTACAAATTGTATCCTTCTTTTTCAAAAACTTAAAATAAACTTAATTTATTGTTCTTTAATGTCTTATTATTTAGGCAGAATCAACACAATAAACACATATTTAACATATTACGAAAATTGTAAAAAAATATGTAAAGATATTATGATTGTAAAAAAAATGAGTACCTATCTATAAATTTTGTAGGAATAAAGATAAAATGTTTCCAGAAAAGTGATAAAATGAATGTACAATGAAAACTGTTTAAGGCGAAACCGAAAAGGACCAACCAAAAATTCCACTTCACTGAAAGTTTTCCGCTTTATTGAATACTTAGTAATGTAAATATTGTAATAGGTACTACATTTCATACACATAATAATTAGTATGCTATCGTTATGTTATAACGTATAAAATATATTATTCATGTTTTAGACGTCTATACAGTCCAATATGTTGGTATGGTTATTCTACTGAGCTAAACAAGACGTGTAAACTGTATTTGAATAATCATATCATATGGGATAAACTTCAAAGTCCAAAGCAAGATATTTTAGAACAAATTAAAAAAATCAGGCCAAATATTAGCATTTTTGTGGACGGATTTTTACGCAACCATATTATTTAAATTATTTATATTTATTCATAATTCCATTATATTATTTGATATACCTATATGTTGTTGTAGATATTTTGCCAAATATTATTTGAATTATGATTTGGCACATTGTTATTTTATCGTGGGTATAGAAACTCATTAAGTCCACTACAAATAAATATTGTTTTTTTAAAAATGTACAATATTATATACTATAATGGGAATGGATAATTTGTATCGGTTGGATATATTTAATGTCTAAACACGCGTTAAGCTGAATATATGATGTATAATAATGAGCTTGTAGTAGGTAGGTTGTAGGTAGGTTGTAGGTATACCTACATCCTGCTGTTATCCGATCTGTCTTATACTCTCTGCAATCTGAGGTACCTCGTATATAGACTAAACGAGAATACTGAGCGCGGAGCAATGCCTAGGTTATACCAGCTATACCAGGCAAATACTTTGGTCTTATTTCTGTGTTGAAAAAAAACATTTGGGAATAGTAACCAGCACAGCATTCATATGTTTTTAAAATTGAACACAAGTCAGATTTTAAATAGGTCATATCTTCAACGTTTTGGTAGTTTTCCAGATAATCTGTTGTTTTTTTTAAACTAGACCTTGATCATTTTTTGGTAGGTTCGACCGAATAGTGAATACCATACAGAATCGTGTTTTTGTACAATTATTTATCATTTGATCCGAATATAAGGACACACACTAAAGTGGCCCACTCGAGAGGCAGTCGTACTAAAATTACCAGGTATATGAAGTGATTATTTTACTCCGAGGGTTATAAACTTATAACTTAAATTAAATAGTTATACCTGGTTAAAATACATATTAATTATCATTAAACTATGTTTTTAGTAAGTAAGTATCAATTATATATGTGTATGTACCTACACAGTTTATAGTAAAAAAATAAATAGTAATTTGTCTTGGGGAACTCGATCTGCTGGTTAGAGGCAAATTTTGATATTTAAACTCAAAAAATAACGATTTTAGTTATTTAAGTTTGCTATAATTCAAAAAATATTATTTATAGGGACTTGAAACTTTTCACCAACATGAATATTATTTTACTACACACAATGCAATTTTCAATATTTTCAATTATTTTTAAGATATTTTAGCTATTTATACCGCGAAATTGTTTATACATTTCTATGGTATTTTGGTATTGACTTATAATGTATATGAAATAATATTAAAAAATATTATTACATTAAATATGCGGTACGCTTTTGGCAATATAAATATAGTAAATATATAATAAAATATTCTTAGAAATATTGCGGTGTGTTCATAGTCAATTTTCGTATACAATAATTTATCATTAATTTCAATTTTGTACATCCAATACAGTGACATATTTATTGACGATTTTACGATTAATGAAATGTAATTAGAGAATTAATATTCTTTTTTAAACTCTGGTCTACAATATCATTAGAAGAGAAGTACCTACCTATGAAATTTGATTTGGTATTGAAGTATAAATTAGCAATCAATGTTGCCTGGATAATATTTCAAATACGCGCTCATGATAAGCAATTAAATTAAATTAATATTTGTATAATATTATTTTTAATAGGACTATAAAGAATGAATGTCTTATAATAAATAATATACTAATGTTACAAATTATATGAAATAAATGCTTACATTATATTATAATAGTAATTTAAGTACCCATAATATGCAATTGTTTAAAAATTTAAATGTTAAAGAAAACATTCATGGTGCTATGCACAACATACATAAATAGATACTACATTTGATCATCGATGTTTAAGTATTAGATTAAAATAGAAACAAAAGTAAAAATGTGTACATATAAAGCGTACCAATTATAATACGAATAATATGCATACCTACAATGTTGTGTAATATTGGCAATATTTCTGCAAGAAGTTAACTATATTTTTCCTGTTTATTATGTGCATTTAAAATATAAACTATGATCTGGAATGCAGAAAAAAAAATTATGATAATTGGCTTACATCCCAATTGGTTTTACAAATATTGTAACATGCAAAGTATCTATACATCTATAAAAGTGAAAATAATTAAAAATTTTTATTTTTTAATTCAATGGAATATTTTTGTTCTGTGACACAATTATTCAGCATAATATTCGCACGCAGATAATGATATAAAATATCTAGATTGTGTCACAATTACAACTATGCAACTTCATATTGTATGGTATTAAACAAAAAACTCAAAATCATAAGTTTGTATACCTAGTTTCATACTCACATTGAAGTAAAATATCAAAAATAAGTAGTTAGTAAAAAATAACTAGCGTTTTTAAACAAGAAAACTCTTTCAATGTGGAAACCCACATGTAATGCTTAAATAGCTTATTAAATTGAGTAGGTACTCAAAAGTAGCCTATTATGGTATATAGTCAAAGTTAAAAAACAAAAAATACAGACATAAAATGAATAAAAAATAGAAATATTATTTAAATATTTTTAGTAGGTCTACAGTACATTAATTAGGTATATCCATGTTAATAAAACCATAGCGCGTTAGTTTAATTTTCATCGATTAATCAGTTACACTTGTACATAGGTAGTTTAATGTATTTAAATTAATATATTTTATACGATAGTACCTACTATTTAATGATCACAATCATACGGATAGCACTATAATATACCATTTACATAATAATCAATTGCATACGATGAACGAGAATATTGTGGCCTGAAGTAGGTACAAAGAACTTAAATAATATATTATATATTTTCATATCATAAACCAATAAACTAAAGTCAAATTGAATTATATGAAGGAGCAAAGGCCAATGTCTACATACTCTACTACGAAAATATGTAACAAACGTATTTTGTACAAGGTGACCAAAACGTTAAAGAGTAGGTATGAATATTTTTTTTATAACATTGACCATTTAATACATTTCTAATATCTATTATTTTCCCACATATTAGATTCTAAAATTTCTAAGTAGAGCGAGGAATGTATATTATTGGGTTAATAATGATGGGTTTGTGTTTTAAGTTTATTTTGCGTGTATATCATCATTATAGGAAAAAACTAAAAATGTTAGCGGGAGACAAAAGTATTTTCTACAAAATAGTTTTCGAAAATATCGATTTCATTTTTTTTTGTAAATCGAAAATCTCAGGTTTTCTCTGAATTTTCGGGGAAAAATATATTATAATATTATTTAATTTAAGTGCCTTAATAGTCATAAATAAAACCGTTGCAACTATAGGTAATATGGTTCAGTTTTTTGATTTTTACGTTATAGTTTTGGTTGTATGACGTATAAAAATAGGTTAATTTCCATTTGTTTTTTGTCTTTAATATTTATTAGTTACTTTAGCTGGCTATCAGTGGATCATAGAGACTGATTGTAAACTTGTAAGTCAAATTACTATTTCATGATATTTATTAGATACATATCTTAACAACATTACTAAGTCTTTAATATATTATTATTAATTTATTATAATAAACAATTGTTTGATATTATTACTTTATAAATATTGTCTATAACAATTTTGTTTATATGTATTTTCAATACATCTATATGTGAATATGTGGTCTCTTTACATCTCAATAAGAGGAATATTAAATCAACTGTTACTTAAAATACAAAAATATAAATTTGATTTCAGTCGGAGAGTAGTTATGGGGTTATGATTGTTTCTACGAACAATAGGGCATTTGGATTTAAAATGTAATTTATCATTCGTTACTTAATTACTTCATACGTGTATGTACTTAAAATGTCTATAGTTAAAAATCCGTATTTGTTTTAACATTGGGGGCATGCACGGATTTCTTATAAAAATGAACAATAATCGAAATATTTAAAAAGGCACATTCAATGATATTTTCTGTCCCGAATGCTGAATTAGTAGTAGTTGTTACTAACAGTTATTTTATACGAGAATGCATCAAAATAAGATGTTTTATATTGGTAATTGGTTTCTAAGTTTATGTAAGTCATATGGTTAAAAAAAATCATTGGTTTGAAACCTGTGAAAATATTTTTGCAAATGTAAATCAATTATTATTTAATTATATTAATAAATATTCATTATTGTGCATAATGTGAAATGCATTGTTATAAATTAGCTTTGTAGTTTTTGTATTATTATATTTTTTAGTTGTGTATACCTATGACTCTAGATTATTTTTCAGTTGTATGCCTTAAAAATTGAATTAATATATTATTTGATAAATTATTTTTATTTTTATTTTTATTATTTTTATTGATTTTGTTTTGAAACTTTGGCTTCTATGGCCATTATTTACATTAACTTAAAATTAGTTTACAATGGTATGTTTGTCATATGTTATTTTATGGCTTAAATTAGGTTATATTGCCGGATTTCTTTTATATATTGTAAGATGTTGATGATTAATTGAGGGTCAGGTCCAAACGCTTCTCCGATTTGTTGTGATATGTGGTGTTTTTTCTCATGTCTTCATATTTTTGGCATTCTGTGGTTATGTGATTGACAGTATAGTCCACTCCTCACATTTCACATGTGGGTAGATCGTTTTTTCCATGAGGTGCCTGTGTGTGATGAATGTGTGCCCTATTCGTAATCGATTTAGTATCGGTTCCTCTTTCCTCTTTAGTCCTGGGTTATGCCATGTCCGTATGTTGTTTTTTATTTGGTTTAGCTTAATGTTCTGGTTTGTCCATTGTTTGAGCCATTTGTGGTGTAGGACATGTTTGGTTTGTTTTTTTTTAATTTGTGTGTGAATATATTGAGAAATGGGGTGTCTGGGGAGGAGGCTGCTTTTGACGCTTCTAAGTCTGCTTTTTCATTGCCTTGTATGCAATAAATTATTTAAAGGTGAGAATAATATATTATTTTAAATGTAATTAATTAGTTTTGATATGAGTTTTGTAAAATATAGTTATAGTAGGTGAAGCAACATCAAATTATTAGTTAATAGTAAATTAATACGTTAGTTTAATATCTTAATAGTAATCAAAAGCATTATAGTAAGCTTGTAATAATACATTCAAACTAAAATATGATCAAACTTTTATGTGGGTAATTTTTACGATGTAACGATTGTGTTTTTAACTTCATTATTTTTATTTATTTATTTTTTTTATCGAAGTAATCTACAATTTATACATTTTTAATAAGTAGGTTTGATAAGTGACAAAGAAAAGTAATTAACATGAATCTTGAGATTAGGGAGGGTACTCAGTTGCCAGTGGTTACACCCTAGAACTTCATTAGGTATTACAAATTATTATTTTTAAGTTTCACTCATAATATTATTGTTTTCTTTTTAGTCAGACGTTTAAACCATAATAGTTCAACAGCTGCTTTCAGTTGGGTAGCGACTTTGTGTTATCTATTTTACAATAGGAGAAACAATTATAAAGAAAATTTGAATTGCGGACACCTCAGCTGTAACTCGATTGTTTAACATAAAGATGAAAAAATAATCTAGGGAATAATAAAAATACAGACAAATATAACCAAAACATTACTCACTGGTATAGTTTTAGTATACGCCTATTATATGCCTGTATGACTTTATGTGTTCACGCAATATTTGAACAGTAATAAGAAATAAAATATGACGTAATAATCAGTATTTTGTCTTGTAGGGCTGCGAAATTTCAGGAATAAAAAAAAAGCAATAATATCATGTACCTAGCGTAAACATAATATCATTAAATGTTTAAAAAAACAATTACGCCGAAACAATTATTTTGCGCGAATAAAATATTTAACACTAACAACGACGAATACGCCCAATGTCGATTATTTAGATACGCATATGGACCAGTTGACATTGAACTACGTGATCTGGAGCGCTCTTGTTGTTTTTTTCATCCTTCCACGTATAAAAGCCCGGGGGCAACTGGATTCAAGCTCAAATTATATTTTTCGCACTCTCTGTAGCCATGCAGTCTTTGTTCGTAAGTATATAATATATATCTACCGTCAAAAGAGCTAATCGCACATACACGTATATTTTATATTATTTTTTTTATTATTATTATAATTACCGAAACCGCGATCGTTCATAGATTGCACGAGACCAATTATTTCATTAGATATATTACCAACAATAGTACGATAAATTATTACTTTCGTTTATAGGCGAAATCCGTTGTGTTCTTCTTAGCACTTACGACATCGAGATGTGCTCCTGGAAGATTGGGTACCGTCGACCTATATACTCCGGGCTTCTCCGTGACCGACGTGACCGATGTTGATGATGTGTATACGATTGCTCCGACCGAGTCGGACGATACAACGGAAGATTACTCTTGGGCCTACGATAAAGATGAAGTTACTGACTCGACCACGAACGAAATACCTTTGGAAAGTCTAATGACCCATATCGACCTGCTCGCCGGACAGGACGGTATTGCCAAAGGACAGTACGTGTACACGGACAAGACAGGCCGTTCCATTACCGTCGTGTACGTTGCGGGTCCATCGTCGTTGTTTAAGGCGTACACTGCTGGCGAATGAAAACTCGGTGTATTGTTATTGTTGTTGTTGTTGTTGTTGAGTTTTTTTTTTTTTTTTTTGATTATAACATAGAATACGTTTTATGTTTTGGAGAATTACCTGTCAACGTCGAAAACCTTTCCAAAAACGTTCACTTGGAAAACATTTGTTATCGTATAATAGATAATTATAACGACTTAATGACGATTTTAACGAACATCCCAAAACCATATTCTATGCGTGATAACTGATAAGTATTATGTTGTAACTTGTAGGCGCGAAAGAAATAATTAAACTGTATTAATATATATTTTGTATAATTGTTTTATTAATTTTTTTGTTTAACGTGGACTAGTCTTTAATAATAATATATAAAAAACAAATCGATTGAAGAACAATATGTTACATTTAGTATTTCGCTTAGGGCTTAGCTTAAGGTGCGCATCAGTTTTGACTGAACGTGTAGCTGAAACCGTCTGGAGATCTGTTCAAGTTGAATTTGCCGGAAGCGTGGTTGACGTTGTATGACGTGGGCGGTGGGGTCGGGGCAGAGTTCCATTGGTTCCATTTGGCAGTGGTTGGGATGGAGTTCCATTGGTTCCATTGACTGTGTTTTGGCGCCGCAGTCGATGGAGCGGAGTTCCATTGGTTCCATTGGCCGTCGTTAGATGATTCTGAACTCCATTGGTTCCATTGGCCGTCATCAGACTTTGCTGCTTCAGCGTCTGAGCTCCATTGGTTCCATTGGCCATCATCGGACTTCGATGCGGCTTCTGAGCTCCATTGGTTCCATTGTCCGTCGTCGTACTTGGGTGTTGTTTCTGCGTTCCATTGGTTCCATTGGTTTGGGACCGCTGGAGGTTGGGACCTAAAATATAATCAAAATAAATTTAAAAACAGAAACTCACTTTTCGGCTTAAAGTTCATCATAGGTAGAGGACAGCATATTACAATAATATATAGCCATATGGGCAGTTCAATAATACGAGTATGACAAACGCACGTCATATAGGGTATTGCCGTTGTTTGTTGGACACAGCCTACACTAAACGAGGACCTATGGTTTAAACTTTTAAAGTGTCGTAGTTGTGGAAAACAATTGACAATTCGTTTCCAACCAAATAAAAAACTGTAATGGTTTGTTAAACAATATTATAATGTATGTCAAGACCACCGTTTACTGTTAGAAATAATAACAAACAGTATCCAGTGGACTGAAAAAGTATTACAATACATATGCGTCGCATCCATCCACCATTATGTATAATATTATATTGTTTTCTATCCGGCTGCAAATGTATAGTAATATACCTATACGGCCGACGACTATAATGTAGAACGAGTGTTGAAATTACTATTTTTTAATTATGAACGGAAAGTGCAAATAAACGTGAACGCGTTTATAATATCGAGTATAATCGGTTATAGGGTAAAATGTTTAAAAAATAAAAAACATAACCTCCCCTTACCGAGAGTTACCGATGTCATTGTACCGCCTATACACACACACGCGTTCGCGGACGATGGTAGCTATCTCGCTCTCTAACCTCATCTATATTATACTCTTTGGACCCGATCGACTCAACGACCGTGTACGAGGTGGAGTAGATCGCGAGTAGCAACAAACAGATACTATAGGTATTGTGGAAACAAACACTTTATACCCATAAAACCGCAACGACTGACAAATTGCGCGTGGTCAGCCGAGATGGACGACGTCCGTAATTGACCGTCACTGCAACCGGCGCACGGTAAAAAAAATATTAAAAAAATTGTGAGGTCTCTTAGTGCGCCGCCCTCTATTGAATAACTCGAATCCGAAAACGTAAATGTCCACAACCGGTCTACTACGACCCCCGTCGGGGTAAGGGGTGGAAAAGGGGTAGCGCGTGTACTGACCATTGGTCTTGTTGCCATGAACCCGACTTCGGTGCTGGTGCGACGTGGGCAGCGGGTACCGCGACTGGTGACGGGGCTACCGGCAAGTGATCGCCGGTGGCCTTGAAACCGTCCTTGCCGGCGGTGTAGCTGACTGTGCGCCTCTGGCCGTTGGGGTCCACGTAACTGTAAGAGCCTCGTCTGTTACCCTCAGCGTCCGCCTCTTCCTTGAACTCCACACCGTCACCCTGCGTGTAAGCGGCGCCGAACTGACCGTTGTTGGACAGGTACCGGGCGTCGGTCAGTATGGCGGCGTTCTGCGAGGGGGCTGCCAACGCCACCGACGTCAACGCCATCGAGACAAATACCTGCAATCACCGCGGGTGTAAGAACGATTGTCGCAAAGTTATATCACGGGGTTGGGACGCGAACTTTCGAGCATATATTTTAAAGGACTAATATCGATTCCCACGTCTTTAAAATATCGTAATATGTACCTATAAGACAAGAGCCACATAAGACCCGATTCGAAACATTAAAAATGAGCACATCAGTGAAATCATAAAATACTTCTCGATTCGAGTGTATCGCATGTAAGATAACTTAGAAAACTTCTTAGTATAAACAGTGTATTGTATATTAAAATGTTAAAAGATATATTTTAAAATAATTTTATATCAACTAGATTTTATTATATTTAATATTACACTATATGTGCTTAAAGCATCGATAAACGATAATAGTTTGTATTCGTAATATACTAACGAACAAGACTTGCATAAAAATAATTGAATTAGAGTTCCAGTTAAAATACTGTCGGTCGTTTTCAGTGTTTTTTTTAAAAATTTAACTTAGAATGTTTTTATTACAAATTCATCGCTTTACATAATGAAATATAACTCAATATTTGTATTGATCTGACGAAGTTTCTATTCAAATGTATTATATGTATACAGACACTGCGGAGTTTATAATGTATAATAGTATAATATATAATATTTTAGTATAGTGTTATAAAATGTACTTACGACAAATCGGCTCATGATTTCTTCAATATTGTCTTGTGCTACGGCAACTAGAAAACGAGAACTGTACTATCTGGTGTCTGTGGATAGCGTATTTATAAAAGATCGTAGCCCGAGTCCTGATTGCCTTGCATTGCGAGCAAGGTTAACGGATACGCCCTAAGGAACCGAAGATAATGGAGGGAAACATTATCGATGTAAAATTAAATAATAATAATCATAAAAAAAAAATCCGATCGTTCCATTTACGTAGTGTTTGACTTCCTGGGCGAAATAATGCTTAACCAGACCAAAACGAGATCAATCCAAACGGGTAAATATAATATGTGATGGTGATTGTTAATATGAATTTTTTGAAGGGCAACGAATGCCTGAAGTGTACGAAAAAATTCCTCGAGACGTGTTTTTATTTTTCATTATTTCATGGGCGTGCCCCAAAGAGTGCATCGGCTGAGTCGCCACCGTGTGCGTGGGAAGTAAGCGAGTGTGTTATTGTTTAGTAAAATTACATTTCTAAATGTATTTGTAACTTATGGTTATTATGATTATTTATTATTATTTATATTGCATAATTTATTCGATAAATACGCGTCCTAAGTCTGGCGCCAATTGTATGAGTACTATAATGTACGTTGCCAATGATATTATTATCTAAAAAAGAACAAAAAAAAAAAAAACACAAAAATGTGAGTTGACTAAAGTTTAAATACCTATACACACGTACGACGTACCATAATTTATGTACAAATATCAAAAATATAAAAACAAAGTGTACCTATATAGACAATAACCAACTAACTAATGACAGTGAAAGTTCATATAATGTTATAAGTGAATATGTACTATTATGTACTATTTCTATATAGGTTTTCAAATTTCAATTTTATTATCGAACATTTGTATAATAAAATTTACAAAACGTGCAGTACTGCAATAATTCAACTTTGTAATCATAAATTGTTAATGCTTTATTGTTCCAATAATTTATATTCAAGTAATTCAAGTACCTATAATACTACCTATACCTACCACAATATCACAGATGCATGTGTTTATTTTTAAATATAATTGCAATGTCTTAGAGCCTTTAAACTATTTCAATATCATGTTAGTTTTTAATTATACATGTTTAGTAAACGATATACAATGAGCATATATAACATCTACTTATTTCATCATCTCGTTTAGTTGTAAATCCAATTATTAAATATGCTTATAAAAACATGAAAATATTTCATATTAGTGATGAATATTTTCCGAATGTCAACATTTAAACTTAATGTTTATTTTATTTTTTAATTCAGATTTTGCATTTTTTCATTTATAGTTAATAATGATCAATATAATCATGCATGATGTAATGATTAATTGTGTTTAAGTATTTGGAGGGTAGAAACATTATGTTCCGATAATTTTTTTCTTAGAAATGTAATTTTAAATTATAAAATATTTCCAACAAAAATTTCCTAAAATATTTCAAAATTATTTACGACCAACCACATACATTTTTTTTACGAAAATAAAATCTAACACTGTCTATAGAATAATATTTTGTTCAGTCTATTTTACTTAAAATCGATGTATGCTTAATGTGATTTTACATTTCATACGGGTATATTATATTTGATGGTTATCATTACCCAACAATAATCTACCGAAACATTCGTAAGCATTATTACATTTGTTTAAGTTTAATACGTGTGTGCTCAAGCTTAATTTACGAGATTTGGTGACTCGAAACCCATAGCATTTAATAACCAAAAAGTGTACTGGTATACAGACGTTAGTGACGATGGTGTACAATAAAGACGTAAAGATACAAATATGTACGATCATTTAGATTTTATTTTTAAGTAATAATTGTTATCATTATTATATTAGAATGTCGAAAAATATGTTTGCATTCTAAAATATGTATTAGTATAGTATGAACGAACCTTGGTAATATAATTGGACAAGAATAAATTACAGAGCGTTCAATAATATGGGTATAAGTATTATATTATATTATAGTAATACTAATGAATAATATTGAATAATGATACACATATACCATATTATAATACCTCATGTTGTGTGAAACTTAATAATGTTTTACGCATTTTAAATATGGCTATATCTTATAAAAATATATTGACGGCAAGTAAAAAATATATTTTGATTCGTTTTGACGATTGTAATTTAATACGTACCCATATACTGTTTTAACAGTTTATAATATTATAAAAATCCAAATCTGTGTGATATTCAAATAATTTTTGATCATTACATAAAACAATCAGAACTACATGTTGCTATATATGTTATGCACGTTGGTATAAATAATTATCGTTGAATGAGTACAATGCCACGCAAAATAATATAACAAACGCGTTGGCGTTATGTACGATTTGTCAACACATTTAAACCACTTAATGTCTATAATATATTAATATATAGGTATCTCTTACACACAAACGTGTGCTGACAATATTCGCGTTCCTATACGATTTATGACAAACAGCCATATCACATAATTATGCACGTTTTACATTCAGAGCTATTGGATTTACAACGATGTTTTTATGTACATGTAATATTGTGTAGAAGAACACTTTTTATATGGTAGCTAATATTATAAAAAGTTCCACACGAGAATATTCAATATTGTATATATGTATAGCGCTCAAGTATGTATATATGGAAAGGTATACTTTGCACTGATGTATATAGACACTGCCAAGAATACGCAATTCAGAGAATTCGGAAAATTGAAGAACAAAAACAGCCCCACCCAAGCTGAACATCCAATATTGTTATTTGAGTGCGATAATAATGGCTCATATTATTTTATAGTAAGTATTATAATATTTACTGTAATAACAGGTGTTTACACAACACTTCACCCGAGTAGTTTGGAGTGGAGTGAACTATACAATATGTCCTAAGTATGACGTATGTCCGTTTATTCTTAGAATATATTTCTCACTCACGATAACTTGAACTGTCTTGAAGGGGAATTGTTTTTTTTTTTTTATTGAGAGATAGGACGTATGCTTTACAGTACACGCAACACTGATCATTATATTATAGTGATGCATTTTAAATAATCGCAAAATTATATTTCAACAGCAATAAAAAATCTATTATTTAGTAAGCACAGTACAATACAGTTTTAAGTGTTTCGATTGTCAACATTGTAAATAATTTATGTATATTTGTAATAGTAGGGTAGGTATGGTAGGTACAGCTATATCTATTCTTTCGAGTGTTTTTAAATGTTTTTGCGGCTTGGTGTAATTGGTTGGCCATTCGCATATACTTTTATGTAATGTTTTTCAATAATACAATTTATTGTTAAACACGGGTGTCTGCTGCAATTTATTTGCTGCACCAAAAGAAACCTAAAATCAATTCGACTAGTATTTTATGAACACCACTACACGAATGACGACAGTAACAACTACTATACGTACGATCGTTTATTGCTACGATTATACTTACCGAAGATAGAATAGTTTTATTGACCGTGAATAGACCAGAAGCTGTAATAACGGTTTGAGAATTCTGTACTTGAGACATGAAGAAAGTAACCTGCACAGTGCACAATACATTCATTAAAATACATAAACCTACCTATTAACGACTTAACGTATTATACATTAACTTGACAAAATCTAAAACTATACAATATAATATGTGTGTTTTGTAAAAATATTTGTATTGATTAAATTGTAGACGTTCCAGTTGTGCAATATTTAATGTACTTATATTAAGTTAATCTGCACAAACAGGTAACTGGTATTTAGTATCTTAAGTATTGAAGAAAAAAAGTATATTATGGCTAATATGTTATTATAACTTTAGCGTCGTATACAATAAACATATTATTTAATCGTTGTAAAGTATATGATTAAGGTGGTAGACTATATTTTTATTATTGTTATTATTAAGTTTATTGTTTTAATCCATCCACATAGACACATAATCAACATACGTATATTTTACTATATGAATATGAAATAAACAAAAAGTTATTGTGAACCTTTCAAAAACTAAAAGCCGCCCATGATAAAAGGGTGAAATCTAATGACTAACAAGAATGTTTAGAAAGTTTTTTTGACTAGCTGTTTGTATACCTAACTATTATGTTAAATAAACCACTTGAGTTTAAACTTAAAATATTTGCCGTAGATATTTGGAGTTCTAATAAATATATTTTAATTTCTAAGCGGTTAAAACAAATGAAAATATAAATATACGAAACAAATTTGATGGCACATTTGATTAGATACCCATAATCGTTAAAATATTTATTTTAAACGTCACTTGGAAGTCAGAAAACGAAATTAAATACCTGTTATGATTGAAACGTTAAATACGATTGGATAAGATTGTATTAATAACATAAATTTTATAGTTTTAGATTTAAAATTTAAATTAATTAGGAAATGTTAGAATTAAATTTAAAATAAATTAAAAAGTCATATATACCTGTTCAGAGCAGTCTTGAGGTAATTTCCATATCGGTATGTTTCTTAAATCTGTTATTATTTCTTTGCTCTATAGACATTTGTATAATATAATATTATTTTAATGTCATTGATTTTCACCGCAATAATTAAATTTATAAAAATCGTGTATTGTTATATTGTTTAGTTAGAGGATGGCTCCTCGGACGCGACCTCTTAGTGTTTAGTGGAAAATTAATTTTTGTCTCGGATACCAGGGTTGTTTAAATAATGTTCATGAGGTCAGATGAAAATATTTCGATAATTAGATATAGGTTATATGATCTCGAATGACAATGACAATCAAATACGTATGTTGTGCGTACATGATTGCGGTGTACATAGGTACTATGGGTATACCGTATACGTAACTACGTAAGTGTCTATTATATAATATCGGTGGTCTCGAATTACTTTATAATATATAGAATAAGATTATATTGTGGATTCTCAGCCTTTTTTTTATATACATCCTCTTTTCAGATTTGAAAAACTTGCACCCTAAAAATGATGAAAAGCCACATTCAGCGACGAGTTTTCCTCCCCATGATGGGTCTGATAATAAATTACTTGTCTCCATCAAAGTTTGTGTTGATGTGTCATGGATTTATAAAATATTTATCCCCAAAGATTATTTTAAAGTACTGTCATAATTATCGTGGATTGTTACAATTAACATCATCAAACACGTAGCCGCGTAGGTTATTATGCTTTTTTCGTGAACTGGACAACGACAGTTGACAGACCTAATCATCATAACCAATCCTCCTCGTTAATTGAGCTACAATAATTTTACTTTTGTATTCATCGTGATTCAAAATTATTGCTTTTCATAGTTTAAAAATCGTTATTTTTATTTTGTACCCCGAAACAAAGTTTTTTTGAAAATATTGATATTATAATATAATGTTTGATTTTGATATTATTGCAATACTACACAGTGATTTGATAAAATATATTATATTATGAAACACTAGAAAAAAACCAACAATAGGTATATGATTATTTTGTGTATAATAGGTTAGGAATTAGGTTTATCCTATCGAGCAACTATAATACATTAGGCAGGTACACTGTGTACAGAACAGAGACGAGCACAAATACAATATTTGTTACCTATGTAATAGTCCGTGTGATGCCGTCATGCCGAGCAAACATTCTATAATATAATGGTGAACGGATGGTTAACCTTATTATATTATTTTTTATTATTAAAATATTAATAATTATAACATGTTCATGTATAATAATATTCTAAATTTTTAAATGATAATAATTTTATATGATGTTTGTGTACAATTCACTGTAGATACATGTAGGCACCTGCATTTTGTATAATAAAAACATGATCTGTAATTTTATTATACTGCAGTGGGTAAACGTACACTAAAAAAGCTAAAAAGGCATTTGTCTCATTTCAGGTGTAATAAAAAGTGACTCTTTCACGAAATTAACACGCATCCCGTGTGCCGTCTTATTTATAGGTCTATCAAACTCTTTCTCTTTATCGTTCTATACTTGTGCTTTCTTATCACAGGCAGTGGTTAGGGGTGGTTGGGGTGCTTAGCCCTCCCCCCTAAAATTAAATCAAATCTCCACCGATGGTTATTAATTTATTATCCATCTCTGCAGCCGTTACGTATTGTGCCTGCGTAAGTACCACACATAATATTATGTATCTAATTACAGATTCGGTGAGCGTGTCGGACAGATAGGCGACCAGGTATGTACCGATCCATGCGTGCCCCAGGAACATCAACGACTCCAGCATGCTGACGCCCTTGTTCTCCAGCGCCGAGTGCTTGTACCTGTACGTGGGCATCACGTACGTGTCGAAGTAAAACCGGGCCAGGTGCTCGAGGAACACGAAAAGCAGGTACGTGGTGATCCGGGGCCCGAATGCCACGCGTACCTCCTCGACGAGATCGCAGAGCTCTGCGTGCGCCAGCCGCTCCGATTCCAGTACTTGACACGTGGTCCGTGGCGTGGACGCGAGCACTTTGGCCACTTCCATGCGCCACCGCGTGCGCAACGACCGGAAGCGAATGCACATCTCGTCGCAGAACAGCAAGTACAGCAGCGGAAATATCGAACTCATGTACCTGCAGCAGGGTGGTAATAAATGTCGAAACCGTCGCAAATTGCAGTACTTATTTTATCGTATAAGCGTGATATACAATGATTTTATATTATTAACAATATTATACTACCGTGTGTCCCAATTCCCAAGTCCCGCATCTCCCTAAGTATCTTGCGATACCGTCACACATCTGTATACAATATACATATTATTTAAGTGCAGTTTTTAACAGTAAAAAGTAATCAATACAAATTCCGATTTAATGACACACATTCCTTGTTAAAATAAACCTAATTTAGATATATAATTTAATTTTAAATGATTAGGATGATTATACGGTGGTTTAGGGACACACTGTTTAGATGGTTCGTATTTTCAGACGATCAAATAAGACAATGCTATAATATGGACTGGTGGGGTACAAACTTTTCTAGGTACATCGTAGATATACTTACCCAATGGCCAATAGCACCCAATGAAAAAAAAAATATTACTTAAATATATAAATAGGCAATTTTTCAAAAAATTCAAATATTTAATCTCAACATTTCACGCACTCACATCTCCCGGGACGCACACTCGCCCACTCAATAAAAATTATCTTAGACATTTATACCATTCGGTATTTGTGATCCGTGACCCCAAGTAGGATTATTGACCGAGAGGAGATTCGTAAAACGTATAATAAGACGGTGGCGAAATAATTGTTAAGCGACCCACTACGAATTGAATCCCTGCAATCTACAGATGTCTCAGAACAAAAGCCTTGTATGCATGTCATATATTAATAATTAGAAAACGGTAAGAAAAAATGTTAAAAAGAATAGAAAAAGAAATAGAAAATTCGAAATAATATTATATTTGTTGTGGGTTTGCAGATTGACATTATAAATCGTTCTATATTTTGTTAGCAGATAACCGGACGACCGGACGACGACATTTTGCTCGAAAAATCTACTCCATCACAGTATCATCAGTAGAAATGCGTCCCGTGTTAGTTTTCATAGAGAAATAATAATATAATTATAGTGTTTTGTAGCTCTATTGCCGGCGTGTCCTCGTTTAGTTAAAGGTACCTACGTACTATACTGTATCCGGTAGGTATCGTGTATACACTGATGTAACTCGTACGGCCGCAATATACTTTCGCAGCGTCGATATATTATTATTATGAAATAAAGAAAAATATTTTAACAATAACAGGTAGTTAAGTATAATATATAGACTCGAGTAGGCAATAATATTACGACGTTGTGTAACATTGTAATGATAATAATAAGAAAACACCATACACCATTACACCCACATCTGCACATGTACCTTACTATATATTATTGTCTCTGTTGATCAATTTCCCTACGTGTGAAAAAAAAATATAAACTACTTTCTTCACTGTAGTTGATATTATACACGATTACGAATGTAGGTACTTTAAATACAATGCGTTCGACTTAAACACCTAATAACTGATTTCAACAGTGTCGCGTGCCCAGGTATCATGTATCTACGATACGTATGTGTGCGGCTGCAGACGCAGATCGGAGGGGGCCAAGGGGTTTTATTGGAATTCGGTCAAAATGATTTTGAAAAACACTATAATATTCTCAAAAATATTTTTCGGATTTCTAAAAAAAAAAAAACTTTGACCACCTTTCCGCAACATTTTAGATTTCTAGATCTCTGCGCCTGCTCGCAAGTTCCTAGTTGTATATTTAATTTATTATCGGTGATGCAATTATTATAAAACGCATACCTCAAAACCGACTCGTAGAATACTTTGGCCGATATTTTGTTAAGCAAAATATCAATGCATCCGCACGATAGCAACGTAAACGTGCATCCCAGATAGGCGATCACGTAGTAACGGGGGCGAGTTCTTTGTTCAGTAGGCCGACCGTATTTCGAATCGAACCGGTTTGTGTTCTCGATGATTTTCGGCAAACGCATGTCGACGTAGATCGACGTCAGCTGACTTAGAAATTCCCTCAGTATGAAATTTACCGTCCAAAACCACAGGGTGGCCGTCGGATCTTTTATGGCTTTGAACACCAACATATAGCATGGCGTTATATACGTTACCTTGATTGACAAACATTGAAAACACGGTGTGATTAAAAATGTCTATATACATCCGATCATAAGAAATGCGTATCGCAATATTATTCATATTTTATGGTATTACGATAGTAATATTATTATGCAGTTTAATATTTTTTTTGGGTTTTCAATAGGCTAGCGCCTAGCAGAAATTTTAAGCTGGCTAATTTTTGAATTTCAGATCAGACATCATGATGTTTTGTTAGTTTTAAGGATAATTAAAAATCTATATTCATAAAGTTAAGCGATTTGTCTTCAAATTAGAGCAAAATGTGAAATTTTTAATCAAATAATCACGAAGGTTAATAATATTGTTTGGCTATATGATACAAATAATAATATTATAATAAATAAAAATCCATCAAGTAGGTAACTGCTCTGCTGTTAAGTAGGTGTCAAGTGTACCTCGTCATTGAGTTGGCACTGTAATGGATGTGTTAAATTTGAATTCAATGATAAATAGTATGCGATGAAAGACGATTCTAAGCGAGGACGGTCTAGATTTTGGTGACCAAGGTTATCAAATAATTATTTATATAATAATATAAAGATTTTAACAAATGTTCGTATTATTTTTTTTTTTGTTTTTCCTGATTTTTTTTGAAAAGTACTAAGAATTTTCATTTTTGATGATCTCACTCAATAAAAAAAAAACACATAATAGTAAAATCAAAAAAAATACAAAAAAATGAATTACATTTTTTATTATTGTTAAAGAAGAAAGCCTCGATGACGGGTCCATTGGTTTGTTTTACATAGGTAGGTACTAAAATAATTTAAACTATAAATTGTACAGTTTAATATTTTTCATAAATAATAATATATATTTGATAGATTCTTCGTCGAGACCCAGTGCGTCATAAAGGTGCTTAGGTAGGTATGTTGTAATTTTAAATTAAAAAAATGTTTTAGATGAATTTATTACCTATTTTTAACTCGTTATATTAGATTGGTTTTTTTTTTTTTTTTTTAATAACAAATAGGGACATAGGGTGGCCTATAACAGCAATTATTTAACTTTCAAATTTAATTTAATTGGTTCACTGTTTACTAACGAAAGGTGAACTCGTTGTTATCGACTCTATTATTCATATTTGTACAGTGGTTATTATGACAATACTTAACGTTCAGTCGTTTGGGATCAGTCACAGTGATCAGATCTCCTATTCTTCTATATCCTCATATATCAAAAAGATACTTATATTTACTTAATATATTATGTTTTTTTTTCATAATCAATCATCTTCTTCACTTATAACATTTTGTAAAATATTGAAGTGACAAATTGTTTTGATATTACATTGTATACTATATTATATAATTATAAAATATTATACATACAAATAGCAAATTTAATAAATATTCAATGTTTACATCAAACTTTTAATACTTAATTCAACTCAATTCAGCAGAATCAACCTACCACAAAAAAACTAGAAAAGACTTAATCACAAAAACTTCTCTCTGTTACCTACTCTCTACCTATACAAGTAATGAAGTAGGTATATCGAATAATTGATAGTAATAGCTAATCATCTTTAGTATACTTCAATGTGGAAAATAATTTTTTAAATTCTTATTGCTCCAAAGTTAAAATATTTAATACACCACTTGCAATTATATTGGTTTTTAATTTATATATCATTCATATTTCACCAATATTATTCAAAAAGTAGCTTACCCACTAATAACTATGATCCAACGTGTTTGGATGAGGATTACAACAATTATTACAAATTATTATTTAGAAATTATACATAAGTAGGTACTTAAATTCAAAGCTTAAAAAAAAATAATAAATAATAAAATTAAATCGTATAAGTAGGTACAGTTAGATAAAAATATCGAATATTCAAATTAATTATACAAGTATTTTTTGAATTGATTTAAGTTGCTTAAGATAAATTTACATAGTTGCGGTAAAATATGTTTTATAATTTTATTTTAATATTTAGTTAGTTATTGTATATTGTAAAGTGTAAAGTTGTAAAAGTTAACTTAGGTCATAACAATTGAATTTTTATGTTGGTTTACATAAACATGTAGGGTCCTACAAAATATAATCTGATAGTAGGTAAAAATAATTATTAATTAGTACCTAAATACTAGGTAATATAGGTATATTATAAACAAGCATATTATCATATCCTAATAGTGTTAGGTAATACCTAGCACCTACCTATTAGTTACGTGTTTTTAAATACATACCAATGGCCATATAAGATTATATCCCCATTGAAAATCTATTCGACCGAAAAATACATTTTTAAGGCTCGTCAATCCCATAATTTTGTACAGCATTAACGTTGATCTTATATCTTCATAGAAATCTTTATTCGTGATGGTCATTTTTTCGAAAAACTATGTTAATCAAACGATAAAATAATAAAAACAATTGGATGCATAGGTTTCAATTGAAATATTTTATATTATATAGTCATACGGCGTAAACTTAAGTCATTTACGGTGGTCGGTGAGAGTATTAAAGCCATTTGTTGTGATCAAACATAACGACACGACGTGTACATTCTTTTATGTTAAGTTTAAAATATTCATAAAGTTTGCTTAATATAATATATTTTTATTGGGAAAAATGCATGTTGTGTATATATAATATGAACGTCAATATTTCATCTTTTCGACCATTTGCAAAGTTCTAATTTAGATTTCATGAATAGTAAATTTATATAATCATTCCTCCTGTATGTGATATTATGTATTTGTGTGTGTGTATTTTTTTTAATAATAAAACTATTGACCGTGCAAATATTTATCTATATTAAAGGCGTGTAACTATATTAGTGAATTTATTACTTTGATGTAACGCAAGAAAAAAATTACATATATCTTCGAGTAATTGTCTTTAATTTGACAATAAATATTTTATCAAACGAGTAATTGGAACGACGTTTTGGTTATTACGTCAGTTCTCACAAATTAATATTTTATTTTTTTGGTTTAGCATATTATTATTATATTTTACTCAGTGACCTCGGGCCTGGATATTATATTCCACTTTTCGTGCAAACGAACGTCGAATAATGAAAAGTGCATTTAATTAAATATGGATCATTCATCTCACTGCTATTATATGTTATTATGTTTCTGTCAAAATTACCTTTTTCGGCTATTTGGCCTAGGCCAGTTTTCGTGTTGTCTATGATTTCATGTTAAATTGTAGGTTCCTGTATAACTTATATAATATCTATAATATAGATAGGGCACAATATTTTTTTTTCGAAAATGATTGCAGATTATTCTACGCGTTGTGTGCAACAAATAACTCTTTTTATTTTATTATTTTGCAACTGGACTCAGTAATGAGTGCTGGGTGTCAGCGATGTTCACTGGAGGAAATCGAGTAAGGAAATATCGTGTTATTGAGTTATTTAATAGTTATATATTTATAATGTATAAGGCAGCTACAGGCCTGCAGTATAGTAGGTGTCTACCTTATACCTAGTACGGCCGGTAATACTGCCCTGCTAGTATAGATACCTATACCTATACAACCTACCATGGTATCAGATTCAAATTCATTTTGTGTTTTGGGAATTGATTTAAGCGGTATAATATATTATCTATAAAGGCAAGTCCACCATAATTCATATGCATTGGGATGGGGACATGGGGTACAAGTTACATACCGATTATTTTAACAACAATACACTCATTGTATATATTTTTAATCATACATTATTAATTTCACATTCCAAAACAGAATATTTTTCTAAGAATTTGGATGTATTGGTCCAATAAAGTCAATAGGAGATAACAGCTATTATAAAGAAGAGTGGTAAACACCAATTATTGTATCTAATGTTTTTGGAAATATTTTCTTTACGTATTTTAAAATAGTTACAAAATCATTATTTTTTTCATTTTCTTACACTGTTGAATCTTGAACGACTGTATAATATTATATTTTTAATTTTTAATTCCTGGTCAAAATATCTTTTCTGGGGATATCAATAATATAAAAATCGAATTTCGAACGGATATCATACTCAATCAGTTTTATGTATAAGTATTTTACGTTTAAAAACATAAGTATATACGAGTTGAAAATTAGTTGCAAAACATTGCCATTGATTTGGAATCGACTCGGTTACTTGCGTGGGGGGGGGGGGGGTTCTTCGTGGACATCTAATCTCGTTTATACGTTTGCGTGGGATTAAAACCACAAAGTGCACGTACATATTACATTAGTAAGTCAAAATCGGGTGGGCAGAATCAAAAACGTATAGGTAAAGTACACACTAACTCTAAGCTTTGGCGTAATTCCATTAAATTTCAATGCAGCAACATTTTTATTGGTCAAAATATAATCGTAAAGACAAATTAAGTCATATTTAAAGCCAATCGCTTTGCTCGCGTGTATACTATAGGTATCTTGATATATTTGATAACAATATATAACATATACAAATACCAAAATCTGTACATTTTAAACACTGTATGTCTGTATACAGTGGCGTGGTGAACGACGTTTACCTAATGCAATTGCTTAGCCCTAAAAATTCAAAATTTGTATACAGATAATTATACCTTTATAGGGAGGGGGGGTGGGTCATTGTATAAATAATTTGCTTAGGGTTTGAAAGATGTTCGCCACGCCACTGTCTGTATATACATAATAGTATAATACATTATACCTATACATAAAACAAATATAATATTCATATGAAATGAAAAAATGTTATTTTGGTAAATTTAGTCTATAATCTATGATGGTGACACGGCTATCGGCTATAATGAATTAGTGATAACAAAATTATTATATAAGTTATAATAGTTAGGTATAACTTATAACGTTATTTTATTATTTATTCAGTTATGTTATAAAAAATTTGACAAATCAATGAAATAGTATTGTATTTTAATAGGTATCAAGTTCAACTTCTGCAGGTGCAAAAGCATATCTTTACACCTACGACTACTATAATTAACCAGGGGGTGCAAGTTCATCGTCATGCACCCCTGTAATTACACCACTGCGTATCTATAAAAAGGATCACCGGTATGTTTTTGGATAATATTATTATGATACGCGTTAATTATAAACAAAGAAAAAAATAGTTAAATTTAGTTGTTTTTCAACGAGTTGTGATAGTATTTGACGTATCTATAAACGAGACTATACATATTATATATATTAACAAGAATTATTATATATTTTATAATATTATGTTTGGCATCTCTATATTTTAGTCAACTGCAAACGCAACTGGAACAGAAATCGGATAGTTGTTTCAATAACCCTGGGATGCAATAAATAAGATAATATTATTATATTATATGTTTACAGTGTAACACGCTAATTTATGGCAATTCATATTATACCTTTGGGATCCGATTAATAAAATACGTCCTTTAAAACATTTTTTAACGATATAGTTACCTATCTCGGTAACTCGAGGTCGAGAAATTTACCTTCATTCCATAATTTCTATAACACTCTGATATTAATGTATTCAGTATTATATAATAATTGTGCGTTATAAACTAAATAGTATTATTATACTGAGGTAGCCATAACCAAAACTAGTCTATATGTATAAGAAATGTAGCGCATAATATTATAAATTGTCTGGACTTTGGGCGAGGTCTATCATACGATTATTATGATTTCATTCGGGCAATGTAAATTTATTAATTTGTTAAATTAATTAAAAGCTCCTTTTATTATTCTCATTAAAAATTCTGTTGCAATTAGTATAGAATTATATAGGTACAGGCCGCATATAAAAGAATGTCCGATGAATGTAATTTAAATATAAGTATTCAATAACCGTTGTTCTTATCAATATAAATTTTTGTTTTTTGTTATATTCTCGATCATTGACAATAACAATAAATTAAAACAAATTTCAAAAATTGAGTAAAATGTTATAACATAGATGGTTAGAGTTAGGTATAGGAAAACCTAGTTAATTAAATTTGTCAGTCCTTTCTGATACATCCTATATACATGTTTTATACAAAATCATATTTATTATCATAATAGCCTGACTGCGTCGCATACAGACATGCCTGAATATATTATTTATTATTTTTAATTTGGTAACTATTTAACTTATAAAATAAATTAGTATTGGATACCACAAATTCATAATAATAATAATAATCTTTATTACTGAAAATATTCCAATACTCAATTTATTAATTGACAGTTTCAATGTGAACAAGTAGAAATAAATATAGACAAATTAAATCGATATCTATCGATTAAAAATAATAAAATAAAAGATAATATAGGTACTTACATATAATTATTTAACGAAAAGAAGAAAAATAAAGACTACATAAAAAGATAAAGGTTACAATAACTTTGAGTGTACCTATTTAATTTATTGTAAAATATTTAATATAATGAGGCAGTAAACTCGGTGATTTGTTTACTAAATAAATCAATATTAAACGTCATAGACTTCTTACCAATCGACATGATTTTATTCACAAGAGAGTAAAATTTGCATGTTTTAAAGACAGTCTAAGGATAAATACTCATAAAAACAAAAACAGTCATAATATTATAACGGATTCAAACATTCACTCTTCATATTATTATCACCTAAAATTAAAAATAAACGCTTTTTGTGGTAGGTACGTGTCAACCTTTATACATGGAATCGATGGGTATTCTGATGAAATATTGATGGTCAGGTGACAAACAACATACTTTGTTCTACAGAGATTTATAACCATCATGATTTCAATTAAGTACTATCGTCTGATTTTTCACACAAGAGAAACTGTCACGCGTTGTTGCATTTCGAAATTCGATCAGAAATAGTGTCAACCAGATCAAAAGTAGGATAAGTCTAAAACAGTAACTGTTGTTGTTTGGACTTTCTACGTTTACCAATATATCATAAATATAATATTTGTTTATAGGATATAAAAAAATAAATAAACATCATTGTAAAACCACTAGCTTCCTCGCTCCGCTCAGAATCCAAAAACCTGCGAAAGTTGCTGTACTGTGCAATATAGATTTTTCGTCATTGTAATGGATGTGTTCAGTTTAAATCCAATATTAAATCATTGCATATAAAAAATCTAAATCGTCTGAGGATCTAAATCGTCGTCATTTTTATATGTTTGAATACCTAATGTCTTCAAAATTTAACTTTAAACGATCCTAAAAATATATGCAAATTGCGGGTGTACCTACCTATACACTGAACTTTTTTTTTTTAAATTTCAGTCAAACATTATGGTATTGTATTACTATTTAGTATTTACTAATGTCTATGAATAGCATAAAAAGAGCTAATATGAATTTAAAATTACGCTGTGTATAGATTATAGAAGACAAAGTATTCATTTTATAACTGTAATAAAAAAAACTACAACAATGTTGTTCTGTGAAACTATACGTTTATACATTAACATCATACTATATTATTACTTTTTTTCTAAAAAACAATAGGTACCCAATACAATAAATTATTCTTGGGAGTATCAAAACATTAAAAACCAACAACAACGGATAGATAATTATTATGATTAAATTGCCAATATCTTTTCAATGAAAACAATGTTATATTTATTGATAATCAAATTTTTGAGAAAAATAATTAATAAAACGGATTTTATAGTATCTAAATTTTTTTTTTTAAATATTCAGAATACTTAAAAATACCTACTTTGAAAAAATTGTTACCATAAAAACACTTCAAAATGTGTTAAAATACTTTACTTTAATTATTTTATTAGGTTAGAGATGGCATATCAAGATTGGAATGAATTATTACCACTTATCTAATTACACAAAATGTCTAGCACCTTATTGAGCAACAGGACCTGTTGTTTATGCGAAGCAATAGTCACCATAATGATGGACTAAAAACCAAGAACCTATTTAAGAGCCTTATCTCTACCTATATTCCATTTATCAATTCAGGTTACGTTGAAGATCAAACATACCACATAATATGTATTTAATATTATAAATAGTATTTTTAATCCACAGTAACATGCACTGTTTCATCATGTGTAGCTTTGTGAATATCTTAAGGCCGCATTCATACTTAAGAATAAGTATTGTTTAAGCTTTACTCATGACTCAAACGATATTCATAAAGAGACGCTGGCTTAAGAGAAGAAAAAGTATCACTTGTTTTTAAGGTTGGTTTAGAGTTCTAGACCTACATTGAGTATTGCTTTTAATTCTAATCATACAATTTTTATTTTTTAAATTACCAAAATTAGCTTAAGCAATACTTATTCTTATTCAACGACTATAAAACCCTTATACTTTTTTAAACTTTGTATTTTTTTTTATATGTTGTGGCAAAACTTGATTTGTTACAACAGCAATTTACAGACTTGATGGAGTTGATTTAAATATTATAACGAGTAGTGTCTGAGAATAGAAACATTTAACAGTATTACGTCATATTATACTATATTCATTTTTACACACTGATTGAGTATATTAGTCGTAAATATAACATTTTACTGACTTATATAATGTATTAATACATGTACATTTACAAATATAAAATAAAAATCATAATAATGATATTACCTTTTAAGAATTATCTTTAATGCAATTCTTCAATCAGAATTTAATTTAATACATTAAATATATGTAATATTATATAATACTTAAAGTTCTTTTCAGATAAACAACTTATAATTAAATGTTCACAGTATTATTAACATAAAAACCTAATGCACATTTCGTACGTGGAAAAATACATACGTCATACAATGATAAGTTATAAAATAATCTTAAACAATAAATTAAGGAGGCATAACTTTGGGAATGGGCATAGAAGCTGGCATGATTCCATTTGTGCCATTAGTTTGTGCTTGTCCGATGTTTGATGCCCCAGATTTATTCAACATATTCATATTGTGCTCATATGCAGTATGAATCAATTTTGTTCTCCGTCTAGTGTAGTGTTGCCAAATCAATAACAACTGATCATCAATAAATTTCGAACAAATAGCGGTAGCTATTTCTTTTCTAAACGGTTCATGCTGTAAGAGATCTAAAAAATACAAACACATAGGGTACCTGTAAAAAATAAAAAAAAATATTTGTGAGTACACTTAGAGTAATCTAATAAGCGTATATATTCTTATATCATCATGTTATGATTTTATTTTTAGTATTAAAATTAATAAATGTTAATACAATTCATTTTTATTATTAATTAAATCAATTTGTACACGGATTAATGATTATACTATAAAATCCAAACTGATGATAAGTGTAATTTACAATTAATTGATTATAATTTATTATTTTTAAAATGTAATTACTGTTAATTACATTTTATAATAATATATTATAATATAATAAAATCAATGTTTTTAAGCTTATTAAGTAGGAAGTTTAAAAAAATTAAGCAATATTTTATTTAATACAATTTACCGAAATGTGGAAGTTTACAAGATCAAACACAGTTTTATAAATAACAGATTTAGTGAACTAATGTTTATATTTATTTTTAGAATTGAATAATTTATATTGTTTTAGTATTACATAATGGTATATCCATGCTATAATATTTTGAGAATTTTAAATTTGTGTAAATAAAGTTGTAAAATAAGTATTCTGGACTCATTATTAAATTAGCCCACAACAAATATAATATAGTTGAACATTATAAATTAAAAAAGTAGGTATACTTATAAAGTAATAACAACATGAATAAGTTATAACTTATAACATGTATATTGTACAGTAAAAAAAACATATATAAGTACAATTTGATATTGAATATTCATATACCAATACTTTGTAATATGTACAAGAGTTCATAGTATATAGGTAATTAATAAGCAAAACAAACAACAATTTTACGGAAATTAAATTCAAATTAATGGAATTTAAATATTTAAATGATTTGTTGAAAACATAAGGCTAAGATCACCAATTTGGTCCCGTCGGTTACACTTAATAACACTCTCTATTTTTATTTAAGCTGCATAGCAAGAATTTCATAGAAAAGATCAGTACCAGTATATTATAATGTTAAAACATATATACAATTGGTGATCGATTTATCAAGGTAAGCTAAATATTAAAATATGTTAATGAATGAATAATTTATATTTTATGCATGCAGTTCAATTTTATAGGGTTATATTATTTTAGACTTATAATACATAATAGTACCTGTAATATATTATGTGATAAAATTTATAACTTATATAATAAAATATTTTGTTATATAACATAAACAAACTAATTATTTATAGATATGATCAGTTAATCAGTAATCTATCTATAGGTAAAACGTTTAAATATTATCAATACTTACTTAATAAACTTTGCATAATCCGGTTCTTTCCAATATAGTAGATATTTTAAATAATTAATAAAAGACTGATCCTTAAAATATCCACGTTGTGCTAAAACTGAACAGTGAATATACATTTTTTAAATTGTTTGTAAATCTCATTGTTAAAAATTAAAACTTACAGTTTAAATAATTTGGATTAGCTAAGCATTGTACAAATTCAAGTTCTACTTGAAACCTTAATCTGGTTTGTTCTTCAGTTTCAGGACCACCTGTAAAAGAAAAAATAAGTTTGTTCAATAAAATAGGCAACGACAGTACCTAGTTTAATTGTATGATGATAAATTCTAAATAGTAATGTAGAGATATAATTCTATTTCCATGAATATTTACTAGTTACTAATTTTAATAACACTAAAATAAATATTATTTCAATAAATTCTACACATAACAATCTTAATTTAAAGTTAAATGTAAAACTAATATGTTCAAATGTAATATTTATATTGTAATTTGGACTAGAAATATTTTATTAATTTCACAATATTGTACCAACCAACTTTTACAAATAAGCTTCGAACACCTATTATTAATCATTATTATTATACAATATGTACAAGTACCTACATAATTTATGTACAATAATTTATATTTCCCATTTACCTTTGTTTGCCATTTTGGTTTAGTTAAATCTTCATTAGATTTTGTGTTGAAATTGTCATGTCATCTCTTGGTCGAACATAATAGGTATGAGCTATAAAAACAATAGAAATTAGCAATGGTCTATCGACTATTATAGAAAGAATACTTTTTACTGTCAGTAGATTTAATATAATCTGTAGTATTACAGTAATTAGTAATTACAGTGATAACTAATAAAATAACTAAAATAATATATTAAAATATAAGCTAATTTTAATACTATAATATTATTAGTTACGAATTTACGATTTGACCGACTCGTAGTCTTGACTCTCGAAAGTTGTAACTTATCAGTCTGCACTCTGATAGTCTGCTGTATGCCAATGAGTGAGTGTGAGACGGAAACTCGTCAGTGTTGCCTCATGCTGCCGCGCGTATGGCTAATTGGGCAAATTGACAAACTGTTAAATTGATAATAATATTATTCGACGTGATAGGAACATAATAAAATACGAATGAAGATTCAAGATATTAAAAATAATATGTTCCTACCTACATACATAAAAACAAAAACAATATTTGAGTCATAAGCATAACTCTGAGGTCTTAAATCTTAATTCATATTTTAAATTTAAATTTTTACATAATATATTATTACGTACAATTATTAAATATCAATATTTTACATTTTCATAATACTTAAAATGTTAAATTGATTTTGGATTCATAAGTCCTGTCGACCAACAAAAAAATTGTTTTAAATTATTCATTCAGATGTTTTCTTTTAATGTATCAATTTAAAGCTTAATAATGGTAGACAACACATTAACTGAAAAGGTATTGTTGGCTACTGGAGGATATGATCACACCATTAAGTTGTGGCATGCAAATACTGGAGTTTGCAATAGAAGCTTAACACATTTAGATTCTGTATCCTTAAAAACATCATCGTAAATATTTAATCTTACTCGAAATCTGTTGAACTTTTTTGTCTAGATAAAAGTTGAAGGAATGAAATCCCAAAAAGTTTTAAATAAACATAGGTATACATTATTTTTGTTCATGTTGTTCCTGAATACAACTACTGTGTAGGTATTTAAATAGTGTTTTATATTTTTATTGTAATCCCTCTAGTATATAATTCACGTGAAATGTTTACCTTATATTAAATGGAGAGTCATTGTATGTACTGTGGCTTAAACATTTGTATTAGTTTGTCTAACATGATTTAATTAATTATTACATTTAAATAGGTATTTTGTTTCTAACTTTTTTTGAATAATTTATGTGAATAGAATCCTTGACAAATTAATTTAGCAAGTAAATGCATTAGAAATCACACCAGACAGACAACTTTTAGCTGCTGCAGGTAATTTTTTAAATTATTAAATCTCATTATCTATGAAGTTGTGACATTTTGTTTTACAGGGTTTCAACATATTCGTATGTATGACTTAAATTCAAGCAATCCAAATCCAATTTTAAACTATGAAGGGATATCAAAAAACATTACTGGTGTTGGATTCCATGAAGATGGTAAATGGATGTTTACATGTGGTGAAGATTGTAGTGCTCGTGTGTGGGATTTGAGGTATCAAATATATTTTTAAATTACATAAAATAACATGCAGGTAGTTTAATAGTAATAGTAATAATAAGTTTAATACATTTTATGCAGGTCTAGAAATTTGCAATGTCAGCGAATATTTCAAACAACTGCACCTATTACTAGTATATGCCTTCATCCTAATCAAGGCGAGTTAATATTAGGTGATCAGTCTGGCTTGCTTCATTTATGGGATTTGAAAACTGATCACAATGAACAACTTGTAAGTGTAGTAATTTAATGCTATTCTACAGTTTTAATTTTCTTCCTGTTGTAACTTTTCATAAGTTTAGATACCTGAAGTTGATGCTTCTATACAATGTGTGGCTATTGATTCTAGTGCAAATTATGTTGCTTCTGTAAATAATAAAGGAAACTGTTACCTATGGAGTTATAATGGCAATGGTACTAGATTAAGTCCAGAGCACAAAATGAATGCCCACAGGAAGTATGCTCTCCATTGTAAATTCAGTCCTGATTCAACGTAAGAATATAAAGAATTTTGACTTGTAATTATATTAATTTGTAATTTATTTCTTAAATTGTAATAGATTGTTGGTAACAACTTCAGCTGATCGAACAGCTTTTATTTGGAAAACTAGTGATTTTTCTTTGAAACAAGAACTAAAAGACGAGCGGCAGAGATGGGTGTGGGATACAGCCTTTAGTAATGATTCAGAACATTTATTAACAGGTATTTTTAGGAATGTTTATAATAAATTAGAGCTATGATTAACTTATGTTAAGAATATTCATGGCCTATTGGCATCAATTGTTGGCTGGTATTGAATTTAGTCTTAACATAAATTGGCAGCAGTAGTGATACAAATATTTTATAACAACCTAACTATAATCATTTAAAGCCAATCATATTTCTATGCATAGTCCCTATAGGTTACAATTATATAGTTAATATATTTATAACATGAATATTGAATATATTAGATAATTTTCTGAATTAAGCTTTCAGTGTTTAGTAGTTAACAATTATTTAATTAACTATGTTTTTTTGGTATCATTGAGCTGTGAACTAAGTTGTTTTTAATTAATTAATATATTTTGGTATTTTATAATATAAATCAACAACATAGAAGATAAAAATAAACTCATATTTATTAATAAAAAGTTACTACTCTGTACAGGACATTACATTTCTAAATCTATTATAATTGTAATTTTTGTGTGAACTCATAAGTCATCAACAAAGTCATCTTCATCAAATTACTTTTATTCAATTTTTGTATTAATGCACATAAATGCACACAGTCACACAGAACATTGAACAGTTAATTTAAGTTATTGTTTTAATTCAGATAATTAGTCAAGTATTGGTTCAACAACATGGATATTTATTATAGTAAAATAATAAAACTATTTTTTTGTATTTTATTAACAGGTTTAAATACATTAACATTTTTACATTATTTTGCAGTGCTATTTTTTTTACAAATTTTATAGTGGGTACATAATATTATACTCGATGATTTTCTTTTCTTATTTTTTAGCTTCATCAGATGGCATGGCAAGATTATGGAACGTAGAAAGTGGAAATATAGAACGTGAATATGAAGGACATCAAAAATCACTTACAGCTTTAGCATTTTGTGATCCATATAGTTAGGTTTAAAAGTTATACTAGTTTTATAATCACGAAATAAAATTAGAAAAACAAAGACATGCATTTGTACCTCCAAAACCAAATGCATTTTTTATTGCTATTCTTTTTTCTTGTTTCCATTGCATTGGACTTTTAGAAACACAAATTAAATTTTCAGCTTCTTTGCAAATGTTGTTTAGATTTGCTGTAGGTGGAATGACACCTTCATAACAAGCAAGAACTGTAAAAATACTCTCTAAATTACCCGCAGACCCTAGTAAATGACCATGACTACCTTTTGTGGATGAAACATGTACATTAATGCAGTGGTCATTAAAAAGTCTTTTAATTGCCGTTAATTCGATGGCATCTCCTACCGGAGTCGAAGTGGCATGTGCATTTACATATGAAATTTGTGTCTTATCTACATTAGCATCTAAAATGGCTCTAGTCATGGCTAATAAAGCTCCTTGGCCATTTTCTGGTGGTGCTGTTAAATGTGAAGCATCACCAGATAGACCATAACCCAGAACTTCTCCATAAATATGAGCGTTTCTATTAAGAGCATGTTCCAATTCTTCTAGTATAAGCATACCAGACCCTTCACCAATAACAAAACCATCTCGATTCACATCGAACGGTCTTGATGCCAATTCTGGTTTATCATTTTGAGTAGATAGTGCCCGTATTCTACAAAAAGAAGCTATTGACAATGGGCTTATACATGACTCAGCAGCACCACAAATCATCGCTTTTGCTTGTCCATACTGAATAAAACGAAAACCATCACCAATTGCATGGGCTCCGGTTGCACAAGCAGTAGACACAGCATGATTGGGTCCTTGTATACCGTAAGTCATGCTTATTTGGCCAGCAGCCATATTGAGTAGAATGCGTGGTACAAAGTACGGACTGACTTTGCTGTAACTAATTTCTAAAGCCTTGGCTGTTTGACACACATCTTCTAAGTCTACCATTCCTACTCCTACGCTGACACCGATATTTTCTTTATCGACTGTAGACAAAAATAGTTTTGAATCATCAACTGCTTCTTGTGCAGCAATTAGAGCTAGACGAGTCGAAGGGGCCATTGTACGTACTTTGCTCTTGGGCACTGATTCTGGTAAATCCTCCAGTCCTTCCAGAGTAGCTGCGATCTTGGAAGGAATGTTTTTGTAAAGGTCATTGTCCAATTTCCTTACAAATGATTTTCCTGATAAAACATTTTTCCAAGACGTATATTTATTGGCACCAGCTGGACAAATGGCACCCATACCAGTTATTACTACTCTTTTTTTCATAATTTGATTCGTATAACTCTCCAAAAAAATATTGTTGAAGTATAGAATAATATAAAAATTATAAAACTTGTAAAACAAAACGAATAGAAAATTATTTTCTAATTCAAAATAAATAATGATTACTGTTATCAATGTTATCAATTTAATTCAACTGACACCAATAATACCATGAATATTCTAAGACCGTGGTATGAACCATGATGAAGTATGAACTCTTCACTTCACTCGATAATCTGCACTCTCTGCACCTATATGTATTGGAATAAGTTTTTTGAAATCTGATGAGAACTGTCACCGATTTAGCTCATTCTTATTAAAATAACAGTAATTTTATTTTGAATATTTCAATGAATTACCTATTAAATGCATATTTGTAGTTTTATGGTGCATATTATTATACCAAATATATATTTATTTTTCATCGTATTTTCACGTTCACAGCCATATAATATCGATAAAATTACGACCGGTCTTTATTGCCAAAAATAAGATGACATACTCATTGCTCATATGCGACATAATATAAATATATTAAATATGGATAAATTTGTTGCAATAAGGTAAAATATGAATTCGATTTTTGTTTTCACTTTTTATTAATGTGGGCTAATATTTTATAGATTGAAGGTAAATGTTAAATGGCGAAGAACTTAATTATGACGAAATACTTTTTATGACACATTATATTAAATTTACAGTATTTTCAAATCTACTAGGTATAGGTTAGTTGTTTATTACGCGATGTAGTCAATCAGTTATATTATAATATGTAGAGGTTGATTCACCAAGCATATTCACCTCCTTTTTTTTTAATAATACAGGATTTTGACATTTTTAAAGATAGGAGATAAGTTCCAGTGGTGCAACCTGGATTTATTCAAGGGGGGGATCCGAAAAAATGTATTTAATTACTTAAGTTTTGATGACAATGTCAGGGAATCTTTAAAAAATAAAAAAAATACCAAGACATTAGCCAAGCGTGCGGGGGGGGGGGGGGGGTGTCCAGAGACCCCGGTTCGACCCCCCAGCGTGCGCCCCTGTACAAGGTACGTAAGTAGTGGCGTACGCAGGATTTTTCAATGGAGGGAGGCTTTAAAATTAACTACTGATCTTTTTAAGAAAGTTGGTATGCAAATACAATGTTTTTGCAAAAATGAACTCATTCTCTGGTAAGACGTTTATTAATTTACGTCTTGCTTACTAGTTGACGACAGTTGAAACTTGATAAATATTTATTTTTTAAGTAATACTAATAAGAACAATGGGGGGGGGAGGGGCTTCAGTCCGTTAGACCCCCCCCTGCGTATGCCACTGTACTTAAAGAATGTTCTATGGAGATAAAATCTTCTTTTTTTTAATCAAGAATCCCATTTTTAATCTACCTACCTTCCCTTTTTTTTGTAGCAAACTGTCCGCTGCATCTGTGGCGAAATTGGAAATTTCCGATATAATTTATGTACTACATTATTAATCTAAATTATTTAGTGGATATATATTTTATACACCTATAGGTACTGCAAAAATGGACCCATTACAGTCTAAAACTCCCAGACATTTCTCATTGTAGTATGTACCTACTTTCTTACTCACATTCATGGTTATAAACTTATAAACACTATATCTATATCTGTGCTCACAAAAGTTACAACTCTATCAAACAGTTGTCGTACTGTCGTTTTTTACGTAAATACTTAAATACTATAAAACTGTTGTTGGTTGTAAGTTGTAACATGTAACTTGTAATGTATCTACAGGTTCCTATACAGTTTGTAATTTACCATTTTTTCGTGTATGAATTGAAAATGAAATTCAATCTATTTGTTAATTGTTTGTAAAGATTTTAAAAGCATATAGTTTATGAGGCCTCATAATTTGCTCGGTAAACACATTAAGACAGACCTTGGTGGCTTGGTATTATAACATGACAACATCAAACATGCGTCATGTATGTTAGATAGGTACATATATTTTCTATACAGGTGTCAGGTACCTATAACTTCTGATTTCACTATTAACAAAGAGTCTTATAAAATTTATAAATTAACATGAAGCATTATTTTAAAAAATAAAAACAAATATATTGCAAATGCTAAATATTCTTATGTGAAGAAAATATTTTTTTGGCATAAAATTATATCCCAAATAAAAGGTACCTAGTAAGTAATATGAAATAGTACAAAAAATATGTTATTTTCGATATTATTTTTATTTTTGTATTTAATAGCTACCTATTTAAATTTAGCCTTTTTTTTTATTTTCATTGTTTTGATTTCGCACTTTTAACTTACACTCCAAGTTATTATACCATTTTATTGTGATATAAATATTTTTTATCATAATTTATATTTACCAAGAAATACAGGAAATAGGTACAATCTTATGATTATATTTGGTATTTATTTTTGGTCAGAGTTAAAATAGATACCTACCTAATTTATTATATAGATGAATAAATTAATAAACTCTGAGATTACAACCAATTTAGCGAAGTAACTATTTTTTCAAAATTCAAACTTGCTTTTAATCCTCAACAAAAATAAAAGTGTAACTTGAACAGCTTTTCCCACTGCAAAATTTTGCTTACACAGTAGGTACCAGTAAGTACACGTTTTTGAGATTCCGAGAGCGAAATTCACATATTATTATAATGCACATAAATAAATACTTATACTATTCTCAGCTTTTCCATTGATCTAAAGAAATTTGTATCAAAAATAATATATTACGTTTAACAAAAACTATATTCAAAAAATAACAAAAACTAGAACGCAAATAGAAAATTCCATTTAAATACTGCATGTTAGAAATTGTATACATGATCATATGTTTGTCAAACATTTTAAAATTGAAAACGATGTTAATAATTCCACATATTTTATGATTTAAACGTAAATAAATATTTTATATATTAGCTTGGATATATAAAACGTAATTTGATATTACTTTTTGTGAATTCACGTATTTGTTTTTTATGGTTTGAACTGTGTGTTTTATTATTACTTTTGTTACTTATTGTTGCTGCAATTGGACCGTTTGTAATGAATTCTTGTTATGTATATACGGGCAGGTCAAAATTTCATATTGCAAAAGTATTTGGGGTTTAACGAGAATCATAATATGAGAATGTCATGTTCACGTTTTTGCAATACACATATTTTATGATCACGGTATACACATAATATATTTTATTAACTCTTGTATTTTCAATGTAATTTACAAGTTGGTAATGCTCTTTTATACCAGTTTGATATCATTTGCGCCAAATTGATCATGCATTTGATATTATAATGTTTTGCGGAAGATGTTTGACTTTATAAATACTTAAGTTATTAAACATCAGTAGGTATAGGTATCACATTATGAATTATATATATTTTTAAATATTTATTAAATTTAATAACAACCATTAATGTGACACAAATAACAAACACATAAATAATGCTAATGGTTATAAACTTATAATTTAAAAGGTATCTTACTAATTAATGTCAAAATGTAAATGTATAATCATAATATATGTATAAAACAGATACATTTATAGTCGAAAATGGTAAATCGTAACGTATAGTACATACAATCAATTATGTACGATGAAACACATTATATTTTACTGTTAATATATTATTAAAATAATGTATAAACAAGATGAAAAGTCATATGACAGTTTATGTGTAATTAATTTTCGAAGTATTAAATATTGTGTTAATAGATTATAATATAATAATTTACATGTATATATTACCCTTACATTTTTAAATATTATTATTTTTACGATGATTTGTACATGTATTTTTAGATTTTTTTTCGTTTATTTAGTCATGAAAATTAATAATGCAAACATTTTAAAAACTTTCATCACACTACTTATTTTGTTACATATTGCTTTGGTCCAATTATTAATTATTTCACACGTACAATAATCTAACATTAAAGGTTTTATACTGATTATTTGGTAATTTTTAATTGGTACCTACACACATACAAAAAAAAAACTAAACCAAGTGAAAGCTTAACGTAAGCAGTTAGGTAGGTAGGTTCAAGTATGAAAAATTGTACACAAAATATAAATTACATTAATAGGATATTATAGGCGTATTGTGTACAAGATAATAATATTTTATAGTATTACTAGTATATTGCTACAGGACGGTTGCATAATTTACAGTTTATTTTACTTAAACGCTATACACACATTTCAATTTTATAATTAGATAACACCGGTGGGCTGTTATAGAATAATTTTATATTATAACTAAATATACTATGGACATATATCCTAACCATATCAATTGTATATAATATTTAATATTTAATTTAATACAATTTGTTCTACCATATTATTGTATTTATTATATTAGCAATTATCATAATATTATGTGTGTCAGAAAGAATTTGTACTTTGTCTTCAACTTTGCAATTTAGAAATAGTTTCTTATCTGCAGATTAGATAAATTTTTTTTTTTTTGTAAGAGACTTGCGAATTTCGTTTCATTTGTCTATAATACAATTAGTGTTCGTTGCATTCGGTTATACAATCAGTATTCGATTCATACGTGACGCAATTATTGACAAAATATTTACATGCTTAAACTCGATACTTCAGTAGTTGTATACATTATATATACTAATGCTGTCGTTGTAACAAGGTAAAATCTCATACTCACGACACCTCATGTCATACTCAATCAATGTACACATATGTTATGTATTATAACAGCAGATGTGCAGATCAACCCATCAATGATAAGATTATTTAAGCAGATTTGGCAGATGACTACCTAGTACCTATACATAGTGTCCCGTAATGAAAATCCATTAAATAGGTACTTCATCTAATCTGTAGGAAGGTACAGGAACACATTAACCCACTTGCATCCTCTTATTGGGCGTAACTCTGTCTCAGAGAATTTAAGTTAACGAAACAAAATCTGTTCAAACACAGTTTACTCCCTGTTCCTCGAAATTCACTCAAACGGGACAACCACCAACCCTAATGATATAAGCAACAGAGATTATGTAATATGGGACACGTGCGTGTTAAACCAAAACGCTTACAAACGTAAATACTTACTAACTAATAACATCCTTAGTCCTTACCAGGCATAAATTCAGCCCCAAATAATAGAGATACAATATTATGAACACACACACAACACGCACTAGGTACCTACTAAAGCCAAAACATGGAGATATTGTAATGACCGATAAGGTAAGTACCCAATTAAAGATACTATTATTAAGCGCATTCAATTACCGACGATTTTCAATCATACAACAATATAATATTATTTTTTTTTTGAGAGGGGCTATACAAGCTCTTAGAGGCGCCTAGGTCTCTCATCAAGGGTCAAAAAACATGAGTTTCAACAACAATATCTGTATTTAGAAGTGCACAAGACATAGGTATCGATATTGTACAAGATCAAGAACAAATAGTAATATTATATAATACTCTGAATTTTGTATAACAGATTTACCGTTCACATAAAAAAAAAACTCATTAACACATTTCCACACGTATTATAGACTAATTTATGATAGTATTTAATGATATTTTGAGTTAGGTATATATTAACATTCTAAATTTAAGGCGTAGTTCCTTTTATAGATGAGAAGACAGTAAATATTTTTCTTTAATCATTTTAAAACAAAAATTGATTTTCCATAGAAATTATACTTATATTTACTCTATATTTTTGTTTTTGTAATCATTAAAATATTCAATATAACATGTACATTCGAACTTCGAAACATAGTAAAATTACGTGAATTAAGAATGCTCAATTCAAATATTTTTTTTAACGAATGAGTAAAAATAACATATAGTTAATATACACACGCACTTATATGTTAATATTTATAATAATTAATAATGACTTGTAGATTAATTATTTTAACTTATGGACTCACAATTTTGAAAATTCGTAAGACATACTTTTATAATTTTGTTAAATTATATTTACTTAATATGAGATGGACAGACAATGGATACAGGATAGTTAAATCTTTTATTGCATTCTCTTATAAATTATTAAAAATAAAATTTAATTGGTTTATCAAAAACGATTTAAACTGCAGGATTTAACTCAGATTAATGCAAAATGGTGAAAAAATTATATACTATGTATCTATCTATATTTAACAGACAATCAAAAGATACCTAATATTTATTATTCGTCAATCACATATATGATAACAATTTACATTAATAATCTGAAGTCTAGGTTTGAAGTATTACTTATTACAAAATATTTTTAAACAAATAAGAGTTTAATTGAATTTGTACAATAATTGTAAAGCAAAAACAAAAAAAAATCGAATATAATTTGAGTAAGTAGGTAATTCATAAATACATTTTTTTATATTAATTGATTAATTAAATTGCGTATTTATGGGTAATTCACCTTAATATATTTTTTTTTTGTCATACCTGCTACAGGTTTTAGTGTATTACTATTATATTACATATATAATTTATAATTTTTATAAATTATTATTATCATATGCTTAGTATTTTTAAATATAAATCGTATAAATCTATTTTATTACAATACAATATGTGAGTGAGGGAAGAAAAAAGGGTTTATTTATGAAAACATTAACAATTTAAATATTTATTTAAAAAAATAACACTGACCGAAGGAAGGCATTTGTATGTATATACTATATATAAATATATACATATATAATGTATATTGTGATTTATATTTTAAAAGAAGTTTTTTTTTTATTGATCTTGAGCCCGACAACTATGGCCATTAGCAATATTTTAGGAGTTACGGTTGGTAAGGTTGGAACGGTTGGTACGCTTGATACGGTCGGTTAACAACCCGTGTATGAGAGGTAAGGATTTGCCACTAAGAACCTGGAGGTCACCCATCCGGGAATAGTGGCACCGGCCGTTGCTGGCACTCAGAACACATCAGTGTCTGAAGCCAGACACAGGGTTTATTAAAATAAGTTTATTAATTTTATTTTATTAACTAAAAATGACTGTAGGCAGGTATATGGATCAACAATACAATACTATGTTGTTTAACCACTTTACGTTATAAAAGAGGAAAGTTGAAACAAGTGTGTGTCTCTGATTAAATATTTAATTATTTCATACTAAACTTTTTGCATTTGTAAAAATAGGTCACCAAGTGCCAAATTAGGAAATGCAGAGTTTTTTCATTATTAATTATTTACGACAGTAAGAGGTAACTTAACACGATAAAAAATAGTTTTTCCTTTATTTTTTTGATATAAAATATGAATTTTTATTTTGACTAGTATCAAAACCTCGGCTGTATGACAATAACAGAATTATAATAATGTTCTACGCTGTAATTTTTTTCTAAAAATTGTGTTTTTATTGGATTCTGTTCGGTCATATTGTATACTACATCATTTGTTAGATATTATTGAAATACGCAAACAAAGTATGAACACCTATGATCGGTTGTGGCGTGAAAAACTGGACTAATAGTTGTAATTATAATGTGTGTATATTCTATACAATCATAATATTGTTATGCTATTATATATTTTATGAACGCGGCAACGGTTTGGCGACGATGAGTCTCGACAACAGTCAGAGATTTGTTTAATTATTTAAGGAAAAGGTCACGACACAGTGCGTGCTGTCGCCTGTCACACCGCACAGGCCAACAATGAAATATCGTCGACGGATATTATATTATAATAATAATAATAATAATAGCTATGATAATACAAGATACAACTACGGTCTTTCACCGTGCCATCAATAAAAACACAAGTGCGTCTAGAGTCACCGCCGCCAATAATATATTATGACGCTGAAGGAATTTTCAGTTTAAGTTTTGAATTCACGCCATCGGTAACCACGAGGAACGTTTCATTGGCACTAATGTAATATTATTATTTTCTCATACCCTGAATGGTAATAATATTATAATATATATTGTGTAGGCATAGTTATATGTGAACAAATAATAATAATATAGTTGCCAGTTGCGCGCACACACAGTGTCTGTCAGACTCGGGAGTGTTTTGCTAATTTTTAAATGACATGTATTATAAACCACCTGCACCTGCGTTTACCGAGAAGAACGATTTTCTCTACAATAATATTATATAACATTATATTATAGTTTGTTTTGTTTGAACAACAATTCTAACCAACTCGGTTCGACGTGTCTGCACTTTTGCACTACCACCCCTATTTTTACAAGCCGACTGCCCTATACACCCCTTTATTGTCTGTCCAGTGCTCCGGTGCAGATCGTCGTGTATATCTTAGGGTAGATAAATTAGCTATATTATAGGTATAGTGTATACACATACATTCTGCGTTTTTTTTTATCATCCTACAGAACGATTTGTTCGGTACGACAACCGTTGCCTCCACTGCCACCACTGCCACCGTTGTTCTGGAGCAGAGCTATGGTGGCCGGATTCATGTAGTGCACTTCGGAAGCGTTGCTGTAGTTGTACATGTTCTGCTGGCCGAAAGCCGCGGTCGCCGTGGCCGTCTCGTTGCGGGACTGCTCGTACCGACGGCGCAGGCATGGCGGGCACCACGGTGGCGACTTGGGCCAGCAGCTCTGCAGCGTCTTCTGGAACGCCACCCGGAACTCCCGGTTGAAGTACGCGTAGATGAGCGGGTTGAGAGCCGAGTTGAAGTAGCCCACCCAGAACACGAGCACCGTCACCCACCGGGGCATCCATGAACCGCCTTCCAGCAGCGAGCTCATCATGTACCTGCAGCAGTCGCATTCACGAGTTGATGAGTTATACATTAGGTATGGTATGGACGGCAATGTTATATTAAATATACGATTTTATTGCAATAGCTAATAATTATTATTGTCATATATGAGACAGGGGGAGGTGGAGTGTTGCACTTTGAAAATAGATCCCGAAAAATGTTGTCTACCAACGTCCGGGATAGGTCCGACTCCTACGCTAAACATGCAACTCTTAAACACGGTATATAACTCGGAATACGTCAAAACAAACAACTTACACCATAATATTAGGTACCTATATTATAGCGACTATGAATGAGCAAAATTTGAAAATAAATCTTTATCTCTTCGTTCGTTTGATACTTCCCAGATAGTTATAGTGTGCTGTGTATTTAAAATTAATTATTAATCAAAATATTTAAATTATGTTATGTCTGAAAGAGGAGACCCAAAGTGTGAGTCTCGCTGTGAGAGAATATTGGCCGGTTGGTTATTAATTTTGTATACCTTGTCGTTAATCCACTATCTAGTATTATAATATTATGTTTATGCTGAATTTATTTTCAAGCAATTATATTATAAACATATAGGAATACGGGAAGATGTTAAATGGAGGAATACAAAATTATATCGAAAATATCTACTCAATATTTGTGCTTTTTTATCGTAAAGAAACTGGAAGTTTATTCCGCAGGAAATGTAATTGGGAAAGACTTTCGAAATCACTTAAACGGTGAAACGAGTAAACTTAGTTCATCGATTTAATTCTGAAAATACACTCAACATTCAAAGGCGATTATTTAAAATATCATAATTTATAACAAGTGGACTTTTGAAACGTCAGTAGGAATACGTTTTGTATTATTTATATTTACTAACTGTAGTAAGCAAAACAATTTAAATGTATTTTAAAATGTTGCAGATGTAGCAAAATATGGAAAGTAAACTGAAATATTTTTAATATTAATTCAATAACATAATTTAAAGGGCATTGGTGGGCAGGGGGTGGAGAATAAATTATCTAATAAAATAAATGTCGATAAAATAACGAATATAAAAAATTCATATTCTTTATTTACTGTCATGTCATTGTATATTTGTATTAGTCATGAAATATGTATGAAATATACCTAGCTTCTTCTTATTTGAAATTTGTTGCGTTCTACGCAAACCAAGACAAAAATTTTTTTGCTCACTCAGACACTCAAGATGCGACCAAACGAGTGAAATACGAGTGAAAGTGTGGTGGGCCACAGTAACTTGAAAGCAAAAAACTTCGCTCAAGTTCTAGAGTATAAAAAAAACAACAATATATACACACGCACGCACATTATAATGATCACGGTGCTTGATAAAATATAATCATGTCGTAGCCGTTTCTTCCTCTTATTTATCCTCACTGGATGATTTGGTAAAAAGAGACCAATAATATAATCTTAACATTAAAAGCCACGTATGTAGAACATCAGACGTTATCTAAGTAAGTTATTACTCATCGTAAAATTCAAACCTCAGCCAAACATCTTGCTTACACAGTGTTTGTAACAGTGGGTGTATTTGTAAAGGAAAATGCGGTTTACACGGCTACGATAGCCTTTAGAACAATTATTATTATTATTATTATTATTAATGATGCCTTTATATCTAATACCTACGTTTTTATTCCGTTTTCATTCATATGCAGTGGAAACATAACGCCACTGAAGAGTTTTGAGTATATAGTGTCGTGCAAGTATGTAGAGAACGGGTTTTGAGCATTTAACGAGGAAGTAGATAATATAAAATGTTATTCGCATAAGACTTACATGTCTGATAAACAAAAAACTTATATTGTAAATATATCTAGCTGGAAGTAATCTAAGTATAATATATTACTATAGGTCTTGAACACCTGGAAATAATTTTATCGTGCAATTTTTTTAATTAAAATCTCCTCGAGTTTTGTTGAGAAGTTTTTAAAAATTGTATTACCGTCCAATGAGTTTGTTTTTGAAATATAAGTATTACAAGTAATGTACATGTATAGGAGGTAGGTAAATAAATAAATAAACTTAAAAAAACAAAGAAAAAAGTCCGGATTTTTCATTTGGTTGACTTGCTTTAATAATATAGATAACTGCACCGGCTGCGTAAGGGTCAGGTTATTAATGTTAATGCCAAGCGTGTTATCTAGAGGGTACATAAAATAAATGGTACACTACTAATCGGCTGTTTAACTTTTAACTAGTAGCTAAAGTTTACATTTGTGATCGATAAGAATTTAGAGAAAGCTATGTTGTATATATGATACAAAACACAACAAATTTTAATTTGTTTTTACATCTTACATCTTATATTATATATTTTTGTTTTTAATGCCTAACTTTTGAGAAATGGACGTTTCAAAAAATGAAAAATCCATTTGAAAATATTTATCAACATCATTTGTGTTTTGTTTAAAATGGTAGGCATATAGCTCGAATAAATAAAAATAAGATACTGGACAATTGTGCTTCTGTTTTAGAGTACATTTTATGAGTTGGTTGATGTTTTTTTCCGCGTGTATAACTATACGTTTTACTGATGTTGGCCTAGAACAAGTTTTCAATAACGAGTGTTCGAGCATTGATGTTAAACAAATTTTATACCAAGTTCATTGTAGTGAAACGATGAATCAAAATTGAACACGGGAAATCGTTTTTGCAGTGATGTGCAGTGATGAAGGTAAACAGTAGAGCTAACTAAAAAAAAAAAACACACTAAAAATCGATACCATTTATTTTTAAAATAAACCGAATAGGTAGACGTGTGCGAGTAGCAGAGCTATTGATTTTACAATATCTAATGTGTGGATTTTTTTTACGTGAATAATTATTTTTCATTAGTTGAATAACTTACAAATCTCAACACTATAAATTAGATATTGGCCGCAAGTAGGTATATTAGAACCGAAGTTAATTGTATACATTTCTATGTCATGAAAATAACCAAAAAATGTGATATAAGCATCCACATTAAACCCCTTGACTGTTTTTCGGGTAAAATGATCTCTGTTCAGAATGAATTCTAAACTAAATAATTTATCATTGCTTCACGGTTTATAACATCCACTTCAGTGGTTAGATAAATGGGATCACGTGTAGATACATAAAATTCTAAAAACCGTTGGAGAATATCAAATGGCTATTAAATAATTAGTAGGTAAGTACTTAACGAATGTTTTCGTAAAATAAATATTTTTTAATAATTTTTTCATTGATTCGACATTGATACTGCACGCAAAGAAAATAATATTATAAAAAAAGTACTACCTAATAAATGTATTGCACAGTAGGTGTAGAAATGAAAACGTATATTGATTTCTTGGTGCGTACTTACCTATATAGGTATACTCAGATATTTCACTCTCTATTTACATTATTATATGATGCCCATATATTTTTATACTAGTTGAAACTTTATTAAAATACGATTCTGAAGCTTTTGTACTTATAAATATACGTTTATTATATTTTTGACGAGGTAGACTTAAAAAGAGATGTCTAGGGTTTAACGAAATTAATATGCAGATAATATCACATATTATTATGTGGAGTGGCGTGTGAGGTATGATGGCGTTCGGTGTGATGAAAGATGCGTCGGGTGGCCAACTTAATATAGCTGCAGTGAGAGAGGCTATGGTGAAGGATATAACATTTTTTGACGTGGGATCCGAAACTCAAATGCAACTCAATTTCAATAGTTTTTGTATAAAAAAGTGCTTCGAGTGTTCTGAACTAATCGAGATGAAATTTTATATTTTAAAAATTAAAATAAGTGGTTTTCGTTATACACAACCTTTGGCTATTACAATATAGAGGACTAGTTTGAATACTGATAAAACTATATTATTGAAGTTTTATATATTTCTCGTAATTATGTGATACCTAGTAAATAGTATTATTTATGTCATAAAGCTAGAACATAAAAAAAAACCCATTATAATGGAAAATATAGTATGGTCGATACTACTATATTAACGTTATACCTACACAACTTTTTTCATTAATTTCGCTTGGGCTGCTCGCACGTATATATAAATTTTTTTTTTACGGATGTTCAATGAATTTTGTTGTTAGTTGTTGGTTACGAGTGAAAACTGTTTCATCGTAACTGTGTATCGACGTCTCCCGCAGTGTGAAATATATAACCAATATCGGAAACACCTGCCCGGACTTGTAAAATTAAATAATTTTTTCGAGCGCTGTAAAAATTCGTGGATGCACCTGATGGTTTCCGAAGGCACGAAAAGCGTACGTCATCATACGTCGAGTATACCGGTACACGTTATTAAAAGAAAAAAACATTTAAAAAAACCCTCCGGGACAAAGCAAAACAGGTACGGTTTTATGTGAAAAAAAAGGAAAAAACATGTAGGTAGGTATATTATGCATATTATGTATAATATCAAATTATAATATTCACCATGTAAAAAAAGGTAGCCAACACGCCAAGAACGCGGACATAATGATGCCCAAGGTACGGGCCGCTTTCCGCTCCCTTTTCATTTTGTTACTTGAGGCCGCTGGTCGAAAAGCTCCCGAGTCCGGATCCGTTTCCACGTCGACGTCCTTCACAGCATCCGAAGTCGACAGCGCTCCGAGTGCGCTTATGCCGTTGATCTGTAGGTGCTTGTTCAGTAACGCGGCGGCCACTTTGCTCCTGGAAACGCCAAAAAAAAAAAAACAGAAAATAAATATAACACGAATATAAACTTTTTTTCGAACTAGTGGAGTAGCCGAGATTTTGCTTTTTCTTGGGGGAGGGGAGGGAAGAGTGAGAGAGGCAGATAATTTGTTATATATAGGGAAGGCTCATCCCTCATAATAGTTTGGTTCAGCATAATATTATGCCGCGGCCGTTTCCGCAGGTATATAACATTTTAGACTTTTGCAGCAACCTTCATATTATACAAATTACAATTTTAATATTTCACAAAACGCTGAAAGCATTTTGAAATTTTCCTGAAATTATCTACAGCCCTATCAGAACCTCTATAGATACACCCCTAGTCGATACATATAGACAGGATATCTATTGTGTGGAGTTCACGATTATTTTTGATGAGGCGTAATAAAATAACACAGTATTATTATTATGGTACTCTTCAGCTCACAAAAATCGTTTTGTCGAAGCGTAATGGGTTTGCAGACCAAATTGTAAAAAAAAAATATATATATTTTTTTAAAGAGTAAATTTGTTTTATGCCTGTTGGCTGTTTCGTCAAAGTAATTGAACAAATCGACGTAGAAACTTGTTGACGTCATGGCGTTATCGAGATGAATTGCCATGACGTCAAAATGAGTTCTTAAATGTAAAGGGGACAAATTATATTCACTGTTTGTACTATCGTATTGAAAAGGTTCGCATTAATGTTTTCAGACCTTCTCGATTGCCCATATATTAATCTAAATACGGGTAGGTAGCGAACATGGATACATGATATTATGATAGTAATGTTAAATTAGTTTAGGAATTTACATATTCCTTTTTTTTCTTTTCTTTTAACGCTTAATTAATACATTTATACCGTACATAATGATATTATATCATTTTTATAAAATTCTAGATAATGTTTTAATGTATTTATTTTATTTATAAGTATATATATATTTTATGTATGTCGTATCCTTTTTAACCTAAATGCATAAAACTTACACCGAGTAAATAAAACTATAAATATTATATTTTAAAACATTATATATTTATATACCTACCTAATTAACTTATAATGAAATTCAACTTATATATATACGTAGTATAATAAATGAGTAGTTACTTCGCGCTCACCATAGATAACTTTACATTTTGAGATTTAGATCGAAGAAGTGAAAATTGTGATCGGTTGCATCAAAATCGGGTAAATTATTTAAAATTTACATTTTAAAATTGCATGTGCTGTAGATGTATAATGGAAATTAGTATTTACGTTTTCGTACAGAGAGTAGGTTCATTTAAGATTAAGTACCAGGAAACTTCTATATATATATACTGATACATCAATATGGTATTTACCTATTCATAAGAAGACTGTCCTTATTTATTTATTCGGTTATAAGTCGCTATTAATAATTGTACTTAAAATGTATAATTTTGTATTTTTTTAACTACCTATAAAATCTGTATTTTTTTATATTATGTATGTTCACTGAATTTTAAATTATAAATACAATTAAATTAAGTAACCAATTAAAAATTATAATTTTATAATAATATTATTTTATCGATATTTAATTTGCAGTATACGGAAAAGGTGTGTTAACATTAGTTTGTATTTTAATTATTGTTTTTAATTAAGTTAAAATAAACAAAATAATGATATAGTAAGCAAATTAATTTTTAAAATATTTTTAAAATTACAAACTACAGTATATTATTTGTCAGTAAATATCTTGAACATTAAAATATACAGTTTAGTATACTTAGTATAGCTCGCGGAAAAGATACAGTTATTTATGTAAAATACACAAATGATTTTCCTTTGTGTCAAATATTCTTTTCCAACATAATTTTATTGTGAGGAAAAACACCGTACTCTGGTCCTTCAAAAGAAAGAGGAAAAAGAAAAATCCATATTATTTTATCCTGTGCAAATTATTTTCTCTGTCTACTTTTTGTTCTATTTCTTCAAGTGTAACAAAAGTATAGTAAAGTTGTATTTGATGAAAAAATATTTAAAAAAGTATAATATCAATATACTATGAATTTTAGTATATGAGATTTCAAACACTCTTTAGCAACACGACAAAAAAGAAAAATCTGTTTGTCTTGGCCTGTATGAAAGATCAGTTGAGGTTATAATTTATTTGTAGTAAATTTAATTTTAGTTTTTACAATTTATTTTGTTGATATATCTATATTATGTCAGTTATCCTTATCACTGTTATACAATTATAATTGTTAAGTATTCAAATTTAAAAATGTCTATATTTATAGTTCAAAATGCCTTAATTTAAAAAGTTTAAAAATGTATTTATAAACAGTCCCGTTAAATAATTATTATTTCCTGCCAAACTACATATATATTATTTTAGGACCTATACCACCTGTGTTAGGTTTAAATCAATCTTAAAAAAGGAAAATATGATTTTCCTCTTTATAATTTGGGTATAGATTATGATGATAGTTATTGTTTCAATTTGGTAAAAATATAACGCTTGTTGAAGTGGCATGCCCAAAACAGTGGCCTACTTAACGTTTAAAGTACCCTCCACTAATCAATTTTATTTGCCTTTTCTTTCGTAAAATATTTCTCGTACGAAATATGGATTAAAATAATTCCTAAAAATATTTAACTTTTTTGAGGACAGTTAAAAACATTTTATGTATTTACACAAATATAATATAAAATACATTTTTTAAAACGAATATTTCGTGTTGTTTAAAAGTAATATAATCTTAGATATTTTTAAAATGAATAGATAATATAGGTACCTTAAAACCAATATAAATGTAAAAAATTGTACAGTGATCGATTCCCAATCTATTTCTAATTAAAAAAATATAAACACTTCTAACTCGATTATGTGAACAAATAATTTAACTCGTTTTATAGAAACACCTTTACCGCGATTTTATGGGTAACGTATTTGATATAAAAATATTGAAACACAGTTTTGAATATCGACTTGATAACTCACAAAAATAATATTTACGTCAATCAATATTCAATGTATGGAAGAACAAATATTTAGAAATAACTTCCTACCTATATAATATACCTACGTAGGTTTATGGAATTAGTCAACACGAGAACATTTGTGCATAAAAAAAAATATCTTTAAACAAACATACATAAAATGAAATGAAAACACCAATAGGTACATATGTAGGTATATAATTTCATAAAATGTAAAAGGAGATTGGTTATTGTAGCAACAATGCTTCCAATCAAGGCAACTGAATGCAAGAATGTAGACCCGGAAAAATATGATTAAGGGCGTTTATACCCGGTTGAATTAACATTTTTTATTCTTTTTAATACTTTTAAAAATAAAATAATATTCTCTCAGATAGTATTAGTACAATAATGCATACTAAATGTATTCTCTGTTAATATTATAATGCAGATGATTTTTTCGGCTTTTCGATAACCTTATATAATATTTGCGGTGATCGTCATAAAATTCAATACATTTATTTTTATGATATTCTGTAGTAATCACAAACCTTAACCGTTATTAAACTCGATTTAAACATTTTCACATATCACAAATTTAACATAAACACGGTAATTTCGTTTTAACACCCATTTTGGAAAGATAGATAATGCATAATATATTCATATAGTATCGAATAGACAAATTAATATAAAACAGCATAAAGTAGATTCAATTATAAATTATTAATATATAATCTTATATTTATGAGAATGAAATAGTATGAAATGAAGAACCACTTTTTCATCAAGATTGTAGTAAACAAATGAGAATTTAATACAATATATATTTCATAGCAAGCTCAAATGATTATTTAGTTGTAAACGATTTATAATTCTATTTAGGTAGAATACATTTCAGTAATTTTCACTTTTTTTAAGAAATAATAAATGTAGAATTATAACTTTTTTTTCACAAATAAGCTCATTAAATACTATTAGTTTCTCTGAAATTTTTAATAACATTTATATTCAAACAGTTTTATTTTTTTTATATGTAAAATGGGTTTTATAAATTTATAAAGTAATTAGTGAATACTGAATAGTGAGTACAGATTATTAAATACATTTTAAGTAATATAAAATTAATTGTTGTTTTTACTGCCACTTCAACATAAATTATACAACAAATAATCATTCATACATTTTGTCAACTTGTAAATTATTGTCACCGTTGGTATATGTAATTGTTATACCAAAAAATAAATGTTTCAGATACCTAGTTAATATAAAATGTAAAATTATACTTAAAGAAATGTTACAACCTTACGCTTTACTCTTAGAAAAAATCATGTAATTGTGTAAAGTATAAAATCTTTTTTTAAGATCTATAGTTTTTATTTGCAGTGTTATTCTGAGACAATAAATTAGTATCCATTTTATAAGGAATAAAAACTTAATAAATTTAAAAAGTCAATATATAAGGTTATGATATGGTTGAATGCCTTCGAATTTTTAATGAGATTCGAAATATTATATAATAACACGCAGCTAAGTAATATATAAATCTATTTTTTCTGATTGTCAAATCACAATATTCAATACCCTATTTATTGTGCGAGCAAAGTTACGAAAAAATAATTTTGTAATTTATCGTTTATGAATTTTTGTGACTCGTATGAGAAAAATAAATTTTTAGGAAATAACGACTGTGTGATTTTATACAATAAAATATCTGTAATGTCTCAATTACTATTTTATAGTTGTATACGAATCAGACGATTTTAAATTCAATATACTTAATTAATCAATATAATACGCATCTGATGTTATATAAGTTGTTTCAATTTTAAAGACAGACACTGAAATATCGTATATAACCGATGTCATGTGTGTACTTATTAGTTATGGACGTAATAAAATACTTTTGTAAAGTTTCAAATTTATTAGCCAAACATTGTTTAAGTGGATTTTGCTTAATTCGGTCAATATTTAGGCTAAGCAGAATGTAAACACATCAACTCTTTTCCAACTCAAAGATGGGGAAAGTATCAATAGTTTATCTAGAAGAATCTATACACCCAGACATCTACTATAAATCAAAATTTAGATGAACAGATAATTATAAATTATTGGCACGTACTAAATGTTAAGTATAGAGCCTTTGTAATGGCTTAAATAGCTGTTAAAGTGATAAGAAAATAGAGTACTATATTTTAGATACACCGGGTACTTTATTAGTGTTTATGACGATCAAATAGCATTATTTAATTTAAATTTTAAATTTTCCTTTAAAATAAAGATAATATATAAGTTCGTATATTTTAATATGCACATTATTTATCAATGTAATAAATAATATTGGTACAGTAAAGATTTAAATTCCATTAAATGTATAAACAAATTAATAACAATAATAATAAAAACAATAATAAAAAAACTAAACTGGAAATTATAAAATAATCATTTGAAACATTAAATTTATTATTATTTTGTTATAGGTAATATGGTATACTTCATATGATAGTATTATAATATTGTTTTAAAAAATTCTTGTCTTGAAATATTAGAGATATTCAGTATTCTAATAAATTTAATTTTGTTTGATATTAGATCTGTTAAAAGTTTATGAAATGAGACTTAAATATGATTAATGTATATTTAACGTCTTAATTAAAAGCCAGAAAACGTATATTTATTAAAACTTTTTTTTAATGACGATTTATATATTTCAGAACATTAATGCAAATTAATCTTGTCAATATTTTATAGAGTTTTAAATTACTTATCAGGTAAATCCTTAAAGAAAAACCTAATTTTTTGTGACCATTTATTATGGATTCACCATGAATTATACCTAGTTCCCAATTAATTTTTTTATACATTTTTGGATTTAAATAATTTTTATATAGGTCAGTAAGAACAGTCTAGTTCTATATATTTTTATAAATATAATATCTAGAAAATTATTACCCATCGTATCTATTTATTTTAAACAATATGCTGGTAGCAGCGCGAAATGATTTTAAAAATATGTAAATAAAAACAAATCACTTTTTATATTTGTTCGAAAGGTTATAATATAAAGTACCTTGTTAAAGTTGGGTTATAACAATTTTGTAACAATGACAATAATCAGGAATGAAACATAGGTTAAGAATAAAACAAATCAAATCAGTTGTAAAACACGAATTTTATTAGTATGCATATTATTTCTAAAAGAATAAAACAATGTTTGTTACTTTTATTATAATTCGAAATGTTTATAAATATACAATAGGTACGCACTACGCAATAACGAAATTCAAATAACTGATAATGCTATTTTAAGAATTAAGCCTTCAATTACTTACAAAGTTTGGTCTTATAAATGCATACCTAATTAATTCTACAATCTGAAATGTCAAAATTTATAAATATTCAACAAAATATGGTTATTAAAAATTGAAGTGCATTTTCATTCTGTGACTTGACAGCAAAAACCGGGTTTTTGATTATCGTAGAGTATAATTATGTTTTTGAGAACAACCCCATTTTGCATATTTTACTAATAGAGAATGATATAAAACGTATAGTAATTAAAGCAAATTTATCAAATTGGTTTTTCGAGCTTTATCCCATAAGATATCGTGAAAATGTTAATTTAATGACATAATACGCTGAGTTAATTATAAAATATTAATGTTTCAGTCCCCTTACCTAAAGTTTTTTTTTACGTTGATAATAATATAACTATATTAGTTTGTTTCAATATTTATGGTTTTCGATGATTGATTTTAGTAATAGAATTTTACGTTTAGATTAATGTATTTTTACTCGTACATAATATAGTATATTATATGTATATTATTATGCCTTTTTTTAGTAGGTGTGTGAACGACGGTATAGACGAGATCGGTAGCGCATTTGAGTGGCGACACGGAGGGCGATATGGCGGGAAACTTCTAAAGACCACGTCACAGTTAAAATATTCATTACTTTGTTGAGATATATCTGTCTACGTGGCTACGTAGGTGCCTACACATACATTTTGTACTTGTATATTAAATATTATAAACTCGCTTTTTATTTCAGAAGACTGCACCGGTAGTTTATTTATTGTACACTATACGTTATTATCGGTGACATGTTTTCGTTCCACTTGAATTCAAAATTACCATAAGTAAATTGAAAAATGGCAAAATCCGCTTAGTTTCCATTCTAATCATGTGTCAGATATTTGAACGCCTATCAGACTGAAGAAAAATCGTTTATATTCACAACACATACCGATCCGTACGATTTAACGACACGGAAATAACGATAAGATGCTTACTTGTATACAGCCAGCTGATGTCATATCGTCATAATAAATTAACACGTTCAATATAACTGAAAACCCGGAAAACCCGGAAAACCGGAGAAAACTGTTTTTAATAACGTGCTTATTACAGTGTTTTACGTCCCCGCGTGCCAAGAAATAACTCCACGATGCGAGTCATTCACCTACCTGCCGAGATATAGTCCCACAAGGCTCACCAAATATAGCGAAACTATGTGTATGGTACATATAATGTAAGTACCCATACAAAAAGTTACGAAGTGCATGAAAATAATACCTGACAGAGTAAGGGTTTTATTTTTCCAAGCGATGTACTATAAATTTTAATAAATATATTGTATAATATTGTTATTATAGAACGACAAGTTTCCTGTATATAACTATATAAGGACATGCCAAATGGAATATTTTTATATTTTTTTAATGGGAATTAATCACGGTTTCCTAGTGAATAATCACCCGGTCTGTATTTATCATCCCCCCTCCCCCCGGTTGAAATTGACTTGGCTTTTTATTTAGCTTTATCACTATCTTCACTAATTATATAATGACGTATTATTGTTGATTTGTTGGTGAAAATCTAAAAATTGCCTTTTACCATATTGTTATTGCGAGTGGTGTGAAATAGTAAAAGTTCGTATGAAAGGCGTACTATTATGTATACAATTTAACACGTTCAATTTAACCGTAAACCCGGAAAACCGATGAAAACTGTTTTTAATAACGTGCTCGTTATAGTGTTTTATGATCCTGTCAAGATATAACTCCACGATGCTAGTCATGCACTCATACTTATACCTGTCGAGATATAGTCGTATAGACCTCACAAATAGTAAACTATGTATATGTGTACAGTAAATAAGTACCTATACAAAAACTTATGAGTAATACCTACTTAACAAAATACGGCTCTGATGGTTCCAGGCGAAGTCATTATATTTTAACAATTATTTATAATACTATAAATATAAATAAATATTATATATACTATACGGTAAGTCCTGTAAGACATGATAGGTATTTTCTATTTTTCGAGTAGAAATTAATCACGATTCCCCTAGTAAATCACCTGGCCCGTATTTATGGCGAGGCCAGGGTGGGCAATAGCCCCTCCCCGCATGGATTTAACTTTGGTGACATTAAAATTTTCGACTTAATAAACTTTAACGATAACAACTACTTTCACTAATCGTAATGACGTATAGTTTTATTGACGAATTGTGGGTGAAAATTTAAAAATGTTCTAAATATTTAGCATATTGTTATTGAAATTGGTGTGAAATAGTAAACGCATTTACACACAATGGTATTATGTATATAACTTATACAAGAAACGAGTAAGGATTTGTATCTATTTGTTTAACACTGCCCTTAAAATAGGGGCGCCAAAATTCTAAGTACAGCTTTAGTAAATAGTAATTATACTGAATGTGTTTTAAAGTTCACTTGCATGAAACGTAGTTGTACATAAACTTATCCAAAATCAAAAATTGATAATCAATTTTGTGTAACCACAAAAATGGCATGTTCAAATGACTTGAAACTTGAAAACGGATAGCGGGTATAGGTTGGTTAATGCATGTATCCGGTAAGATGAAAGAGTATATTGAATAAGTTTCAGGTTTGTAAATAATTGTTGTTTCAAACGTTTTTTTTTTTTTATGAAACCCTATAGACAATTTTGTGAAGACTGATTGATCGAAGTTCGTTAGGGTTAGACACGTGAAGCTCGAAACTTTTTTCCTTAAGTTTCGGAAAAACTAACAAAACCATTTTTTTTATATAGGTACAGTATATTAAATAACACTGAACTATAGTTAGTATTCAGTTTCGAACAACTATTTTGTGTAATAACACAAGCCTCGTGCATAATAATTTTAAAACATTGTCGTGGCACTGTTCATCTTGTAAAAACAGTGAGTGGTTCTCAGTTGTTTATACTAATATGATGTGAAAAAATATTCAAATTATTTTATAATATTTCATCATTATTCATAAATTAATAAAATTAAATTGTTAAAGTATTTTAACGTGACTAGGTGATATTAACGATAATTATATAAACCCGTTCAATCTGGATTGTACAATTTAAATAAATAGCTATTATCTTGGTAGACAAATTAAATTTACTTTAAGTAAAAAAAATGAATTATTATATCAATAATACAATATTATGAATAGATAAATGATACCTACCTAAATATTATATTTTCTCATTTTATGACGATTAAGAGGTTATCAATTTGTGTGGTATTATCATGATTATTTAAATTGTATAAAGCCATTTTAAAATATTGAAAGTTTATTTTAAATTTACTATAAGCACAAGTCAATTAATGTAAAAAATGTCTTAAATAATATTATTAATTTTACTACTTATTGACACCTGTTTTATAGTTTCATATTATACAAAACGTATGGCGTTCGGCATTAAAACAAATTGTCGTATGTACGTGAATCAGTTTTATTTTTATTCTTGTCTCGTGAAAATGTTCATCTGGAATTTCGATTATCGTCAATCAACAAAGTCAACCTTTTTGGCACGTTAATGATTTCACTTTTCGGGGCTCTCCGAGGGACTGCGCGGCACCCTCTCGACGCTTCTCAAATCAAAAGTCTTCTTCTGTTTACTGTGAAAGTCTGCAATAATTAGATCCTATACGATAAACAATAACTGTGGTTTGAAAACCGGGAGCTCATACTCCACACCTATGTAAGTGCGTTGGCTGATAACTTTCTATAAGACAATCAAGTCTTCGACGTAAAACGCTAACTGCAGTACTGTTGTTTTTGAACTTAAATCTACAATCTACATAGGTGGATTTTCAATGATACTATGTTTAAAACAAATACATCGTTTTGATAGGTCATTTGGGAAGAATATTTTTATTTCTACGGTGTGATTGTACATGAAAATTGTACACCTATTGTGTACGAAATATGTACAGATCTATATACATTTTTTAACGATGTGTTATTATAGTTGGATACAATATTTTGAATAATTCTATAGTTGTTTTGTACGTGAAAAATTGTTTGTTATCATTATTTTTGAATTATTGAGTTAGAGCTTGTTTTATTTATATCATGCGCCGGAATTTGTAGCCCATCAAATGAAAAAAAATAAATTATCTCATTTTTCACCTTAAATCCCAGAAAAATAAAACGTCGGGAACACTTACAAGCCTCATTCGATGGCCTAAACTGAAGGGGGAAATTCTGTAAAATACGGACAGTTTACGCAGGCCATTACTTACAATTGCCCTGCGATATTCACCGTAAATAATTTAACACTCGTTGAATTTAACTTTAATGAAATACAGTGCTTAAGACGTATAATATAAAGACCGTCCGTTATTGGACATATTTTGTGGTTATTTTCATAACGGTTTTCGAATGACGACGATGATATTATGAACAATTTTCAAACAGATGTTCCACGGTATACTATTTTATAAATATTTTACAAGAGCCAAATAATATTTAAACATTTTACTAAATATAATATAATAGTAATTGCTGATTCATTATGTATATAGCATGGTTATTACAGTGCATAATATAATACGTTAGCTATTTAATATACTATGACATCTATTCTATCATATGACTCTTTTATTTGATAAACAACTACATTTAATTTTAGAGGCTCGAGAAACATTTTTTATTTTCAAAATGTGCATTTATTCATTATATAACTTATAGCATCAGATATAATAATAACGTCTAATTTTAATGAAGTATAATATTATAAGAGAAGAAACCTTTTCATTTTTTTTTTTTAAATTTATAGTTCCTACCTAATTTTGTTTTTGCCAAAAGTGTGGTCTGAAAGTAAAAAATGTTATTCAGAAAAATAATGGTTGCTAAGGACCTTTGAATTTTTTTTTTGTACCTTAAGTGGAACACAATATTATGTTTAGAATATTAGCGTAAAATTGATTACCTACGGTAGTTTATTTTGACTAAGGTTATAATTTTAACAAAAGCAGCTACGTTTACATTTCATATTATCTTTAAAGCCACACAAAGGTTGTTTGTCTTTGCATAATGATTGTTAAACAACTGTACCGAGGAAAACACCTCCATTAAATTATATATATTATTAAGTGTGTGATTATGAGTAGGAATATTATGTGCATCCCATGGGTTCATATTTTTAATAATTATATATTATTATAATATGTTAGGTATTTTCATAATATCACAATTTATGATGACTTTTGTGGTCCACATCCCATAGCCACCGAAATGAATTATATAATATGAAATAATATTATATTCAGTTGGTATTTAATAAGAACGCAATACAATTAACAGAAGTATTCCAAATGTAAAATGTTATAAACTATTTAATTTTAATACCTACATAATATTATTAATTAAAATCAATTTTATTTTATTTAATTTTAAATCTAATTGCTATAGATGAATTTAAAATATTTATTGCAAATGAAAGTTGAACATTTAACAAATAGTTTATCAGATTTTGTTTTAATTTATAGGGGTTAAAATAGTAAATCATTTCATTAGTTTTTAAAAAATATTCTATTACGAATACCTACTTCAAAGGTCAAATTGTTTATTTATTTTTTAATTCGCTAGTAACAAATAATGATGGGACAAAATGGGAGTGTATTGGTCATTACAATTAAAATTTATATGTAGATGAATATATAGAAATAAAATTGGTAGAGTGTTTTTGTGTTGAAAATAAATTGTAAAATAAATTGTTTATAGTTTATCAAATACAAAATACTGTAAAATTGTGTGTAAAACGTTAATTGTTAAATATTATTTTAGTAAAAAATATAATATTCATAAGTTTATATATATAGTATAATATTTGAACTTTAAAATACAAATATTGAGTGAAATATACGAAATAATAATAATTATATAATATTGTAATAACCTAACCTAACCTATGGACAACAACAAGCGTGACGAAAAGGAGACTTAGAACCTTCGAAAACAAAATATGGAGAAAGATATGTGGACCAGTTCGCGACGCAAGAACAAATGATTGGAGAAGAAAGTTTAATAAGGAATTACAGGAAGAACTGGGCTTAGCACCAGTTACTAGCTACATAAGGGGACAAAGGTTACAGTGGTTTGGGCACATAATGAGGAGAAGCGAAGAAGAAACCATAAGGGCAGTGATAGAATGGCAACCAGAAGGGAAGAGACCTCGAGGCAGACCAAGGAAGAGATGGCTTGACATAATAGAAGAGGACCTAAAAACTGTGGGAGTTAAAGAATGGAAGGAAATTATACAAGATCGAGAGAAATGGAGGGACATGGTGTTGGCGGCAAAAGCTCTAATAGAGTTATAAAAGCCAGTGATGATGATGATGATGATGATTGTAATAACTAATCGTTCAAATCGTTATTTAATATTTTTGTATAAATCGTAGGTATATTTTTTTTATTAATTCTTAAATGCAATAAACAACTATAGTAAATAAATAATTTTTAAGCTCCGAGTAAAGTAAGAAAGCCATAATAGTTTCATAATTTTATTTTTTCTTCCGTAAAACTTTGAAGCATGGCATACCTTATATTAATTATTATACTATGTAGTATGTATATGAATAAACAGTTTAATATTACACGTGTTTGTCATTAGTTATTTGTCTGAAAACAACGTTGATGGATTTAATTTGAAAAAGTTTTATTTACTTTGTTTTTTTTTTTTTTTTTATCAAGATAAGCCATGGCATTTAGGACATTGGTTGACAATTGTTTACTTTTATAGGTATAATACAATATTTGCTGTTTATATACACTCTAGAAACTTCAACACCGAGAACGAAAAGTTAAAGATTTAAAATAGACGATGTTGTGAAATTATCGTATTCATTTTATCCAATATTCTAAGTGTTCCAATTTTTTGTCCGAATGTATTCAAATAATAATTTTTTTATGCATGTTTTGTAAGACGCAATGTTAATGTGATAGATAGCAATAAACTGCACAATAAATCATTTTTATCTGATTTCCGGATTCATGTAAAAACGGGATTTCAAAAAATATACTTTATGTATAAAAAACCTTTAATCCCGAATAAAATACAAAACAAAATTGTATTTGAGCAGTTGTAATATTTCATCGGAATCCAAATTTTAGTTTTCACAGAACTTTTCGGCATAATAATATTATTATCCATTTGAAAGTTCAAACTTTGTACTTTATGCGCGTGCTATACTGACCGCGACGTACAGCAATAACGATTATAAGCACCTACGTGCATAGTATTATATACTGTACATCGCAGTCGTCGGTTAGGTTAGATCTCATCGTCTTCGAAAAACCTAGAGATATTTTGTATTGTATATTTGATATTTTGTATTGTTTTATATTATACCCGGTACATGACCTATTTATTATAGGTGCGCACTATGACCATGTCACGTGGTCCACGTGAATACAATAGGCACGCGTAATGTTTAATATCTCGCAACGTTATATTATGTTTCCACGTTATAATAATATTATATATTGCGACGGACAAGATTTTTACGCAAAACCGTTTCCACCGTCGATGTCGTAATGATAATAATAATATAATATGTTTCATCGCCAGCAAATTCAATTACTATATTATACGCGATCCGCGTCTGCTATCGCAATAACACATCGTTGGCACGAGGCCTTTGCAAATCGCGCAGTGATTCGGCGGTGTACATAATCAATATTGTCGGCTTATATTGTACGACGGCGACAATGACGGCGCATATACCTGCCGGTTTTGTTTTTTTTTTTTTTTTGTTATTTTATGCCTCTTAAAAACGAGTGATGTTTCCAACAGTGATCTGTTGAGGTTTTACGACACGTTCACACGTAACATAATGTTTAGACGGTTCATGGCATCAGTTTGTCCGTTTCCTTTGTCGTTTTAATTATAAATTAATTGTTTCGAGACTAATGAATCCTTAGTTCCGAGGCGAACATGTCGATCGAACGTTTTGAAAAAAAAAAATACAACTATTAAGTGAGAGGAATAACCCAAACGACACTATACCTGCTACCGCTCCACTTATATCTACACATAAAATAAGGGAAATTAATTTTCCAAGTATTGATCGGACGACTACTAATGATGAACGATAGGTTTAGTTGTCAAACACGATTTTATTGAAATGGCCAAACATAGAGATTTGAACAGTCAACAATACACTGTAATAATAACATTAATAAGTGCGGTAAAAATTATGTATTGTAAATAGGAACGAAGCCTTACAGTTATTATAATATCTTATAATGCGTTCGTATAGATTAAAAGTTATACCATCGTCGGATTTAATAAATGAACTACGCAGTTTTATTTTTGTCAATCTAACCAGATTGGTTATTAAATATACAATAATTATAGATATTGCATGCAGTAATATAGGAACTATTGTTAAAAAAATTATTGCACGAATACAAAAAAAAGTCATTTTTAAAAATATATAAAATAATTGATCCGTGAACATTTTTATAAAATATGTCATAAACGAATTGGTTATTAATGAATAAAAAAACCATTGTCGGGTATCATTCAGTTCCCATAATAATATATTGTCATTGTTACATTGTTAAAAGTTAATAATATATATATTTTCAGTTGATTGTGAGGAGAATGTGTCTCATTTGCAACGGACGGAATTAAATGATAACAGGTTTTTTTTTTTTTTGTGCGGTCAAGTATGTTTATGAAAAATGCATACACTCACTAATTGACCCTCAGTGCAAATGATAAATTTCTTGCCAAAGAAGCAGAGGGGGCGAGTAGGTGACAGGTGAAACGCATCGTTTCGAGTGGACCTTAGTTCGCGATGTGTATATTTCTTCGGGAGTTTGGGCACTTACTCGGGTGAGTCCAATTATTACTACGGACATAATGACGGCCCTTGTAGTTTTGTATGTAAACTAGACTCGCAAGGCAACGGCACACGGCGTTAGGTAAAAATTAAATTAAAAAGTGAAATTGCCTAGGTATTGTCTAGTTATTAGTTTATGTAGGTACTGCCTACATAAGACTTGTTAAATGTTAAAATCATGTGACCTATATGTGAACTTTTAAAAATATATTTTGAGTTTTGGTACCAATTTATTTTTCAAAACTTATAAGCAATTAAAATATTTTTAAAATAAAAATATTTAAATTTTTAAATTTTATACCTTGATATTCCATAATTCTACATATTTTATACAAATATTTTAATGTTATGACACAAATAAGTTTAATTTAGATTAATTGTGTAATATATATTTTATACCACACACAACTATAGTTAAAGAGTGTATAAATGATTTTATTTTATCACAATAATATTGCTTTAAAATATTGTACCATTCCAGTCTCAAAAAATATAAATTACCATTTTCTTATACTTTATACTTCAAATATGTATTTTTGTGATGTATCAATTTACCTTATTTCTTTATAATAGGTACTCGACACGAATAAAGCGTTTTCAGTGCGGTTTGTTGAAAACAATCATTTTAAGTGTAAAAATGTCCGAAACAAACGGAAAATACCTTTGACGTTGTATAATGATTGGTGCCTAAGGTGCCTTTGTTGTATTTTCTTTTTGATAGCTTTGAACAGCTATTGTATATTATAGAAAAAAAACTTGATTTAGATTTTTTTAACTATTGAAATTCTTCAATTTCTTATTCATTGAGGTGACATAAAAACGGAGTTCATTACGATTTTCTCAGTACACTATTTTTGCTCGCGGTGTGTATTATATTAAATAAAATCAACTTTAAATTTCCCCGAATACGAGTTAGAAATACAATTAGTAATAGTATGATGACTTTTTATAGCCACGAAATATTTAAACGAATCTGTCATCTGAAGTATTTATAATCTTTTTAGTATTATTTATTTGAACTCCAATGATTAACAATTTTTGAAGGATACATTATTGATGATGATTATTGGGCTCTGAAACTTTATCGATCTTATGGCAGTCTGTTACTTTTTTTTTACTATAGTTTTATGTTATACGTTATAAAATATTTATTCCATTTATTATTATAATTTATATGAATAATTTACCGTATTAATCTTGTATAATATAATATAAAATAGTATGTGTTAATTGCTTATAAATTTTACTCACAAAACTCTCCAAAATATTATTCTGTTTCAATAGTTTTTTTATGAATAGAATAATAGATTTAATTTAATTTAGTCCTAATTAACTTGGCGGAATTTCAAGTTTTTCAAAGAACAATAACTAGGTAATGGGACATTCAGGTCTTTTCTAATTGCATTAAATAACAGTAACGGTTAAAAAAATAATAGGTCAAATATGGAAACTTGATTATCTTTGTTAAATGTATTATTGTCCATTAGCACCAGGGTATATTCTATTAAAGAGGTACCTACCTATTAATATTGAAGGGATGCTGTTCATCAAAGTATAATTATAGATCTATGTAGGTGGATAGACTGACATACAATATTGTTAAGGTAGAGGTTACCAATCATTAATGTATTTAGAATTTCATATACAAAGAAAAATACCTATTCCTTTAAATATTAAAATTTTATTGTCACTATTTTCTATAAGATAATGAAAATACAATAACAATAATTATTCTATATTATTATTATTATATTATATAATAATTTATACTCAACATCTAAACATACTAAAGTTTGTTTTATTTTTTAAAGTATCTAAACTTTTTTTATTCTGGGCATTACAATATTACATTTTGACAACAAACAATAGCTCAAGCAGTTATAATATATTTTACAATACAATAATTATATGTATATATGTTCTAGACGTTCTAGTATTTAACATTTCACTTATCATTTTTAATAATACGTCGTCCTAGTATCCGGCAAGTTGCAACTAATAAAATATTATAATATGTTTTTTACAATATCCAGTCAAATTTAATGTGATTTAAATTCAAACTTTGTCTGTTTGCACAATTAATTTTAGATTTACCAATGAAGACCAGCAATCAGAAAGTTACCAGGTTTGAACAATTTGAAGAGTGTTATTTTCCTTATCGTTGTTAAAATTAATTATGACGGTGAAATACAAATTGTTTTTGAATAAAAACTGATCGAATTTACTGATTCCAAACGACTATATGCAGTCAATTATTAGTGTATTGTGAATTGTATATAATAGTACCTGGTACGACCTGTTATATTATTTACTTGAATAATTTATCAAATGTACACTACATCATAATATATTGAATATACCTATCTAATTCAAAAAAAAATTTTTAATTGAGCAAGTGTGTACGATCATTATGTTAATTATTACTTATATTACAAAATAATCATCAAGTTATTATGATTTTAAAATAAAATACCAGACAGGTACCTTTTTTAATTTTCATAAATCAGTTAAGTTTATAAAAATTATTTTATTGCCAATTGTTCGTATTTCGCTTTTCAATATGATAAAATAAACTCAACTAATTAATGGACGTAAAACAAAATTTTAATGAAATTTTGTCTTATATTAGTGGGAAATATTATATAAAACACATACGAAACCAATTATCGATTTATTTTTATTATTTAAATTTGTTATATTTTTTATATTTTTTATTTTATTTGACTTTGAAAAATATAAACACTAAATAAAATAGATTTAATTTTTAAGTAATATAGGTGTAATAACTATACTTTACTTAGGTACCTACCTACAAATAATCGGGGTTATACAAACTTAACAAACACTTTAATTGCATTCAATTTAAAAATGTAATTAATGTAAATATTCAAAGATCCGTAACATTATTTAATAAAAAATAATTGTTTGAAAAAAGGATAACTGCCAACTGGATGCTGAAACTATGTTATGTAAGCAGAAAAAAAAGCTCAAACTCTGTTGGCTGTTACAAACATAATTATATTTAATGTTAATAATTAAATTTTTAATTTCACAAAAAAAAAGTATAATTAATTTGTGTATTTTCTTGACAGTAAATATTAATTGTGCAGCGGAACGGAATGTGATTTGGGATATATTCTTGACACAGACGTCTATCATATTTGTTAACGTTTCATGCACCTTCCTCCTTCGGAAATAATGCAATCCTGCTATGTCTGCATAACATTACAGTCATTTTTTAATGGTTTTTAGTGAGATACGGCTGAGCGGCGTAAGGAAAATACAATTTAACCGAGTTACTATTATTTTTTTTTTTTTTTACAAACTTACACAAATTGTTCAAATTTTACGAAAGCGCAACCAAACATTTGTAAGTACTTATTCCTGAACTAACGGGAAATATATTAATAAAAACTTTTAAAAAATTGTATTTATTCTTGATAAATTAAAAAAAATATTTGCACATTGGTAATTTTAGTGATTTAACATCGTTATATATTTACAGTAATTCCAGCTTTTTAACGAAAATGTATATTTCTATGGTACATGTTATACCAATATTTTGTAAAACCCAGAGGTACCTATATGTTATCGATTTTAGTTGGTATTTCTTAGATCATATACTATGGATGTATAGCTTCTTCGTATTATTTTGTTGTGATATTAGCGACGAGTCTCTGAATTAGGTAATTGATGTGCGCTGCGCGATGCAACTTCTCGCATAATTATCCATGGTTACTATCACAGAATTCTAAATCTTAGTTTATAAAATTTAAAATTAATTTTTTTCTTAACAGAGATGGTTCTGTAAGTCCAATATCTATTATTACACAACGATTAAACATAAACGATGACAATAACCGATTACGTTTGACCGAAAGCAGTAAATTATTAATCTTTAAACATTGCACTTCATCATAATATAAACTTCTTAGATTACAAATTGAGGGATAACTAAGTTTTTAGAAATACTGTAAATGGATACCTCTGCTGCAGTATCCAAAATCCACTGTTAGTTGTCACTTTTAGTTCGTACATTTAAATAGAATATTCTTGATTTATGTTAGGTATGACTCTTATGAGTTATGAGTTTAAATAGGTATTGTAACATAAAATATGACTTAAATTTATCAAAACGCTTCTAATAAATTTACATTTATATCAATGAATATCACACAGCTGTCTAACAAATAATTTATAACCTTGTAAAAAATCAAAAATTAGTTTATTCGTATAATATTATGTTTGTGTGGTTAATGTCATTTCATATTTTTATAGGAAGTCGAGTCACAAGTATTGAAAATTGTATATACAATTATATCTTAGTATTGTGTTTTATGGTATTTTGATAGATATTTAAAAACAATCTAGGTTGACATACCTAATACACGAAAAACCTGAAAAAGAATATGATATTTTGTTAAAAAAAAATATTTATTTTGAAACGATTTAAAATATAATTTTTATCTTAGGCTACCTGGGGGAAATTCCATTTTAGCTGAGACCTTTTCAAAGCATTTTCTATTCTGTATAATCCTTTTCGTGCTGATAACTTTTAACAAGAAAATAGTTGCTATTACTTTCTCTTTCGTTCTGATTTCTACACTGAGTAATTGTCTCGGACCTTTTCCACCCTCCCACTATCAACACCGCTAGAACTTCTATTGTTGTCCAAGTTAGCCTAGGCTGAGGGGAAAAAATCGTTTCGTGTTCAGTTTTAGACTCATTAGCTGAAACTCGCTGTGCTTACCCGTTTGACGACGGTTAATCATTTACGTCGATGACGGGGTTTCCGGGTTCCGGTGTATCTAGACAATGTGTATGAACAGTATCAGGTCAAAACAATAATAATAATCATCTAGGTATTACTCTGGTCTCTGGACTCTGGAGGCTATGTTTAAATTGAAAACCTCATTGAAAAAAGCAACTCCTATAATAAAAGAAATAAAGACGTTGAAACGTACCTATCTAATTGACGGTTTTTGTATATACCAGTATACCCTAAAGAGTTTTTTGATTTTTCATTGGATAATTATTATGGTAATATAGCGTATTGTTTCAAAGCAACCGTTTGCAAAAGTAGACAACAATAATATATTTTTTATGAAATTGTCTATAGAAAATAATAATATGTATTATTGCGAAATATTTAATTTTAATCATAATATTCTCATTTCTGTGTTGTAAACTTGTATGTATATTTTCTGTTGGGTACTACTAGATCCCTAGATGGTATTATGTAACTATAATAATAAATATCAGCTGTATAATTTAAAGTAATGTGGTGTGATGTATTTGTGTACATAAGACATAGATATACCTATATTAACTAGGTATATAATTCGGAAAAGACTCAAAGGTTTCACGGCATCTACACGTTTATGGATTCAAGAAGGTTTTAAAACAAAAATTATCTGTGTTGAATACACTACAACTATAATAGGTATCTATAACGGGTGCCTAGGTAGATAGGTACGTGTTAGCGCAGCGCAGCCTCTTAAACTGATGACATTTTCAGTACCAAAAAAATAAATAAATATTACATTATTATTAATAACACTACAAGCATAATACATGTACTTTTTATACATACCTAGTCCGAATGGTACAGGACCAACGAACAATGGTACGTTATTTTTACAGTGTAAATATCACAATATATAATACCATTATTATTATATTATGCTACTTTATGTGTTTGTAATGGTTTTTTTTTTATCAATGCTACATACTTTTTTCTGTAAGGATACAGTTGGGGGGTCGGTGTAGAAAAAAAATGTTCAGTTTAATTTAAAATCCATTATTAATTACCATCACATTTACTAATTGATGATATTGAGGTTTTTTTCAAATAGTAATATTTATATACGTATATATTATTATTGGCTGTATCAGTTATATTCTAGATAATTTAAGTGATTATGTAAACAATATAAATGCTCAAAAAATATTTCATTTATAAATATAATTTAATTGTTTTTATACTATTTTTGAATTCAATTATGTGTATTAAATGGGCTTATAATTTATGTTGTGTCATTAAAAGTTGATAACTCATTTGCTATTATTCATTTTAGATTCTGAGCCGACTGCGGAGTGACGGACTTGATATTCCTTGTCGGATTCTTCCTCCTGTTAGTCGTTTACAACCTGATTGCGTTCGATTTCAATTTTGTTTCGGACGAAATTAACAAACCACTGATGGACAACAAAAACAACATTGGCCCCTGCGGCCACTTGTCGTTGGTCTTAATCTTTCTGTTATCTTAACGACGATCCGATGGTTTGAAGTTGACCAAGTGATTGGGAGGTTCGACTTCAGTATGCAGCTCAACGTCGGGTATTCCTACAGACGATGAGTTGTCTGATCTTCTGAAGAGGTACCGCAGTAAACTAACTCGGACGACTGCAAATCGTTGAGATCGTCGGTAAGATAGGTAAAGTTAAGTAGCAGAACGGTTGAAACCAACGACGTAAGGCCCAATGTCGTTTTTATTGTCCGTCACGGGTTCTTTAATTTCCAAATCCAAACATCGAACGCAATCCGTTTTTGTTTGTACCGTTAAATTCGTAAAATCTTGTGTAAACGACATGCACGACAAAGACTGACCACAAATATCGAGTTGATAAGCTGATATTCCCGTTTTAATGGCGGCCACCTCTGTGAACCTTCTCTTGGACTTTACTTGTCAAGGAAAGCCAAATTTGAAACAATACAAGTATGCGGTAAGTGATTCATTACAATATACAATCAATCATTCCTACCTATTACGCTAATGGTTTTTTTAGAAATGTTTGAGATTCAACTTCGTTTTTTCAATACTTCAATTATCATTGACTTAAGTTGACAATTATTTTATTACTTTTAGGAAATACTATTGTTTTGACAGAAGAACATAAAAAATAAGTATTGTAACGTTGGTGCCACAAGTACTGAGTGGCTATCGTTGATGAGAGACGATATAGCTCGTCGTTGAATAAGTTTAAGTCCAGAAAATATATTTGAAATTGTTTATTGAATAATTTATTTATTAATATTCTTTAAGCGTTTACTATAATATTAAAATACATTATATGTCCAGAAAATGTTATTTTTTAATTCCACAAAATATGATTTAATTTTATATATTTCTTAGTCCAAATAATGAATTGAAGCTTGTATGGCGTGTAGGTGCACCAACTCTGGTTAATCACGTTTTTATACATACAATTAACAAACATTCAACAAAATCAGGTGGAAGTGTACAATTTAATATGATTTTACGGTGTTTGCGTTGAAAGGTGAAGGTTTAATTATAAATATTAATGTTAACTGTAATTTGAAACGTTACATTGATCTTAACCGTAAAAAGCATTTATTTTGTTGAGTACCTATACAATTGAAAAGTAATTGGTTTTAACGAAATTTACAACATGCGTTTTGACTAACAAATTAAGCAAGAGAATAAAACCAGGACCAACAAATCCAGATTGAAAGACTAAATTTTATTTTAATAATTTAATAAAAAGCAACAGTTCGGATTGATAATAATGAATTATAAGATCTAATATATTATGCAAAAAATATGTTTAGTATTAGTGTTTTACCTTTTCTTATGATTATGATATTTTGAAACCAAACAATCAATTAAAATATAATATTTAAGTCTTGTGTATTATTATTATTATTACTGTGTATTGTTCACTTGAAAGTTGAAAGTAGTATTAATTGTACAACAGTAACGTATAATTAAAAACCAACAAATGCTCGTTTTTTTTATTTCTAAAGTATAACAAAGAACCTACGTTTTAATATATTTTTTTTTAAATAGTTTGACATTATAGATTTCCGGATGCAAAATACGGTGATCACTGATGATAAAACGTTGTCATTTTAAACTCACATACAAAATATTGGTCTGCTGAATAAAAGTTATTAACGAAACTAACCAATCAATACTTTAAAGGAGGTCAATGATAAAAAAAAAAAAACATTGAAAACCACATTTATTATTTGAATTCAAATGATTTCTGTACAATGCCTTTTTAGTTAGATTAATTTAAAATGTTCAACTTAAATAAAAAAAAAACTAAACTGTTATAGGTACTATATCATATTACAATAAACATAAACTCATAAATAATTATTATAAACTTGTTTTTAAAAATTTCTTAGCACAATTTAAAATAGATTTGTTTAAGTACAAATAACAATGTTGAAACTATATTTACCTAATATAATGGTATACTATGAACACTTAGCCAACTTCTCATTGAAAGAATTTCGGTATTTTTATTTGGAATATTTGATTACCTATTCAAATATAAGTATTTATTTCAACAACCTACCTATAAATTATAAATTATAAAATTGAAAAAATTAACTAGTTCATAGTTTTAAAATATAATTGAAAAATTAAGAAACTTATGCACTCATTCATTAAGTCACTAAGATTTCTGATTCATGAACTTTGTCAGGGCAAAGTGACGTGGAATAACTATTTTTATGTAAAATGTGAATACAACCAAATTATATGCATCCATAATTTGTTTGAAATTACTTCTATACATTATAAGATGTCTTATAACTTACAAGGACTTGCTAACTGTAACGAATTACGTATTTTTAAACATTGATTTTTATTTCTAGCAACTGTAATATTTTGTTTTTGTTTGAATTGAATTCTACAAAATATTTTCAAAAGCTAGTATTTAAAGAATTAATTTCCGAACAATGTCGATATTTAATTTAAATTGTTTCACTAAATTTGGATAAGACACCAAATATATTAAATTCATAAAAGTAAATTATTGGACTTTAATTAGAATTTATACTAGAGTTTCCTTTACATTCTTATGTTCAGCAATAATGTGTAATAGGTTTAACGTTTATAAAGTATATAGGTAATATTATGGTAACTATCATTATATTGGAATTTATTAAACAATTAGCTTCAACAAAAATAAGAACGTTTTCGTATCGTCTTAATGTCACACTGGTTATTTTTTTAGTGTAAAACATTTATGCCATCTCGATAAAAATGTTTGAATTCTTATAGAAGTACCTTTTCTTATTAATTGAAAAAAAAAATATTCATAAGAATCCTTGAAGAAAACCAAATTCGTGTAAATGTTCGTTATAAACTGACTATAGTATGCCCGACGTTTTAATTTTGTTTATCAATTCTTATAATTGTATTATTATAACGTATAGATTTTATTGAATTTTAACGTGCTATTTTGTAAATTAATTTACAAAGAAAACTAATTAGAAAAAATGTATTCAACAAGTTAAACAACTTAAATAAAATAATATTAATATAATACATTGTTTTAGTGGGCACCGTTGAACAATTATTTTTGATGAGATCAGTTTTGATGTTTTAAAATCAATAATTAGATATTAAAATATAATTTTCTTCTTTGTGAAAATTATCTTTATGCAAATAAATAATTTTAAGTTGACAATTTTTTAGATTTTTTTCCTTATTATTATTAATTATATAAATTATAAAGAGGCAATTTAATTTTGAATTTAACCTAAATTCGTATTAATTTATAGCGAGTAAATTGATAAATTTTAGCTTTACGAAATATTCCGGTAACACGGTCAATGTATTCACTTTAGAGATAGGTAAATGTTTAATTAAATTATTTTTAATGAAAGATAGTTTGAATACGTCTCGTGTTGACATGGACGTTTAATTTCCGAACCATAAATTGCACTTATTATTTTTAAACAATATTGTAATACAAGATGATTTGTAATAAATATTCCGAGTTAAATAGAAATAATAAAAACAAAATAAATTATAAAAAGGTTTGTTGTTTATAAAAATAAGATTCTATGGATGAAAGAGTGACATTCAAAATGTAGGAAACGATCAATAAACACACCAGTGTACTATATAAAAATAATTTGAAAATTATTCTCGTATAAAATGAATAAATATTTTATAGTAGCGTTTATCAAAAGTTTTTGCTTAAATTTTCATGACCACGTACCGAATAAAAGTCTTTAAATTATACTCGAGTCAGACACTATTGTTGATACATATATAAGCTGTGATCTGTATTTCTATGATAATATTTTATTATACTGAGCGTGTCATAATACTCACCGAGTCGGTTGTAAATACATTTTGCTCGATAGTAACAATATTGTTTGATAATAATATATGTTAAAATTTAAATACAAAAACGTTTAACGATTTTCTATAACATGCTTCGTAAAACACATTATGGTTTAAACTATTTCCAAGGCGAGGCATTCTGATGATCACCTTTTGTTGTGAGAGGACGATCCAAACGAACCAGAAAAAGATCAGTTGCACGGACAATAAACGCGCTTGCACGTTATCCACATCTGTTCTATAATTTAAATTAAGTATTTCACTGTCATCGTTCGCTTTTACGTACAATACGTTATGGTCGCCTACTGTATTTTATTTATTGGATCGCATTTTCTTCCACCGCCAAAAGATGCGAATGTCAGTGGAATTAGTTTTTAGTTAAACTCAAAGGCTTAGTTTAATACTACGAAATGTCAAACTACTGTACGAGACACACGGAAATCGTGTTCGTGATAATTGATAACCTCGACGGTTAGCGCATGCAATTTCAGAGCACTTGCTATACTTTAGCATCTGAAGAAATTGCTAATTGTTCATGGCTGTCAAAACACAGGTTTTAAGACTTCACGACATGTATATCGCAAATAATTAATTTAATACTTTTGTCTGTTACTTTAATAAATTATAAAGTAGTGTTTGTCATAGTCCGCAGTTTATTAAATTAATATACGTTTGTAGGTACGTCATGTACAATTCAAAAGTTCAGAAAGCAATATTAGTTTTCTCAAAGAATTAATTACCTTGCTTCGTCTTTTAATAACGTGTAATTGATTCAAAATAGTTTTTGAAATAAACTTTTTAATTATTGTATAAAACATTTAAGTCTGACATTTTTAGATGTGCAATTAAATTTACCGAGTAAATTCCGAAAATTACATAATTTGTTACTAATAGATAGATCACTATGAATAAGAGATAATAATATTATGACATAACGTACGGTAAAACACATTTTTTTTTAAAGTAAATAATATAAAATATAATATTGTATTGTCATTAAATTATGATTTAAACGATGTAGGCGTAGCTTGGGCGATGCACGTTGGCTTCTACCAGTCGTGTGATGCGACTGAGACTAAGTAACGCCAGCTACTACTAGTTCTCGGATGGGTGACCACCAAGGTTCGTTGCAGTGAAAACCTTGCCACATATACACGTGTTTGCTTGCCTACCGTAATAACCGTAACAACACTTTACCGTAACGACCTTACCTACCACAGTTCATAACTCCTACAACAGCTAATGGTCTTAGTCGCCGGGCTTAAGATCAATTAAAAAAAAAAATAATAATAATGTAGGCCATAGGTACAAGATATTATTGAACAGTCAATTAGTAAAAGATGTGAAATGTGTGAATAACGGATACAGATATCAGCAACTAGGTATTCGGAATAGAGACAGAACAAGGACGTTTCAACTTACCTTTCAAGCTTTCAACATAAAAACTATTCCGGAAGCCGCGTAGGATCTATACAAATATTTATAACTTATATTGTCTTTAACATTGTTATTAATCTATATGTAATGTTTTATTTGCTGTTTATGTACAATTATATTTTACGATATGCGCGAGTAATTCAAACAACCCTGATATTAATAAAGGACATTTAAAAATATTTTTAGGGACATACAATTGAGGACATTTTTTACGTGGTCGTTTTTTAACGAACATTTCATACTTGAACCTTTTTTTCTCGGAAATTCTGTTGTACAATCATAAAATTGTAATATATGTACACTACACTGACGGTACGTTGAACTTTGGTTTTCATTTTAATTTCTAAAAGCATATCAGTTATATCAATCCAATGAAAATTAAAACATTTTTAAAATAATCACATAAGAATTTGTTACAAGTTACCGCACATCTACATGAAATAATATTATGAAAATCGTATATATCCTATTTTTCTTTAAGAGTTACAATTAATTATATATTAGTACATGGTAATATTTTTTTAATTAAGATTTTTTTTTATAAATTATCGTCTATTCTTGAGTATTTGTTCGCAATCAAAATTATTTTGAATTAAATGACTACTTATTATCTTACCTATCTAAATGTTTTTTTTACGTTTATTTCAACGGTTTTCTTATGCTACTTTAATTCTTACTGGATAATAATTGTACATTCTTTAGTTGAAAAGTTTTTTAATTAGGATACACAGGTGGATGTGTGCAACGTATGATGTTATCCAAAATTTTCTAACCATAAATTAAACGAAACTAAAATATTCTTAGTTAATATGACATTACAACGTAATATAACTTAGTATGCCAATATAATATTATGTATAAATTGTATAGGTTCACTTATTTTTAATAATTTCTTTGTCACCGGGATTTGAATACAATCATCTGAGTCGTTAAGGACATACATGTTGCGTTTCACACTTGAATTCGATGGTTGAAAAATATTGATATGCTTCAAGTTCAGTATTATTCTGAATAGATATTTTAGAAAATAATTTTAATTAAAAAGAGAGTAAATCTCAGATTATCAATTTGAATAAAACCATACGAAATATAATATTACATAGCTACTTTTCAATATCTACGAATATGTTTTAAAATTATTTTTCTTTATAACCATGAGATTATAATATCAATATTTATAATTCATAAGTTTATAACCTTGTACAATTGTATTGGTTGTATTATAAAAGTTAAAATCTTAACCGCAGATACATAATACATAGTACGGAAACGTTGTCTTTAAGCTGTCCAATACTCTCTAAACAAAACCACCAACTAAAACTCTGTCACTAAGCTTTGAAAAATATGGACTTTAAAGTTTGCACTCGAAAGCAAAATTTAGTTCAAAACGTATGCTTCCGTTATTGAAAATATCTGCAACGTCTATAATCCATTCCGCCGCCCTAATTATTGCATTGAAATATTAATTCTCCTCGCTGTAATCGAAACATTCAATGCCGCCCGTTGTCTATTCGTTATAATATTTGTAATGGTAGTTAATTCCGCTGTGAACTTGGAAATATAAATAAAAAAAAATACCACACGAGTGTCTTGATTCTAAACAAATCCTCTGAATGCGTATTGATTTTTCTATTTTTTTTTCAGTAATGAATATTGAATAATAGTTTCAACTTTTCAAGTGCTGTCTAGTTGGTGTTTTAAACCGACCACTTTTCGATTTCTTTAGTTCTTTCTGCTAGTGTAAGACTACCAAAAAAAAAAAAAAACAGTGGAAAAAATAGAGCTTGTGAATTTCGATCAGAGCTCGGAACTGCAACATTAAACGAGTGCAATGATTTTCAAATCCATCGCGTTACAACCACTAATGTATCGCACTCACACCGGCAATGGCTTCAGTGTAATAAGTATTAGCGTACTACCTATCTCATTTAGTTTCATAGTAATTTTCCATCGTTATAACTATGCTTAACATGTACACTGCACAATCGTGTTAAGACTTCATCAGCATAATGTCATAAGTAGGTACATTTAATTGAACATGAACGTGTGAACAACATCAACCCATAGTAACGATTCAAACGTATTATCGTGGTGAAATTCTCGAGTTTTGTTTATGGTTTTAGTAATAAGTAGTTAAGTTGTTGATCAATAAAATTGTAAATCCTGAATTTCATTATTTTAGATTTCTCGCGCAAATACGTTAAAAAGAAGTTGGTTTATTATATTTTTCTGCTTTGTTGATCAAAATAATATTTGATAAGCGTGGTATATAGTATAATATTATGTAGGTATTGCTGTTTATAATTGTACATACAATATATTATATACAATTCCATTTCATAATAATATTTAAAAAATGTATATTTCAATTAAATTATAGGTAGAAAGATTGAATTTTATACTAAAAGTTTGTTTTTTGTTATTATTGTTGTTGTTGTTGGTTGTTGTTTGCACATAAATTTCATCTGTGCAATTGTTTTATTAAATTACGTGTAAACTTTGATTAAAAAAATATTGGCATTTTGATTGCATACAGACCATCGTAGGTGTACAACGATTCGGTTTACGGTTATTAATGATAAACGTATAACTAAAATGACAGACAAGATACGAGACCTAATGTTGGTCACTGGTCACGCTCCACTCACTTTGTGACAGGATAGTGCGATGTGTAATGATGATAAATTTTGATATCAACCTAATTCGAATAACGATTGTTAGGGTGTTTTAACGAGCGCAATTTCTGACGATTGTCAGTATAGTAAGTTATGCTTACGCTACAGGATAAGTTACTAAAAATAAAAAAATCAAAAAATAACCACTTCAGTGCTGTACCGTCCCCATGCGATTGGGCATCTTCTATCTCACGAGAGTTTTTCGGAGTGGGTACTGCTTCTACCCGAAAATGAGTTCATAAAAAATAATCGACGTCCCGGCTCGACGTTCACCACGAATGTAAAATGTGATTGTTTAATTATTTTGTCATGATTATATTGTAAAATATAAAACTGAAATATCACCAATGCATTTTTTAGATTTAATTTACAAACAGTAACATTTATTGTTTTACGTAGAAATTTAACTCTTGTCAATCGTATTTTTATTATTTCTACCTGTTCGATTTATATAGATTATAAATCTAAATGTATCATACTCAAAAGCAACACATAATATATTATTATTATCGAATATACTCGCACATACCATAACAGGCACTGAACACTGTACGAGCTCACTGCAGGGTTCCATACTAAAATGAACGTTCGCTCAATAATACTCTCCCCAATACTTTACTTTATTGTAGATAGGTATACATAAATGATGGATCTATGACGTCAAATGTGCCACGAGTTAACTAATGTAAATGTATCAGTTTTAGAATTGTTATTTACTGCAGTAGGTAGTATTATATTCCCATTTAAATAAAAAGTTACTGCTCTAATTAGGAATAATTAATGAACAAATAAATAAATAAATATGTATAGGTATTATACATATATTTATATGCGTTGTGTTCGTATAAGCATTGCAGAGTCGTAATTTATTTGTTTATAGTTTGCGATTTGAAATTGGAATGTACGTTTACAACAATTTGTGTACCAAGTGAAAAAATGGAAACTAAATGTTCATATTTTTATACATCGGCTATCGAAAATCAGACCCAACGAAAGAATGGGAAAGGTCAAGCTAAAAGCGTATACACCTAAGTATATATACTTAAGTCGTTTGTCATGGAATTTATAAGTTGTCGAAAAGGAAAAATATTTAGGTAATACATTTTAAACTTATTTGTTTATATTATTCCAAAATATATTTTCCATTTCGTATTTATATACAACATTAGAACATTATTAATCACAGTTTAAACATAATCATCTATAATATATGATTTCAATAACATTTTACGAATTTTGAAAGTTAATATTTTTGTTCTTAGCTTTTCATATAAAGAGAGAATTCCTATAAATTAAAAATATTGAATCGTAACTATGCGGTAGGAAACTGAGGTTAATAAATTAGAAATATTATTATAAAAAATTAAGTCAAAAGTATTTAATAAAAATGTTTCCTTGGTAGTGGTATCACTTTTTAGTTATAATAATATCGGTATTTTATACCAAGAGTTCTTTTATTACTAAATTGGTTATAGATTATAAACATTAAATATATAATATTATATAAACAACCAAACTACTGCTGTAAGAATAGCTAATTATACCTGACCGTCTAATGTTATTTTCATTACTTTAAGTAATTTAAATTTGATTATTGTATTGAAAGTGTGATTAAAGTAGTTTGCATTGGAAAGCTCGGAGAAATAAATTTCCGCGTTTCTAAGTTCATTAAATATAAATATTTTTTTCATAATTTTATCGAGTACCTGTACATTTGTATTTTTCTTATTCAAACTTTGTTAAATAAATCTGAGTTTCGTCTAAAATATTAAAACACATTAATAGAAATTCAATTTATAAAATTATGACAACAGTTAGAAACTTTAAAGTTTAAGTTGTCTTGCGTCATTTGTTAGGAGTATCTTGTACGCATTTAAACTCATGAGCAAAATTAGTATTTAAATAATTTAATGTTCGGAAAGTTATTTGCCGGGATTTCAGATGATGATTATTATTATTATTGTTATAGAAACAGCACAAAGAAATTAAACCCAGCTCAGAAAGTTTAAATTTCAATGGTTAAGACGTATTTCATATTTTTAAAACTTTATGTATTATATAGGATTCCATTACTCTTATCAAGGTGTTCCGTACAATACTTGTCCGCCGAGTAATGCAAAACGAAATAATATTATATCAACGCCACGTAACCTATTTGTATTCTTAATGCGATTTTGATATCCAAACTATATTATTATTCTGTAAGACACAAGGAATAGGTTTTCCTTCATCAATTTATCAATCTGTCGTGAGTTTTTTTTTTCACTCATTGATTTTTTGGCATCAATGTTATAAAAAAGTACATTCATAAAAGACATCAGTTTTTCGGTTACGTTGAGAAATGTTTCGTATGTTAATGCGAGTTTACGAGAGGACGTAAGCGCCCATGTGGGTAGGTACTTTATTATATTATAAAGCCCCGATCACGCGGTTATAAATTATCACGTTGTAGGAATGTATTAGATAGATAATAGGTATTAGGTTGTACATAAATACGTACTGAAGCTAAACGAATATAGTATAATACAATAATATTCAAGGATCCGGGGAGGGTGGCTAAGCCCTCCTAAACATAAAATCTCATTGTTTGCAGTGTACTTACTTTAAACATTTTTATTCATAAATAATAAAATATAATAGCTAATTATTAAAATGAAGTGATTTTAAGGATAATTTGTAATTTATTAATTTAAACATTCGCGTTACGACTTTTGATTATTATTTTTAAATAATTTATATCTTGTCGCGTTGCCATAACTCAGGTGAAAATGTTGAACTCTAATTTTGAGTACCTATACAGTAAGTATGTAAATCTGAATAGTAGATAATAGCTTTTACATATATTTATCAATATCATCAATGTTTAAAACCGTAGCAGTATTGCATACTACTATCACGACATAATTTATTCATAGTTATAACAAATAAATAGTAAAACTTATGAAAAAATAGAGCCAGGGCTTCGGTCCCTCCAATTATTAAGTTTACCCAGCTCCAATTATCCGATAGTCCGTATAATAGACATTTATACGTCCGTTCCATCACATAAGTTTAAAATGGTTAATATTAATTGTTGTATAGGTACCTCCTAATTCCTATAAATATATTCTTAACTGTTTGGCTTCATTATTATTCATACTAAAATATAATTTGATCGATCACTGAAAATAAAAATAATGAAAAACTGAAAACATTCATCAATAATATTCTACTAGTGTCTTAGTATTATAGTATAAAGACGATTGAGCACAACCATAGTAATAAGTGCCCGTACATTGTACGATAAAATTGAATTTATCGTTTGAAAATGATTTACGTTAAACCAAAATTTAATAAGTGAATCGGTTACGAACATTTTTTTTATACATTGTATATATATGTCGTACATATAATTTCATTGAATTGGAATAATAAATAATATTTTACTTATATATCGTTGTGCATACAATTTTATAATAGGGTTGATTTGTAAAATTATTTAATAAAATCTAACGCGTAGGTAGTAGTAATTGTATAAATATTTTAATTTATTTTTAAATTAAATAAAAACGTAAGGCACATATCACGTTACGTACAAAGGTGTTTTGTTATAACCAAATATAGGGTAGGGTTTATATGTTTTTTTCATTTTTGTGTGTGTCACAAATTGAATTCTTTATACTTATTATATTTTAAATTTGGCGTGTTGCAACATTGAGAGAAACTTTCAAAGTACAGTGTCTAATTAAGCACTCGATAAATAAAACCATATATACAATATAGTGCCCCGTACTGAAAGTTTAAATGTGTATGTTTTTTGTGTTTTTTCTCTCCACCGATTATTGAGTAATATATTAAACACTGACGACGAGAAAAATGTTTTTCAATTTCAATATCTAAAAATAAAATAAATTAGTGTTGTAGTGACTTCGAAAGTATTGTGGGTTATTATTGTTTACAAACGAACATAATTCAACTTGATATACACCTCAGTTTTATTATCATCGAAACCGAAAGGCATATTTCAATGGATCCTTTGCTTTGAAATTTTTTACCCTAAGATATGAATGGAATAAAACTTGGTGTCTTTGGGTTTATTATAAACGCCCATTGGCGCAAAAAAGTCAAGTAGTACTCGTGCTTCGGGTACCTGTTTTAAGTATTGGATTTACAACTTTTTCTTCTTCAAAAGAAATATTATGTTAGTTTTCGTCGTCATAATAATAAATATCAGAAATCACAAATGTCGTTTATTTTTAGTTCACTCCGGGGAAAATGATTCGAATGAACGAAATCATTCGTATTCTTTGGTGTCCTGGAGCAAAATTATCTCGGTCGAATATATTCCCCAATGACATTGTTTTATTTCGAGATTTTGTTATAATTTCACTATAGATACAATATACATGTCACAAAGCTGAAATCTAAAACGTTTTTGGATGACTTTTATAAATAAAATCTTCTATATATTATCGCGTCAGTAAAAAGTTATTTTTTAAATAATCAGGTGATTACTATTTACCAGAATACCCGTATAAGAGGTCTCTGGTTTTTAGAAGTATCTTTTAGTAGGTACCTATAGTGACTAATTTGTTCCATTTTCATTTCGTTTCAATCAATCGAATGTCCTATTGGATTGAGTGTTTTATAATAATTCTTAATTTGTATTTTAATTATGAAAATTTAACTTTCAGCTACATATGCCATTTAATATAATTACTAATATTAATATGAAATTTTATTCAACGATTGATTAAAATTAAAAACGATAATATATTATAATATAGTCTGCCGTAGAACCGTGGTCATTATCGCAAGTGCATGAAAGTTTGACTTAGCTGTGGCGTATAGATTATAGAATTACTTGAAAAAAGCTCCATTGCTATTAATAGCATTTAAATCTGAAAGCCATTGTTATTGTTTTTATTTATTATGATCAGACAGGATAATGTAGGACTTTTATACAGATATACAATTTGAAATAATTTAAGTTTTCAATATAATTTTGTTCTCTATAAGTTCTATTTAATACGAACGAAGTGACTCAAGTTAATATCCCCCTCCCTCTCGGTGACTTGACGTCTTCAGGTACGACAGTGAATATAGTATGATAATAATATGAATATTATGATATGATTTGTAAGCAGCTATTATCGTTTTCGAGTTTTCAATGACACCACCATTACCTACAATCTTCCAAGGGATAAATTATTATTTTATTGTATAATGCGTTTAACGCAGTTATGAATATCATTTTCAAAAATGTCCAATTTTTATTTTACCATCTTTATATTTGATGAAACTATTTGTGTTTTTATTCATTCAATATAAAATTTGATCGACAACATATAATGAAAAAAAAAAAACGCTTCCAACATTTTTGAAATAGGTAGGTACATATTTTACACGATCACAATAAAAATCGTATGGATATTATCCAAATAAATTGAATTTAATCAACACATAATCATTAGTAAGCTATTAACATCTTTATGTGTTTTGAAATTATAGTACCTACTTTAGAATATATAAGCTGTTCTTCACATAGTGGGCATGTTTGTAAATTATGTTTTATTTGTTATGGTAAGGTTAATACTAAGAGCCGAGCAACAAGGTGAAGCTTATGAAACATACTCGTAGTTTAGAATGTTTTAAGAGTATTTACATATTTAAAGTACTCGAACCGTATAAACTCCATTGATCCTTCATTTGGAATTAACAATCTGCTTGTAAAGAGCCACGAAGGACGTTATAACTTACTGTAAGTTCAAGTTGAAACAAGAGTAAGAACTTGGAGGACACAATATCGTAATATTTTATAAATATTTAATCACACAATATGATGAAAAGTTCCAATTTTCCAAGTTTCGAACTTCCTTAAATATTATAGTCTTTTATTTAATACAATAAATTATGATATCTAACTAAAATTTCAAACTGAAGAATTATATATTACAGTTATGATTTGATGCACTTTAGTTGGATTTTAGAACCTTTATTTAATTACTACTTCATGTTGGAACTTTTTTTTTTAATCCAATAATATTTAAAATTTATATAAAATAAAAAATAAAACATTTTATCCGGGATGTTGCATATACATGAGTGAAAAGTAACAACCATGAAATTACATGTATTCAGGACCATGAGAGATTAAATCGATTTTTTTTGAAAATCTATTTTTTATTACATAAAGTTTACTGAGGGCTTAGTTTTCAATATTATTAAAAGCGTCATCCAGAGACTCGGAGGTGACAAATCAATACAGTTAAAAAAGTTGTAGTTCAGTAGTTATTTGGATAGAACTTTTAGGTTTTTAACATAAGTGTTAAATCTAATAATATAGGTTATATTATCCACATGATACAACTATTAACTAGTGATAATTAAAAAATAGCTTCTATTAAATATTCATTGTGTTAACCATATAATAATCATAGTATACTATTCTATTATTAATTATTGTACATTTATCAAAAAAATAAATAATAGTATCGTCATATTATTTTGGTTTTGACATCTCAGCACATCTCCTCTTTTATTCAACCGAATTTTATTTCTCGGGAAACATGTATTTATTTCAGAACAATAAAAGTTCAAACTAAGTCAAAAACTATATTAATGACCAAAAGGTGCTGAAGAACTTTTTGTTTTACGTTGAGTTTTTTGCTTGAAATAAAAATCAAATTTAACTTCATGCAAAATAACTTTGATGATTTTTAGATTTGATAATCATTAAAAATTATTCATTATGTATAAAAAAAATTACAGTTTGAACTTTAAATTTGGTCTCCTGAACAATTCGATATTTTGAGATACCACTTTTTAGTTCGGGTTAAACGTTTATCTGGAATAATAATACATAATTGCCTAGTCTATTCTATCTACTTTTGTTATTTATGAATTAACTATTTTATTTGAATTATTGTATAAATGTACTAAAGATTTACTTTTATGTACAACTTTGTGCTTCTGTCCATATTTTTGAAAAATAAATAAATAGATGAAACATTTTGTGTTATGTCTCCATACTATGCAAGTATCGAAAATAATAAATCTTCTGGTCAAATTATTCCGTTAATAGTAATTCTATAGTGACATTAATATATAATTTCTTCTAGACATAATTTTCCAAGACGTGTTATTCTGACCGATCTGAACCGACTTGAAATATTAATTATTTGTGTTCAGCTCCATAGTATTATTACCTATAATATGAAGACATCCTCCCAGGAATACATCAGTTTAAATACCACATATTTGCATATTATATTAATATTGTAATTCATATCGACCCTCGACGTCAGAGCGATGTCTAACGTTTGTCAAGTGTGAACGCGTTCTATGTGTATATAGTAAAACACATACTTTACCTAGAAATAATATATACAGTAATAACAAAGTAATGTAGTCAAATCCGCGGTAGAGAGAAAATGCGATGTTGTATTATTATTATTATTATTACACGACCGTATGTCAGAGACGGGATAATACGGCTATAAAACATATCGTTACGCTATACAATATTATAATATATCGCCCCGTAATATTATATAATGATACATTATATTGTTCTTTATTTTGTGAAACGACTGAATTCTGCCGGGCCTTTAAACGCGCCGCCTCGTATATAGTCAAAAATGAAAACCCGCCGCCGCAAAATAGAAAAAGAGACGGACGGACGGACGGACAGACGAATACGCGGATTATATTGACATTTTCCATTACGGCACGTCTGTCTCGCCGCGAGACAAACCGTCTGGCAGACAATCTCCATTTTCGTATTCTTTTACCGGTTGGTTATAGCTGGATGCCGTCGCGAAATTATATGGCACTCCCAGAGCAGACGTGTACATTCTTGTATGCCCCCTGGAATTCCGTCGGACGAATATATTCATTCGTGACGCTCTATACGCGATTCGTTCGGTTGAGTTCAATAAAAATGTGATTTTTCCCCGGCTGTCTCTGTAGGACCCGTCGGTGAAATTCCTGAGCAGTAATCATTATGTTTTTCGATTTCGATGCAATATAATGATATACTGTAGGGTTGTCGATTATAATAAAATTGCGCACTGACCGAATTAACGACAATCGACGACGTTGTTGATTTTATTTAGTATTTATAATCGTTTTTTATTGACCGAAACAATGCAATCGTGTATATTATGACTTATTATACTACGTGATTAATTTTTAAGATTTTTAAACACCATTGTTTGGATTTATAACTCATTTGAACTCGGCGAACGTGATTTTTAGTTATAATATACCCACAGTATAAATTGAAAAGACTTTTAAATGAATAAATTTGATTTGAAAATAAATGGTATTTTTTGTACGCAGTAGAGTATCACAGTATAATTGTATACATTTTTTATGTTAAGGTCAAAATTTATTAATTCTTAAAGCCATTAAATTTGAAATATATAAGTAGAATACTCTTAAATTATAGTATATTCTTGGAAATATAAAAAAAAAAATGATTGGCGACGGAGTAAAATAAAACAATTATCGAGAAGTTGAAAAATGTAATTAAACCCAACAAAAATATGTAAAAACATTATGTGGTTGTAAAAGTCAAAGACAATACTATTATCGTCAAGTAATTAATGTTTAGTTGTTTATTATTATAATATAGCGTTCATATAAAACGTAATCGATTGAAGAATAGGTACCTACATATTCATCGGATAAATAATTCTATGAACTAATTTAATAGTAATAATTTAATATTTGGAAGAAATGCAGGTTTATTTAAATTGTTCGATTTAAGCTCAAAATATTCGTGGGAATAATTTGTATAGAAATTAATTAGAGCTCTAAATAAATTAAAGCTGGCAATACTGAAAATTCGGTCCGCTTTTACATGATGTTTGTGGCGATTGATTAATTGTGGGTCTAGTGGATAAAGGTTAAAGTCAGTCAAACTAAGTTAGTTATCAAAATTAACATTCAAAGAAGTGCGTATGTTAGTATTGGATGAGTGAACAACCAGCCAGGTGAAATTATTAGTGCCTAGTAGGTACTCGAATAAACTGTGTGGCCAAAACACGAAAAAATTAATTTGTTACTGAAGATTAAAAGGATCGTTACGAATCTTTCATTCAGGAGACATGCGCATATGACAACATGCGAGACAATGTGTCACAACAGGATGTCGAGCCCGCATTTAATCGCGTAGAAAGGGTCAAACAAAAATAAGTTAACTACAGTGTTGGTGAAATTGTGATCTTATTTCGGATCCTGACTGCACATATTGTATTTTAAATAAAATTACTGTACGACAGCTTTAATAACATAAAAATTATTGTTCTGGCGGAAACGAGTAGGATAAATTGGTGAAAAAGGGGGGTAAGTACGCTTTAGATGAAAATGGGTATCGCTATGGGAAAAAATTTACACATTTACAAAGGTAAATAATAATAATGGTAAGATCTGTTTCGAGTTCAATACCAAATTTTGAGGAGAAAATACGTTATCGATTTTAGTGTGGTTCGTCGTGCAATCGATATTTTTTTATACTTAAACACTAGTAACACTACTATTATAGTATGTATGATAATTATTATTATTATTAATTTATTACGGGCATTGAGCCCAATATAATGCACAAAAATATATAAATTTAACCTAAGTGGGTGTTACAGTTACCCAACCAACTTTACAAATAGAAATTTTATGGATACAATAGTAATAATACAAACATAAGATATAATATACAGTGACAAATACATTTACATTTTTATTTTTATTTTTTTTTATTTTTTAGGTACATGATAGTAATAATACAACACCTATTGATATCTAATAAACAAGTGAGGGTGCTCATTGCCAAGGCGCATCATCCTGTCAATTGGTTGGTTTCTGCCGTATAATATAATATTATAATATCACTTTTGTCTTGTAAGGCATATTATTATCTTGTGTGTCGCTGTTAGTAGATAGCACGTATGAGTGAGTGTACGACGAAGAAATGCAAAAGTCTATTTAGAAATGTGGTTCATTTAAATAAAAATCATTATAATGTTCTTCGGTTAAGTGACTAAAACCTATTACTGAGAATCTTGGAGATTTTCTAAAACATTCGCTACGTAAAATGGAGATTTAATGAATTTAAAAGTATATACTCCGTACTTATACTATAAAATGCTCGTGGATGAAAACATTAAAATATAATTTGTTTGAGAAAAAAAAACACCGGAATAGTACTCTGCAGATTATTAGTTTAAATATAATATTACATATTTTTTAAATTAATTTATTTTATAGTATCTTAAGGAAGTAAATATTGTTAGTTTTTTTCTTGTACACAATATTGATAAATGCGTCACATTTATGATAAATATCTAAGATAATAAACTTAAAATAACTATAATAAAATAAATATATATTTTTCTGTATTATCAAGATCAAAGTTTTGTTACGATTATTCAATTCGAGTCAATTTATTAAATACAAACAATAATAATAATATTATTCGTAATTTAAAAAAAAATCACCTTTTTATGGTTATAATGTATAAAATGCATTAGTTAATGTTCTACTAGTTCCAATAGATTTTAAAAGTGATTTGATGATGAAAGTACCACCATGATATCATTAAAAGCAATCTACCGAAATTATACTGTTATGAGAATGAGGCGCTTAAAATAAAGCGTTCTCCGTTTGGTCAATCATCGCTACACGATAGGTAAGAGATAAACATTAAGTTCATTCGTTTGTGAAACTTATTCACTTAAAACAAATAGAATAAATCTATACTGTATAAAAACAATCTGAGGAGACTTGAGGATTTCAAAGCACAGATTGAAACAAGGTAATTCCATTAACCTTGAGTAGTTAAGTTCGACAAATAAAAAATAAAACCAATAATGAGTTTTTAAGATTATACACATTGTGTTTTATATTGTTTTAAAATAGAATTCAAGCAAGGAAGATTTAGTGTAGTATTTTAAACTATCAAAATCACAATTATCTAATTTTAATAATTTTGTACACTTAAGTGCATAAAAGATTTGCAATTTGTTCTAAAGCTTTTAGTATAAATAATAGTATATCAATTGCATACCCAGATTGTCATAAACATAATAAACATTCAACGATGAAGGTTGAGATATTTCATAATACTTTAAAATAGATTTTTATTTTTTTAATATTGTTGTATGAAACTGTAAAGTTTGGTTCTAGACGATCATAAATATTAATTCCATACAATCTGACTTCTTTATAATTTATAGACAGGGTAAATATATAATCTTAAAATGATCACTGCTAGAATACGACAAAATAAATAAGTTGGCTGGTCACAAATATATTTTTTGGTATAATAAATATACACAAATTTTTATTTTATTTATAAATTTTAACTTATTCTTTTTTTTTAATTTTCCCCTAATAATCTATGAATGTTAATTTTTTTTAATATAACTTTATTTGTCACAGTTAATAATATCCACCATTATAATAATTGTGTGTATAATAAACTACTTACAATATTAAGACACGAAAAATAAGACACAATACTCGTTAACGACTTACCATTGTACAGGGTTATTTAAATGTGTAAGTTACAAAAATGGACAGAATTATACATTAATTTTCTATGTAATCACCTCCATTTTTGAGACGGTAACATTTTAATGACTACACATAACAGCATCGCCATAAAAACATACTGTAAACTTCACGCTATCAATTTAAACTTAAAATTATTTCAATAAAATACACAACCATTTGTCAAGTAAAATAATAAAAACGTATACACTTATTTGATCAAACACATACATAACTGGTGACCTATTAAGTTTTGAATTTTAAAACAATTTTGATGATATTATGATATAAAAATGATTGTTAAACTTATTTTAATATATTTATTATAGTATATAGTAATACATTAAATTGAATACTTAAGTCATTTGATAATACTGAAAATTATATTTACATTCATGTTTGACATAATTAATGTTCAGGACATGAACTAATCTCGGTGTAGGGTTAAACCATTATATAGAATATAGTGTGTGTGTGTGTGTGACGTGTGTGCGAAATTTTGGCCAAATTCCACAAATATTTTTGCGTTACCTCAACACAAGTTTTCTCCGTTAACGAATATTAAACATAATCTGATGAGGTCAAAAAAAGTGAAACATGAATTTAGTTTTGTAGTATAATGGATTTACACATAAAACATTTTAATTACCTACCGTTTTTTGTGTTTTTTATTCTTATCATTTTAAATTAACAATGACGTGTCTACATTTTTTTAGGGAGGAAAATGCTTTAAAAATTGTATATTATTTCTACTACGTACAGAGTGTTCACAATGTTAGGAGGCTATTGTATCTCTTGACTATAATTTTGAATACAATAACAAAACGTAATTTTTGGGTAAAAGGTGTTGCATACAGGTAGAAATATAAAATTAACACGTTTTATATAATTCTCAGAAAATGGACAGGAAAAATAAAATTTGAAGATAGTGAGATTTTATAAAAGTTAGTTTAAACTTATTTGGTATAAGAGTTGGAAATTAAAAAGTGTTCTAATATGTTTCTAAGAAATATTATCATTAAAAATTGGATTTAATTCTTTATAGGTAGAATATTTTAAATATACTGTATCGATATTTTACTGTTATATTATAATGATGAGATTCCCAAATTTAAACGTATGAAAATTATAACAGTTGCTTAAAAATATCATTAATATTATACTTAAGTACGTAAGAAATCATAAAAATTTTAAAGTACAAAGTTGACGAGGATCACATTTACAATATTTTAATGTCATATATGGTAGGTAAAAGTTAATATGGCCGTTTTCAATTATTATAATATAATAACTCTTAAGTACAACAGGTTGTTGTTTTATTTTTTCATTTACTGTATACTTATAACTAAAGTATAGACACCAAATACTGCTTATAAAACATAGTACTAATGTGAAAAAAAATTGTATTTCAAGTGCATTTTAAAAAAGGTGGACAAGTGGATACCGCTCCTCTATACAGTCAAGCATGTCATTGTAATGGATGTGCTATATTTGAATGCAATGACAAATCATTGCATACGAAAACCGATTCTACAGAGCAGAGACGTTGTGTCATCCTAGCATACTTGTATGAATATTTAAATGTAATAATTAAAAAAAAAATGTTTACTATTGAAATATCTTATGGCTATAAATACTAAATAGCGTAACTTCCCAGTCAACTTTTTTTTGATAAAAGTAGAAAAACTTGTTAGGAATCTTTTATTAAAATTTCTGATGTTCTATTAAAAGAAAAACTGTTATAAAAAAAATTATACAAAATTAGAAAAATTTTTCATGGCAATAAATTTTACAAAAAGTTTGAAAATATTTTGAACATTTTACAATGTATTGAAAATGCTAATATAAATATTTGGCGAAAATTTTAAGTGTCTAGGGTTATTATTTATTAGTTTTTGAGTTACACCAAAAATATAAAATTGATTTTTTTAAAAAATCGGTTTTACGTAAAAATTTATAATTTTTTCACTTTCTTATTGCCACGCTCTGAATCCAAAAATTATATAAACACTTTGATAAGACTTAAAAATATATTATCACAGGAATAATAAATATAGTGTAAAAAGTTTTTGAATTTGCCATAAATCATAATGATATTATACAACACAATATTGTCTATAGTCACCGAAATATTGTATATGAAATCCGATTTTTGATATAATTTACCATCGACCATACAAATATTATATAATTTATAATTAATTTAAATAAGTATACTTAAACCATTCGTTATTTCAGTCGAAGTGCGCAAGATAAAACCATCATGCGAATGTCTTGCGCATTATTTACCGAAATGAAAAACGCTTATGGGTAAATACTTTGGATTCAGTGTACCTACTAACTGTAGCAGTGTTTTGTGTTTTAACTGTTTTAGGTAGTTAACTGCAAATAATATGAATTCAAAACCGTCAACGGCACACATGCACCTAAGCCAATAGGGCACTTAAGCCAGTAGGGCACTTAAGCCAATAGGGCACCTAAGCCAATAGGTGCATATAGTAATATTTACTGAACGAGTTTGAAGTACCGCTGCAGAGTTGTTAAGAATATTATCGCACTTTAATATCCTCGAGTGAGACTTATGCAGTAGTTTTGTCGGGTCGAGAGATAAATTCGAGAAAATCGACGTCTCCGGCCAACGCATCTCCAGAGGCACTGGAGTGTCGTTTCCACACCACCCCCACCCACCCCTTATCGAACCTACCCGTGGACCGCCGGGCCCCCATAATAGTCGCCCAGTAATTTAATGGATCTATCTGCTTCCGCCGAAACTGCTAGGTGATTAATCTGCTCGGTAATTACACTGGGTGTTCCGGATACGGTAAAATTCGAAATCGGTGTTCACGGTCTCTCCTGTCCGAGACGAGATTAAGTCAGCTGCAGCGCGGAGAACATTCTCCAGGTCTCCAGAGTAGGTACTCTCTCCAGCCACCGAACGACTAACCTCTCACCTAATGTCGTCGACGGCGTGGACGAGGTGAACGAGCAAAAGTAATAACAGAAGTGGCAATAATAATAATAATAATAATTATCGTTTACACCAGGTAGGAAATGGTTTCCGCTCTTTTTTTCCATGACAACTTCCGAAATAAGAGGACGTATTAATTATTACGAGTTTATCGAAAGATGGTGTGGTAGTTGCGCGAGGTGGTTTAGTTCTGTGTAGTGGTGCTGGTGGTGGGGGGGGGGGCAATAAATTAAGACAATTTGTAATATAATTGTTAGGTACTCTCGTTGCTCTATATTTTATCAACTTTTTTTTTTAACAGGTAATATTTTTGATGAAATTACTTGAGCTAAGGTTTTTTTTGCATATTATACCTACCTATATACAATATAAATACGTATGCGTTTATTCTATTAAAATACGAAAGATAATTTGTATCCGTCTCTTCGAAGCGTACCTAAGTAATTTCACAGACTGCAGACGATTTTTATAAAACATATTTGATTATAAATTTGTCTAACTAATAACTTTAGTAGATGAAACTCGGGTCCACGTAATTATTTATATACTGTACGTAATAGGTTATTTAAAGACCGCAGAAACGCAGACTAACTTTACGGTAATAATATTACTTTTATGTGCTATAAAAATGTCGAAAGGTCGTCTAAAAACAATACATGCGGGATAAAAAAAAATATACTTTTAGTATCAAAATACGATATTTACTTGTAAAATTAATAGTAAAGAAAGAAAACCATTGACATTAGATTTATGTTCTCGATGATTATAAAAAGTAATAACTATACCTATCAAAATTACGGAAAATATAATTTTACTAATTAACTAGAAGGGGAAAAAAATTATTAAAAAAATAAATATATTTCGTGCTATTTAATAATTAATCTTTACCTATACAGACTAAAAGTTCTGAGAGTTCGTTAAAAATATTATTAATTTTATGGTTGTTGTAATAATCACTCTCAATTATAAACTGATGAATCACCGTTTAGTGGTTTATTTTTTCAAATATTAATGTTTTTAGTCTTGAGTTGGATTTTTGATATAATGTAATACATTAAAAAAATATATCATACATTTTGGATATTGTCAAAACGTTTGTTGTGAGATGTAAATTGGAATTCAGTTATATTAACTGTAAAATAATCCCGATTGTTGTAATTGTAGTAAACGTGTTATTACTTTAAATAAACATAAAAAAAATATGAAGCAGCTAGTCAAATTATAAACACAATTTGTTCTTCATAATGAAAATCGTCCAATGATAATTAATGAATTCAGCAATATACTTGACTAACCCAATGTCTGAGATAAAATGCGCAGCCAAACCTTTGTTGATACTTTGGGAAAATTTTGATTTTCATTAACACAGGGTCTTAAAATACAGCAGAGTATATTCTATTTTAAAGCATCCGTACATTGTTTTCTATGACAACAATAAATTAAACATATGAAAATTTTGAATGTTATTGTTCTTGTAAAGTATTGGTTAAGTAAACCTCTTTCAGTTTTCAAATAGAGTACCTATGTGTGATTCAACAAGCACGCTCACTGCTATTTTCTTTCTTTAAAATTGAATTTATTGAATTGAATTTTTGGAATTTTTAACTATAGTTAATGATTTTATATTTTAATGCTTATATTTTTTATACTACTCAAAGAGTTTACAGAACTTCTTTGAGGATACCAACTTTATTTTCCTCTATAAATTGTTAAGTATAAATGATATTTTTGGAAAATTTTGATGCACACAAATCATAGTTCTAACGAGTAGCTTTTAAATTATGTAACTTTGTTTAGTGACAATAATAGGTCCAATATAATAGGTTTAGAATATAAGGGGGCGAGATAATTTATATAGCTATCTTAATTAATATTAATCAATAAAAATGCTATATTTTGGAACAATATTGTTTGAGAAGAACTGTGTTTATTTTTATAGTATAAAAAAAATTGATTTTTGACAAGCTAAATAGTCAAAGCAAAACTATTATGCTACCGAAATCGTTAATGATAATTTATTATAAATCATTTATATTTCCTTTGAAAATCACGCAAGCAGTATAATTGAAATTAAATGTTTTGGTTTGGGTACCTTGTACGTAATATTTTTGTTTTATAAATAATTATAAACATATTCCATCCAAGGTTAATTTAGTAAAGTAAAAATTATTTTTAATATCTATATATAACTAGTAATAATATTTTTTTCAGATACGTCTGGATCCTATTATTTATCGAACTGGGTATACATTAGTAAATATTAATGTAATTGAACACGGTAAATTTGAATTTTAAATCTTATTCGAGTACTGCTATACCCATTAGGGACTAAAAAAAATTAGTTGTTCTAATAACAAAAATGATAACATCAACACAACAACAATCTATATTATGTAAGAACTTTCAGAAATATATATCTGAGAGTAATAACATCTAAATAATGTGAGTGGATTAAATTATTTGTACGAAACATCATGTTTTAACATCAACCAAATGTTAAAGATAAAAACCAACGAAACACGATTTTAATAACCTAATTAAATTACCTTATTCAAAGTACCTACTAAAAGCCAATAATTCAAAATCTTTTATTTACTTTAGTAATAAAGTACAAGAAAAAACAACTGTAAAAAATTTAAAACATGTTATACATGAATGCGGTGATAGGTCATATAATATTCAAGTATTATAAACATATTTCCAAATTATAATTATTCGTAAACAAAATATTGTTGTTAGCAAATGGTAAAACTAAAAACATTTTATGAACTTTTTTTACAGAGGAACAATACTTAGGTATTGATAGATACATCGTATTAGTGTTATAATATGTTGATTATTAAAAATAAAATAAAAAGTTAATTATAATCATAAGTCCTAATATTTAACGCATTCGAATACATTTAATTACCTATTATAAATGATTACATTATTGAGATTAAGACTACGTTGCTAAGTAACTAGGTTACTAGGTTATGCATTTAATAAAAAACAGAATCGTTTTAAATCATAGAAATGTCAACAGTTCAAATTATTTGCAGATACTTATTAATTAGTTTATAAAATAAATAAGAATTTCAAATATATATTAAAAGTACCTATTATAGTGTATTCAACCATTAAGTTTATATTCCTTAGTCAATTATTTATATAGATATGTACAATGTACTTACTGTTATAATATGATGTATTTTGACTATTTGAGATAAAATAACAATCTCAAATAGTAAAGCCAATAACATATTTTATTATCTTGTATCAAGAGGCATATAATATGTATATAGTACACTTGGGAAAATAATATCATTATAATTGCTCAAAGTTCGTTATTATTAAACATTTCAAGATTTAAAATTACATATTTGTATCCCACCTAATATAATATTATAATATCACACACAATTAATCCTATACAATTATATTTATAATGAATATAATTGCATTAACAAAGTACAATGGTAAATACAACGTCTTACTGGTAGCAAATGCATTCAGTATTCTTCATAAGTTGTGTAACACTCTTATTATTTTTTTTTAAGCTTTGTTGAAACCAATTCTAAAGAAACGGACAAAGAAGAACCTAAACAATTTTCTATTTAAGTCCCACATTATGCTCATTGTGACATTTTTAATGTTAAAACCGAGTTTACGTACAATACATTATATCGAACAAAATGAACAACTGACTAAAAAGCACGCAAACCTATTTTTTTCAAATTGTTAACCATATAAACGTTTTATTATACAATGTTTTACTAGGAATAATAAGTTGTATGCTGTTCTAGTAGATATCGTAGTAATACATTATGTTATATAACCTACTTTACACGTATATTATAATATATCAAATCTAAATATAGTATAACTACAATTTAAGTGATCAACTTTAAGATTTTATTATTTTTATACCTTGTAAGTACTTAACCGACGTACTTAAAAACATCCTATGCTTTCCCTTACAGTAGAATCAAGAATATCATTGAATTTAAAATTAAGTATTATAATAATTATAAACAATTATTGTTGAAAAACTTAAGATCAAATAGACAATTGTCAGGAAATTCTTAATAAAATAATTAAATACCAAAAATGTTATTAATTTTTATAATGAGCGTAATCATAATTATGTTGTGTCTTTTAAAAATTGATATAGGTGTGTATATACTAAACTTATTTTTAGTTTATATTATTATGATCTCGCTCATGTATAATATTATGAAAAAATGTATTGTTTCAGAACTGATTACAGATTATTATTGTTTGTGGATCACAATATTGTTTTATATTTTTCAATTAATTCGGTTAGAAAAAAAATGTCTAAGAAGCTTTACAAATACATTATGACCAACGTCGAATAAATAACACAATTTAGTATTTATATTATGAATAACATTTGACACGTGAAAAGACTATTATGTAATATTGTGATAAAATGATTTTTTCCAAATTGATTAAATTAGTGTAATACAATACACATGCAGCGTATTTTACATTCATATTTTATACGTTCATAAATGATAATTAAAATAATAAAAAAATATTATATTAATATTTATGTGAAATAATTTAAATTAGAAAAAACTTTTGTGTATTTTTGTGAAAGTTTTAATGGTTATTTTGAATAATTCTCTCTTATTTTGTAGGGAAAAATGATTTCATTTCTTATATTGTTTTAATAAGTTTTGACGGATGAAAACAACAAGGAACATTTTTTTTTAAATTCACATAGGTATACAATGTAAGCAATAAATTCAATCGTTATTTCTCAATATAAGTATGTGTTTAAATTGCAAAATCTAAATTTAAATATTATTCATACTATGACAATATAGTGTTGGAAGTCGTTGTTTTAGTAAATAGTTGTAATAAACCGTTTTCAGCTACGTCAGTTTTCTCTACATTATGTATGTATTTTATTTGTATTTTAAAGCTTATTGAAAAGTTTAAAAGATCCCTTTTGTATTGTACTACACTCATATTGCAAGACGAATAAGACTTGAAAAAATTATTTGGAAATATTCGTTGAAATAACACTTAGGCACTTTAAAAGTAAGTACCTATAGGTAAACTCCTCTCACTTTTTTATTTTTTAAGTATATTTTATAGAATTATTTAAGTATAAAAAAGTGCAAGGTGATCCAAAAATGTCCAACGAACCATTGTTTTCTACATTTATAACAATAATCAATGTAATCGGAGTTTATTGTTTTTTTTTTTTTGTTATGTCTAAATACATTTTCAGATATTATAATATCTTTTGAATTGACGCTTTTTGAAATATTCTTTCCACGACATAATTTTAGTGTAGAGTTTTCTTTTGTCAAAATAATTTTAAACATAATGTGCAAGTTATAATAGACCATATTATTATATTTGTGTGGCATTTTATGTTTACGTATATTAACTCACTAATATTTACAATACCGATGGTGAAGAATACTTAAAATAGTTTATATTATATAATGATGCAGTAAGATATGATAGATTTACAATATACAATACGTTAGAGTTATCGGTGGAGCTATACAATTATCGGTATAATAATATTTTAAAATAATCATTAATTTAATTAATTTGGAAACTTTTTGGACTAACTTTTGACCAATGAGGTACGCGTATGTAATTTTATTGTTAAGTTGAAAAAAAAATTATAAAAACATTAATTATATTAAAACATTATCATCTACTCTTAATAAAATATTTTTAAATTGAAATCTTTTTTCTTTTAAACTTCACTTATTAATCGTACAAAAGCTTAACTCCGTGTTATGGAATTTCACAAAGCTATAGTTATTACCACTCGAAGGATCATCGTATTTTTTTTACCTTTTTTGTGCAACCATATTAAAATTCGGTTTATCAGGTATGATTATGTTATGATTCTATAGAATCAATTTATCAATTAGTATTAACTATGAGTCTGATGGGGTTTTATAATTAATTCGCATAATATACATATATATCACATTCTTCTTAAATACCTATAAGGTATCATGTATCCAAATTCAAATAATTTAAACTGGGAGACAATCGTGAAGCAGCATATGTATTTGATATCTACTTCTTCGATGGTTAACAGGTTGAATAATAATAAATCGAATACATTTATGACTGACCAACAAGCAGGGTTGAGCGTATTATCATAGTTGCATATGTAACTAAGTTATGTAAATCGGTGACTTCTGTAACTTGTAGTGTGTAACTTGTAACTGGTAACTAATTAAAAATCGACATGTAATTTTATATTAAAGTTACAAGTTAAAACTAAAAGTTACATTGTGCTTTTTGTGCTTAGATAATTCATAAGTAGGACTGTAAAAGCAAAAATAAAAACGTTAAATTCGTCCATTTTGGTTTTCACAATTAATCTGGCCAGAAGATATTCAGTTGTTATTTTAGGGTTGAAACATCTTTTTTTTCAAACATAACGATCATAACATTATTTTACTTAGCCCTAAGAGCTAGGCTGGTTAATAATTTCTCATACATTTTTCAGTGTAACTTTTAACCTTAAATTTAACTTAGTTACATTACTATAACTTGTATCTAGTTACACGACATAAAATTATATAGTTAGGTACATAGTTTTAGAGTAACTTGTAACTTGTTACCAATTGCAATAAATTGAGTAACTTGCCCAACCCTGCCAACAAGTATGACAATCACTCACTGGACAATATTTTCGTGTGAAAAAGTATACACGGTTTATATTTAAAATGTAAATAATTAACACAATAAGTAGGCAAAATATAATAATATAATAACTATAAAATGGAAAAATGCAGTTGCTGATAAGTTAGCGTTTTAGAGAACGATATATTATGATGGTTAAATTCATAACTGTTGTTAAGCTTAAATTTGATGCTGTTGTTTCACCATGATTTTTTGTTTCTTTGTAAAAATAATCATTAACACAGAGCTTAATTCAATTTTCATATAGGGTGTATTCTTTTATCTTTTTTTAGTAGCTGTAAAACCTAAATTTGTTATCTCAAACAACAACAGACTTAAATTAATTACATAAAAAAAAAAAGGAACGACTGAAATAATATAAATTTAGAACGAAATCTAGTGTTGTATTAATTCCAACTTCCGAGAAGAGTTTACATTAAAGTTTATTGTGAACAATATGATAATATGAAAACAACCATCCTGAAGTTCTGAGCCAAAATCGACGAGCAAATGTGTTTGGCATTGACTACGAGTTACAACTACATATTTTGTAGTTTATACAACTCCAAATTTATATGTGTAATAGTTTCTGTTAGTGTATCAATTTCAAAAAAATTGATAAAAAAAAAAAAAATTGACCTAATATAAATATACACAACAGTTGGAAACAATAATTTGTTTTTAAATATTGCGTTAAAAAAAATATTTTACTAAGTGGCATTATAATATTATACTTCGTCAGTGAGCTGGTAGAACTCCGTCAATAAATAATTAGGTGAGTTAATGATTGCTAATAATATTAGAAGAGTGACATCGGATGATCGATGTGTGATGATATATTTTGATGATCTCACCTAACTATGATGTATTAGTGTATTACACAAAACCGATTTTGAATAGCAGATTTTATGTCGTAAGATATTATGATAATTATTTTATTTTATTTTTTTAGTTTAATACCATCTCTTGTAAATGTTGATTACACCTGTTGTTGTTCGGCTAATAGGGTATAATATAATTGCATTATTTTATGTTTTAAAATTGTGTAATTTTGTTAATCTAAAGTATTTTTTTAAAGTGATAAACTCCGTATTGTACCACTGCAGGGCGTAAATAAATAAATAATGTATTATAATGAACACATCGGATTTATTTTGTGTTTTCGAACAAACAAACTTTAAAACGTTTATCATTGTCAACCATATTATAGTATATAATATTTTAGTAGGTGTTATTATTATAAACTTTATAATGTACCTATATGGACAAATTGCAAATTGGACACATTAGAAACATTATGATATATCTTAATATCTTACGTACAGAATTATATCGGAACTAATGCACTTTAATTTGAATTATAACTCGCGGGCAAAATGCGTCATATTATAGTGTAAGTACCTAAATTGTTAAAAACTAGTTAGGTAAAAAAAAATTATTATGTTACGATGTGGCTAATAATATAATATTATGTACATAGTTATTTCTAATCGCACTAGCGCTAGGGTTTTTTGGTTTTTAGTTTTTGTAACAGTTATAATTTTACTATACGAAACTGTCTGAACGATCACGGTGTTGAAAATACTGTACACACGCAATTACAGTGTTTTCTGGCTCGGCAAACACAAGTAGCATTCACATTCCGTGTCGTATATTAACACGTAATCGTATAGTATTAAATATATAAGAAGTAAGACTAAACAAAAGAGTAGTACTTTCAATTTTCAAATTGCGTGCGCAAATAACCGCAACCGTCGACAAAAGTGTATTTGTTTTTAAATTAATCAAAAAAAAGGTGAGTAAGTGGATGCCGCTCTGCTGTACAATGGGTTACAAGTGGGTCACTGTTTATTGGATGGTATTAAATTTGAATTCAATGATATAACATCATCGTGTACGTAAAACGATTCTGAGTTGAGACTATTTGTCAGTGTGGATATTTTATATTATATTTATATTGTTATTACTTATTTATTAATACGATAGTCGGTAAGTTGAATTAATATTATACTACAAAAATAACTAAAATCGTTATTCTTGGTTGTTTCATATGTAATTTCGTCCAAATTTGAACATATAATAACTATAAAAAAAACTGTGTTTATATTTATGAGATTTTTTAGTTACAGAATAACCTACTTACGTTGAACATTGTTTTAAATTTTCAATTCTTAGCTATAAAAGTAGAACACTTTATACATTTTTAACTACAAAATAATTTTTAAATTTTAAATTTGATAAATTTTGTCAAAATTCAAACTTTAAATGCTTATAAAAAAAAATTGTGCCTATGTATTTTTAATATTTTTTTACTGCTATTGTAACAATATATAAGGAGCCTTATATTAAATTTTCACACTTTTTGAGACAATAAATACAATTTTATAAATATTTATAGGGAAAAAAAATAAAAAAATTGAAATTTGAAATTGTCCGTAAACAGTTCAAAACGAGTCAAATTTTTTTAAAATTGACTGTAGAGAAAATGAGAATATAAACATATGTGAAAGTTTCATGTATATCTATATTTATTAATTTTTTAATTATATAATAAGAAAGTCGTTATATGAGATATCGAGTGAATATATCTATTGTTAGCGAAATTGTAAAAATATGAACTTCAAACGCTCATAAAAATTTAATTAGACTTTCAGGTGGACATTTTTTTTTGATAAAGGTAGAAAAACTATTATTATGAATCTTGTATTATATTTTCAAATCTTAAATTTAAAAAAAATAATTTTTATGAATTTCTAACTCGAAATAGTTTGCACATTTTCCTCATTTTTCCTTGTTTTGTCAAGATTTGAACTTTAAATGCTTATAAAAAAAAAGTGACTATGGATTTTTAATATTTTTCAAATATCATTGTAAAAATATATAAGGAATATTATATAAATTATTTTGAGTTAGAAATTCATAAAAAATTTTCTTTTTCTTTTTCAATTTTCAAGCTTTTTAACCCAACAAAAAAAAACTAAAAATATTAGAAACTAAATATCCGTTTACAGTTAAAAACAAAAAAAAATATTTTGAACATTTTGAAAATTTTATCGTGTATAGAAAAAGCGATTATAAACATTCAGTCAAAATATCATATCAACGGTAATATGTTTTGCGTATAAATTCCCGTTTTTCCTTATTTTTTTTTTGTTTTTCCCAGTGCTTTTGAAAACTTCTACTAGTTTTAAATTTTGACTTTCCCAATGCACTTTCATGTTTCACTTTCCCATTGAACAAGATACTGAAGTTGAAAATCGTAGCATTATTTCGACTACTTATCATGTTACAAAGAAAAAAAAAACTTCATTGTAAAATCAATACATTAATAGCTCCGCTCAGAATCTAAAATTAAATATTATACAAATATAGGTACTTAAAACACTTGTTGTACAATTCTTAAATATTATAACACCTATACCTCATAATGTAAACGTGAACATATCTATAGTTTGCAGTACTTGGCTGAAATTCGCTCAAATGATAAATCTCATAAAACATAATAAGTATTATAATAGCCAGATATTACTAGAAATATTGCTGTCCACACTGAGGTGGAACCTCGTATCGTAGGGCAAGAGAACAGAACTTTAAATAAATAATGAAACTGTATATACTACTAGCTGATCCCGTGCACTTTGTTGCCCGTAAAAAACGGCAACTCTTAAAAAACTGTTGATTGTTCAACTTCTTTTAGGTGTAAGTGGAACTCAGCCAATCTGGTAAGCAGTCCGACTACGTCAGATCGTGGACAAAGTGCAACTCATCCAATGGCAACCAATAATCAAATAAATTCTGATTTCTACTTATTATCTGTCCTATAACCAATAGCAACCATTTGTAAACAGAAATGTAAACCGTAAATCTCAAAACCACCGTTTGAGCACCTCTCCGGGTGGGGTAAGGGCCACGACAAACACCGTGATACGATATTTTTATACATATTATATGATATACAGTATACTACAATTGTTAAAAAATTGTAAAATACACATTAAAAAAAGGCAGAGGTCTTAGAAGGGGGGGAGCACCTATTGTTTTTTAAAGGCGGCTTGCGGACCGCATTAGTGATAAAAACGAGTTATTAAAAAAATACACCCTATGCTTGGACAACGTATTTGTGGTGCTCAAATAAAGACAAGGTGGGCCACGGGTTGAAGACCCCTGCACCTTAGAGTATACGGTGTGAGCGAGCGGGTGGTACGCACCTGTAGAGCATCCGCTCCTGTCGGTCGGCCTCCTGGTAGATGCGGTAGTACGTGAACAGCATGATGACGCCTGGCACCCAGAACGACACGCCGGACGACACGACCGCGTACTGCTTGTTGACGACGAACGCGCACACGTCCGGGTGACGGGCCCTGTCCCGATCGTGCGCGGCGGTCGTGTACCAGCCGGCGAATATCGGCGCGAACGATATGAGAACGGGGGACACCCACACGGACGCCAGCATGACCACCGTCCGGGACTTGGTCATGATCAGCGGGTAGTCCAGGGGCTGGACGATGGCGTAGTACCTGTCCACGCTGATGCAGCACAGGTGCAGTATGGACACGGTGGAGAAGTACACGTCCATCGAGTTCCAGACGTCGCACATGAACCGGCCGAACAGCCAGCGGCCGGTCAGCTCGAAGCTGGCGTTGAAGCACATGGCGAATATGGCCACCAGCATGTCGGCCAGGGCCAGGGACACGACGAAGTAGTTGGTGATGACGCGCAGCTTGCGGTGACGCATCACGCTCACCATCACCAGCAGGTTGCCGAACAGCGCGGCCACCACTATGAAGCACATGGCCGCGCACTTGGCCACGTACGCGCAGAACCACGCCTGGTCGGCCAGGTTGTCGAGTAGTCCGTCCACGGCGCCGCCGGAAATCGCAGTCGCGGCCACCGTGGCCAGTGCGTCAGAGGCCGTCATCGCGGCCACCGTGGTCGCCGTCGCCGCGGTCGCTGTCACGGTCACCGCGGCCGCCGTCGTCTCAGTCGTATCGTTGACCGCCGCTGCGGCCGCAGCCGCCGCCGCGAACATTTTGCTATCACCGATCCCGGGATCTCTTCTCTCGCTTCGCTTTCGTCTAGCACTTCCGCCGCCGTCGCCGCTGCTTCCGGGCCACTGACTACGTCGTCCGACCGTTTCCGGTCCGGCCTCCGTATGCGCACCGCCGTAGTCGGCCGACGACAACGCCGCTGCTGACACTGACGCCGCCGCCTCCGCCGCCCCGGCCGATCGCCCAATGCGGCATGTCGACGATCGTCTGAAAACCACAGTCGGACAAAAATGATTTCGATTTTAGATTTATAAACATTAAAATTAATTGAATTATTATTGAAATCGGTAAGCGCGCTGTGTTGTTGTGTCGTATGTAAGGCTCAGTAAGCCCAAACTGTGTGTGTTTGTGTGTATATAGGTACATCTAACCGACAGCACTGTTTGTGACGTCCTTGCCCCCCCCCCCACCACGTCAGACGGCAATATTATCAAATATATAAGTATATTTTTTATTCGAATATTTTCCAATTTTTGGGCGTTTCCCTGACGGATTTTAGAGTTTTCCACATATTTAGTAGTGTTGGGTAACATTAAAAACAACGAAAACTGGTGGCAAATGTATACGGGAGTACGGGACACCCGCATATATTTTATGGACTGTTAGATGATGAGAAACAAAAGGGCGTACCAAATACCAATATTATAATTATTGTCGTGTAGTAATATTATTCGTTATTATTATTACACTTTGACGCTTGAAAGAGTTCAAAAAACTATAAAACAATTTATACAGATGAAAAATATTAAGCGAGTATAATGTTAGTATAATTTTAGTACCATAAAAAAAAAAAAAAAATTATTTAATATTTTAATATTTTAAGCCGATAATAATATTATAATATCGGACATCATGAGGGTGGGAAGAGGTTAACTAATAAAAGGTACCTAGTTAACTGCCATGGATAATTAATAAATATTTTTATAATTACGATTCGGAATGTTCGCGTTATACCTAACACTACAACTACGGCCTCTCGTTCGGAACACGAAATACCCTCTACACTGTGTTTATAATTACAGTGTTTTTAATTTTATGGATCGTTTAACACAGCGATTAGTGTAATAATATTATCAGTTTTTACAGCAGGGCGCTGCAGACGGATCGAAAAACAATAATAATTATTAGTAACTTACGCCGTAACTATGTGGCGAATGAAGAAAACGATACATTAATATAATATTATGCACCATAAATCCGGTATATAGTTAATAATTTAAGAAGGAACTATTTATAAGACTCGACATGACGTCGCGCTCGTTGACCGTAATATATATATTTTGAAGTTTGAGCGGTTCTTGGTTTTACTGTTTTTTTTTTTATCTTTTTTTCTGGTCGACCCGATGTTTTATTAAATTTTTTACATTGCTAGCACAGTATAACGAGAGAAGCTGGGGGAGGTAGAGGGAGATAAATGAATTATTATATACACATAAAATAAAAATGTATGGGATTTCTGTTTTTTTTTTTTTTTTATAATTAGACCGTCGTCAAAACGACTTACGTATCAAACCTCTACTCGTTTACGAAAACACTGATTAAAATTAATAATTTACGGCCCTATCGATTACCTACATACGCACACATACGACCTACCTACATAATAATATTATTATTGTATACTCCCTGTGACTGGAACATGAAAAAAACTGAAAAATCGTATTACATTATTCGTACGCATATTACTCTAATATTGTTACCTATATATTATTAGCACACTTGAACAAAATACAGGGTGTTGTGGTTATATATCTATAAAGAGTACTTTCGTGGTTTTTGTCCCCCTCAAGTCTATATCACTATTTCCTCTGGTTTGATAAAACGTTATTGGCTTAAATTGGCCACCCATCGTTTTTATTATAAAATGTTGGAACAAAAACTATTTCTGAAATGGTATTGATATTTGATATCCGAGTATTTTGATATAGAACTCTGGAGCTCGCTTCAAGAATCTAATGTTTCAAATGGTCAAAAGCTATGTGAGGTCACGAAATCGTTTTATTTTATTCTAGAACACACTCGCGATACCTACTCCTTCGATCTATGAACTTCGAATTGTTATAATAATAATTATTATTTATTGATGACCGAAATTCCGAACGTTAACCACGCCGTTCACGTTCACAAAAAAAAATGTAAATATTTTAATATTTACGATTACTTAAAGGTTGACGTCCGAAAATCAAATGTCGACACTGTCACGACCATCATTATATTTATTATACTATTTCAAACCATTCGTCCCTTCTGCACTACCCCTTGATGTATACTAATTATTCTACCTGCGCTGAAGTCTCGCCGTCACTCACCCGACTCTGACGCGAATAGTATTTACTTTTCTTTTGCCTTTGCGCACATAAATAATATTATTTATCATAATATTATCTCTTCCATTCATGCGACTTAATTATTACAATAACAGTTTTACGTTCGCGTCTGCGTGGGTTCCGTTCATGTTATTTTGTGTTTAACATAAAATATTGTATCAATATCGTAGAATGGGTAATATATTTTAATTTTGTATTCGGTTGCGTGTTATCTGTACCTAGGTGTCGTTAGGTGTGTGCGATAAAAACATTTTATTCTAAAATTATTATTATTATTATATTTTGGATGTGGTTTTTGTAGCATTTAAATAAAACTGCATGCGATATCGTCGTAACTCGGTCGATAATGCTTTTGACTTTTTACTGTCATAACTTTACGGTACATAGAAGGCAGGGTATGCGATCGATATGACAGAGAAAAAAAAATATGAGCCTATTCGCAGTTGAGATAATATTATTATGTAGCTTACAATGGAAAAAAAATCGACGTACGATCAAAAGTCACGAAAATGTTTTCAAAAGACGTGTGTTGTATAGTATACTAGTAGGTAAGCCAGGATGAAAGATACACAAGACTCTTAGTGGGTCACTTTCGACTTTCAAACTTTTTACTGATTCATTATTTAATAGTTTTTTTGTGAAACAAATATTTTTTTTTTCAAATTTATTTTGTATGTAGGTACAGTACATTAACATACAATCGATTAGGGCTAAGGATGATGGGACGCCTTATTAGTCTAGAGTGGGTCGTGGTTGTCGTTATATTAATTGATTATTTTTTTTGTTATATATTACTGATTTAAAGATTTCGTTCTGAAAATGTGTCGGTACGTGTGATTAAAACAATATAATTTATATTATTTATTCTATTTCGTACATTTTTTAATGTTTAAAAAAAATTAACGAGAGCGCGATTGTAAGAACTAAGGCCCACCGTGTTGTTTTGCCACGGGTATTGGAAATCCTATGGTTACCCTCGCCAGTCGTGGTATATTGGTATATGTCGTTGTTATTTCCTACACCTGTGTGACCACAACATCGTTGTTGTGGTCACTCCGAAAACCGTCACCCTCCGTATTCGCTCATTGTCGGTCGTCACGCACGCACGCTATCGCTCATTCGAATTCGGCGTCTCTTCCTCCCTCCACCTCGCGGGTGGCGTATAATGTAATATATATATATATGGTTCAACCGTATTGTTGTCCCCGAGACGACTTAACCACCCCGGATTCCAGGGGTGGGCGGGAGAGGGTGAGTTTCTGGAGGCCTGGGGCGCGCGTACGGGAATGCGTATATACAATGACGGCTGAAATTAATATAAATCGACATTTCGTATTTCACGGCCACAATATGACGCGCGATCGTTCTGCCCAAGACGTCGCGTATCGCATATATAGGTATACGCAATAACCCACACAGCTACTACCCCTGTTTCCGACCCCGTCACACCGCCGCCGCACCTATCCTCGACCCGAGTCCAAGAGACTCCAACCCACCGGTCCCACGTGCGCTGTATTGTGCCCACTCGGCAAACTGTCAAAACCACGTATATCTGCTGTAACTATATATATATATATATATCGTATACATACGTATATCATATTGTATGTATGATAATATTTCGAAAGACTCGCGCGCAGACGTTGTGCAGCTCTTCTCCGGAATAATGTCTATCACGATCATCATTATTATTATTGTTGTTGTTGTTGTTGTTGTAGTTATTATCATCACCACACTGTCGTAATAGGTCTTCGTATTATAATATTATTACAGACGTTCAGAATTTAACTACGAAGACGTCGACGCGCACAGCGGTGATACCATAATATTGTTACACGCATATTATAATAATATCAGCTACGACACGATATTTTAATGTGTTTTTTATTATTATTGTGTTCGTTGTGTCGTATGCGGCGGGTCGTCTGCGACTCCGATATTTCGCCTGTCGAACACGTGATAATATTATACCAAACAAGCGGTTTAGGAGAGCCTACGCGATAATCCAGACAACTGTCTCAGTAGGTACTGGACGTCGTGTCGACCACGTCGGTGCAATCGGTGCGCAGTGATAATTACTTAAACGCAATCATCATCGTTTATTATGTCTTGCTTTTTTCTCAAGGTTTTGAAAAACAAAGTGTTTTTGTACGGTCTGATAAGTGGCACACTTAAAACGCTTTTTATATTATATTTGTCTGGCAAAAGGTTTTTTTTTCTTCTGATGGAAAGAGTTCTTAAAAAAAATAATATCGAGTAACCCAATATATTGATTGGAAACCACGTGAGTGTTGTTGATACTTTGAAACTTCGAGGGAATCGATTTTTTTTCTTACGAAGCTTATCCTCGCGTTCGACGAAATCAACAAACAAATTTCAACTCTGTTATTACATACATTTTTGTAGCTTGGGTGATTTATCATTGTTTCAAAAATATCACAGTATCATAAATACTAATACAACACGTTCTGTACCAATCAAACTAAAGAATCTTTTGTGCTTAAGAATACTCTGCAGCAGGGTGTTTTTCTGAAAATCTAGAGTTATAGAAAATAATATTGAATCGATAGTTTGGTATTCATAATAGTACTTAAAATTGTAATCAACAGTTACATGCACTGTGAAAATTCACTGAATTTTATCGACATTTAACACTTTGAATCATGTAAAAATAATTTTTTTCTTTAAAAATTGAGAATCTTATATAATAATGAAATAATACATAATGGCACCCTATGTGAGTTTAATGTTATGTTAACTAGTTGTGGAATTAAAAGTACTTAACAGTAACAAAGACACGCTAACAACGAGTTTAAAAACAATAGTTTAATAGGTGATTATAATGGTTTACTACACGGTACATGCACAATACATTTAATCTTTTACGGCAAAAATATAAGAATACGTATATGGCATAATAACATGAACTTTAGAATATCGTGAACAATAATAATATTATAATAATGTCAACAGTATCGCATAATTAGAAATAAACGATTATTTATCACCTGTACCTGTATACTTGTTTGTATACAAATTTTTACATAAAACCCTACTTTGTTTCTTCCATTTTATAATTTAATTATTTCTTTGTACAATTTTTACGGTATGTGTTACATGAACTGAACAACTAAATGTATAATTTAATGTTCTCACTGCAGTGATATAGGTATAGGTACGCATAACAGTAATATAATAAAATAAAAATTTGTTCCTATTGTGGTACATAGGTATAATTGAGAACTAGTGACATTGCTTCAAACGATTTTTAGTGAATTTTATCTATTTACAATAGTTCTCAAGAGCGGGAACTCTACTTGGAACGACGGCGTATTTATCTTCTGGTATAATTCTTTAACTTATTAAAGAAATTGTTGTTCAAAGATGAAACATTTTATTAAAAATGTAAAAAAAAAAATACAATTATTTTTTACAACTAAACGTAGATTTAAGCTAAACTAAGATAAATAGGTGATTACGTATTTCTGTTGACATTTATTCAAAGTATCCAAATAAGATCAAATAGATATCAAACTTGATATATTAGATTTGGATTAATACAACAACTAAGCAATCGGTTGAATCTGTGTCATGTAGCAATCTATTTTTTAAGTAGAGATTTATAGTATCAATCTAAATGTGATTCTTTTGATATTATCTACAGTTTACGCTCTTAAACGCAAAGTATAATTAAAAATACATTATAAATGAATTATGAAAAATACGAAATACATGAAATATCCACATTCGACAAAATCGATATTGTTAACATATTTATTAGGTATATGATTAAATAAAATATAATGATAACCCTCGATGCATTTCAGTTTTATAAATTGTTCAAAACAATATCACACAGATGCAAAAAAGTTTTCAAAAAAATTCAAAGTTTTTTGGGGCAAATATAATATTTTTAAATTATAATGTACATTTATTCAAATATTTGAAATTTTTATTTTAGATAAATTGAAAGCTTATAACAAAGTTATCCACTATTTTATGTTTATTTTTTTTTGCTATAAATTTAAAAATATTATGCATCGTTTGTCGACCTTTTTTTTTATAAGGGTACAAGTTTGAATAAGTTTTTAATTTTTATAACAATTTATTTGTTTGATTTCTTTTTGTAGAATATATAGTATGGGTACGTTAGTTTGACAAAAAAGACTTGTTTTTTAAAAAATATTTTTTGTATAGTTCTTACTTAAATAAAAATTCAGATTTGTTAGCATTTTTAAGATAAGCTGTTACAGTGGTTTTTCAGTGTTTAATGCAACAACAGTAATTATAATTAATTTAAGTAGTGTCACAAACTGTTACAGGACTTAAAAATGGTCAATGGATGTTATATTTTAATAATATTAAAAATGAATGCATTAGTATATTGTCATCTGATCTGTTTTCACGTATCGTTTACGTTTTCATTATTTAAATAATAATAATTACGTGTGGAATTTTGGATAGGCGTTGCAACTACGTATATCACAGTCGTAGTTTAATTTTTCATAAATGGACGTACGAGGTGTATGTAGGCAATAAACTTTTTTTTCTGGTCACATATTATTATCTTCTACTCATTACAGTAGAAATCACTATAACGAGCATCGCTTAGAACGAGATACTGCTTACAACAAGCAAAACGTTTCGTCCCCGCACGAGCCCATATTATGATTGTATATACGTTTACAACGAGTATGGTTATTACGAGTTATCGGCTATAAAGAGTAAAATACATTAAATTATAAAATAAATGTTCAGTTTTTACGAGCCGGTCATTATATTTTGCCTAGTGTATACATATTTAGGTCGACCTGCTAGTTATATTTTATTTGTTGATATATTCATTTTATCTTTAATTTTAAAGCATAGGTATTGGCAAAATCTCAGGTGAGCCATCAACGGTTAATACTAAATTTATTGTATTCTGATTGGTTCACTAATAATACGTTTGGCCATACCTCCGAGCCGGTTACTATCACAGATTGACCGGTTACAACGGACGCTCGTTATAACGTATACAACGAGCTACCGGTTACAGCGAGAAAAACTAGCTGGCCCTCGTTATAACCGATTTCAACTGTATAATATAATATAATGTTTGTTATAATATTGGTTTTCGAAACTCGCCTTAAATATTTAAATATGTATTGTATTTGTAATTATAAAAATACTATGCAAGAGAAGATAAATGTATCATATTTGCTTGAATATTTTAAAATCGTTGTTATATTGTATAATTAATGGTACCTATTAATTCGTTATAGTTCATAGACGTTGTGCATACATTTATAAAATGTAAGATGTGATGAATTAACGATTTATAACTTTCAGTTTTGTACGAATCTTATGAATAATTTTCAATTATACGTAGTTCATTGGTCGATCGATTACAACGCGAACACTGGAAAAAAAATAATATCGGGAAAACCATGTCGAAAATGGAAGCTTATAAGTTATAATAAAATCAACTGCGTTGGCAATTACAGAGAAGTTGTTTGTTAAACCCCTTTTCACACATCAATTATAAAATATGTTACAACGGGTTTTTTTTTTTAATTACACGTTTTAAATTGTTAGATTCACTTTGGGACTTGATTAAATTTTGCTTGGCACCATACACGTTGCGTTCAATAATAATATTATGTAGCTAGACACATTGCTGTAAACCGTTTTAATTATGGCACCATCTATCTTTTGCTTTGCATTAGTGTCGCAACAATATCGAACCCCTTGTTGTGGGCCGACAGATGACAGGTATAATTGTATTTAACGTAGTTCATAACGTGCGTTATAATTATTATTAATTTGTACTTAGTACCAAATATGCGTGTAAACCTATTACAGTAGTTGTAGTCAGTACATTAACAGATTAACAGATAGGAAGGTGTTATTGCATGTTGTTATTTGATTACTATTCGACAGCATTGGATCCTAATAGGAAATACAACCGTTTTGGATGGATTTATTTTGAACATCTCCGATGGTATTTGAAAATGGAATAAAATAAGTAAGTACTTACCAAATTGCATACTCAAGTGTATTCCTTTACTATTGCGGATCGATTATATTAAAAATAAAATAAAATAATTTAGATAAACATTTAAAAACTACTTTTAGTACTGTGTGTATGTGTATTTTTAGAACATGATATCATGTTTAAAAACTGTTATTGATGTAATGATGTTATTGATGTAATGATGTCTATGATGTGTTTTAATATTTTTATTTAACACATTTGACGATTAATTTGTGTGGTGTCGAAATCATGCAAACCGAAAGTTGATAACAATAAAATATTTAAGTGCATTTGTTTATTTTGTAATCTATAGTATTGTCCAACATTAATAATTATATCTCAAATTTAAAAAATAACACTTTACAATATCTAAATTTAATATTTTTCGTATAACTATTACTGAGCTTTTTTAACAAATATTATTTAAAATTTCATAATATTGAAGTGAATCACTAATAGGTCCATTCAACAAAAAAACACAACACACGATAATATCACATTTTATAAATGATTCAACAAAATCAATGGCAGTGTATAGTATAGGTACCTAAATGTAATTTATACGATAATAGATAGTACTTTTTTGTTTTTTCTCGTAACTTCTAAAAATGTATTGGTTTGACGTGGGTTTTTTTTTTAACGATATTGTTGTGTTATTTATTCGAATAGTAAGTATGACATTTGTTGGAATCGAATAAGAATAAAACGCGTTATATTGTATTATTTTCCTCGAAGCACAATAACAATCTCGACACGTTATTAATTGTATGACCCACTACAACAGAATAAGTTTTCTAGAGAAATAATAGGATGACCACATTTTCAACTTCAAGATTACCAGCATTCAATCCAAATGATAAATTTACGAGGCTCAAATCGCTCAATTATAGCCATACAATAATAATTGTATTACACTGTTAAATTATTTCTGGGTTCGTCACCATTATATAATCAACTTGATTAAATTGCGATTAATTAACAACAAGTTGCGCAGCAAAAGGCCAATCGTGTAGATATATCGATTATTTCTACCAAAAATAGAGAGTAACAAATAAATCATTTAACAGTCGACAAGTTTGATAAAGAATACACGGCGTTTGATAATTTGTGACTAATCGAACAACTATCCCCCCGGAGAGCATGTCGAATTAAAAAACTACCTAGCCACCAAGGTAAATTGTTTATTTTCTTTTATTAAAAAGAAAAAGAAAGACATAAATAAAGTATAAACATAATAAATAATATTCAAGATAAGTGATATCCTAATTTGATAGCCAATTATTAAATTTTTGATTTCCAATAACTCTGTTGATGGCCTTACCTTACCCGCATTTCGTGATAATAAACAAAATACGATATTCTAATAGTTTCACAAACATTAAAACATTATTAACGAACTATGTATCCAAAACTACTCAAGTTTTAACATATTATTGTACAAAGCTTTTGTCATACATTAGTACATTATATTATTGCAACGTACGAACTACGTGTTATTATAATATTGAGTTTCAAAATTTTTCTTTTCATGAATGTTGACACAAGAAAATAAAAAAACGCCTAAATTTTTATTTTTTATTATAAAATATTTAAAAAAAAAACAAAAATGAATATTATATCTATGGAAATTGAAGTGGTTAAAATTGAGCTTTAGATACGTAATATATTCGAAAATCTTGCATGTATGATATACCATATACCTTATTAGTTATATTATATATTACTAGAACATAAACGTATTAAGTTAGTAGACATATACGATTGATTAAATAAACGTACAAATATGATTTTAATGACACATTTTCTCAGAAAACATTGTTGATACACAAATCTGTGGTACAAAACCAAGTATAACACGTCTCTTGCCATATTGTGAGACATACATTCCAAACGTTAAATTAATGGATTGATTCCTAAATATTTTTTTCGCTTTACAAACATAATATAGTTTTACACTACTTATAATAAATAAAATATATAAATATAGTTATTGACAGTTAAAAAAAAATCTCGTTTTATACCTATATAGGTACTTCGTTTTAATTAAATTCAATCTATTGTTCGAATTGCGAATTTAAATTATTTTTCACCTACGTTAAACTGAGCAAAGTTATGGTAGGTAAACGTGATCGAAATCCAATATCCGCCTTGTATTGTTTCATCGCCTCGTGATAAAATATTATGTTCTAGCCGCGATTATTTGTGTATGATAAAAAACAAAATGTAATGAATTAAACTTTGGGGAAAAGTGTTTCTATGCCTCCTGTGAAATAGCTGATAAATCAGTTTCCCGGTACGGGAATACCGCGGATACAGAGTTTAGAAACAAAATAAAACGATTGTTGTAATACCAGTAAGAGGTTTCGTACCCATTAATATTTTATCGTAGTCGAATAAACTATATGCAACGCACAAGTATAAATATGTTTGATATACGGTTTTATCTCTAAAAATTAAACCATCCTTTTTCGGGTATTAAAGAAAAAAGATGCATAACTTATCTGATTTCACAACGAAATATATAGGTACGTAAATTAAAGCAATTTAATTTCCGTCGCAGATAGTGTGACATAATCTGCGATTAATTAGGTAATCTCGTAATAATGATATTGTTTTGAAGTCGTGTGGTTTGATCTTTCACAGCCTATATAAGGACTGCATGAGATGTACAATATGCTTACGATATCACTCTCGGCACGTTATTTATGATATCAAAGTCTGGTACAATTATAATATACCTAGTTTTGTTTTTTCTTAATTATCAATAAAATAAATAAGATGTGTTATTGATTTTTCCCGCTCAATATGTAATTGTGTTAGCTTAAAACATAAATACATAATATTATGTTTAAATGTTTTATCAGCAGGTATATAATGGGTTTTTTTAAAATTAAGTACGACAAAAATATTTTGTATGATATAATATTCTAATTTATTAAATTAAAACTACGATACAATATTATTATGTTTCATGTCATATTATTCGTTTTATTCAGAAAAATGATCGACATTTGGATACGCTGTATCGGATTCAAAGAACAAAAAACCATGCAGACATGTTGTGATTTAAATAATATTGTTATTGTAATCCATTTGACATTGTAATATTATACAACACATGCAACTGAATTATTTTATGCACGAAGAGTTCAACTGAACGGAATGTTATTTATCCTTGCAGCGTGGTGTAAATACGAATAATCTGAAGTTCTCCTGTTGGGTGAAGAACTCGTGTAGAATGCACTAATTTTAGACGTGGTACGGCTGCAACGCGATACGGAGAGACTGTAATAGTAGTATTATACTCACGTTCCACGTTGGTCCTGTTAATTTCGGAATAATGTCAAATCTATGATAACAGTGTATTATGTAGGTATAATAGATTATGTTTTTCAAACAAAAAGAAACAATCCTTTCACTCCAAACAGATGCCAGCACTCATTTACGCGAAAAATCCACCGAGAGCAACGTGTGTTTACATTTATTTATTTTTTGAATACATTGAATAGTTGGTTTTTGTTTTCGTACCTATATTAAAACGTTTGCCAAACGTTTATAAGAAAAAAAAAAAACAAAAACTTTACGATACAATACCCTAAAAAGTAAACGAACAATAAAAGAAATCTCAACGTCAAACGCAAATAAGAAACACGCGGTAACCGTATCGGCGTTTGGCGGTGTGTTTTGAGATCAGACAATATTTAAAGTAAAATTCGCGAAGTATATATACATAAATCTTGTAGACGAAGTTCTTTACCGAACAAGTGGGACGAATAAGTCGGAAATACGAGATCTACAGTGATGAATGTTAGGGGTTCAAATACCAACGCCGTTGAATGCGCAAAACTATTTGATATAGTCTAGCGGACGGAATAAAACGATAAATTCCAATACCTAATATTTAAGACGTCATAATATTATATTTTAAATCGAAATATTATCCACACGAGGGTAGAGTAATGGTAAATATGTAGAATATGATACTTAAGCCGAAGATTCGCGAATGTAAAAACTATATATTGATGTAGATAACGGAAAATATGAGTCATAGAGAAAAACCAAATGACTTCATAATGTTTTTATATACTAAAACCAATAAACCCGACTACGTTCAACTTGAATGGTTCGAGGGATCTGTGACGGTATAAACAACGCGTTAAAAATATATAGTATAGTGTTTCTCTATTACATTTAGAAATTACAAAATATTATAAAGAAAAAATATTTTATAGGGTCGACGATGTTAAAAAAAAACCTATCTCATCCTTGTGTGTGGAATAACTTGGTAATTCAGTTATAAATTTGTTAAGACGGTATGAGGTTATAGTGACCTATTTTATAAACAGTAAAACGGGTCTTCTGGTGAGGAAGAACAAACAATAAAGGTCGATGTTATTTCAATCGATTGGCATTGTCTATTTGTTTAGAACGCGAAGTCGGTCCCGGCCAACTGTTGTGCTCACCAGCAATCATATAAATTGCACTTGCAAAATTTATAATCGTCTTTTGTAAATGTTTCGGGAAATTACATATATATATATATTTTTACCACGAATTTAATTGTTACGGTCCAACTTACGTTCTCGTAATAAATTATACACATTAAAATAACAACAATCTTCGAACAAAACGATATCGGTTTCGACCTTCAACAATGTTTTGGGGTGTAGAGGGGAGCTATTATAGCTTTATACGTTTTTTGTTGTACATGCGTTTTGGAAATAATTATTGTTTATTTATTATTATACGTTTATTGAGAATAAAAAAAAAATGTTCTAACGTGAAGAAATCAACACGACTAATCTAGGTACAGCATTTTCCTCGAGTTTTCGCATCAACCCCCCCCCCCCCCCCTTAGTGTGGGTCTTTACTAGTTTGGAAACGGATAGGTTGAGATATAGGACATGTCTTGTGCCTCGATGATAATCGACCGTCAAAGACAACAACTGTCGAATGCACTCGACAGCATGCATTATACGCATTAAATTCGTCACTAATTAAATCAAAGCACACGGCGCTCGTTTTCGTGATCGGTTTCGTGATCGGCACCACTAATCGACGAGAGGGTTTCCAAACTTTCCAAACACTTGTCGTTGTGTTTTTCATTACGACTATAGGCGCAACTTTATATAGGACAACATTTTGTCGAAGGGGCTGTAGCTTTAATATTTTTTTCTTTAATATTCTGTATGGTATTTCACATACACCCTGCTAGTAGTACCCACTCTACTAATTTCGTATGTATTAGTTTGCAGTAAGTGGCTCGTAATAAATAAACTTAGATTGATGTTTGTATGTATAAAATATACATATTAAAATTTTAATCGAAAAACATTAATCACACACTCTATCTTTTAAACTTTATTTTTTTTATTTATCGTCATTCTTTAATGAATATTATATTGACAACATCTCTTTCAATATTCAGAATTGTAATATTTGAGGGGGCTTAGCACACTCTCCCCCTAATTGTGTCCACCAGTATTACCTATGTATGTATATGTATAGTTGGTAAAAATATTACAATTTACAAGGTACCTACGGAGTTTATTAATATTTAAATATTAATAAATCAAACGCATGTACGTACATTCAGAGGAACAATCTTTTTTAAACTCATATATATATATATATGTATTATAACACGAGGTACACGCACTCACACATTGGCAGTTACGTACCTAAATAGGTATATTCTGTTTGTATGGTTTTACCTTGCCTTATAAATCAAAGCGTTTTTATTACTGGTGTGCTCAAACCCAACGAGATATAATAACCGTTCATCCGGGAATATTTTTTTTCACGTGACTACCTCCGTTTTCAAGTACAAAGCAAATATAGGGTACCGAGAACGATATTGAGACCGTCGACCGCAGTGGCTCGGAGTGGTCAAAGGACTCTGGTTTCGGCATCTGCAGGTTAGATTCGGGCCTATTCCATAACTTTGGTCAATACGTCATTCCGCTGGTTTAAAAGTATACTATACCATGGCCGTGTTCCGTAAACACCACGTGCTCCGTGTGCAGAATTTTCATGTTATTCACCAAAACCAAATTAAATAATATTACTTAGGTAAAACGATTTCGTCAGTCGTAAATAAGTAATAACCAATAACCTCATATTTAAATAATCACCCAACCGCATGGTAAAGCGGTCAAATATTTCCAGATATTTAATATATTATATAATAATATGATAATGTGTTACACGGAACACGGTGATATGTGCAATAGCACCTATCCAGAGCGTTGGATGTATCCTGCCTACTCCACACAAATATTTATCTTGTACATTTTTAAAATCCTCCACTGGATATAGACATAATATGTACCTATTATCGTTTAATTTTTCTTTGTATCTATATCAAAGTTATGAATTGAAAAATGCATAATTGTAAATTGTGTGCAGGCTAATGATCTCAAAAGTCGAATGCCTTATCAACCCAATAAAAAAAAATCGGTATAAATGATATTATTTTTACTTTTATTTTTTAAATATACCATCGAATTATTAGATTAAATAAAAATTTCAATAAAAATTTGGAAATATTTCTGTGTGCTGTGGTGGTGTGAACTCTGGAGAATCTTCGGCTCCTTGCCCCCCTCCCACATGGATTGATCCATATCTGACCTAACTACACATCTCGCGCGGGTCATTGGGTTTTATTCTTTTCAAACGTACCATAATATAATAGTAATTGGCAATCGGAGTGCATTTACGAATTATACCCAGTTTTACTTTTTATTAATTCTCTTGTGTTTTTACTTTTTTTTCGCTTGCTTCAGAATGACACCAAGCGGCCCACGACGGCTCTGTATAATATACAATAACAATATTACGTATTGACCGGGTGAGGATGAAGGGTTCCCTTCCGTATATAAATTATGCATACACAAATATTGCGACGTGTTATGATAACGTCGTAACTGAAACTGCTTTTTCCGGTCATGCCGATTTTCGGGATTAGTGATCGTGTAGGATATTATGCCATAGTTGTACGACTGTTGAATCCACAGTATTATTATCATTACCAATATTATTATTATTGTGTCAGATTGGTCGCCGTGTACCTAATACTACCTATAACTATACATAAACGTCGGCCGACCGGATCACGTGCATAGCACAATGCACATACAAGGCCTATTTCCTCTTTTCCCAGGTAAAATCTCTTTATAATGGTAAAATCCATTAAACCGTGCTGCGCGCACGCGATCGGATCGACGAATGGTGTTTTATTCCTCGTCAATTTTTGCTCATGTTAAACGTTTTTATTTTTAAATTCATAACCCAAATCTGTGGAGCTATTAAAACTACATTAGACTCTCGTGTTGTTTTAGACTTTTGGAGCGTTATGTGGTTTGAAAACAACGAACGCTTGTAAAACAACAATATCGTTTCACGAAAACGATATTTCCCTCAAGGCCTTCGACGGTTAACGCGCTTCAAAGACGACACGATATGACAGTCTAAACAAACTAATGGTTTGAATTCGATATACGTTTGAACGGACTACTTATTTAATCGTAATTCGACGACGCTTTATCAGCTTCAGATATGAGAAGATAATTCACAGGGAGTAAAATAAAGTACCAAGGAAAAGAAAATATTGTTAATACAAGTCGATTAATTAAAGTTTAGGGTTCATTAAACAGCCACCTGAGGAATTTCAAAATATGCGAATTTATATACGTGTTTAATTAGTGTATAAAATTACTACTATATTTGATTTATAAACGAGATAAATAAATAACTAATTTGCGTTTATTGTGAGTAGGATCCATTTTTCTAAAATATGTGATTATATTAATATTTGTATTGCGGCCATTGGGACAACTGCATAAACATGAATTATTAAAATGTACCTATTGTGAGATTGTAATAAACAATAGTAAGTATATCAATCATTGTATTTATAATATCATATATAATAAAATCAATAGTACAGCAAATACCTACTCAAAAACACGGTCTCTCACAGAATAAATTTTTGTTCAATTTTTCTTAAACAACAAATAATGATTTTCAAAAAGGGTTGGCTTTTATTTTGTTTTATTATGCTTTTATTCAGTTTTAGTATGGGATTTCGAGTGCTCGGTTCATACAACATAATTGCATTTTTTTGGCGATCTATTATACACAAATAATGTTATATATATCATTTTTACACACTATCGTCCATCATGCAGAGTACCAATGTGATAAGTACACTTGACTCGCTAAAGTTCAATGGTCGGTCCCGTAGTTTGAAATGTTCGTAGAAAACAACAGGTTTATACACTAATAATATAGGTACAATGATATACTATGATCGCCCATGGACAGAGTTATAAAAAATCAAAACAATACAAAGTGTACCTATAACGATCAGGTATTATACTATGGATTATAAATAATATTGGAAATTATACAAAAGCAAATACCTATAATAGAAACATAGATTTATAAAGTTTTTTGTCGATTGATTTGAATAAAAATGTTTTATCATACGTAATATGACTTATTAGACGCACCTCAATACTTTTTGTTTTGAAAATGTAATTAAAATACCTATCGGTTGTCCGTGCGTATGGATTCCTATTTCATAATGGGATTTTCATGGGTCCGTAAAATTTTAATATCTATTAAAATTAATCAACAATTAATAGTGATCGCTAATATATAGATTTATATTTATGTTAATTATTTGGTTCTGTATTTTATTAGTACACTGTACCTATACCTATATGAATTGAACATTTTGTATTCTATTAGTGTATTACGACCGACCTTTGAAAGTCCACGGTGGTGTAAAGATATTTTGGTTTGGACCATTTGAATAAAGGATCATTGAGGGTATATTATAATAAGGTTAAAGGGTCTTTAAAACCATTTCCTACGTCCTTTGAAATTACTACGACCTTTGTTGCACCACTCACAATATAGGCAATAGAAGGAACACTCAGGATAATAGTATGTTTCGTAACCTTCTAAATATGATAAGATTTGATTCCTTTTCATCTATTTTACTCACGAATATCACGATCAAAAACGTCACATCGAGAGAAACGGCACAACTTACTATAATGTTGCTGTTTAGATATTCTTGCGGAAGTATGCTGTCAGTCATTGTCAATTTCATACCATTCGTTGGAATGTTATACTTAGTTTGTATATTATTTTGTATATTGAAAGGTATTTGAACATAATAACAAGTTTTGATCCCATAATTATGATTATTTTTCGCCGAAATTTTGAATATGATTTTCCATATTATATTATCGTGATAAAAAATACATTATTTTATAATACAGTGACAATTCTATACAATGGATCATCCCGTGAAGACTGAAAATGTTTGGTATGAAATCAGATAAGTGATATTTGAAAATATTATTTTTGGTTTAATGTCCGTGATGGAAAGAATCCACAGGTGTCAGTTATCAAAGGATACTGTGTTATAACTTAATCTCTTCACTTATAAGTAATAAACTTATAACCCAAATTTTGTTTTTGATCGTGGAGTTTATTTTATAAAAGGTGTGTATTATTGCCAAAGTAAATGATTTAACGGCATACCACTGTTTGGCAATAATAATAAATATCAATAAGGAAATAATATTATTTATATTAACTAAGTTGTTAGACACTTAAAATATTTTAAATATTGACGCAAAACTAATAATTATAACCCAAACATTAAATAATTAAATATTTAGACGGATACCATCAACTATATCCAAACCACTCAATTAAATTTTCGAATACAACGCATACCTAATAATATACTATAGGTTCTGTTATTTGAAGTACTAAAAATTAAATTCAAACGATTATAATACAAAAACTTCGCAGAAACAAAAAATACTTTCTTTGAAATTATATTCATTTTTATTAGTATAATAATATATCAAATATATTTATATTAATGTTTTCATTAATAATATCACTATAGGTATTATTTTAATTTTTAAAGGAACTATCTAAGGTGATTTTAAAAACAATCAATATAGGTAATAAAACAGTACCCATTGATAGATAGGTATATATTGTAATTATAGATAAACTAATTTTTATAATAATAATAGAATATTTCATAATTTTTTATTAGGCCCATTTTTGAAATTTTAAAACTATTACCTATACCTACTATTGTTTGATGCGTGGTTAAAACTTGTGTTCTAGTATATCGATTTGAAAATGTTTAACCACCTAAGTATAATAGATATTTGATATTGCCATTTGTTATTCTTCCCACAATAATATTTTATCATTAATTAACCATGCTTGTATTCCCCCGAGACGTAATAAATTACCATGGATAAAATATTATAGGAGAATTTAAATTGAATAGTTAGAACAGCCGTTGCAATTTATTTTGATACTACCAATATTTAGTTTTATAAAATCTCTAATATGTACCTATTTTGGCAGACCAATTGAAAAACAAATTACTTTTTAAACTATATATTACTTAAACGAGCAATTTTTACCTATTAAATTGTTTAAATTTGGTAGATTCGGTTGTGGTTAAAATAAAAAAAAAATTGTGGTATGAATTTACATTTAAAAAAATAAATCGTGTGAGAAAATAATATTATATTTTATAGAATGTGCAGTAGGTACCCTAAGATAAGAACTTTATTATATTTGGTTTTTATTTGAAGCCAATCACTTCTGTAAAATGGGAAACGAATGTGCCGACATTTAAGATTGTTAAACTTTTTTTCACCCCGCGATATTATTGTCCTTATCTCGATTCCCTATCGACCCGGAACCATCCAAACTATACGCATGTATATAGGTACGTTGTAAATAATTGAAAAACCAATGGATGTCTCTTGAGAATAGACTCGATTGAATTATAACTAACACACTTCACGTTCAGTCTCCGCGCCGGATATTTTCTTAAAAATACTACGTTTGAGTGTTCATAAGACTCGCCTAAGAATACTGTGCGCGCCTATATACTATTATTATATACTCATCCTGATGACGAAAAAAGAAAAGCAAAAATGGAACCCCTCCCGTGGGCTGCGAATCGTATATGCCGTTCGTTTAATCGTTTATCCATCATCGAATTCAAAGTATGGATTTCTGCGGAAAACATAACCGAATACGGTGCACGTAAAATATTATGTAATCGAGGATCCCCGCCATAACATAAAACGATTGAATCACAATATACGAACAAGCATCCGAAGATAATATTCATAATTTATTTTATCGTACGATGCGATTTAATATAAAATTTAAGTGTCTTAGAGTTATAGACTTTAGAGCCTGCAAGAGAGAGGCCTGGATTTATATTCTTATAGCTCACCGGTATTCGTCTAATCCCGATTTATTTATGTCGCCAAATAGTAATAATATAAAGTCGATTGAAATAAATATAAGGATAAGAATATTATACTACTTAGGTAGATTTTGGCGGATGAATGTTTTTTTATATTATACGTAGGTACTTAATAATTATACACACCTAATCACCATGGTTGGTACCTAGTTAGAATATATTTAATTTCACTTTGTACACATATATTGATATATTATACGATAATCTACCTATTTTAAGTATGATATAAAGCTATGCGTTCGTCCTCATTGTTTTTTTTTTTTTTAGTTAATTTAAATATTAATTGTTATAGGTACTATCTACAGTTGGATGGTAATTCGTAATAATTATTATTATGCTTTATCCCACCTTAAATATTTGGGTTGATGAACTATGGAATGATGATCTTCTAATTTAGTACAAGGGATAAACCACTAAATTCCAATAAGTGACTTAAATTTGTTATTAATGCTTCGAATTTTTATTTTATTAGTTATTAAGGATTACATAAACTATAAAAAAAAATCGTCAAATAAAAATTGCGTTAAAAAATACAATATAATAAACTAATTAAATAACCAGAATTATATCAGTTTTATTTTTATGATAGCACTTCGTATTGCGCAGTTTTTCCGCCAACAATTGAAGGGCTCAGTGCAACAACAAGGCAAGTCCATTAATTTATTAATTGTCTAGAATAAGCATTCATTTTGAGATATTTTTGGAAAAAATAAAGCGATTATTCTTATTTTTCTAACAAAGTATAATAGTTCTTCTATATATAATATTCACGTACGGGGGGCCAACTTCATGTACGTATAATATTCCATGGAAAAACTAATTTTTGTTAAAAATGGACTTACCTTAATGTCGCATACTGAGTTTATTTAGTTGTATACGATACACACACCCACACAAAATAATAGACAAATACGTTTAACGCGAGTTTGAAAATAAATATATTACAGTTTTATCGCACACTGCATGGCTTTGCCTCACGTTTAGCGTTCGATATGCGACTTGATTCGTTTTTCATAATATTTTTTTTATTCTATTTCAATACACGACGCCGCGTAAAAGCGAACGACGCGACAAAAATATCAATGTCAGCAATAGATGAGAAATAGACAGGTAGATTTTGGATATTTTTAAGGTACACAAACAACGCGACATTCATGACAGATTAAGATAAAAGTCAAAGTGAACCAAAAATAACGGCAACGTAGTATTTTTTTTTAAAATAATACGTTCTCGCTTCACTTCCACTTTCTTTGTTGTACGTAAAAATAATAATAAATAACGACGTGTAGGTATACCTATCTACCGGAGAGAAGAACGTTTAACAAAACGCTGCCATTACTGCAGCTACCATGGTAGTCGTGTATGTATTATTTTGTTATAAATGTTCGCGTGGCCGTTCGTATTATTCTCACCCTCCTATAGGCTATATGCCTATCAACCACCTGCCTATGAGTCTTGTTCGACAAGAGCGGCACATTAACGCACTGTGTATCGATTATAAAAATATCATGTCCTCCCGGTTTTCGTTTCTCCGCGTTTAGATGGTTTTTAATTATTTATAATAGTTCATGTCGAGGAAAAAAAAATCATTACGACAATAATAATTCATCTTCACGTGTGCCGTAGAATACAAATTAAGTTTTTGGCGAGCGCGCTTGCGTTTTAGCTTCTAATGACTCATTTGAATAATGCAATAACGTTGACAAACAGTAATGGATTTTTCTGTTTTTTTTTTTTTATTTTTTCATAATAATTCTGGAGACGTTATTGGATTCCCACTCAAGCGTTGATAGCTGGAGGAACGAAATAATAAATAAAACGAAGAAAGATAGCGCATTATTCACTGTTAATCGCGTGTTGATCTGCATAATATTCACGTCACTAAACCACATTAATCTGGATTTTTTTTTATTTTCATAATCATATATATATATTATATGGTATTTTTTTTTATTATCACAGGCGAAACACCTTGTCACGGTGAAGTTTAAATTAACATTTCGTATTACTTCGGTTAAATTTTAACAAAAGTTACATTCAAAACTAACCAATAAAATTTTATTGTTCGTTTTCTATTATCTTGTGTCTTATACCAAAAAGCCGGGAGTGCATATTATATTCAAACAACGTGCAATTATACTAATAATATAATTATTGGTGTTTCAAAGACATCAGGTTAAACTTCTGAGTGTTACCATTAGCGATAATTGGTTAAGCTGATATCGGTTACAAAACTGTATATTTTAGTATTTACGAAATTCCGTGATGATAATTTGATTTTGGTATTGGGTAAAAGTCATTATCTAAAGATATTTGCAATTATCTCAAGATCAGATATAACCGAATTTTCGTCAGCATGTACTCAAGGCAGAATTCAGTTTGACACGTCGATTTGTTAATTCTTTTTACAGTCATTCGCCAAAAAGATAATAAGTCCTACGGCTCTATCGAGTCGAGATAAGGTTCGAGTAGGTAATTTTTCATTTCTATATTTAGACAGTTGTGCCACGGGGGCGTTTTCTGGATTATTGTTAACAGATTTGTCACTTGGGTACTTGGTATCTAGCCAAGTCTGTCTAGCATTCTAGCTCCAATTTTCACTTTAAGGCGACTGGTAAGATAAGTAGACAGTTTATTCAAGTAATTTGGTTGCTCACGATTTAAACCTTAAGAGGATGATAAGTCAGTGGCGTGCAGTAAAAATCTATGCACTATTCGTATACAAACTATACGGCATTTTGGTTTTTAGAGCTATTTCTTTCAGTAATTTAAATATTTGTAACTATTATGTCAGCGTTTTTCGTGAATTCAGCATTTATATGTATTAATACATTTGTAATTTTAACAGTTATTTTTTTGGCAGTGTAGTTTTTTTTTGAGATGACTTTTGTCTCAAATGACAAATTTTTATTTATTAAACTCGCTTTTTGTAATTTTGTTCATTGAATATATAATGAAAACTACCATTTTGGTGTATTAACAAAAGTGCTTTTTGCATGATTATTTCCAATTAGTTTGTAGTGTAAAAAACAACTTTAAGCTTAAGTTAGAATAAAGCATATTATATTTAATCTTATAAAATTGTAATAAAACTGAAATTAGGTAATTTAATTAAATTTAATATTATAAAATCGATATTATGTTTACTGAATAATGAATTTATATACATATATAATATCGAGTGCAGGGCATCAGCAGTGGCGCAAATAAGAAAAATGTTTAGGGGGGCTCAAGCCCCCAATTTGTGCCACTGGGCATCAGTAAATATCTTACGAAAATGAATTAATTGCTGTTGTAACTCATGGACGACAAGCTGGAAAGTGATTTGTATTCAATGTCAGTTTTTAACAAACGTTATTAAATATAACACGTTATATTATATTAACGTGATTAAACACTTAAAAACCTAACTTTTTATAACAAATTGCTCTATTTATTGAAAGAAAATTAATTATTTTTGAAATTTATAGTTTACTTTATATTCAATTCATTTCCGTTGGCTAATTTATTATTACGACTCCATTATAATTATTTTCCTCTGAGTAAACATGTATCATAACTTTTGATTAATTTAACTATCTACTTTATTTATTTCAATTTAAAAGTAAATTAACTGAAAATATGTATAGTTATTTTAAATCCTTATTCTTATCTGTATTATGTATTTAATTACATTTAGAGTTTAGGATTCAGAATTATTCAAAGAATTTTCTAAAAAAAAAAATTAGGCAGAACTATCTATATTTATAATTCACATGACACAAAAAAAAAACAATATTTACTATATAAAAATAATAGTTGGTTAATAAATAAGCCATTGGGTTTAGTGTGCGTAGGTACATAATTTTATTTTTATGCGGAAAATGTTAAACGGTAGCCCATATTTAAATTATTTAACTTCAGCTGTCTCTCTAATAATAGTCATTCAATAATTTAATTTGGTGTAATATCTAACTATGACGTGTACGTATTATGCTTAATTTAATGTTTTATTTATCGTAGTTACTAAATTGACATGTTGTCATTTTAAATACCATACTGTTCATCCATTTTTTTAAACGTAGTATCAATTAGTTTAATCTAAATAAGGGTATTATTTAATTGGAATATGCTAGTGTATATTATTATACTATGTGAATGCTACAAATTTGTCAAATGAATATAACAAAATATACATATTAATATATTATATCTTGTTAAATTTAAATTTGATTTTTTTTATCGAGAAAAATATTATTACCTTCAGATTCTGTCTATAGAAATATAATATATATGATGTATAAATAAGTGCATTTATTGAATAGGTACCCGTTTTCTATACCTGTTATGATGTTTCAATAACGAAATCAATATAATGGTTATTTCTGAACGTACGAAGGGCAGGACGTATAAAATAGAAAATAAAATATTAGTATAATATAATTTTGACTTGATATTTTGTTCTCAAATATATTTAATAAATATTAAGTATATAAACACAATACAACTATAATCTTTAAGTTAGTAGGAAGATAATAATATCAGACATGAACATATTGGTATACTTGTATTCACACGCAAAAATATAAAGGTTCCGTTTGATTAAAAAGAAATAAATGAATGAAAAAAATATAATTAAAATTAAAACGCATAAGTTAAAAACGAAATAATTAAACGCAGAAAAACGGATAAAATGTATTGTAAAAGGTACAGTACTGAATTGTGTCCATACAATTATTTTAAATTTAAAATGCTCGTAAAAAGTATTTAACTATTACAGATTTTGAAATAAAATTACAAAATATCTGCAGGCTAAAACCAGAATTGAGTATAGCCTCACATTTATTTTTCAGTTCTCAAACCTACAATGACAATGACATAACATTTAAAAAACATACCTCGGTTCAAACATTAAACGCAGTAAAAAGTTGTGCTCTAACGGAATTCCATAATAAAAATTTTTTTCTTGGAACTTGATGTTTAATAAATAAGTTTGTAAAACGTTTTCTGCAGGTCTCAATTTCGTATACAACTTGCAAGACTACGAACACCTTAAGCAATACACACATTTACAATACTTAATTAATACACAATACTAATAACAGTTGGTGGACCGTACTCAGACGCCTGCATAATTTATACACAATATAACCCATAAATAAGTATCAGTGAACTTTTCAGTGAATCTCCGAAGGATCGCTATTATTATTACCATCTTGTGAATATTACACGAGCGACAGAAACTGAAATCGATTTCGTCACGAGCGCCTTATATTTCGACGCCATCCACGGTAGTTTTCCAGTGATTTTCTTCTCGGTACACGCTCCGAATGTCGGAAAATTAGCCGCCGGACGGTTCGCTCCGGAGGAAAGACTGCGAGGGAGCAGATACGTCACGTCGTCGTCTCGCCGGGCCGGTGCAGTAACGTTTCGCAGGCGTGCCTCTGTAATAATAATAATTGCCATCGACATCCCGCCGAGAAAACTATGATTGGCCAAATTCGTGGTCGTGTATAGTAAACATTTAATATTATTATCATTATTGTTGTTGTTGTTATTGTTGTGAGGGGGCCGAATTCGTAGCTGAGTTCGAGATTGTTTTCACGCACGTGCTACAATGTGTCGTATTCAAGAGGAGTAATACACCCCGAAATTATTTTATTCGATAATCTTTTATGACTTATTTATAACATTTTATATCCTCTACCGTGGTCCATGATACAACGGTATACACATGGTAACAATTAGTAATATTGAGTATTGACAAACCATAATAATTAAATTATACGAATATTATAATATATTTGTCGTTAATTTTTGTGATGAATATGGCTTGATTACTATTTGCCAGGTGTAAACGCATTAATAGTATATTATTTTTAAACGATTGTGTCTATCTAATTACAGTTTATAACCGACTCTCCGATTCACATCCAAATATCCAATTGGCGAGGACATATTTGACACGTAAATTATCAGTAAATATCAGTTAATATTATAATGATCAAACGTAATATTATTTATTCAGTCGCATAATATCAGAAATGTGTTAGATTTTTAAATACTTTTAATAAAATCAATTGTTATCATAACTGCAAATAGACACTATTCTATCAAGCCATTGAATACAAGACCAAAAAAGTATACAAATTATAAACAACTTTAAAACAAAAACAAAATATTCCAGTATTAAGGGTATTATTGTGTCTTAAAATAATAATATTTTTAGGGGGCAGGCTTGGGAATTATTTAATAGGACCGAGTCCCTAAAAGCCCCTCAAATCTACTCCACGTACTCTGTGTAATAACGTTATTCTCGTAGGATGAAAAGGAACGAGAAACGTTGTCGCTACTGTGTCGGTGGTGATGTCGGCAGCGGTGTATCAATCATTTTGACGGTTAATATCCGGAAGCGCCGTATGTGTTACGTGGTGTGTCTGCGCGTTATCGATAAAAAATAACAAACCGAAATGAGCATTAGGTATAATAATATTAGGTTATACGTTTTGTAAATATGATGAAACACAAATATCCAATATGCGTCTTGAATGGACGGACAAAAAAAACCAAGAGTGTGTTGCCCATAATAATAAAATGATGTGTTATTATATTATTTCATGCGGGCAGTACCTACGCCTCTGAGTCCGTATAAAAAAACGATTTTTATAAATGACAAAGCGGAAGTAACAGGCGCGTGTGAAACGTGTACACCATAATATGTAACTGGCATATCACGTACGACCGGTAAACGAGTCTCTGACAATGATGACGATGATGATGATTAAGATGATACTAGTAACATTTATGATTTATTTAACGTGAAGCGCAGTGATGTCATACGATATTTTTCATCTCTCTTCGTTAAAAAAAATTCTGGAGTCACGTTATGCCGGCAGCAATTATTTAGGTATTTATTCGAACATATTTGTACTCCTGGTAATAAAATTTGAGAATAGTTTTAGAGCTGTGTGCGTACTCTATGTGAACTATCTGAGTATATTGGGAGGTGGGGGGAGAATGGGCGTGAATACATATCCGCAGGGCGTAAATCGCTCGTGTACAGGTGCCGGAAAGGGTGCTTCTGTTGTAGGTGTAATATAATGTAGTAGTAATGTACAGGAATAAGCGAGATAATAGTACCAATCAATGGCGTATTAAAGATTTCCTTCGGGGCGTCGGTTTAGGGTGTTGATTGTCTTTTACTAAATATATGAGACGAATATTATATAAAATTACGTTATTATTATAAACTTGTTTGATACAATATAATATTATTAAACTGAATACATTTATGGTTTTAAAATAAACTCTGGATTTTACACTTGTGATTTCCTTTATTGGATGTGATTTCTGCCTAAACAAATGGAATATTTTACAGGAATCTCAGTATAATGTCGTTCGGTGGTTTTTTTTTTATACATTTTAATAAAAAAAATTATAGTTACACGGCGTCCTGGATAGGCAATTAGCTACACATTGTAAGGAGAAAAATAATAATAGGTACTTATAATGGATATTAATTATTTATAGCGTTATAAGTACAACGAGTATAGATATTTTTGAACTTATAGATATATAATATATTGCATCATATACGTATCAAAAATGCCACAAATTTGAAGCTAACGGTTAAGATTAAAAAAATATCAGACTTAAGTATCAAATAACGATCGTTAATTGAGTTTCTTCCACATCGTTGGAAAGATTACGTAGAAATTTGATTTTTCTATACGAATATAATAATATTGTTATTACTAGCTCTTGAAAATTTCTCATAAAAATATTAAGAAAATAAATTTAATGTTGACTACATATTTTAAATACCTATGATATGGTTAAATGTCCTTACATATCATTTTCAATATTTAAAGTTAAAGTTTTAGTTGACCCGTGCAAGTATTTATCTGTTGTGCAGAAATATTAAAACTCTATAACAAACAGGTAATGCCTAACCGTCGTCACTGTGAGGAACCGTAGTCTATTATAAACCGCGTCAACAAAGATACCCATCATAAGACGTAGGTATAGTGTGTTTTATTAACATATATTGTGTGCGTTCACACTAGATGCTATAAGCCACGTTGCATTGATGGTATTACAGAAACGCCATTGACTATTTAATTAATCAATTTTTTGAACTTATGTCACCAAACACTTTAAAAGAATCAGTTTAGTAGAACTTTAGACGATAGTGTAGCTATACAAAAAAATCACTCACGCTTCACTAAAATACCCATAAGATAAAAGTTTTTCTAACAGCGTCTAACAAAGTGCACCATCAAATTTGTGTTATAGATTTTAACGAAATATTCTGTTACATGCGTGATACATATCAATTATAAATTATAATATACATTTCAGGAGCGTACTTATATGAGGAAGGGCGAGAATATCATATCACCCCTCGGAGTTTTTTTTTGGTAGTTGATTTTTCATCAACTGTAAAATGTATTATTTATTGTAACAAAAATCAGTGTTTTCAATTTTTTTGTGATTTAAAACACACATACTTGTGATTATTGGGACGTTAGTATTATGTATTTAAATCAGACCAACTCCGTACCATTTTTACGAAGAAATAACCATAAATAGTTTAAGAAAATATAACAGTGAAGATAGAACAAACGTTTTTAAAAATACAACTAATTATCGAGTAAAAAAAACTACAGTAGAAATAATAATAATTGTGCCTAAAACATATATGGCATTTAAAATTATTGTTTAAATTAATTAGGTATATAGAACGAACTTTATTACAATATTATAATTCTATAGTATTAATGTAGCCAACAATATTAAAATACGAGAAAATAGAATGAAACTCATAACAACTTTCATTTAATCTATATAATACTGTATAAAATATTTCGGTATTTAAAGTTATTACAACATAGTAAATTTACATAATATGGGTAATTAATCGCTGACCTTCGAATAAATCGGACTGCAAATAATAAATAATATAATATATTGTTTTATTATATATTCGGGAATTATTAATAGCCGACGAGGGGAGACGAGACACCTGCATTGCAATATACGTAAAATACAATATATATAACTCTCGTCGGGGATTGGCGGCGTCGGTGGTATTGATGGCGAGGGGGAAACGGAAGGGGGAAATATTCGTAGCCGTGTACGAGCAACAATGACGAATGGTGCAGTAGTTGCCTGCGAATATTATTTCCCGCTGCGTCTTCCCGGCGATGATTAATTAACTAATGCCGAAAGTAACTTTTTGTTTCGACAAATCGGATATAGCCTGGCCTCATTCTGTAATGTATTAAGTATAGGACTACGTTCGTGTACAGAAGGCTCGTGATGGTTTCGTTCTCTTTTCCGTAAACCATATTCGCCGCCGTAAATCTCATCGATCACGGTCATGTAGTGCCTTCGACACTAAACTAAATAATAATATGTCGATATGACAGTAACGATAGGGACGTACCTACGACTTCGACGACGACGACGACGACGACGATTCGGGAAACCGCGAAAAGGCTGCACAGCTATATACATTGACGGGAACAGAGTTTAAGTCCACCGCGGGAAAAAAATGCTCTAGACGAATTTTCGGATGCGAACGCATTTATTTAGTTTCTGGGCGTTTCGAATCGTATATTTTGGACATTTGCCTTTTGGGCGTAACTTTATTCAAACTTGTACGACGCACTGCGCGAGCCATAAGATTAGTGACATCAAACCAGCTTATTATTTTCTCTGTATCCGTGTATTTAGTTCCGAAGAAAGTTAGAAACTTCATAATATTATTATTATTATTATAGTGTTATACACATTACGCAGTAGTTATTATATTTTAAGTCCGCGTCGTACATGAACATTTTGTTTTTAGACGATCATGCTTTGCCGCGGTGTTAAAACAATATCATTGAACGATTTCATTTTTTTTATTCATTTAATGAACTACATTGACGTAACTTTCATAAAACTTTTTTTCAACCGCCCACGTTTACACAAAAGTTTCCGAATTAAAATAGATTAGGTAAATTTTACAAACATTGTTTTTTTTCGACGTCATTTAATCTAATATGGGTTTTGTTTTTGTATACAACATGAATTAAAATAGTATAAAAGTTATCAAGCCCGATGTTAACTTAAATTTAAAATATTCTGCCTACCTATTTATGGATGTTATTTTATCACTATAAAGTATTAACATAACAAAAAAAAAATTATTTTGTAAGAAGTACCTAAGTTAAACGATACTAAAAATTAGTTGAAAACATTTCATGTGAAAAAAAAAATTAAACTATTAATCTAACCATCATATTGAATAATAATACCATTCAGACTCAACGTATTGCATTTAGCATTTTAAAAACTCAATCTATGTGAAAAATTTAATAATAATAATAAATTCTTTGTGCAGTTTTGAATTTTAGTAATTATTTTGTTGAATAGTTTAAGGGGTATACTTGTTATGGTAATTTTAATATTCTACAGCACATGGGCATACGTTAGAAGTATTTTTTAAACTTTGATGCAAACAATTAAATATTTAACATTTTACCCTACGTATACGAGCTATGTGGTATGCATGTATTGTTTGAACTACTTGTAAGTCAAATTTTAAATGTGTCAAAAAACTTGATTTTTTCGTGGAACTATTACTGGCGCTAAAAGTAATTTTTATTTTAAATATATTTTGCTGAAGCTAGCGTTCTGAGAATAGGAAGATAAAAAGATTATATAGACAGTAAACTTGCTGCTCGTTTAAAGTCTAATAATATAATAATTCGCATATGACGCCGTTGAAGTGGTTTAGATAAAATAATATTTTTATACTCAAATCAGTAAAATTTTATTCCCATAATATTAAACATATTTTCATAACAATATATACCTACCGACAGTTTTTTAAGACACACCAAAAATAATATTATATTGATATCATTATGCCTGTCTTCGTACTATAGGTACCTAGTTTTAAACTTTTACCTTTCTACGACATAATTATTATAAACCAAAACTTTTTAAATTATATTTTGTTGATATTTTAGACAATTCAACCGCAGGTACATTCATATTTTTAATTAAATTAGTTTATAAACGTTTAATGCTTGATGCTTATATTGTTTTTTTTTATATTTTCAATTTGCTTAGAACATATCAACCTGACCTAACTCCTATCGGATATCCTTTACAAACATATTCTATTATTAAACACGATCAACAATAATAATTATATGTTTTTGTTTTTGTTTTAAATAAAAATATGTTTTATAGATTAACCGAAACAAATTAACGATGTATAACTGTAAAATCACTATTGCTTAATATATCACTGTAGCTTATTATGTTCAGTTTTGAATTATGAAAATTATTATAATAATTATTATTATTTTAAACTTTGAAATGGATCCAACCGTAAAATTCCATAAATAAAAAATTGTTATCGTCGTTATTGCGTATTGTGAAGAAAATCAATATAAACTAAAATATTTCGAATCAACCTAAACGCGCGGTGTTAATTTCATGCTTTCTGGTATTTCGGTATAGATGTTGATCTTAGACATAAATAATATATTATTATAATACTTCTGATTGATTGGTTAGTTTCGTTCCACTATCATATAATTCCAATAATTGATTGGATGTACCCATTAACGATTGGCTATACAACAAGTATGCATATAGCTTTAGGTTCATTCAATTATACACAGCTACTATAGGGTCAAAGTTAAACGATAACAATCAAAGTGGCACTAACAAAGTTACATTTTGTCAAGTGCCGAAGTTTCAGTCGGACGGGACATCGAGGTTGGTACCTTGTTTTTTGATGATACATCGATGCGGTTGAGAAATGAGCCTCCGAATGGAGTTCAGTTTGAATAGTCGTGGTAAAGGTGGAAATCATAGCCTGAAAATTGCTGCACTGTTTGTTTATATTTCTTGAAAAAAAGACTTATTCGAAGTTCAATATTGACTTTATGTATATGGTAATCCTTAGAAGGGTATTGATCGATTATCAATCTTAGTTTTCCGAAAATGACCCATTAAAAAATCAAAAACTTACACACATATCACGGTCAAGCTAATATTATACTTCTTATTATTTCACTTGCAATAGCAAAAATAACTTGTGAATGAAAAGGGTCTTGCTTAAGTCGATGTGGTTTTGCGCAAGTCAATGTGGTTTTGAGCAAGTCAATGTAGTTTTCAATTTAATGAACTGCATTGGATTAAAATAGTAACATAGCTTACTGTAATTCAAAGTATTTTTCACAATATTTAAAACGCAAACATTTATTTCATAACGTGAAACAATATAAAAATCAATTTATTTTAACAACGTTGTAAAGTAATTTGTATATTTTATAAATGTTATTTAAAAAATGATAATCATGATATCATTGATATCCTTAAAATACAATTATAAATATTATTGGTTGAAAAAATTTATCTGAATTAAACCGGAAAATTTAACAAAAATCTATTATGTTAAAAACTAACATGCTGTAAATTTCCAAATTGGGTCGAAGTTTTATAGTATTTTTTTTGACAACTTATTGTAATACTAACGAGAATTTGAAAAACCTACAATTTTAAAGTACCATTCGTGTCCAATTTTTAATCTATAGAGTGGTCTAACTGAAACTTTTGAAACACTCTTCTATCAGGAAAACTATTTACGGAAAACACTAACTGCTTAAAATAAAAGTCAAATAAGTTATCGTAAAACCCTTAGAGCTGATTTTTGATAAATATATTTATATATAATTTACATCTAAACTGCATTTCAATCAATTTCCTGAGTTTAATATTAGTTTAATTTGGATTTAATATCCTATTTTTGATTTAATAATAATTTCATATATTACATAAGGATAAATAACGTGACGCCTGGCTCAATTAAAAACTAAAATGCAATTAAATTATAAAGTATAATTAAAATAATTTTATCATAAATTCTTCACCTGAATTAGTTTTGCTTTGTGCTGGACCCGATCGCAGTTGAAAACTCATATAAAATTATGTAAGTATTTCTACTGAAAGCTAACCTTTAAGCTTAATTAATAATTTAAATAAAAACCATCAAGATTATTAAATAACTTTTGAGTTTCGCCAGATCGGATTTATTGGAAATTTCAAGTTTTTTATAAATATAAATATAAAGGTAAGGCATATTATATATTAAAATAACATAATAATAAACAATAATATTCGTGTACAAATCCGGAAATTAATATATTCATAATTTCCAGAAAAACTCTTACACCCACATCGTTTCTGTCGCAAAACTCAATTTATGAATATCATAATATTGTGGGTATTATATTACCCGCCCAGTTAAGCATTATCGCTGTCCTTGAAACGAGTCACGTTTTTATTTTTTGTACTTGTGCGGTTTTATCCAGTGAGTGAATTTCACTACCGACTAGAGACTTTTCTATCAAAACTATACGCTTTGACATTGATCGTTTGTTCTCGTTCTCGACCAAAATGGTCGTCGTTATGTAAATCCAATCGCTAACCGTCAGCTTATTATAATATGTTATAGGAGACAATATTAGGGGTCGGTACTTACCAGTTACTTACCAATTATATTTTAGACTTGAAAACCCTAGTATGTTCGTCAACTTTTTCGGTTGGATTATTGTGAGGGAGAACTGCTGAAGCATTCGGGAAAATAAAATTCGGCGATTTAATGACTATGTATAGTGTTATATCGTACGCTGACGTGTGCGTATATCAACACCGACGATAGGACGTATTCGGGCTAAGACTTCGTGTCTCGAGGTTAATGCTGAGGATCAATTTTAATAAAATGTAGGTACACTGTACTACAAAAGGTTAAACACTTCTTTTTTCTCATCCCCCACAAATAAATGTTTTTTTTATTTATACCGTGGAAGTTCGGTCATCGGCAGACATAGAGAGGTCGAGTTTAACGGCTTTTTAGGTGCGGTTTCTTTTTTTTTTAATAATTTTTATTAGGACGCATATAATTATTATTACCTTCGTTCGTAACGTTAAGTATTGAACACAAATTTAATCGTGTTATTTGCGTTCCTTTTTGTATATTTTCTCTATCGTAACGCGCGCGCCGGGTATTATACGATTCGGTAATTATTGTGTAATTTAAAAGAGGGAAATACTGTTCAAATAAAAATAAATATCATTTGTTCCGAAAGCTTACCTATATTATTGTACCATAAAGGCGCGCTATTATAATATTATGCTCGCACTGTAAATCATTGTACGTAGGTAGGTACACAGTACACACCGCGTCTGGCCGGTACACAAAACAATTATTATTACGGATACAACATAATTATATATTCCTTTGTAATGCCGAATTTGCAGTTGTGCAGCGATCCAATAATTTAAGGTACTTAATGCGCCCTTTCCTATTATTAGCGGTGTTATAGGTTTTTACCTGCTGCAAAGTCGCGTATCGATCGGAATATTCGTATCTGTTGTAATACCCGAGTGTGGGTCTAACGTTTCCATATTCAACCCACGCGAGAACCACGAACCCAACACAATATAAATAAATAAAAAATAATAATAAAAAAAATACTCCCGGATTTACTGGTCGCTACTATGGAATTTAACAATTTATGCTTGAAAACACGTTCCGTCGTAATGTAATAATAATATTATTATTATTATTATTATAATACTTAAAATGAGACTTCATTTTTATATTGCAGTGTACAACCCTCATTTATAGTGCTCGTTTCAGAGAACATCTACCTGTTTTGTAAGTGAACATTTTAAGAAATTTTTTTTTATTGATCTCCCGTTGCAAGGGCGATAATAGTTATGACAGTTATGTACAACTTTTTTTCTTAACTCAACTAAAATTTTTCTTTTAGTGTAGTTGTAAATAGTTTAGTTTTTTAATAATAATAATAAATTATTTAGATTGATTTCTGGCCCAACACCCTCTTCCTCTCGTTGTAATTTTTTGGATGCTTTTTATTTAGACGTACCTACTACCTAGTACCTACTATCAATAATTAAGAAACGTACGTTCCTATGGATGTTGGATATTTTGTATTCTTCGAGCTTTTATTCGCACTTATAACATTCCGTCAATAGGTGTTGACTATTAGTGATACTATACAGGTTTCACAAATCACATACAGCGTTAGTTAGTTCTGTTATGATAGTCGAACCGCACATAATGGAAAAACATGTCTATAAACTATTTTAGTGTGTTACATGTTATTATGTATCTGATATTATTATATCAAAATCGTGCGATAACCATCAGATATTTATTTAATATTATTAAAATGTGTAGGTGAATCCTCACATTTATAGTGAAATAATTACTTCGAATAGTTGAATTTTATTTATTATTTTGTTACTTCTTAGACGACTAATAAAATAATATATATTTCAATATATAATATTTCTGTTAATGTTTCTTTATAATATTATTCATTCATCAATAGCTGCTTAGTGGTTTATTGTGTTATTCATGGACTCAAATAGCCAATTATTCATTACCTAGGTGGCCAAGTATGACTATAGGTACCTACTTATTATATAATATTATTGTGATTTTTGTATAATATTATGGTATACATTGTATCGGCTCTTATTGTCATTATTGTAAACTTCTATTAAGTAGTCACAGTTAGCGTCTGGCCAATCTACGCACAGTTATTGTGAGTAACTGTACTTAGCATTATTATTGTTATTATTATTATTTGTTATTATCGTCAAACCAGCTCTAAAAGGTATATTTTTATTTATTATTATTTCCTTTATGTTGTTGCCGGGACAAATGTAATATTGTCAGTGCTGTGAGTTATTATTTTTTGGAAATAACTATTATTTATTTGGATCGAACCAAAAAATATAGCTTATTTTTACCAAGCCACCTTTGTTACCATTATTTTATTATTTTTAAGCACACGCCTCACATGCAACACACCTTCTTTAATGTAGTAGTTAATCAGACTTCAATATTTTCTATGTATAAATAAATAAATAAATGACTACACTGCTGATAGAAGTACATACACCACTACACACACGAACTCATATTCTAGTCAGTAGGAGTGCATTTTATATCGAGGACCGAGCGCGCGTATTAATATCATATTATATATAGATGCTACCCATTCAGACATATTATATTTTTATTGAACGTTTCAAAAAATAATAAAGGTATACATTTTTTTCGGAAATGTTCAACTATCAGAAATTTTCTACTAACAGCATCACGACTGACTAAATTATAGGTACGTAATTCGTTTGTCAGGTATAATATAATAAATCAGATAGGAAAGTATACGCAATAGTCCGTATAGTAGGACGTGTTTGGCAAGAGAAATATGAAAATTGTACGAACACTGTAAATAGGTTACGGAAGTATTATATTATAACACACGAAATATGAGTGAACCTCTGATGTTTGTCTTTTTTTGGCACAGATATTTTCCATTTTTTTTTTGTTATCCAAAAACGCGTACCGTTTTTAATTCTGCACGATGAAATTCAAAACCAATCAAAGAAAATACATTTTAACTCTGCACAAGTATGTCACGAATGACCGTGTTATTGAAACGATTAATATTTTAACTTCAAAAATTGATACTCGACATTTTACACACAACGCATGTGCATATTACAAACCACGATCGATCGCAGAACTTTATTCAGCTGATTCCACCCTTATATTCATACATATCGAACATAAATCAGGCAGAGGACTCAAAAGAGGACTTGTGCATTCTTTACAGCACCGTTCAAATCACTTAAAATGGTTGAAAAGTTAATAGAATTGTTTTTTTTTCGGTTTCTTCTTCCCGGTACAATCCTCTAACCTACGACTCATTTTGAGTCAAATCAGTTACCATAATATTATATTATATATTGTAGCTGGAATACATTTCATTACTTATTGTGTATAATAATAAGTACCATTTGAATATGAAAACAAACAAAAATATTTTTAATAATTTTGAGGGCAGCGTTATAGTCAATAATGCGTGTTACATTTATCACATTAATCACATTGACTTATAATAAGATATCAAAACATAGAAAACGGTAAGCTCGAGTTCGAATAACAACGAACGCACGTCATAATTTTATGTTTAATACGATTAAAGTAGTTTACAGTTTGAATACCATAAAACAAATTACAGTTACTATAGGTCCTCTATATAGTAAAAGACCTATTTCATTATGTTTTTTGTATTCGTGAAAGAATAATACATGACACAAAGCAATAGTAATATATAATCAAATAACTACACGAAACATTGGACATGTGGATTTATGGTTACACTTTAAATATACATGCGAAAAATACAATTAATTATATAGAACGGCGCAGTATACGGTATTATTACAATTAATATCTTGGCTATTGTTTATAACGCTGCGGTGGTTTACGTTTTCTGGTACTTGACTTTTGTGTTTTTATTGTACCGCTCATATAATAAACGCAATGTAGGATGTAAATATGTAACATAGGCTGAAAGCTTTTCGTTCACCACTGTCACACACAAAACATATTATTATATACAAACGATTGTGAACTTATAATATAATACAATAATATGATTTAATATGATGATTGGCCGACGTTTTCGTTTGTATGAAATATTATATACGTGTAGCTATAGGGTGTTTAAAAATTTGGTGTAACAAAAACGGCGTTAGGGATTATAATACCTAGTCCGTATGCGATCCTCAACATTTCAGTTTTCACAGACAATATACGGAAGACCCTGTAGAATGTAATATATTATATCCTTCGAAAACAACGCACAACTCCCAATCACGCGATGGTTTTAATGGAAAAAAACCCCAGGGTCTATTTGATAGGTCATGTCATCTTACAATTAATATTATACATACATATAAATGCATAATAATTACTCGCGTACGATTACATGTTGCATATTTTGTATAGGTATAATGAGAACGCGACGGGATCAGATGTTTTAATCGAAAACCACGTTTTATTTGTTGCGGCGCAAGTATATGGTGCGCATGACGGCGATATTAAAATGATAATAATAATAATAATATGCATTATCATGGTGCGAATGTTATCAGAACCGCAAGGCCACCGGGGACGCACAAACTCTGTAACACCACAGCGGACAACAGTCTGCGTTTAACAACCCAACATACACAGAAAGGACATTTTCGTTCGGAACCAAAATAATGTACAAGTAATAACAACGCCCGTGGTTTAATTAACATTTTTAGACGTTATAGAAGTATATTATGCGTTTATTTATTTAACACGAGCCAGAGAAAATAATATGTGGGCTTAATTAAGTGATAAGCTTAATTATGGCTATGTATGCATGTACGCACGACGTTATGCGCGACTGTGTCTCAGCGAATTTCTAACGACTTTAATTATAACTTTGTAATTGTAGTCAACGATGTTTTTAACGAATCCGTCGGAAACTCGTAGGTATCGCTAAAATCGCGTTTTACGTGCGGTTCGCAAATAACAGTAATAATAATGTTATTTATATGATTTGCGACGGTGACTTATGACGTTCGTCCGTTTTTACACTATTGTCTATACCTCGTTCAATCATTCTCCAAGTGGTACACGCGTTCCACACTGTATACTCTCTCCGGAACAACACTCGCGGTACACGACATACCACGCCGGTATATCTGTGCGCGGCCCGCAAAGGGCCGTGTACTCGGGATTTTGTGGCCAAGTGAGAAAATAATGATTGCAAACCTTAACATACATTTATATTTACAAGAAGTGTCTTTAAAATACCTACGCTGTTACAGTGTTTAAAACCAACGGACTTCAGAAAGATTGTCCATCATTGTTCTGTAAAAGCAGAAAGAAATATACAGTCTTTGCATTGCACACCACCAAAGTCACAGCAGCTGTGGCTTGCGGAAGAGAAAGCAAATCGATGGTATATGGAGAGTACGTATTGGAGCAAAAACAGTTTTAGCCTCTAGGGTCTTCAGAAAAATACTTTCAGAAATATGCACGCTACATAGGTAGTACCTACCCCTTAGTTTTGTACTTTTTCTACCGGCGTTATATATATTTTATTTTCCTCATTATCGTGATATTTTCATACTTGACCACGACAGTTCTTTATTTACTTGTTATGTAGGTACTAAGTATGTAGCTATTTTATTTCTAAGGAATTTCTTTGTTATTTATATATGATACATACCATTTTAAATGCTATGAAATAATTTTCGAAACCAATGTTCCTATTTTTATTTTCTAACGCGAGACCTAAAAAGTATATGTAAAATTTGCGAGGCCCAGAGCCCACTGCCTTGACAACAGCCATGAGTGTCTCAATGTTGAACGGTTCCAATGTTCCCCGATAATAATTTTTATTTCGCACCAATCAAATTGCTCCACCCTAAGCGAAAACTGCAGAGTTTGGCCTGGTATTAGTCTCCATCATTTCTATTTGCACTACCTATATGCCTCTTTTAATCTAATACATTTATCGGTCCAATTTCCGCCCCACTGGCAAAATGTGATCCAATTATTGGACTAACCTGTCATCTGCTATACAGTGATAGGTATATCGCGTGCACCGGCCATACCGACTCAACCTTTGTTCAACGTTATAAAACTTTGTAGGAAAACAATAACTTCTTTTTCGAGTCTCCGGTGCGATCGCACACTCTACTTCTCCCTCTTACTCCTTCAAATTATCCCCCGACGATTCCTCTATTTGTTCAATCCGCGTGATTCTGAGTCAATATATATAACATTCCACGTCTATTCTCGTTGATTGCTCGTTCTTTATCATCCCTCCCTCGCCGCTCTTTTCCAATCTCATAAAGTCCGTTCCAGTTCACGATCCGTATATTCTTATATATTCCCGGTCACGACCAATCATATTTTCTGCCAGCTGTAAGCTGGTTATAATATTTTATTGTACGATCTAATTCTCGATAGAAACCATTGCAATACATATTTTAGATTTCGAGTGGTACCAGATAGAGCTGATACTGCAGCTCATGCAATTAGTTTTTTTTCACTTCAATAAAAAATGTACAAAAGTTTCCCACGGCCACTTCAATTGATTGCAGGTAACTGAACGTAATTCGTACTTCAAAAGTTGTACCTAACAAACTCATAATTTAAATTTTCAAACAATAAGAATGTATACCAATGGAGTGATAGAAAAAACCTGTAAAGAAATGTAAGCCTCCGGTCTGTATCGTTTTTTTTTTGTCGTCCATCAAATAATAAATGTACTATTAGGTACTTTTAAACTTTATATTAAGTAATAAATTATGAAAAGATATCCAATCGGTCGAGTTTCTCGACCAACTTTCGTTTATCAAGTTTCGTTTGTATAATTCTTGTAAATTAATTTACGTAAATTTAATACGTTTTTATTCGTGTGACTTTTACAATATACATTTTTAACTTTTAAGAGTTTATAATATTAGATTTATATTATTATATTTATTACAGTACAGTAACTTGATCGAAAAGTATGAATGGGTTTGGAAGTACATTTTTGAACAATTTTAGGTCTTTGCAAATCAACATACTTTTTGAATAAAAATTATACTATTTCTACAATAATGTATTATTATTATAAATAATATAATATTATGTTATTTTCAAAAACGTTGTTTTATTATGACTTTTAAATTATGTATTAAAATAAACATATCCGAGAACGTTAATACTTTTTGAAAAAATGGGTGTTTGGGTCTAAAAGAATCACCGCGTGTAACAGCTATACTATTAAACATATGCATATCATAATAATATTTTTTGTGTGCATTTTACAGTTGTTTGGCGGAAACAAAACATAGGCATCACTCCGTGCGATATATACACAGTACACACATAATATTACAGTTGTTAAATTATAACTCGCACGATCTGGTCAGTGTGATTTGTTTACGGAAAAATAAAAACGAAATAAATTAGAACCATTCGCACGCGTTATATTTCAAAATGATTTATATTCAATCTCGAACACAAAAGCTGTGGTGGCGGCGTTATTTTTTGAGCATCACATATTATTATAATAAATGATTGTGCCGTAAAAACAATAACCGTTTTAAACGACATAAAACACCGGAATCAAATATTTAATATTGTCATACGCACTGACTGGATCGTTCTGTATAATGATATGCGCCGTGATGAAGAGGTGTCGTCGTCGGTATCGGTATCGCATTATTCGCTGCGGAAACTGCGATGCAAAACTACGGTCGTATATTATAATATATATTATATTATAATAATAATAATAATAATAATAATAATAATAATAATATATTACAATATTATAAATATTCAACAGAGATTAACTCGCGATAGCGTCCGACGCAGGACAATGGGTCACGTCAAACCACCGTATTATATTAATATTATTATTATTATATTATTGAATAACCTGGCGCGTTTACCTCCGGGTAGTGTATGACGCAAATCATCTCTTAAATTACTAATAATCTACGTACCATAATATTATAACATATATATATATAGGTATTAACGATGGGGGTAGTAATAGACTGATGCCCAATAACGTTTTACGCCCCCCCCCTCGCACGCCATCGCGAATCGCATGTTATATTATCTACAACAGTGGAAAACAAACAAAAACCGAGTGACTGCGGCGAGCGGTTAAACGTTGGCAGCTACAAGCTCCACGCTGCATTCAAAATAATCGATTGAAATATTTACACGAAATGTGTACCGAGTGGCAATCGACGAGCTTTTGACTTGTGAGTCGTATAGGTATAACGCAACACGGTACTGCAGCACTGGTGCAAATCTAAGACCCCGCGATCCGTACATATTTCATGGTCTTTGGAAGGTCGGCGCTTACCGGTATATATGTAAGGTTCGCGCGTTTAAATCTCAACCGGAATCGATGTTTTTGTAGCTGCTTGACAATTTTTTTTTTTTTTTTTTTAAAGCGATTCAAATCGACCGTTTTTCAACGAGACCCGCGTGTTCGTCTGCGATAGGAATAATTCTGAAAATATATTTGAATTCGTTATGAAGTATTTACTCGAGATCGATCATCCCACTACTCTTTTAAAATTTCAACTCTGTTAGGTACAATATTTCCTTCCATCCTATGATTTGATTTTAAAATGTAGAAATTAAAAAAACGTCCAAACATTACTAATTGCAGGTAATACGTTGTTGAAAAAAAAATCAAGTTACGCGGTAATGATCGATGATGGCATTAATAAACCTTATAACGAATGTTTTCAGATTTCTAATCGTATTAATTCTTTATTTGTCGGTACGATGGACAAAAAGTGCACGGTTTTAGTGAATAATAGTACATGTCGACCACAGATTGGTAACACGTATATATGTGCACGTGCGGAGGCACCCCTATATATCTTTTACATTACGGTCACCCACCCACACACATACACACCCACATAATGATCGCTTACAGAGCACACTTTCGCATTACTCGCACTTAACTTAGAAAATTGCCTATACTGAACTGAAAACGGTCGGTATCCGCGAATCCCCTTAAAAAAGGTTAAAAAACATAGTTACCCGGCGTACCACTTATAAAGTATAAGTGGCTGAAATTTAAGATCAATTTTTACGGTCAACATTATTCTGCAAGTACGTGGTATCCAACGGGTTTTTGTTGGATTTAAAAATATACGCACAACAATATGTATACATACATGCAATACTATTATTGTAGTAGGCATGTAATACATACGTATAGTTAAAGGTCGTCTAATAATCGTAATAATATTATGAACTTAGGAAAAAAAGAAGACACGATCTAATAATATGTTCGTAGTGTTATATTGTGAACGGTCAATTCACGCGAAGTGTTATCGTATTTCGATTCGGTATTGAAGAAAAAAAAGCCCTATAACTATCGGTACTTCAGCTGCTGCTGCTGCTGCTGGGTTTTGAAATACCGTATAACGATATTAATATAACGAACTCCAACCGGAATAAAAAAAAGCCGTCGAAAACTTGTTCGCGTATAAATTATTATATTATGTACGTTATAGCTCGGACTTTAAGAATTAATAAGATTTCGATTTCTGTAAGTACTCGAGATTTATTTTGATCTATCACCGCGGGTTTCGTTCGTTTATGAAACATTCGAATCGAATATTATTAAAACGGTGAAATTCACCTTGGCGTTCAAATAGTATCTCAAATACATATTTGGACGAACTATGTATAATAAACGTTATATACAGCCAAGCTGTCGGAAATACAGACGCTCGCGGTTACACGTCATATTAAATTTTACATGTATGAACGTTCTTTTGTTTGAACGCGTATTTTGAAATGTCTCGTTCGACTTTGTTTCGAAATATTTCTCAAAAACTCTTTACCGTTAGCCCCCCCCCCAGATAGACGCGGCCTGCATTAGTAGCAAGCACAAGCACTATAGCGACCTTATCTCCAACCACCACTACGATTGCAAGCAGCGCGACCCGGTCGACTCTCCCACCGGCACCGGTCACGGCATAAGATAGGACCCGGGGGGGGGGCGTGTCGAGTAAGACGTGCGGTCGGCGGAAAAGGCCGGTCGAGCATCTTTCATCCGTTAACTCACAGTCCGACGTTAGACCCATCGCCTGAGCGGTTCCATCATTGTATTATTTGGTTGTAATATATAATATATAATAGCTTAGTGGCATACGTAAAGTGTTTGTGTTGTGCTTTTTATCACCTCAACCCTACACTACCACGATCGACCAGTATTCTCAATACTTAATATTTTTTTTTTTTTTTTGAAGTGCTAACCTGTACTAAAGTGCTTACGTTTTTGGTACGCAAGTATGGCACGCTGTATTATTCAGAATCTCAAAATTTCTCGTAGAGAAATCAAATCAAATATCGTACCTCTACTCCGTCAAACTCGAGGGAGCATTTCCCGAATCTGGATCGAATGCGACATAGTTTTGTGTGGCACGACGGATATCAAGATAACTTTTGTCTCATCATTCCGACGTACGAAATTGTGACACCACCCTCCTCTCCCAAACGGTACACCATAGAAATGGTTCATATAGTTCGTATACAGTCTCGTACTGTGATACTATGTATCCGGAACGAAGTTAAAAATGGCACTACTCATAATATTTTTGTGCATCTATATAATATACCGAGTTAGCCACGGAGGTATGAAGGTTGTGCGGTTGTAATAAAAAAAAAGCACACACACGCAAATCCCAGTGATGCGAATTTTACTTTTACATTTTATTCGGTTTGGTTTTTTCTCCTTATATTATTATATAGGTACCTGTGCAATCGAAAAGGATTACATATTTGTAATGCTGTCGAGATCGTTTTTAAAGAGGTGACGAAAAAGTTTTACGCAGTATTTACACGCCACACGCCTATTGTGCCGGCGCAAAAGACCGCTCTCGAGTCTTTCGCATCTCAAACTCATCACTCCTCTCCCCCCCCCCCCACTTGTTCACATCTACCCCACCGTCCGACCACGACCAACGCAAATCCATTTCTCGTGTATCGTTTGCGCGAGCGAAACAATAGGATTTTTTTTACCGACTACACAGTCTCTTTTTTTTCTTTTTTTTTTTTAAATTTTTTTTTGCCCTTTAGACGTTTTTTATTTTTATCTTTTATATCTTTTATCTCTTTTCTCTTTACTCTTTTATTTCTCTCCACCGGCGGACAATACTGTTCTTAATTCAGAGTCGCGCGAAAAGCTCCGACAAACTATAAATCACGATCGTCGCGTCGCGCACACATCCGCCCGACGTATTTATAAACCGCAACGCGGTCAAAAGTTCCACGCGATCGCACTAGACGAGCGTTTCGTCGATAATTACATTTTAATAATCGTGGCCAAGAGGTAGGCATGGTTTGCGTGGTTGATAAAATCATACAATAGATTACGGCTCCGAGTGAGGCGTTTCAAATTTTTTTATCGTCAATTCCACGCGCTTTATCCGGTCGACCAACTACGTTATACCGATGCGGATATATAGTGTTTAATCAAACATTTTTGTTTTTCTTGTCGCGGCTCATCTGTATTCCATAGTTGTTTCCATTACATACCTTTGCATCGGTACAAAGTAAACATTTCGTTTTATACCGTCTTGCCGGCTACAACAACTGTAGGTATACACAGGATTGGCCAACGAACCTGTTCGCCCATCATTTATCTGCAATTCTTATGTACCTATATTATGCACGGAATATAAGTCTCCAATTTCGTAATAAAATCATGTAGGTGGAACTCGGTGACTATTAATCGTGATGGTTGTACTAGGTCATATTTTTCATGCGTTTTAACGATTTTTAGCAAAAGTGCGCAATTAATTAATAATATTTTTTCAAACTTATTAATGGCACTGAATGATCAATTATTTTTGTACTCATAAAAAAAAATATATCAATAATATTATTCAATTTATAATATAGTGACATAGAACATTTTAATTTAATGAAGTATATAGGTATACCTCTAGTATCTTTTGTCAATTTATCTACATAATATTTTTAACGATTCAATTTTTTTTTCTATTGACTGGGAGGCATTTAATAACAATATTACGATACGGTAAGGTTACAATAACGTTAAATTAATCTTTTTGTACCTATTTGTTTAAATGCTTATAGTATACTGGTAGTTTGAAAACGTTGCATGACCTGGAATATTTTAACGTTTTATAAAAATCAATCGTGTCAATTAAGTTTTCATACAAATATGTATTATAATAGATCGGTTTCACCTTAGAATTATTTTTGGATTTCAGATCTTCTACAATCCATGCAATTTTATTTATAATTATTTTAAGTTATTTTAACGATTTTATCAATGTTCGAAACTAATTTACCAACTTTTAAGCATTTCAGCTGTTTCATAATAATATAGAAGTACGGTATTTTACCATGCAGATATACGATGATTTCTTAAATCGAACGAACTGTGGATAAAGTTTAGAATTTAAATTTTAAGGTCAACTGACTAACGTTGTGGATATTTTCAGCTTACGCTTGGTATTTAAATTAAATTACGTCAAAGGGTTTTCGATGTAAAGACCGAATAACCTGACATTTTTGAGATTATTCCTTTATTCCTTCGACGATTTTACTTATTTCGGTTAGCAAACGCGGTTAAGTAGCTATACAGCGAACTATCATAATTAAATTAAAAATATGTTACCGACAATCAACCATGGCTTTACCTGGTAGATAAAATTGCATTTACGAATTCCATTGCATCCGATTGGCGTTTAATATGCTATAACTTAACGGAATAACATAATAATAATAACGAAACATATTTCCGTAAGCTCGGTTGTGTAGTATATTTATATTTTTTTTTTTTAAAAAAGGGAATTTTCAATTCCTTTCAAAACATAGGAAGGTAATCATTGCAATACACCTATAACAAAATGAAAGTGATTGTATTGATTGTAACATTATTTGCTTTAGTTGGACCTTTTTAATGTTGTTATTGAATTGCGCTGAATGCATGTACGTGACAATTTATTTTATTTATTATTTTATTTTCCAGTGGGATTTAGGACACGTGTCGATAAGCGATGAAAAGTATCGAAAAATTTGCAATGATAAAAAAAAGTCTTGATAGATGAGACACACATCGCGGTGACACATGTGTTAATAGGATGTTTAAAGTTTACAGTGTCTTTACACGAATTACGTCACAAAACTAGTTTATTTTTTTTTCGTCTTTTCGTCGAACTTTCGAGCACAACGTTTGCGTAGGTAACAACATAATACGATAAACTAAACACTAAAATTAATATCCAAGATTATATCAAATATTATACCGTAGCTATACATAAATTGGTTTTTGATTAATCTCGGCGCTGCAGAGTCGTGACTGACGGCCGTCTCGTCGCCAGTGATTTAGAGTAGTTGTAATACCTACCTATACACCGAATCCATATTGTGTTTTATATGATTTCATCGCCACTTCTGAAAAGTCGGTACGCATAATAATTGGTTATAATGCACGCTCAGACTGTATACGTACACAAATTCAATTAGTTTTGATCATTAAATTTATTGTTTATCGGCCCCCCTAACGCCCCCCTCCGCCACAACTACCACTAACCATCACTCTCATCCCCTTAACCTATAATTTAACCATTTTAATGAATGTGCCTATGCCGCGTTGCACCACACGTTCAGTGTTTCGTTCAAATAGAATGTAGAACACACACACACACACACACACACAACAAATAATATTATTATATTCGCTGTTGAACATAACAGTTTGTGCAATAAACAAGCGAAGAAATGAAATAAAAATCGTACACATATGTACGAGACATGTAGTAGGTATTTGATATTTTTCACGAAATAAGCTGTACCACATTTATTACGCGCACCCTCGACATATTGCACTTGTGGATGTTGCGATGAAAACGTTCTTTGCCTTTTGTAACATATTCCATTCGCCAGTTTCATAAAAACTCGAAATGTTCTTAGATAATCCCCAATACCACTGCTGGGCGGCCGCAGACCGTGAGTCAACTTTTCATATATTTACATGATATTTATTACGCGTATACAGGGTGTTTCGACGAACATGCTCACTCACATTTTCCCTCCTTTGATTATGAACATTTTCTACAAATTCTGAATTTTAAAACTATTAAGTACCGACTTAATGACCATATATTTTCTATTATTTCATATTTGGATTTGTATACCGTAAGAGTGTGGTGCTTAAAGATTCCAAAAATCGTAGTAGTTTGAAAAAATCAGGATGATCGGGTTCGGTGAATCACTGTGTATAATAATAATATTATAAAAAAACCTTTTGGAGCTACAACAGGACGGTGAAAAATATTCGGCTAAAACGCGTTTTAACATAATATTATTTAATCGGTAGTACGCGTCGATACGCCCGTACGTGTATATATATACATCCAATGCGCCTATAATATCTTATACTATATGTCCTAAAAGCAATAACGACCCGGTCCGGGAACGTTTTGAATATTGTCCTGCACGTAGTGGGGCTTTCTTGAAGGATACGCGATATCAACTGAAAATGGAAAACAAGTAGCTACGGGCGAACGCGGCCGGAATATCAAGAATACAATGCGAATCGCTCGGCAAATTGGGTACGATTTTTATAAGAGCATAAACATAATATTCCGACAAATGGTGCCCTATTATTCACTTGCATAACATCGTTATGAAATTATTTTTAAAATTTATCATCCCGCATAATATAGTGAAGACTAACATTAGCAATACCGAGACCCAAACGGGAATATTATCAACTACCTAAATAAAATACTACACAGTTTATATATTTTTATACATCGAGTAAGACATTTTATTTTTCTAAACAATAAGCAGACATGGTTTATTATAAAAATGTTTATATCTACTTCTACGAGCTGTACGTCGTAATCTATATAACGACGTGTACCTCCACCGTGTACCTTATACTGTAGGTAGGTACGACAGACATTATAATGGATCGCAAACGATTTACTTTTGCGTCAACTCAAACGTAAATTAATGGTAATTCTAAACACATCGGAAAATTGCTAGTCATTTGCAGCGAAAATTTAAATTTTACTGAGATTATATTTTAAACATGACAATTATTGTATGTATTTTTATTTTTATTTTTTTACATTTCGACTGAGTGACAACAATAATTGATTTAATATTAAAAATCTATAACATTCTTAAATATTTAGGGAGCCTCGGGCAGCAAAAAATACAGAAAAAATATTATTTTAAAAAGTTTTCTATAGTATACGTACGTTACTGAATGTAAAAAAAATATCTTATTTTGTTATTTATAAAATATATAAAAACAATTTAATACTATTAAAACTGTTGAAAGTTGTAGTATAAGAATAAAATACTATAGTTTTATAAGAATTATTATGGTCAGTTTCATATAGTAATAATTCTAACATTGTGTATATATTCCTCTCCAATTATTTCAAACATGAATTCTCGCTCAAAATATACACATATTAATTAATTAATATTTAATGAACTACATTAAATACATAGTTATTGCATTAACACTATACAGATACCTACATATTAAACTGTAAAATTATTCGTTGGCTTAGATTTTCATGAATTTGACTAGGTTAATTTTATATTAAGTATACAATTTTTATTCTTCAATGTTTAAGCAAAAACACAAATTTATCCAAATATCCAATTGAACTTTTGAAAAATAAACAAAAGTGTTTGGTTAAAATAAAATGCATTTTGTTTATTGATATTATATCTGTTGTTCTATTATTAACGTTAATAAGTATTCCCATTCACATATTAATACATTCGTACAACTGTCAAAGGTTTTTTTTTTATAATTTGTTGATAACATTAACTTGACCTATAAACCTATTTGTTTAATTTTGAATGGGATTTTGAGTTAGGATAAATATTAGCCACTACCTGCCAAAATTAAAATATTGAATTTAATTTACTGAAATAAAATTAATAACACAATGCAGTGGCGTAGCCACGATCAATATTCTATTATACGTACCTAAACTAACGAAGGGATAGGCAGAACGTAAAAATTTTTTTAATAGTAGGTATTAAAATAAAATGTAATACATAGCTTTTAACATATCATATTGTAGCGGTGGCCACTGGTAAAATGATTACGAATAACTTTAGTGATTTATCATTCTTTTATACATTTAATCGTCACCATGTTAACCAATAGTATCACAAGTATTGAAGTATCTAGACAAGGTATAGGACGTTTCAGGGAGGACTATTTAGCGTGGACTTTGTTTTGTTCAAATTACATTTCAGTAAACCGCCATTTTGCTGACAAATCAGTAAACATATATAATTAGCTAATTTATACGAAATAGTTATATTAAATACATTGATATTTATATAAAAATATATTTATCAAGTTAGTAAAAACCATCAAAAACGTTCAAACATATCACAATGTCAAATTTTAAATAAATACTTGGAACTAACATTGGAAAGAGGTTATATAATAACTGATTTGAAATTGAGGGTTAAATTATTGCATTTAATGAAACTTACATTCATTAGACTATAATATTATGTAAATTTGACATTTTCAGGATTTCCATCAGAAATAGCCACACCAACAAATGCATTTGAGCATTTCTATTTGATTTTTTTCAGAAGTCAATTACATTATAATGTATGACAGTTTTAGCCGTTTTAGGTTATGTTAGAATATTGTAATGTTATATGAACATGTGAAAATCATTATAATCAGCTTCTACCATGTAACTAATTAACAAGTAAGCTTTTATTAAAAAAAAACGTAAATAAAATATTAAGTGTTATACCTATGAATTTTATGAATGAATTACGCTTCCTAGATTATTGTTAATTAACTATTGTTTTTATATATAATAAAATAACTATAGTTTTTCTATTGTTTGCATAGCTTTAAATATATTAATTATTTTTAAAAATGATTTGTTTTATAAATATATTTAAACTGACTCATTATAATTCATGTTAAATTCAAGGTACTCAAAATTTAAAATGCAAATGTCATAATATTATAATAAATACTGAAAAATTAATACAATTTTGACATTTTAATAATTGGATATTTTTTTTAAAAATAATATCACGTCAATACCATACTTATTTAAATAATTCGTTAAAATGTCAAGTGTTCTGAATTTTTTATACGTGAACTACAACGAAATAACCAAAATAAATTTAGTTAAAACTAATGGCTTTGCTGTAAATTACATTCAAGTTGTTCTCTCTTTTTTAGTTTTTATTTCACAATTTTCATAAATCTACTGAGAAAATCCAAAAACTGCATTACTATTTCAAGAACCAAAATTAATTTTATTCCGATTTATATTTCTGTGAAAACATTTAAAATAATATTTATTTTGATTGAATAATATTTTAAATTATAACATTTATTTAGGTACCTTATCTAATTATTAAATTTACCATTATGACTATCCATTAAAACACATATTTTATATACAAATATTTCTCCCTAGTTATCTTTTGTTAATATATTATTCTAAAACTCTAGTTTAATGAAAGTAACATAACAAATTTTTATATATGGTCCAAAGTGTGTTTGAGAATAAAGGGCAACGAGACAGTTGAGTACTAGACAAGAGTGTATTTTGATGACGATGTACAATTGAATAGTTTCTTGAGGATCATTGAAACATGTGCAATCCTTAATGACAATCTAAAAAATTATGTTTTATCAACTAAATTTTTAAATTGACCTTATATTTTTGTACATAATTAATTGGTGTTTTAGTACAATATAATATAGATATGTTCAGTTATTATTTATTATTTGTAATAATAGTGCACTTAAACTAATATTTTTAGCATTATTTCAGAATTTTTAGACTTTGATACATCTACACTTAATTTCTTTTTTTAAAACGATGGAATTATTAATGGTAATATATTTTACTTCAATACGTTTTTTGAATGTTATTAATTTTGATTTTTACATGTTAAATAAAATAAATATGATTTCAAAAATCATAACTTTAAATACGTATATGATCATTTTTCATATTAGTGAACAATTAAGAGTAGTATTCAATACTAAAACTTAAGTAAATAATACGATAGTAATAAATTGGTTTATTCATCAAATTAACATTTCAAGCAATTTATTGTATATTATTTTTAAGAAATTACATTTACAGTGTTATTTACTGGTCTTTTAAAAACTATATTATGAATTGTATTTACTTACTATTTAAACTTGTGTCTATATTGTATAATATTACTTAAGTACATTTGAATGAAAGTATGGAAACGATAAAATAATAATAATAATAATATTGATTTTAATTTAATATAATAGTATTCAAATTATAAATACAATGTTATTTATTTAGAAAACAATTTTGGTACTTTTATGCTGATATATTTAAAAAACTTTTAGTTTGGTAGGTAGTTATTTTTTTGTTTGGAATACGAAATACTTTACTGCTAGTAGGTACACTATTTTTTTTTACTTATGATTTTACAAATATAATATAACTTTTTTGTATTCAACTTTGTGAAATTGCCCTGTCTTAAATTAATTGTACACACATAAAATAACGATTATTTATATATATTAGGTGAACAATTCCATTAATCAACAATCAGTATCAAAAAAATGGAAGAAAACTTATTTAGTTGCTAAATAATAATTAATATCATAAATCATAAAAGAAAAAGTATTTTTTCGTATTTTAATAAATATCATACTCGAAAAAAATTATATTTTATACATGACGTATTATGTGAATACATTTAGGAAGAAAATACTTGAATGTACGTATTCCAAATTCAATTGCCGCTCGTGGTGTTTGAAATACTTATCATAAGTGTTCTTAACAAGTTTGCGCAGTGAAACATATTTAATTAAAGTAAAATAAACAAAAATATCGCCCTCGATGCAGAAATGTAATCCAATCTAATATACGGCGTATGGAGAAACGATATATTAAATTATTTCTAAAACGCGTATTTTATATTATGCACGCGACGTGGGTACCTATTTATGCCCCCATACGCATATAATGTGTTCTGCGAGTCTGCCGCAGTGGTAAACAATATTAATCTTTATCGTATACTGTGACTAATATCGCAATACTATTACATAATTGTGCGTGCACGATGTACGCATATTATTATAACATAGGTTTATACTTACAGATTAAAAGTCAGCTCAATCGCACAGAACCCGACAAGTGAAAGCAACGCGTTACGACGGCTATATTATTATGATATACTTGAAACGTTTTTCACGGGAAAACTCTTCCCGCGATGGCAAACGATAATATTATGGTACGACCAGCACTATACTTAGGCCTACCCGGGCCTACCCGTTATACGCGTCGACCGATACGTAGGATCCGCGTTAAGAGTGATTTTTCAAAAAGTCATTTCTTCCGTTATATTGACGGTAGGTATATCACGACCACTACATCGAAAAGGATCGCGTTGAAATGGCGGGCTCGGCGATTTTCTCGCGATAGTATACCGAACTGTGTCTAACGGTCGCTCATATATATATGTATATATATTTTTTTATTTTTTAAATATACATACACCCATACATGTACGCACATACGACTGTTATTGTGACTCTTGGGCAACGCACGACGATCACACGCGCCACCTCGGTGATCGACTGGAGTAGTGCTGAGCCCCTGGCGAAATGGTCCCTCCGATGTCCGTGCGCATGCCCAGGGCCACCGCCGAGCCGTCCCATGTCCCGACGAAGCGTTTTCGCGCGGGAAACTCTGTTTCGTTTTTCTCTCGCGGCGCCGTCCTCGCGTCCACGCCGGATGGTTCGCGTCACCTATACGTGGCGCGATGTAAGTATGTGTAGGTAAACCCCAAATGATATCATATCGTGTAGGTATATACCGCGACGACTTCGGGTGGACCACCACCCCAACGGTGCATATACTCGATAGACGGGGGTCGTGAAAGATTATGAGTAAATCGCTTGGGGTCTAAGCCTATCGGACCCTTTTCACTTTCAGTACAGCGACAATTTCAATCGGCGTCATCGCATTGTACGTGAGTCTGTGTGTGTGTGTCATATTGTAGATCTTGTTTAGACAATAGCCTCGGTTTAAATCATATTGTTATCATATTGTACAGTACAAGTTGCCGGGAGACGGTTACAATCGACATTTGTCCCACTCCGCATTACCAGAACCAAGCGTCTCGCATCAATCTTGGATGATAATGTTCTTAAACAAAAAAACAAAAAACATATTGTATTTGAAGAGCGCACTGACGCTCTGTTACTTTGTTATTACCCTAACGATAAGCATATGCGAGTCTTGAACGATTATAGTAAATCGTGTAGAGCCTTTCCACTTTCAGTCGCGACAATTTCAATCGCCGTCACCACATTGTTTGTAGTATGTAAGTCTGTATGTATGTTATATACTGATCTCGTATAATAGACAATAGCTTTTGTTGAAAACATATCGCAAAGTTTGTTACAATCGACTTTCCACCCACTCCGAATTACCAACAAGTGATGTCTCTTATCAATACCTTGTACGAAAATTTTTTTTAAAAAAACATATTTTTGATAAGCGCACTGTTACATTGTTGAGGCCCAAGCGATGAGCATAGACGCGCGGGTCGTTTGAGATTATAGTAAATAATAGAGCATTTAGAACATTTCCACTTTCTGTCACGACAATTTTAATCACTGTCAACACATTGTAAGTATGTTTATTAGGTATATGTATAGATATGGCCTCGGTCGAAAACATATTATCAATAGTAGGTAACTCTACGTTATATGTGGCCAGGACGGTTACAATCGATGTTCAACCCACTCCGAATTACAAGCAAGTATAGTGCATCGCAACCTTTGATAATTTATTTTAAAACGACATTGTATCTATTTGATAAACGCACTATTAAATTGTTATTGCCCTGCAAACGATGAGCAAACGGAGATCACGTATAATATAATTTAGAGTCAAACGAACACGTCTTAAACAGTTAAACATCACGGTACCCCACGGGTATAATGTCTCAGATGTACAAGTCATCGGGTCATGAATAGATTCGTAAGTCGTTACACGTTTGGAATAATTGGAATTCAAATTATGAGAATTTCGATGTGTTTCGTCTTGTAGGAATATTGGATAAGATTCCCCAAACACAACTGAATTCGAACAAGAGACGATTTTTAATTCCTATGATGGTCACGTCATAATATCGGCATAACGTCAATATGATGACGATCTCAACTGTTTGGTAGAATTTATCGAATGCCGACGGTACCTATGTGTGGTTTGCTAGATATATTGTGTACCTTTATAAGCTCTGGCTGATCATTAAAATCCAACGTAATCTAACAAACACTAGAATTTAAAGTATTGAAATTGTAATGAAAATATCAATGATGATCAAAAGCATCGACGCAAAGATACCTATATTTAACATGAAAAAAATATACTTCAACTGTGCATATATTTGCATATTATCGAGGTTGACTTGGGATTTCTTATGAATTTGGTGAGAAAATGTAACACTTGGAAAATGTGAGTGTTTTGATTTATATTACTGTCCGATGATTGGTGTGTGAATATAAGCGTTGATAGTTGTAATCTATGTACCTATACTGTGTAGTCGGTGTTTTTAATTTGAAATACACCAACGAACAATAAGAAATTGTAATTCTTGTTTATAAATATTACGAACTATATACATTTCAATTTAAATATTTCTAAATTGTATATATTGGCGAATGACATTCGAAAGCTGTAATTTCCCATACAGAAATCCAAAAATCACAACGAAAATATCGCTTTTCAAAATGTTGTTGATAGTTTTGATACAGAAACAACACATTCGTTGAAATACAATTATTATATATCATGTACTTTGAGTGATATAAAGTAAAAAATACGCAGAACTTTTTAAAATAGTTAGGAAATAAAAAAAAATTTATAGAAAAACAGAATATTTACGTAAAATATTGTTTTTAAAAATCAATTTGGTTTTTATATTGCAATTCAAAAATGAATTGCTATAGATAGGTACTTGAAATGTTCACTATTTATGAATTATGTTTGCATATGGTAAAATTTTCAAAATATTTTGGCTTTTTTATGCTATTTGTATACGTGTACCTATATTAATTTTTCAACCTTGTCATCACTTTGTTACATTTTTTATGTATAGGTAAGCATTGAAAATTCACATTTTTACGGAATTTATTAATATCAGAAAAGTATGTAATTGATTTAACAGTTAAAATCTTATAAAATTTTCAATTTGTTTCTATTTAATTATTTTTAATTATTATTATATTACTGAAAACAAAAATAAAAATTATGAGATAGGTATACACTTTTTATGAGCATTCGAACATTTTGACGACATAGAATATTCAAACGTGTATAGTAAAGATTTATATCATCTAACTATCTTTGTTGTTATTTAGTTATTATTCAAAAAGTTTTAGAAAAAAGTAGAAACTTGAAAGATCCCACTATTATTATTAAATAATACACAATGCACTTTTCAAAATATTTAAGCTTTTTTTCACTTTTTTATATCACAAATATTACAAATATTTATCATATTCACATCGTTCTACGGTGGGTGGTACTGCCTATTTGCCTACAAGTAAAGAACAACAATATACGATATAATATTATTAATATAAATGTGATTATATTATATGCGATGTATATGGCAAAACAATTAGCTTAACATATCGTAAAACTAAAATTAAAATAATTTTACAATAGTTATATTCATTAAATATTTCAAGGTATCCTCAGAAATAGATGCCGTCTCCTCGTAGAATCGTTTTTCGTGTGCAATGATTTTAGCATCGAATTCAAATTTAACACAATATCTATAATTACGGTGACCTACTCAATGACGAAATACACTCGAGTCCTACAGTGAAGCGACTTCCCAGATTCTTTCAATGTGAGTTTTTCAAGTGGTAAACAACCAAAGCCGCAAATCGATTACCATCTATAATACATTTTACATAATCTGAAGAATAAAAGCTATTTTAAATTGCTAATTACAATATTGAATCATTTTTAAAATGGATACCTAACTGATTAAGAAAAACAAAAGATTACCATCTTTCGATTACTCTACGAATGCACATGAATTGCATTGCATAATCTGAAAGGCTTTTGTATGTCTCAGTGATTTAAATGGAAGACGTTGCTAATTTTGGTAACTCGAAATGTTGCACCAAACACAGGGTCTAGAATAACAAAAAAAATTACTTACATTTGGTTTTATATTTCGATATCAGATAAAATCTAACAATTACCCAACTTACTACGAATTATTTGGCTAAACAGAAACAAATTGGATAATTCTTAGACGAATTTTAATCATCTATAATGTTATTCTATTGAATTAATAGACGCATACAAACACAGTGTGGTTTTTTCATTCATTGAAGAACATTGCGTGTTATACTAACATGATACATTTTACAAAATAGTAGTTTCAAATTTTTTTAACGTCTATGGGGTACGATTGTACGAACGATAATTTTATCATTCTCGTATGAAAATATTTTTTATTTACGTCAGTCAAGAATAATTTCGTCCTCCGTGGTGATGAATTAAAAAGCTATATTTTAAGTTCATCGTTAAATGTGCTGAATTGAAATAATTATTAGCTTTAGTAAATCTAATATTATTTTAAAAGAAGTTTACATTAAAATAGCGTGGTAAAAAATAAATAAATATGAATTTCTGGCAACTGAATATTTTAAGTATGACCAACGTAATATTGATTTGGTTTTTTAAAAATATTTTATAAAGCTCACGACCTAATTTTAGTGTCAAAGAAAAAGTATTTATTATTGTAAATTGTAATTAATGTTTTACACTTTGATATGGACTTCGTTACCTGCTAGTTCTACGAATAAATAAATATTTAATAGTAAAATGTTTCAAAGTTAATTATTTAAGGTTATTTAACAGTCCGAAGAGATAATTTGACTTGTTAATAATAAACAAATACCTTATAAAGGAAATTAGATAATTTTTTGTGTAAATAAAAATTAACTCTTAACAAGGCTAGGAATTTTAGGCATTTGCAGTTTTGTTTAGAAGTAAAGTGCGTATTCAAATTATATTTTGATAAAAATTCTAAAATTATTCTAAAATATACTCTAGAAATAAATAAATGTTGTTGTTTTTTTTCTATAGATTACAAAAACTATTAAAAAGTTATTACTTAAATATTGTATAGGTACACGGATTAAATTCTAATAATATTTTGAACGAAAAAAAAAAGAAATGATTTCTGGTGATTAAAACTTTTTTAATACTTAAAAAAATATGATATAAGTTTATAAAAAGTATTTTCCAAAGTTAAAATGATTAAAAATCATTAACGCAAATTTTATTATGATTGAATATAAATATTATTATTGTGTAAATAATATTATATTATACTTGTTTGACGTACATTTATTGATGTAGGTACTAAAATATATAAAATGTATTAGAATATACACAAATATTGAAGATAAAATGTCGTAGGATAATCTGATTTATATTTTACTGTATTAAGGTTGGCTCTCATTAAAAAAAAAATAAGTTTGCTGTCACCACAGGACACTCATAAAAAAAAATATATGTATTTGAGAAAATGTTCCTTAACTAAAGATTCTAAAAATCAGGGTAAGAATAAATGTGTTATGTGAATGTGACCAAGTTAAATATAATTTTCCATTTAATTATTAAATAGTGTCTAACCATTTTGAAAATCGATTGAACATTTAAATTTGTGTAAGAGTACAAAATATACAAAATAATATAATTATACCACAGTATCGTACAAAAAAGCTACCTACCCAATATCGTATTTTATATTATAATTTATTAATTTGGGTAGGTATGTTATTATCGTATAATTTTGAATTGTATAGTATAATTCTTTTTTTATTGTCTCAGAACATATTATTATTATAACATGGTGAAAAAAGTATTTTATGCTTCGACGGTTTAAATTACTTTGAATTTTTGACATTCCTCGGGGGAAATCGCACATACTTTCAGAGTATTATTTAATATTAAATTAATGTAATATATTTTTGAAAATAATTTTGAATAATGACTTTAACGACATAGGTGCGGGTCGTTAAGAAATTTGAGTTACAAGGGTTCACTATGAGAATCGTACGAGATAAGTATTTTAATATTATGTAGATTTTGTAACACGAATTCCTGATAATATGATAAAGCTATATTAAAATTATTAGAAAACGTAGTCACTAACGATCGAGATAATGTAACTGAAACCGATTGTTAAAAAAATATTATTAAACCTAAATATTTATTTTTGAATAAAAGTAAACTGATACAACATTATTATTATGGTTGCTATTTTATGGGCGTGATGTGTCATTATGACATTATGGTGTATACATTACGGTTAGGCTGTAGTAGTATCTATTCGTCGCGGTATGCTGGCGTTATTATTATATTATACATTGATGTGTTATATTATTATAGTAAAATGCTAACGCGACCCTATAACCAAACAATAATAATAATGATAATAATAATAATTAACGTTGAAAATGATTATCGCCATTGTGTACTCGCGGGATATAATCAGCAGCGGCTCATGTCCACGACGACGCGGGTCATCCACTAAACATCCATCGTGATATTACTATTATTATTATTATTACTATCAAAACATGGATCACATTATTAATTTATAAATAAAATATGTTCCGAAAAGACCGGCAGGGACGAATCAGCTGGGGATCGAACCGCTAATAATGTACACAATATTGGAAACAACTGGTTTTTTTTCTCGCACGTTATAATATTATTGCGTATGAGAATATTAATTAGTTGTTGTGTGCATTTTAATAGCAAAGTGTTACGTTATGCAAATATAACCTCTACCACAATGTAGGTAGATACATTTTTTGTTAAGTTTAATTACCTATTATCTTTATTCGAATATCATATGATTATTACAACTTACTGAAAAATTGAGTCGACAGTTATAATCAAATGTTGAACAATTAACACATTTTTTTATTCTTACTTACTGTTAAGGTTTTTTTTACCTAAGTCTTTTGAATTCTTAGTTACTACCATGATAGATATTCGATGATGACAAAACATTAGCGATAATTGTACGCTTTACTCATTGTAGTGTATTTTTACTCCAAATTATATCGTACTTTATTGGTCTATAATACAATAATAATACATCCATGCAGAATGTAGATTTTGCGCTTGAATAGTGAATTGCAATATTGCATTCAAATCGATAAGTAGGTACCCGATTATAGCTTAACGCTACACGATATATACATTTTCAAAAAGAAATTTAAAGTTTTTAAATAATATTATATATAATAATTGCAGATTATACCCATCTTGCGGATTACAAGTATTTGCTTTCATCGCGAGATTCGAGAAAACAGTGTTTACTGGAATTCAGATAAATAAAAATAAAATAACATCAATTATAAAATGTTCATATATTCTTACCACTATTTTCATCATCAATAAAAAATAAATCATGATTTTGCATAGTTGTACTTATAATAATAATAAATAGCTAAGAGCTTTTGAATTTGGCGAAACAATACATCATCGTGGCCGTTTTGTTAGCTGGTTCATTACGAGAATAATATTATAATAGGCGGCTCGGAATAATAATAATAATCATAATGTATTTTATTGATTGGCTTGACATTTTTTTGTGACTTTGCCATTGACGCATATTATTTTTAATCTTTCCGCAAATGATTGTGTGTGTGCCTATGTGCTTTAAATTTTGCATAGTGGAAATTCAAAATTTAAATCAGAAAATAATATAATATATTACACTTTGTAGTCATCGACAATGGCCTAGAACGTAATATCGGGTGTCTCCAATTTTCCAAAACCACACAAATTCAGACAATCCAGATGAGGAAAAAAATCGTTTTAAAAAAATTATAATGAGATAAAATAAATAAATAAAATAGTTACCGAGGGTCCCTGAAACGCACTCTGTACAGTATCAACTGTTGTTTTATATATAAATAGGTCACACGCGTAATCACAACTATTTGAACGGTTAATCAATTCATGCAACGAGTTTATCATAAACTTGCATATTATTGTCATCATGATATAGTGCATCTCGAATATTGATGTTTACGTCTGAGAGTTAACCGCCACTGCGGAGTAGTAATACGCTGCTCGATATTATTATTATATATTATGCAATAAAGACCCAAAAACCAAGTACGTCGAAACCTTGTACACACATAATATACCTGTATAGGTATTATATTATTGATTTTAAAACGACGTTTGTCTCTACGCCCTATCATTATATTATGTGTTCGTATAATATTTTTTATACTTTGATAAGTCATATATAAAATATGTACTGTCAATCGATTGGAAATTTAATAGTAGGTAGGCGAACCAGATACCCGCGCGCATATAGATAGGTGATATTAATATATATTATACTCACGGGATCCGTTCAAATTTTAGAATTTCTATTACTTTCCGATGAGACTCGACTACGGCACGACGGGATAACTCGTATTTACATATTTTTTTACCTACACAAAATGTTTTCACGGATCATATTATTTGGTTTAGTCTAGAAATCCTAAAGATATGATAGTAATAATAATAATAATATTATGCCCTGTAGTTGGTGTATTCGTTGCGAAGTAGTCCCTAGAGTTTTATCATTTTTTTTTCTCGTACGGACCGAAAGTAATGGCTAGTTAAATAAGTAAACAATACATTTTTTTTCTTTTAGTTCGCCGCTCTATTTTCCGAGCGTAACAACATTCCAAGTTCAACAATACGTCTAAAGACTAATATTGATAATCGTGCTACACTTAAAAAATAAAAACTGAATACAAAATACAGCTGCGTTAAGACTCCGTCCGAGTATAGAAATGCGTCTTATTTTTTAAACTCGTTTTGGAAAAATTATTACGTACGTTTACCAAATGTCATGTCTTAATCAAAACATCGGAAACCTCATTTGGTCTCGCAATATCGACCAAACTTGTGCATCGTATTGATCAGCGAGGCGCCTATACGTTAAAAGTGAACTTAAAACACGTACCTAGTAGGACAGGTATATACGATGGTTACCATTTAGCCGACAGGAGAACATAAATTAAAAACAAAGCCACATAATAGCTCATATACTTTTGTTGTAAAACAATCTAAAAAACAGCTTAAATGTAAATGTAATATCCCATACCGTGTTGTAATATCTCTATATATATTTATAAAATGTACAATTTGTATATATATATATATATATTTAGGTATCCTTTTAATCTTCCAGAGTCTTTCTATTATTATTCCTTCCGAACGAGAATCCACCGTAAATTCAAACAGACAGCTCCCCCGAGATGATCCACCGGTAGACTCTGCGTGTACGTTACCATGGTAACATATTATTACATTGAAACTGTAGTTTATATAATATAAATGTATTGTGATCGTGGTGGAATAATTTTGCTTGGAGCGTTGTCAATTAAATTATACGCGCCCGCTTGAGGTATAGGAGGTACCAGGCTATTAGTAAAACAAAATTAAAAATAAAATTACGAATTTCGCTTTGAACGTGGTCTATATTATAATCAACTAGCGATCGACCAGACGTCGTCGTGGCGTCTAAGTCGTTATCCCGCAATATTACAGACACTCGCATTCTTAGAATTTTTGTCCTTAAAATTGTCAGAGACATAATGCTTCGCACCTACTAGCATTGGATTAAGTTATTTTTGTTTCGAAGAAATAATTTTATATTTTACATTGGCTAGATGCCTATACGTTAAAATTAATTTATTATGTAATTTTTCGATAAAATATAAAGATAGTGAAATTTAAAATTGGATGAACTGTGGTATCGGGTCATTATATTATATTTGAAATTCTGAACCCATTCAATTATCTTTGGATTCAAACGAGGATTTTTATTTGAAATCATTTTACCGAAACATTGAAAAATCGTTTGCTCCAAACGTTTTGGTTTTGGAAAATTGCTTTTCATTTCTCGAAAACTACCGGGAAATTCAAAAAATAACTTATTTAAAACAAAATCTAAGTTCAATTGACAATTTATGTATATATACCTAGTACCTACTATAAGTGACGCTTGAAACTTTTTGAACTTTATTCCTGTCCCAAAAAAGTGTTAAACAAAAAAAGGCACATACAATTGCAAAATCAATAGCTCCAAGTTGGTAACATTCAGAAACTAACAAAAATATGGGTAGGTTTGTCTTTAAAGACGTGTCACTGTAGAGATTTACAAGCAGATGTTGACTGATTTTTAGATATTAAATCATAACTAAAATATCAAAATATTGTTGATGGTCTGCTTCCTAAATGTAAGAATTTAAACATAGAATAAAATTAAATAACATTTCGCGAGGGTAATAATTATATGGACATTTTGTGATTTCTCCGCGAGTATCTCTATTAGCACGCTCGTCGTGAATTTCAATAATAATTTCCCGAGAGAAGATTAGTGTCGATAATGACGAACGCGCAAAAACGTCAATTTTTAATTTATTATTTATTATCATTATTGACGCGATGGTGAACGAATGGACTTTTATTGTATTAGGTATATTAATATATTATATTGGAACACATATTATTATATGACATTATTGTGTCCTTTTCATTTCGTGATATCGACTTTATTCGTGAAATGTGACGTTCACTTCGCGTACGACGAACTTAGATCGTTTATAGCTTGTATATACGCTTTTTTAGTCACCTAAATTGGACAGAACATAATATCCTGTTCATTGAGTACGTATAATAGCGGAAACGTCTTTTTACATCGTGAAATTACTAGGAAAAAAACCACGCACTGTTTCGGAGGAGAGTGCTAAATAAATACATCACGGAGCAGGTAGGTAATTTATTTCCCCCTATAGTATGTTGCACGTACCCATTGAACTATATAATAACTGGAACGCTCACCACGCAGTGTGGCCCCAGCGAGGATGTTAAAAAGAGATAGCGTATATATATTAGGAGTATCTATCCTTGTTTAACATACGGCGCCAATTGCCAAATCACAATTTTATTTTATATCGCTATTTATGCGGCTTGACGCTTGAATCATAATTTATTATTGGGCTACGAGATATTTATTTATAATATAAATATACGTATATATACATATTATACGATGCATATTTGGATTAATTTGCATTAAATCTTACCTGCATTCAGAAATTAAACTGTCCGCTTGATAAATTGACAACTAATTTATATTTTTTTTACCAATAAAACTCCGTTGTTGATATATTTAAATTATTTACTTGTTTATTTATTTAAAAAATGTAATATACAAAAACAGAATGAAATACAATTGTCTAAAATATGAAATACCTAACTATGCAATTACCTATTCATTCAATATTTATTAGTTTTAAAAAAAAAAAAATTAAATGTAATAATTAATAATATTATATAAAATATTTGCTGTAATGGGGGGGGGGGGGGATATAGAATTTGAAAAAAATTCATTTTCGGCAGGTGTTTGGTGGTGAAGAGGGATTATGGTTAAGTCAGGTTTATGATTAAAATCTGAAAATTACAAATTAAATAGTTTAGCATTTATTTATAGATGATGCATGTTGGAAAATAATTTAGGCTCATATATAAAAATGTCAGGGAGTCACAGCCTCCCCCTAGTTTTGCCACTGGTATATATGATACGAAACCTCCCCAAAATTGTAATCTATGTTCCACACTGCCTGGAAGGATTTGTATATTCTTCTGATGTATTTCCTGTAACATAAAATTCAATTTAAATTTGATTGAAACAAAATTACAATTTATTTCTTGTTTATCGCCCTACTCTCCCAAATATTTGGGGTCCTACACCTCCAAATAGCCCTGTCCTAATCTCTCCTTTACTCACACCTGCTATTTTCTTGCAATTATCTCGTCCATATTTTACTCTCTCTCTTCCTCATCCATCTTTCCTACTACATTTATTTACAATAAAACTTTATTTAAAATTATTATATAACAAATAGTAACATATCTAACATCTTTATTATAATTCAAGTTAAAAAATTAACACTTAAAATTATTTATTATACATTGATTATTGATATATCATACTATGATCAGGGAAATCGAAGATAGTTGGCACAGCACATTTTTTCAAAACCTACTTCCCACTTACAACAGCTTTATTATAGTCATTCTCAGTGAAATGTAGACTACATAAAAATGAGCTACCGTTTGGTTTGAAATTGGTCCGTCTGAGATAAATATACAAAGTTAAATAATTTATATAATTATATAGGGACGTATAACTTAAATTAATAGTACAACAAATATAATTATTAAATAATCAACCACAATTAACATTAATACTAACTTGTGAAATATTAATTCATTTTTAATATCACTTGAACTGGAACAGTTAAATGCACTACAAAAATTCACAATTTTCTAATCGTACCTGCAGATTAGAATATAAAATATTAACAAACACGTCAATTCAAGGAGAAAGAGCGAAAAGCTGAAATTGACGGACGTCGATCACAATATTCACAATATTTATGCCGGTAAACATTTTAAATGAATACGGTACGACGTATTATCAATAAAGACAGAGACAGAAATACCTAAAGTATTCGCTATCTCTTTCTAACACATTCGCTCGGTTTTATTTACACTAGTCATATGGGCGGTGAGCGTTCCAGTTATTATAATATAGTTCAATGGACGTACCATGTAATATTATAATAATCATATGATATCATTTAGCGCGATACGATGATCAAGTAAGTAAGTAAACGACTCTGATAAATTATTTTCACTTTGATAAGCAATATATGTGACGATAATAACAATAATAGTAACACTTGCGAGCATTGGACGGGTTCGGTGTCTGTTAATGCGGAACAGAAAATATTGTTCGATGGTCTGGATCCTACGATGTGTACCTACAATGTTTAAGTGGGTGCGTCCACGATTAAAGATACTATATTATATTATTATGATTCGACAAGAAAATTATTATTTTTCGTAAACTTATTAGGTATAGCTATAAAATGATTAACATTATAAATATTATTACGATATTATCATTATTTGATGATAATCATCTAATACCGTCTTCGTTTTACAAACGTCTTGGCGGAAAATGGTTTGTGCGCGATAAAACATAATTTTATGTAAAGTATAAAAGTCGAATTTTCATCTGATAAAAGGGTCACATAAAACATTTAGAGCACGCATATCGTACCGAAAAACGAATTAATAATACAAAAATTATAAAACAAAAACCATTTTATCGCGATACCGTGTCCACCTCCACACCTCTGGCACGACAATAATCGACTTTCGTCAATCCAGACGATAAGTCGTAATAAACGTAAAATGTTCTTTAACATTTTACTTGGGCTTTTAAATTTGTTAAACTCTTATCTTCCGAATAATGTGACTAAGAATTAATTGAGTTATAGAAAAGTTATAGAAAAGACTTCGCGTTGGTAAGATAAAAATTATAATAATAAAACAATTCATTATTAAAATAATGTAATAATAATGATAAAAAAGCGGATAAGTGCGGGTGTCGCTCTGCTGTACAGTAGGTTACAAGTGGGTCACTGTTTAATGAATGGTATTAAATTTAAATTCAATGATATAGGTAATATGTATACGAAAAACGATTCTGAGCTAAGACTGTCAATGTGGATATTTTATATTATATTTATATTGTTATTTCTTATTAATAGATACGGTAGACGGTAAGTTGAATTAATATTATAAAATTAAAAGAAATTAACTAAAATTGTTATTCTTGGTTATTTAATATGTAATTTCGTTCAAATTTGATCATAAAATAACTATAAAAAAAAACTGTGTTTATATTTTTGAGATTTTTTGGTTACTAAAGAACCTATTTATGTCAAACCCTGTTTTAAATTTACAATCCTGAGCTATAAAAGTAATTTTACTAAAATTAAAAAAAAATTACTTTTTATATTCATAAAAAGTTAAATATTCCTTTAAACGTGTCGGTTCTTTATCCTCTTTTGCTAAATGTTCTAATTGGAATTTTGAATGTGTTTTTTTTTTAGATGATTATAAATTACTAACATATTGAATGTTGCCAAATGTTCATAGTAGTAAATAATAATGTGTATTAGTATATTATTAGGTACTTAATATTTGGTTTATATCCGTGAACGTTATTTTTCAAAATATACTATTTTAATTACAGCATTTGTGGGCCCATCTAAATTCAAAACCATAATTATATAATGTGTTAAAAGCAAACAATAAATTTAGTGATCAGTCATTCAAAAAAAAAAAAAAAAATTCTCGAAATAAAATCCTGCGTAGGTGTTAGCTCTGCTATTGTTTATGTCTTATTGTCTTACCTGCTTACTTCAAAAGTTTTTAAGTCATTAATATAAAAACGAGGAAACTAGACCAACTTAAGTTTACCAACTTCACTAAAAGCCTTAAATTATTTAATAGACCATCCGGTATTCTATTAGAAACTTTAACTTGTGCAACAATAAAAGTATATCAAAGCAAGTTGAGCATTAAGATAAATTTGAGAGGATTTGAAATATTATTTTTGATTTAGTGACTCGGGTGGGGATTTTAATACAACAACTGAAATACAACCAAATATTATAATAGCAATAATACTAATATTATATTATAATGTTTATTGAAATAGTTAAATAATAGTTATGCTTTATTTGCGAAAGCTACTCGTATTAAAGTTATTACTTAGGGATTATAGTATTATACATTTATACTCGGTTTTAATCTCGAAGTTTATTAGTTACTGTTAGATTTTGTGACTTAAAACCATGGTATATGGAAACATTGGAAACAATGAAATAGTTTTTTTACGATTTGTGTCAAATGAACCAGAAAGACTTTAACCCAGATCCCCTGTCGATATTTTTATTTACTTTATATTATGATAATATAATGTATATTTCATTATTGAGAAATTGACAAGATTTTATATTTATTTTTAGTAAAATAGTTTGCTTTAGTTTTAAATTTTAAATCTTCGATATTCATTACAATGTTATATAATATTGTTAAAATAGGTAGTTAAATTAAAAACCTCGATACAACACAGTACATTTCGGACGTCAAATGTATTTTTTTTTCAGACATCGTTGTCATCGTGACATTTTTGGAATCCGCTTTTAGATTATCAATACATCGAGAGCAAATTCAGAAAATTAAGTCCTCATAATTTCTTAAAAAGTAAAATCGTAAGTGCTTATTACTAAGCTACCGGAACACGATCTGGCGAAGCAATGATATTATTATATTGTAAGGGAATATTCGTTTAGTAGATGGCGTTATACGAAACGTCGGACCAACAATGAATAATAATAGTTATTTTGTGGCTCTTAAAAATATTATAAAAATTATATTGTTTTAAACAATAATTATGCGTCTCACTGGATGGTATATTACAGTAAATTATTTGCAATTGTATCGATGGACGGCTTCTCCAGGTCAGTGATTAAATTAAACAAAAATTAAAAACAGCTAAACACAGCTAAAAAAACACACATAGGTACCCTACAGCTATTATATTTAAAACATCGAACTGAAATTTTAAATTGTGCCGATATTTAAAAAAAACCTTTCTTTTGATGTGGACGTTAAAACAAATAGGTACCTGCGTAATTGCGTAATTGCCAATCGGCATTTTTTTTCATCATCATTCAAATTCGTTATTTTTAATAATTTATACTGGAGTTTAAGTAGTCTTTGTAAAAATGTGTAATTGATTTTAAAAAATGCGTTTTATTAGTACATATCGTCACATGTCCTTATACCAACAAAAAAACACTTTTTTATACTATAATGTAAAAAGGATATTTGTTTGAATTTGTACCAAGTTCAATGAACGTAAAATGAACTAAACAAATATTCAATTATTCCCTATCGTGGACAAAATAAATTACAAACATAGGTTTAATACGTTTTGCTACATCTGACATTGCAAGAATAGGACGACGAAGGAGTTTATATTATATCGCGGGAGGGGGTGCATTTGGTTACTCTTCATTAACGAAGGTTTACAAAATTGGCAGGCCCGGGTGCCAGCATATGCTGATCATGATAGAAGAAAGTCTTTACGACTCCGTTAACTCCGAGCTAATGATGTTTGATACAATATGTGTTGTCGAGTCGTAACAACAGTTATTAGCCAAATCCAAACACCAATTATATTAATGTTATTTTATATTAGTATTATTCACGTGAGAATTAATGCGATGAATAAACACAGCGTAGGCAATATTCCTCCCTCAAACCTGGCCACTCAATTGGACCATCAAATCCATATTATAAGCTCAGTTGAACTGTTCATACTAATTATTAATATCAGTTACGTTAGGTTTTCTATTGTAATCGAACTTTTATTGTGTTGAGCATGTTTTTAAATTTGCTTTTTTATCTAATCAAATTTAATTAGGTATTCCCCATAAAAAACTGATATCTTTATGGAAACTGACTACCTATAAAGTAAAAAACGTACCAGCCCTTGAAATAAACACTGTTTTGAGCACCACATATCGTCACCAAAAACGGGAAAAGGAAATTTCTGAAATTTTCAGTAACAATTTGGAATTGTTATGCTGAAGAATATATGTAATTACCTTCCAAAGACCGATATTTCGGTATATGGATAGCATAATAGATTTTCATTTATTTAAAATGATATTCGCCCAAATATTAAACGATTTAAAAGAGCCATAAAAAAGAAAAAAATCTAAATCGTCTAAAAATGATTCAATACTGTAATAGAACAGAAACCCGTAGAAAGGGGCAAAAATATAATGACACCACTGAGAAATGAACCAAAATAAACTATTAATTAAATATATAAACATTTGATGAATATATTTCAGGCATAGCTTATAACTTATTATTATTTTTAAGACAAATAACGACAAATAATTATTTTTACATAATTTACATATTTTATATTAATTTGCAATAATGTACACGATTATTACATGATAATAATTCTATATGTTTTGTATATTTATGTAGTTGCTTAGTTTAAAACATTTATATAAATAGGTACATTTTATTGTTTTTTTTTATTTGACGACAAATGTATCAAATTACCAATGTCATTGTCATTATCATTCTTCGCTGTAAAATTATATGTTACCTATTTTATTGATTCTGTACTAAAAGGTCTTTGCCACTTTCAAAACAAAAAAAATAAAAAATGTTAATTTGGGTTATATTTGTCTAACTTTTTTTTGTGGTAAAAATAATGTTGGACACAGTTGACATAGTCACGCAGTTCGTTTTTAGTTTTTGCGTTTATATATAAATTGTTGAGGTAGGCACCTAAAACATTTATGATTTATCATAACTCGTAATTATTAGCTGTCACATACAACTCTTGAGTTTAGACTAGAACCTCTAGAGCATCAATGATTTATTTATTTTTTTGTTCGTATGTTTTGAGCCAATCAAAAATCAGTTAATATCAGGCGCTTCGAGCAGACCACAACTTCATGATGTTCGAGTGCCAATCATACTTATTTATGATAAGACTAAGTTACAGCGATTTATGCACCACGTGAGATAACAAAATACATAATATACGATTTAAAATAATAATTGTACAGTACAAATTTTATTCAACTTCAATATTATAAACCGACGTAATCACAATAATTATAAACAGCGTGTTCACACGACAAAATCACACGGCATCAGTAATAAAACATTATATCCAGGACCAATTCATTTTTTTTATATTTATATGTATATATAACGACAAATATAGAGAACAAAATCACTTTCAGCATTACGTTACAATAATATTATAAAGTGGATACTAAAACAATAATAAACATTATGACGAAGTATTATCTAGTTCAAATTATTGTTTAAAAAGCAATGCTTACATAGTAACTACAGCAACACACTGAGTATACACAACTACTCTTAAGTTATTATCATCGAGGAGCTGGCAAGTTAAGTGCTTGCCAAGAGTTATTGTCATTTGACTACAAAATAATACGACGTACCTATAAATTAGCGGAAATGATACCGACATGATGCACACAGGTGCCTACCGATGTTAGACTAATAAACGAAATGTTTTTAGTTTGAATTTAAATCGCTAAGATCAGTCTATATAATGAACCGTGTCCAAAAACTTAATATATCACTTTGATTCGAACATATACAATGTATTATTAATAATATAATATAATATAATAGGTACTATATTACACTTCCACCTATCCAGAGAGGTCATTTAGAATTTGTTGTACGCACTCTGTATGCAAATATTTCCATAGTAATTTTCCTTATCCTGCTTTTGTAAAAGTTAATCTCGGGATATTTGTCTTAACTTTATTTATTTCTAAAATTATTACATTTAAATGTTATTATATATTCGCGATAAGAAAAATATTGCTATAAAATATTATCTATACAAAAAATAAATAATTCGCTAAATAAAATTGCACATAGGTACTCATATAAGTTGTATGTAAGCAATGATAACAAAATAAATAATTTAAATTACACATAAGGAACGAATTTCAAAATGAGTTTCAATGTCCTTTTCAGTAGAAAGGTTATCATTCTCTTAATATAGTTATTGATATAATGATATAATATTATGTTATTATTCAAATATAATGAAGATGTTTCAATTTTTTTTCTACATTTATTAACAATATATTAAACTGAATAGGTATAAGTTAATTTAATCACCTATTGGTATTAATATAATAGTAGTGACACACTTATTAGATATTATGAATAATTTAGTTTATAATAATTGTTGTCGTTTTATACGGATATCATATCACTATAATAGTATATTAGATACAAATATTAATTTAAAGAGTATATATAATTAATAAAAGTACAAGTGTTGTGATTATTGTATGTTTTACTTATTATATATGTTATTGTTTTTTTTATACAATACAAATGCGACGACATAATTGTGTTTTTTTAATCATTGGATTTTGATTTTCGTTCACACAAAATTAAGTTTTTGACCAACAGGCGATAAATTGTCTGAACTATTGGCAGAAATGCTTAAAGAAGTTTAATGACGTTGCGTGTAGATTTTCACAATAATTATCACAAAATACCCACCAAGTGTACAAATCGATTTTGGTTATGAAATTTAGGTACATCATTTCAAAAATATTTTATTTTTCTGTTTCAGTACCGACATATCCTACTATAGAACTTTTCACCGAATAATAATATTGTATCAAACTCGTTAATTGCATTTTTCTCGATTAACGTTTTTAAATTAACAATATATTTGAATCTCACACGGAAATGTTCCAGGATTAAGCTGTGGCAGAAAAAAAAAATCATAATGACAATAAATAATGAACGGCAACCGTAATATGCGTAATGAAAAACATCATAATAATATCATGTGATCTAATCGCATTTACATATTATTATAGTAAGTTTTAGTTATGTAAAATATTACAAAATGCGTATATGTGACGTTGGCGGTGGTTTTTTTTACAACTCATACAATAAGTTTATGTGTCGAGTAGAGTTATTATCATTATTAAGTAGTTTAAAAAAATTAAAAGCTTATTGTACAATATTATAATAATATTATTGTAGTTATGAAAAATTGTGTCGAATTCAACTATAACCGTAAGCAAAAATAATTTTTACAAATAACAGTAGGTAATAAATTAGTTAGATCACAGATTCAGCCAATGACACATAATAGTACTATAATAATATTATGTAATTAAATATATTTTATACAGTTTTACGATATTATTATAAGAATTAATATCATTTTATGTAATGGGATAAAATCGAAACCAAGCAAATTCGTTGAAATAATAATATATAATTTAAATATTATAATATGACGTCAACGCAGGTCTATAATATTATCATAGTAGATACCTAATAGATATCCGATATCGATTAAATATAAAAATTTTAATTTAAGGGACAAACATGTAATTTAATTTAGACAACTACTCGCTACTGTATTCGTAAATAAATAAAAAAATAATTTTATACAGTTAAAAAAATCCAATAACGTCATCTGCTTTCCGTTAATGTATGGCATAGGTATCCGCTTAAAGTATATTTATTATACTATTTTTGATTACAAAAACGATCGGCGCAAACATTCGTGTAACGCCGACGACCCAAAGGTATAATGTGTCACTTTAAAATTTAATTAAATAAAAGAATATAATAGTAAACAAATAAATAAAAAATAAAATGAACACAACTTCAACAATAATAATAAAAAAAAAATAATAATAATAATAAAAAAATAATAATAATTATAATAATACAATATAATATGAATATAAAATATTATTACGATCGGTCGTTTTACACGGACGCCTCGTCGATGACCGTGATCATCCTGCTGTTGTGTCCTGCGACCAGCCTCCACTTGCCACCCCTGGGCGTCTCCTCTTCCGCCTGTTTGGCCAGTGACCACCTGCGGCCCTTCCGGTCCATGATGACCGGCATCTCGGCGATCAGGTTGTTCTCGAACTCGCTCAGCATCAGGTAGTTCTCCACCTTGTTGCACGACGTGATGCAGTCGCCGATGTAGTCGAGGTCGTCGAGCAGGTTGTCGGGCAGATCCATGTCGGCGATGCCCTCCTCGGAGATGCACGTCAGCTCGGGCTTGTCGTTGGGTCCGCCGCCCCCGCCGCCGCCGCTGCCACCACTGCCCCCGCTGCCGCCCACGCCCATCATCAACCCCCCCAAACCGCCGGCGCCGCCGACGAGCCCGACGCCCTGCATGTGTAGTGGCGGTTCCATCACCACCACTTCCTCGGGCTCGACGGTGAACGACAGCCTCCGGCGCTGCGGACACGAGTCCGACACGCACAGTTTCTTCGTGCCCGACTCGTTGTGCTTGTGCCGGGCCACGTTCCGCCGGTGCAGGTCGATGAAGAACATGGTCAGGCTGCCGAGCAACACGCACGCCGAGCTGAAGTAATAACCCGACTTGGAGCCGTAGCCGATGTTGATGTATCCTGGATGCGAAAAAAAAAAAGAAACGGTTAGCTGATAATATAAATAATATCACACGAAAACACGAGAACAACGATTTCTATGTAAACCGAGAAAAACACTATCCGTCCTCGCCAGGTTCTCGCTTTCGGGTGAAACCACATTAAAAACGTATTTCTAATGACGTGGGTATATTATGGGGCGGATGTAGCACGCGGACGTCATAATGACCATACGTTATAATATTATAATATAATAATATGGTATATGCGTTTGCCAGCGCCAAATGTTTCAGACGAAATTACCATATTATCGCGAAATTATACGTTTTTGTGTTGTGCGTTCCCAAATCGATGCTTTCAACCCGAACTCAGCTGTTGTGCGTTATTGCAATATTACACGTGGGTTCGTATTATATATGTAATACTAATATGTATATATATATATCGTGTGAATATCGCCGCATATACACGCCGTGCGGAATATATTATTGTAATAAATGCCAGCAAGTGCGGTAACACGCGGTAACGTTACGAACGGTGTTCGAGGGCTAGATTTACGCGAGTATTATACCAATAACCTAACGATATAATATTGTATTATATTACAAGCGTCTATGTGTGTTATGCGTATGGGACGTATTTACTACGTCATTAGGTCGCGAATAGGTACCCTTTTTTTTTTCGAAAAACACGACTTTGCAGTCGTTAAATTTTATGACGCGTGGTCGAATATTATAACGAACGGCATCGTCTGCTCTCATATTATAATAGTAGCAATGGCATAATCAACAGCAATATCAACAACAACAACAACAATGTGTGACGAGCACGCATTGTTATTTTTGCGACCTCTGACTATCCGTTATATGCACATCTATGCTGCGTCGTATGGAAAGAGATCGAAACCGGAACCGGAATTGCGAGTCACGAAACCACCCGCAGATTCCGGGACGTTTCCATAATTTTAATCTAAACCCTCTGCTCCAGAGGTATCTCTATAAATAGTATGCCGTGTTAAATGACCGAGTAAACAATACCTACTAACTCGTTACTTTCGATTGTTTGCATCTCGTTCGGTTTCGTTTGATATAATGTACCTATCTGGTGATCGATGGTATGATATTATGATAATTTTTGTAAATGCTTATGATGTTATGATAATTTTTGTAAATGCTTATGATATTATACAATATACTGCGTACGACTTACCGGATATCGGCACCCCCAGGGCGATGGGTATGGCCTGCGAGCACTGGACGAAGCCCCATGTGCGGGCAAAGTTCCGGGCCCGGACCCTCTCGTACGTGTACATCTTGAGCGAGTAATGGTACCCGCCGCAGAACATGCCGTACACCCAGGCGAACATGACGTACCCCTGCCGGTCGCCTCGGACCGTGGTCAGCGCCAGTATGGACACTCCGCACATGAACACGGACGCCTGGCACAGGTACTGCCTGGCGATCCGGCACTCCACCGAGTTCCGGACGACGATCAGCCCGAAAGCCACGCAGCCCACCGTCCACGCGAGTCCCATGTGCACCTGCAACGTCAGCGCCGAGTCACCGAGTCCGTCCTCTTCGGCTTGGTGAGCCTGAAAAAAAAATCGGTCGACATTAGTACGGTGTACAATATTGCCGGTCGTTAATATTATATAGTTTTGAGCATTTCGTTTTTTCGTTTTCTAGTGCACATAGTGTGCTCGTATTTTCAGCACGTATACTGCGCCACCTAAGTGTCTCGTGCTACGATATCGCGGGCGCATGCGTGAACCCGGAACGAGTGACCCCGTCCTCTATATTATATTATCCCATGTCGTTGTTGCCAAAAGAAAAACATTTGTAGCGTTCGTTAAGTGCCTACGCCAAATGGCACTTATATTATGTTTAGGTCCGTGTTCCGCAACAGTCAACTTTCGTATTATAGCTGAAAACGTTTCGTTTCTATAGGGTACCGTTGAAGTGATCTCGGAACTATTTTAAATCAATATAGTTACTTGACCATATAATATTATAACCGACCTGCACACACACACACACATCTCATTATTTAGATACGCAATGAAGTTTTTATGTGTGCATGATAAATATATTTACAGAAGGCTGGTCGGTGAAACTATATCGGAATCTTTGGGCTCAGGTCGAGGGGCGGTGCAGCCGACAGCCCGCGAGCTCCAGACGAACTATTGCTCCACGCGAGCTCAGTAATATATCAATATGTGAACTACATAATATACAATTCGTATAATTACGAGTACAGTACAAGTAACGTGGAAACGTATTAAACGACGGGACACATACGACGATACACAATAATAATATATTTTCCGGAGTCCATTAAAAACGAAACGATCGGGAAATACTTTACGAGATTTATATCATGTTTATCCTTTATACACGTATACTTTATATTATTATTATAATATGCACTCGGTCGAGTGCTTTACTACTACGCTCCTTGGTCGTTTTATATTGCTTCGCTACTACAACTATGACATAATATAATGTACACTACGACTGTACACACACATTATTGTATATTATAGTACTCTATGCGGTCTCGGGGTTAATGTTTTTCGCCGCAGGAATTCATTGGTCCCGTTTAATAATATAGTAATACATCATTTTCTGGAAATAATAAAATTAATGTTAAGTTAATCGCATTCATCGTCGTCGTCGTCCTATCCGCAATCAAAGGTACGCCTTCGAGTTACAATTAAAACGTTCTTTCCCACCCCATTACAGTTGCGTTGTGGGATTCAGGAAAGGGGGGCGTTTATAATTTTAACGATATCTGCTGTAGCTATAACATGTCCACGTTTATATATAACATATATACATACAGACAATATAACATGCAATGTGTGTGTATATTATGAACTCGTTGCACTCCGGGTATTTCGCAATCAAAAATTATTTTATGCGTTCGAAATCCACAGTCGTAAACCGAACAAATAGCTTTGGCGTTGTAAAAGCCCATAAAACAACTGTACGACTAATCCTTTTTTATATTGGGCTGACGAATGGGTGAGCATAAATCGTGTCCAGTTGTACACTTGTACGCCAGAGGCGGCGGCGGCGCAATGGAAAACTTTACTTTTATCTTGTTTTTATCACTTAATTGCGCCTAAATCTGAAACTTCTATTGTTTTTAAGTGCTCGTCTCACTGGTATAATTTGTTTTCATTTCGGTTCATTTCGTAGTTACTTGCAGACAGTATTTCGAACTATTTTAGTACTTTATTCGATCCCCCGGCCAAATATTATAGCGGTTTCAGGTCCGTTACTTTATTTAAATTTTACTTTATTGGACACTTCGCCAACGTTTGAGCCGTCTAAACCTTTTATTTTACATATTTTATACCCTATTTTAATTATACATTACTACGCCCACAGAACATGCTATAAGAGTATAATAATTATGAAATAAGTACAATAAGGTTTTTGCATATCCATCATAATTATCAACATTATTTTTTATTCGCAATTAAACGATCGTTATACAGCGCTACATAATATGAATCAATAGTAAAAAACCATTTGTTTGTTTCAGTAGGTATATATTATAATATTATATAAATATTTTTTTGTGGCTGAACGATGCGATCGATATAATATTTAAATGAATTTATACTCGTTTTCAACATACAAAAAAGAAAAAATTTAAAAATACGGTGGAAATGCAGTACCTACTTCAACAGTAACGTCTGCTGTGGTATATATTTTTCTGCGAGACGAAACGAAATATGACAACAATTAGGATGTCGTGAATTCAATTTGAACGTTTTGAACACACGAGCGTCATGTATGAAAAATATATAATACTCGAATAAACAAGTGGAGAGACAAAATGTATAAGAAAAACCCAACTACCGCACCGCACTGCCATAATACGGAATGCATGCATGAAATTGATAACCGCCATCCCAGTCGTCGAGTTGTCGTTATTTAATGTTTTGTTAGTAGCGCCGTAGTGGGATGTGTGGGTTTATATGTGTATGTGTATGTGTGTGTGTGTGTGTATGTGTGTGTGTGTGTGTGTGTGTGTGTATGTGTGTGTGTGTGTGTGTGTGTGTGTGTGTGTGTGTGTGTGTGTGTGTGTGTGTGTGTGTGTGTGTGTGTGTGTGTGTGTGTGTGTGTGTGTGTATGCTTGTGTATAGTCGTTCCAAAAATAAAACTCCAAAATGTAACCAATATGAAATATGATGACAATCGAAAAGCGTAACGTTGAAAAATTAAATTTTATTCCGATAGCATTCGGCATGTTTGGCAAAAGTTTATCAACTCCGGAAATATATTGATCTCTTCCTTTTTCCTGCAGTCGTCTTATCGCCTCCCATTCGCCGGCCGCGTAAGGGCGATAACTTCATTCGCACATACGACGGCGACGACACGGTACACCACAATGTAAGTGGTACCATAACCATATGGTATACATGGAATAGTTATGTATCTAGCGTTGACTATTTTTATATTCGGCGTTCAGAACTTATAGTGATTTCATATTGGCTGTAGTAAAACATAGCACCCGCGGTATAGCATTTGAGTATAACAAACAAGTACGTTTTAAAGTATATAATGCACCTATACAAATAATTACTAGTACTAAGTTTTAATTTTGGCGTTGGTTAAGGATTGTTATGTTTTTTTTTTTAATTTCACAACGCACTATTGTTTTGGTATAGGTACAACATAATATGTATATGATAATGTATATTTCATTATATTATGCGTATATCGACAGACTTATATTGTAATATAATAATAATAATATTAATAGTATTAGCATTAGTATTAGTATTATTAATTATAATAATACGATAAATCCTCAACCATTAAGATTATTATGCGATTATGTTGTATAACAACTAACTATACGGATACTGCCCTTGTGTGGTAATGGTAATAAGCAATAAGCAATCGGTATATACCAACTATACGCGACACTAACCAGGTAGAATATCGGAGTGTTTATGCCGAACGCGCTGATGCCGGTGGACACTAGCAGGATTCGGACTGTCTTGCTGCGGAGCGTGGTGAAGTCGAGGAACGGCGGCCGGTCGTCGTGCCGGTTCTTGTCCTTGATCTTCCGCTTCTGGTTCTTCAGGTGCAGGATGGCCCGTCTCTGCGGGTGGTACAGCGACGCCGACCTGTAGCACGTGCCCAACAGGAACGTGGTGAACACCGTGGCGGTGACCAGCTGGAGTCCAAGTCGCCAGCCGATGGCGCTGCAACGCAAATGTATTATTATAAGTACATATTTACATACAGTGAAATTATCATCATCATATTAATGAACGTTCGAGATACGTCGATAAATTATTATCGTGACAACCGGGGAAAGGTCGTTAGGAACTAATGGATTTTAAAGGACCGACGCGAGGCTAGACCACGTGATCCTGTAGTGATCCCGTAGAACGGATTTTAATTTTTCAATTTAAATTCCCGACGGTCTTTGTTGAGCTTGTTTTCCGAAACTTTGAAATATCCATCATAATGAAAAATATGCAACTGCAGCTTTATTTTGGTAAGCAGTTAATCTATTAAAAATATTGCTTCTGTACTTGCTCTAAAATATAGTTTAAAATAATTTTAATAAAAATCTCAATTTATTTAGACCGATTACAGAACAGTTTTGGTTTTATTAATATTTAATTTTTAATATTAAAATTGATTGCTCAGTTTTTGTAGAATTAACAGTGGTATTTTCCAGAGAGGTGTTTTAACGCGGTACACTTCTTTTCCTAATTAAAAAATCCGTAAAATAATTGAATATGAAATGGAAATCGACCATAGTTATATATAACAACATCATCATATTATAGTAAACAGTTTTTGGACGCCATTAATGATATAGTTTTTGCACGTAAACCAACATTTTATCAGTTTAATTTTTGAATCCGATAATATTATTGTCGCACTAGAATTAAAAAAATATACATACAACATTTTTCGACGTCGAGTTGAACGTAGCCATAAAAATGTGAAAATGTCGAATATCCAGTATATAATCCTAAATATAGGTACTTTTAACATTGATAGCGCAGCTGTATTGATTTTACAATGATGTGTGCTTTTGTGATTTTTTTTTTATTCGGATAACGCGGGAATAAAAAAATCTCGAGAGAAGATCGTGAAAACCGCAAAATAACAGTGAAAGAACTTAAGCAAGTGTGGTTTTACATAAATCTTGACCATTTTTGGCTTGGCTCCGCTCAGAATCGTTTTTCGTGATTTATCACGGCTTTTGAGTGTAAATAAAACACCAAACTCCAGTATCAGCACTTTTTAAATAATATTGTTTGCCCGTCGTTATCTCCGTACCTATAGGAATATTATTAATATATTATTTTCAATGAAGATATCATAGTGAAAGGTTTTGAGTTTGAACGGACAATTTACAATTTTACTTGGACAGCCGAATAGATATGCGTTCGATACCCGTTAAATTATAGGTATTATATTTTATATTATAATCTATAGTTTTCAAAAAATGTCTTTTGCCGTTCGGTTACGACGAGATAGAAATGTATAGGTACTTCATATAAAAATGTACCTACCTATCATAACATTTAATTATTCGACTGTTGTGATATATTTTGTAAATCTTATAACTAGTTTTTATAAGAGTAGAAAAGCATTTTTACGATCGCATTTCCATCACTTGTATACCGTTAATTTGTATAGTTGGAACTTTTTTGTCGAAAACGAAATTTGAACTCTTAAAAAGTATATAGCGTTTTGTGTTATTCTTCTGTACTTGGTATAAATTATGCTGAGATATTTTTATGAATAATTATGAATCTATTATACACATCGATGATTTGTACAGTGTTATATGATACGTTATAATACTATTATGATCATAAACATTCTAATACGCATAACATCGAAAAATATTTTGTGTAGTTTTAAATAAAACAATATAATATTGAATGTTTTATATAGTGGCTTGAAACTATTTATTTCTAGGACGTCTACAGTTTCACTAGGAAAATATGTTCCTAAATCGTCTCGAAATTAATTTACAGGCTGCCAATAAATCATGATTAGATTTCGTGTTATCATTAAGTTAAATATATTATGTTTAACTATAACAATGTAGGATGAATAAACTAATAACCAAACTTGGCTTTCATTGAATTTTCACATAAAAAAGCGCTAAACATTGGTCGCTACGCGTGGCAATCGATCCCTCCCGGCGCCCACCACCTATAAACTCTCGAGCCCGTTTGTCTCCGTCTATCTTGTATACGATATCGTTATTGGTGTATAGTGGGTACTAATATCATATAATATATTATATTATACGAACATCGAATAAACCAACAAAGAAAAGGGTATATATATATTGAATTGTAAATATTATGTAATATTATCATGAACATTGTCACCACATACCTTATGGCTCCTTTGATGAAGCTCGACATGACGGCTATGCCCATCCCGCTGCCGGACACGATGAATATCTCCACGAACTCACGTTTCCGCTTAAAATACTGCGCCACCATCAGAGTGGAACAATCCCTGGTCATGCCCACTCCGATCCCTAAACGGACATATCGTTATAGACATTATTACGACTATAATTAATATCAGGAATACAAAATATATTTTACTTTTTCCTACTCCGTTTAAAATCAAACATTATTATATACGTTTAATGATAAACATTATTTAAGAACTGTTTTCAATAACTATATGAAAACATTTTTCAAACCATTTACCAGAAAAATCTACTGTTTATAAATATTCATTAATTTGTCTCCGTCTTTCGTAACACCAATTTTTTTTTTGAGTACCTATAACACTTTATCATGTAGAGTTGTTTTTGTATATTATATATATAAAAAAAAATGCTTTTAGTTGTCTTGCCGGTGAGTAAAATATATTTATTACACTGTATACCGCGGATACGGAGGTAAAACTGAGTGAGACAGAGAGAGGGGGGGGGAGAAAGAGGAAAGGAAGAGATTAAATGGATTGACAGCGTAAAAGGAGAAGGACGAGTACGTCATATTGCGTATGGAGGACTCACTCGGCCGTATACTTTAACGTGCCGCTGTAACGTGTATACCCGCGATGAGCTCCGTCGGTTTTCGAACGTCTGTTATTATTTACAACGTGCGTAAGTCACCCTGCGGCGCATTAAGGTTTCCCGTGTATGCGCCTACGCCGGCTTAATAACGACGTCTCCTAAAAGGATTTTCGGTCTCTCGTCGCCGCGGCACGTGCTTGTAGTAATTACACCGTATTAGACACCGTTGCTACACACGGTCCACGTGTACAGGTTCCCACGTGACGATAAAACGGACACTTCGTGTTAGAATAATATTATATTAATGATATCGCACGCAAAAGAACGCAGAGAACGACAAAATCGATTGCAAACGGGTGCATCATTCGAATAATATAATATTATCGTTTGTCACAGGTACGGTACCACAAACTGAACGTTTTTCTTCAAAAACGATTAGATACTATGGTTTAGAACAAACCGGTTCACACCTAAATACATTCTCAGCTACGGTAACGTAACGCAAAAACCAGCTCGTTCGAAAAATTTGATTTCAAATTTCTTCTAGGGGTTAGTAACCGATTCGAAACCATTTTCAAATTCATAATATTTGGAATTGTTAACCTATATATCTGTGATTAAGAAATCGGTAACCATGGTAGTTTCAACTTTGAAGAAAAATGTTCACTTTGTAGTACCAGCTATAGGATAACGGTAACGTGTGCACACATGTTCGTCGTTTCGATTATCTACTGCAGTCGTACAAAATTATTAGTAAAACGCGGTGTTGTAGGAAAATTCGTTCATGAAATCGTTGCCACCAAAAAAATTTAAATGTTTTTTGGCGCCGGCTTTTGTTTTATTTATATTTTATTTACGATACACGTGATATTTTCGGTGCATGATAAAAAAAATGTATTTTTTGATCTTTCGGTACATCAAAAACATTGAATACCGCTATAAAACACTAATAAAAAGCGCGTTATTTAACACACATTAGCACGTTGGTGACGTAAGTATATAATTTTTTCACTTCTATATTAAGAGAGGTATATACAATAAAAGTATAAAGAAGGATATATTATTATTTAAAAAAATATAAAAATAAACGTTTTATGTAATTGGACACTTAAAAAAAATAATCATAAAATGGATACACCAGCCCTATATACTCTCTTAGTAATAATATAGTATTATAGTGTATGCTCGTACATCGCGAAACCATTAAATTTATTTAAATTTACGAACGTTTTAAAACACGGGGATCCATAAAAATGGGGGCGAAAACCCCCACGCAGCATCCCCATCGTGCGGTTACGCAAGGCCCACGTAACCGTAAACGAAAAATTACGACGTCGGTAATGTAAAAATGTATAAGCCGGCCCCCGCACTAGATTATTATAAAACGAAGCCGTCGTAAAAAGTTCGAGGGTCCACTGCAAACATACGACATTGTTGGATTGTTTCGGAACTGTGTAAAAGCGGTGTTGGCAAAAGATTAACCACCGGTGGTACCTACCTATACCGTGTTTGTGTATATAGGTGAAACTTTTACTTCCACGTGTAAGGCCATTGTTCTTTAAGTTCAATGGCACCGTAAAAATACGTTTAAAAAAAGCATACGCGAAAACAATATGATGAAAATTCTCACGGATCTGATGAGGGTTAAACGGTTGGTCGAACAGCGATGAAACGCGAATCAAACGAACCGAACGAGATAAATATTAAGAATAAAGTTTAACGATACATAATTTATTTATTCAAAGTAAATGTTCAAAAAGTTCCAAAGCCGTTTAAACGAGTTAACATATTATCAATGTAATAATATTATATTACATAGTATACGATGAGGTGATCCATATAAAGGGAGTAGACTACCTATATCGTTATTTTTTATATTATTATAATGAAGCAGAATATTTATTTTTTGTGCTTTTAGACATCAGTGGTCCTCGATATTATATTTTATTTCACGAAGAACCCCACCTTAAATCTGAATAAATGTCGATAAGCTTAAACAATGACATTTTTCACGGTGACACATTGCCATAAAAATAACGTGTAACGCGGGATACACCGCTGTTTCCATGTTTTTTTTTTAACATGTTGTTTTGGCAATGAAAATTCATCAAACTATGGAGAAATAATATTTATGAAAGAGTTAAAGAATAATTGAAGAGTTGAGACACTTAAATGGATCAACTCGTATAATATTATATTATAATATTGTATACCTGGTGGTGTGCTGTTTGAATTTAAATGAAGCTCTGGATTTGATCTACTGCAGCACACAACTAAATTATTATTAAGGTGCATTTTAATATTAATATTAATTGAAAACCATGCGCAATTACCTATATTAATGCTACCTATATGTAATACGCGTTATAAGTTTTGAGTGGATTTACGATTTATTAAATTAACCCATTACATAATACATTCTTACTTTATGTAATTTAATCCTTAAGTAAAAATTATATAGTACGCGTACCTATATAGACATAATATTGGTACAATGGTACATCAAACGATAATTTAGGCATACCAATTTAGGTACGTCCATGGTTTAAATGCATTTCAATAATAATAATATACAACACTATACATCGAAAAACCGTATTTATGCCGAGAAACTCATCGGAATATTATTTACGGCGTTTGAAAGCTGATAGAGTAATGCAATGAATTACCGGATCGATATATTCATATGTTGATCAAAATCAACGTTGGATATAATTTTTATAAATATAACTTACAGTCTGAGTTTATTTCAGCTAAATCGTATTTCAGCTCTGTGGTATAAAATTAAAATAGATAATTTAATTAGCTTCATCCGTCGTTTTAAATTTGTATTCGAATTAATAACGCATAATCATCTGCTCCATACTGTTGTTTACGTGATTCAACATACAATTACAAAGTTTTTTATATTTTTTTTTTTATTAAAAAGTTCATCTACGGCAACAACGGCCATTGGAGATATCGGATACAAGTTTATAGTGATAGCTTAAAATGAAGATAATATGTCACATAAGTAATTTATAATATTGTATGGTATAGATATTGGATATTTTGATATACCTATTTGAATAGGTTGATTGTCCCAAGTACGGTTGAGGATTAATTTAAGGCGGATAGAGGAGAGGCTTTCTTGTTGGAAATTACGGCGTTCAATTAGTAAAATATTGTGTTATTACAAAGTTTACTACCTACTAAACACACCAATATAGTAACATCCATCTGTACAGGAAATTTAATTTAGTTGTCAAGTGTTTATAGTTAGAGCGTATATTATTATATTATTACCGATCAACATATTTAAAATTGTACCTATACGGAAATACACTATACATATGATGTCAACTTGAAGCAAACTTTCCAGTAACTTAACTTTGATAATAATAATTGTATAACGCTGTGGGTTTTTTGTATATTGATTTGGTTTGATAACGGAATAATTGACTTGTATACATTATGTTGTATAGGGAACACAGAACTTTTTTTTTGTTGGCTGGGTAATATAGAGTGCGATCAAAAATTTTACCATTTAACTGTACCATGTTTTGCGAACAGTAGTCGTGACCATGGTTGGCAAAAGTTCAAACTTTAAACTTTTTTCGTCGTCGAAGAAGTTTTTGATAAGTCAATTAAAACAGGATTTTTGTGCACGGTATTATTATCTTTTTCGCCAGAGTTCGAAAACAATTTACCACCGTTCGGTACTTTTCGTGGGGATTCAAATGGCTAAATGTAATAATTCAGGTTTAATTTCACTATAGCTAGGTAGGTACCTACAGTATTAAATAATTATGTGTATAGAAATATTAAACTCGCGTCATTATTAAAAAAAAAGGACCTATCTTTAATAATAAGTTCAAAATATTAAAATCTGTTGTGTAAACAATGCATTAGTAAAAAACAACCTTTAATATTCATCTGTTTCTCGTAATATTATAGGGTTTCTATGCTGGCCATAATACTTCCGTATATTATAATATGGGCTTTATTTGTTGTAATGCAAAAAAATAAATACTTTTCGAAGAAACTGAACAAAAAGGATAACGGTGTAAAATGCTTATCATATATATTATTAGATACATCGTAATAAAAAGGATTTTCTTTAGAGCTCGAATTGAATGTTTCAGACGCAAATATTATATTATGTGTGTTCGTGAAAAAGAAAAATGCTAATTTTAAATTTGTTAGGAGAGAATAACTTTTTTTTCACATGCTCTGGCTATAGAGGTTTTTGTGTGGAAATAATAATAATAAAAAGATATCACAACGGTTTATTTATTCCTTTCGACACACATACCATTATTATTATTATTATTATTGGTTTTACCATAACATCACTGGATCGAGTATTATAATATATGGCACCACGTGCCCCACCATGCAAGTATAATAGTTCAAAAAGTGGACGGTCTCGATTTTAAAAACATAAATTATTTATGACATTCTATTTTGAGACATCGTGTCTGATGAAAATTTGACTATTATATACCCAATATTAATTTGTCTGTCATCTGCGATATAATAATAATATATTATGCGAGCGCTCGTACAGGATTAACGGCGAACGCTATAATAATATTATTATATATTATGGTAATTAATAATTTTATAGTCTCTCGAAAAATATTTTTATTTTTACAAATTAAATACAGCTTACAAAGACATATTATTCGTACATATATAAATATATATAATACAACAGCGTTTAATCGTGCTAGAACTGAGTGTTTTTTTTTTCACTCAAATACAACATTTCAACGAAATTCAACACCCATGTGACCTAAATTCAAAGTTTTTCATTCAAACTCGGCCCGTCCCTTTAAATTACATTCAGAAGACACTTTCGTCACGAGTTATTCATTTCGGGTGGTTCGTTTTCACTATTAAATTCAATTTACATTCGTTAAACAATCTTTTGTCCGCGACATCGCTAGAGGTCTGGATCCACCACAGTTACATTTACTCGAACCTGTATTATCCGTTTTCCTTTAATTAGTTCCTTCTACAACATAATAATGAACGCGAATTATACAGATTTTTTTGAGTATTTAAAATATATTATTTTAATGTTTTGCTTACTGCGTGATGCGTTAACGGAGACTTGATAGATAATTAACAGCATCGTGATGCTTTGGTTTAGGAACCAATAGGTACTGTTTAACTTAATTAGTGATTAATTTTACTTTTTCACTGTAAATATCACAGATTTTTTTTAAATGCGTGTAAGTACAACATATTTTGAGCAATCTATAGTATGTTATATGAAATAAACGAAGCCTTTAGACGAATTTTCAAACAGTCAGACATGATAGGTACTTACATGACTTTTAAATATAACTTTAATGTGTCCATATTTATTATATTACTTCTATAACATTATTCAGTATTCACGTTATCACTTTAAGTATTAATCAAGTTATGGTAGGTCATTATTTATTTTCAAATCTCGAAACGTAGATTTATATAAATTTAGGTATAAAGCGTTTAAAGTTTAAATAAAAAAATGTAAATTTAAATGGAATTACTTTATTGTACACCTGAACTCGAAAGTCTTTTAAAAAAGATCTTAATCGCAAAGTAATTCTGTTTAAGATTTATTGTTTGAGTTATTTTTTTCTTTTTAAACACTACGAGCATTATTGTACATTCATTGCTATAACCCACGTGAATAATAACTTCTCATACACTGCAGCCAGGCCCGGATTAGCAATATCGTAGGCCCTAGGCACAGGCACAGTGCTTTATTACCCATGCTCTAATACCGTCCTGCTGTGTTCAGTATTTAAATAATTAAGAAATCTAATGTTTGGGAGAGGTAGTGTTGAATCTCAGTATTTTAAGCAAAATAATTTACAACATGAAAATCAAATATTAACTTTTATAATTATAACTTTATCTGATAACAACTTAAACACATCTAAAAATACATTTTATTTAACTCAAAATATATTATTTAAAATTAAATTTCCAGAAACCATAAAAAACAACCTATTTTATACCATTTTGCATTTTCTTGCTCATATATTTAAGTATAAAACAAAAGATAATTGTAACAAATTAAAAATAACAATATTATGTAGAATATTTCTTAATATAAATTTATAGTTACAAAACTTTTTTACGATATTTTTTGTTTGCAAATGATTCTATAACTTTTTCAGTATCGATTTCTTGGAGCAATTCGTGTTCAATTGCAAGTACCGATAATGATGATAATTTATCTTGCCCAATAGTTGACCGCTGCCAGTTCTTAACCTTCTTTAAAATTAAAAATGATCTTTCACCTTCGCACGAAGTCCCAAAAATTGATAGATTCTAAAAGCAATGTTTACATTTGGAAAACTGGTTACCATTTTGGTATTTATTTGTTTAATTAGCATATCATTCACAGACATTCCAGTTTCTCGAAAGCTCTTAAAAATCAAAAACTCATTAACAAATGAAGATTCCAAATCGGATTTATAGGCTTCAACTAAATTATTTGCCTTTATTTTTATTTCTTCATCTTTTAAACTTTCGTCAGTTAAAAAATTAAATCTTTCGTCTAATTTTAATAAGCTTTTTTTCGTTTTTCCATTTCAACTATCAATTTATCAATTATTACATAAAACGTTTGAGTTACCGACCGATCATGTCCCGCATAGCCCCATATAATTCTTATTATTCTTGTGTGTGTGTGTGTGTGTCCGTCCGCGGTCGATAATTATTATTTAAATTACGTAAACGATATTATTTTTCTATTATTTCCTAAAATAATCTAAACAGTAATCGTGGTTTAATTCATCATGTCGTTTCTCCGTATACTGTATACATTTTATCGGTTTATGGTTTATCCAATCTGATTTCAATAAGTAATTATTACGATAACGAACATTGAGTGTAAATATACGAGAAATATTATTATACAAAATATTTTATTTTTTTGTGCTAACATCTACAGATAGTTAATAAACTTAAAATAAAAAAAAAAAAAATATTACAGAAAAATCGTAGTCACTAATTTCATTTTCGTAGGCCCCTAAAATGTTCGTAGGCCCTAGGCACAGTGCCTATAGTGCCTATGCCCTAATACGGCCCTGACTGCAGCTATTATTTTAAAAGCATAAAATATGTTTAAATATTATTTATATTTTATTTTAATTTCTTATAGATACTATTATTAGTGCTTGGGTTTGGCGTGAATTATAAATAGTCAAATCACAGAAATCAAACCGCGGTCACGAGCTTACTTATGTGAGGACCTGTGAAATTAAACCACTTAAAACCCATTTATTTTTTATAACTTGACACGTTCTAGATTTTGTTTAAAGTTTACCGGATTTAATTGTGTACACCTAATGATACTATATTATGTATAATATGTACTTTTACTGATTTATAGTTGTTAAAACAAAGTGACCGTTATTGTCTATAATATATAATATGTATATTGTTATTCAAATTCAGAAATATTATTTCTTCCACGAATAATTATTTTGATTTAATCTGAATATTTTAGGTGACATTGCTCTCCTACATAATATATTATGTAAATTGAATCTTAAGCAGTTTGTTTTATGAATATGTATATTGTATACATTACATTAAAAAAAATAACATAGTGTTGAATTGTATGTACGTTTTTATGTAGAACAGCCATATTAGCATTTCACATGTACCAACTTTGATTTTAAATAGTAAACAAATAGAGTTTACATTTAATTTATTTCAAATTGCAAAAATGTTTTTTTTTTTAATTTAAAAAATGAATAAATCATCTAAAAAAGTACTCCGAGATGTCTATTTTCCGTTATGATGGATTTTAAGTAGGACATTCAAAGATTATTAATGCAGGGGATGGTTTTAGTTGGACCTCGTGGCGCGGGTAAAAGAGAACAAGTCAATTTCACAATTTATCGATTATTTCGCTATAATATACCTAGTAAAAAAATGCACATACCCAATTTTCATTATTAAAATATTTTTATTTTTGTATATTCTATTTATTTCAAATTATCTATAAAAAAATGAATTAATGCAATGATCACAGCCAATACAGTAAATACTTCACAAGAGTGAAATGTTTTTTTTTGGTTTCCCGAAAAGTAGTGATTTTGCCCAGTTTCTTTTATCCGCGCACCTGAACGGTGACTACGTAAACTGAACGTTTGTCTCAATATATTTTTTTTAATGACCATAATATATTTTGTTTTAGCAAACATCTAATATTATCTATATTATCTAATATTATTATCTAATAGATATATTTTAAATCTGCACATCATAATCCTTTATGTGCCGTACTCAATTCAATTAATTTTAGAACAACACAAAATATTTTAATTAAACCGGCCGCGGCACGAGGCAAGTTAGTTCAAGTCTTAATGACAGATATAACTACTGTTTGTTATAAAATTTTTTATGTCACCGAGCTACAAAAAAAAAACTCATTATACGTTTAATACCATTGTTGCAACACAAGACTTTGTTTTACAAATCGATCACGCGAACGAAATAATATTTTGTACTTATACATTTCGTCTAGTCTATAATGTAGTTAAAGGAATACGAAAATACAACACCACCAACGACGTTATAGTAACTTAAAAAAAATTAATCTCTGTTCACTCAATGCTTTGAGTGCAATTTCCATGTGCAATTTATTTTTATTCGTTCGGTCAATGAGCTGTCGTTTGATCCTAAGTGTCACAAGTTCTTTTAGTATACCGGTAAAATTTTTTACTCAACAGTTATTATATAAAAAGCACTTCAAATAACTCGAATGGGAATTACTTTTAAATTAGATGTATTTCTGATGCTTTTAGTAAAAAGACGGAATTTAATTCATCCGACTCACCACAACAACAGTGTGTACTCAGAAAACGCAATTGTTTTTATGCTCGTAGTTTCCCGGTACTTTTGAATCCGTTTTTTTTCCTTAGCTGAAAAGTTTAAAAATTTCTGATTCGGGCAATTTAATCATAACTGAAAAATTTGGCCTGTCGCTGGGTTTTGAGAGGAAAAATAACCGGAGTCATTGGAGTCATTAAAAACGTACAGAGTTAAGTTAGACAGAAAGTTTGTCACTACTCGTATAATATAATAACGTTGCATCCTAAGTACCTATAATAAATATGGGGTGATTCATTTAACAGCGGCTACTCGAATTTCTTACTTACATTTATGTGACTTTTAAAAATATGTTTTATTTAGTTAGAAGGTTAGAATAATATAGTATAGTTATTTCAAAAAAACATAATTTTTTTAGAACTTAAAATACTAAATAATGTTTAATTTTGTTCCATATTTTTGATATTATGAACTCTGGGCTCAACACTACCACTGTACCATACCCTTCCACTCTAGGTCCACACTTCCGAACACCTGATCTATTATTTAACCTACATGCTTTTACCCCTTCTACCAGTAATTACCACCCTGCTGGCTGCCATCATCACCGACACACCACCTACCTCTACACCACGCGTCGGGAACATGTTATCGTTATCTGTTATTACTCAGCTATAAATTATAATCATTAATTCATATTCTGTTATTATTCAAAAATAGGTTGCTTTAATCAGGTATTGAATTAAATACAATTTAGCGGTGTATCACGAAGGTATGATATTGTATAATATTATAAACAAATATACAGTTGATCACTATAATTAGTTATGTATTAAAATTACACCATGTTAACTATAGGATACTTTACATTTCAAAATACGGATTCTTGTCTCCTCCATAAGTTATAGCTTCCGAAGACTAACCATTTCTCATATTTATTTTAATCTTTATTTTTTAAGACTAATTTAGATTTTTTTTTTATATTGTATTATTGTAATTATTTTTTTATAATAGCATGGAATTATTATAATTCTAAAACTATCCATGTAAAAAAGCCACAATATTCATATGAATACTAACAATATAATATTAATATTCCTTACCACACTATCTTTTTTATATCCAATAGAATAAAAATGGACTTATTAAACAAAATTAATCTATGTACTCATCCACATGTAGTTGAAATCATTCATCGCAGTTGTCCATGCTCTCACCACTATGCCACCGCCGTACACCACTTCTAGTCTTTCCCCACCCTACTCTACTGCAGTGTTATAACGGAGTTCGAGCTTGTGGAGCTGATGATGGAAATTATATAGAAATAAACCGAAAATAAAATACGCATATTAACAAGTTTGATGAGTGAGGCAAAGATTGTGATAATTTAAAATAATTTAATATATATTTCATTTTTATGTACGTATTCGTCTTATTATTTCACTTTAATAATGTTTTAGACATCGGGTTTTGTTTTTGTTTAGCAGCGACTATTGTATATAGCTTAAATTAATAAGTAATAACGCTACGGGTTCAGTACCCAGTATTATGTGATAACTCGGGTTCAATTGTCGAAAAAGGGTTAATGTAACAGAGAAAGGTTTCATGAAATATCAATAAGAATACGAAGGATACACTTCATCGGGATAATAGTTACACTCCTGCGTTTAAATATGATATGAATATCAATAATATTACATTGTCATTAAGCCAAAATTATTTATTTTTCAATGTCTCCCCAACAAATACTCACGCTTATAGCCACAGGATATTACCTAATATAATAAAGATATACTATTAAAATCACACAATATTACGTCAATTATTGGCTATTGACGATCCTGATTTAATAATATATTATAATCCATTATTAAATGAATACATAATATTATAATTCTTGCCACAAAGTGCATTTTTGAACCAAATTTCGACCGACCTCTGTCGTACAAAGAAAAATAATAGCGTCAGTAGTAGCTTCGTGTCTCCACTGTGCAACAACCACTGTATATTATAGTTCTTGTTTTGTTTCTACCCTCTATTCCGTGTTTTTCGTTTTAATTTTCAACCGTGTTAAATGCTTTTATAAATATTATAATGTTTACCAATTTACTTACAAGTATACCTAAGTACTCGATAATTGTTCCATATTGTCTCTCTTTTTTTCTCATTCCATTAAAATATTTAAGTGTAAATTGTGTAGGTGTACTTATACTCGTAAACACAGTCTAAAGAAACATGAAAAAGCGCATATTCGCTATCAATGCAGCAAATGTCCAAAGTCCTGTACTCGCAAGTATGATCTAATTCGTCATGAATTAAAAATGCACAGTGATATCCATCATCAGTGAAGCAAAAGTTCAAAATCTTATTCAAGCAACTATAATTTAACTCGTCGTGAAAAAAAACCATGGTATTGTATTTCATTTCGTATTTGTTCTTTATATATTTATTTTAGGGGGCTCCAGTGTATTATGTTATAAGTAGTATTAAGGAAATTCACATGACATGAACATTAGTTTTTTCAAGAATCGCTGTAATGCCACGTCGGGCAAATACCGCTGAATGCAAATCTCGCAAGTACACGCACATGTCAATACTTCGCGAAAAATAAAATATATTCTTGTTTGCATAACTATAAAAACTACTAAGAGCGGTAGTAAATTAAGCATACGTCCTGAAGTTCGATAGTAATTTTAAAAAAAATCGTTGAATTTATAAGCTTCTAGACTATGCTCTTTAGGAATCACTTTTTTAATTTAAAATCAGTTGTGCCCAAAATAAAATATAAAAATGCAATGCAATCATTTCACCGGATTTTTGAAAAAAAAATCTTAATTTTAAACTAAAAAATTTAAAATTGACTTCCTAAAAAGTCTAGATAATTTGTCAGAGTTCACACATGTATAAAAAAATTTAAATAGGACATTCCAAAGAATGTGTAATTTACTAGGTACCGCTAAAACGTATTAAAAATATGTGTGCTGCAATCCCCTCAATAGGTATAATATTTCATAAGGTATTAAGTGAAAGTGGTGGTATAGTAGATATATAATAGTCTTATGATATGTAAGTAGTATTCGTGTGAATATTATGGTAACTAATCACTAATTAGTAATTTGACCAATTTCAATCATTTTTTTACATATATAATAGCTTATGGAAAACACTCACCACATACAATTTGATAAAAATATTAACAATTTTATTTATATTTTAAATGTATGGAATACCTAATATAGGTATTGAACAAATGTATACACAATTAAATTATTTATAGATATTGCCCAACGGGATGGTGAAGGGGTTTCAAAGCCCCTTAGCCCCTTATATATCGTATAGTTTCGTAATACACCCAGTTAATTATTCAAACAAAAATGTATCCTATTTTTGTACGCAATACAATCGCATGCACGACACGACGCGGTAAAGCACTAAAATAACATAATATATTACGAGTGCTACGAGTTTAAAATATATGCTACTATATGTGACTTTTTGCGAAAAAACATCAAAATGATAAATGCATGCGTTTTGCAATATTTTTTTTAACCGTGAACAGTGAGGAACTCTGAAAAAAATGGGAAACCGTAGAACGTACTTACTTTTCTATGCGCGTATGAGTGTGTAGACTAATTTAAATTAATGCGTGGCAGCAGTGAAATAAATAACTCTGTTGGATACAAAATCGTTTGAATGAATAATATTATTATGATGCAATCAAATCACGATTATTGATAACAGTTGATGTATATATAATATTTTATACATTATTATCGTGGTATTGCCTCTTTGTTTTAATATTCATGAGCCGTCGTAGTGCGCGCATAATATATTCGAAAATAATAATAACGTGACTTTTACGAAGTGTACAAAATATAGAGATGGGGAAAAAAATGAAGAATTTTGATGTTATGTTTTATTACATTTCGTAAAATAATGACGCAAAAAAATTACGTTTTTTTACGGTTCTCGTATAAAAAAATATAGGTGAGGATGGGGGTACACGATAGTGCATTTTTTTATGTGAAAAAATTACACATGGCTGAGCAACAATCGAACAATTTTTATTTTCAAATACCTACTGGATCGTTTTAAGAAAATTCTTTCAATCCTTTTAAAATTTGTTCTCGTATACAATTTACCTGCCTATGGGCTATGCATATAATAATATTTTAACCTTTTGTGACATACATGGTATCAGACCACATAGCTGCGCGAGCAAGGTTTTTTCCGTTTAAATAATAATAATATTTTCAATACATGTTTAGTACCTAATTGCTAAGTGTTTTTTATTTTATATATTATTTGCATTAGAAATTACAAAACAATTTGTTGTCTACTCGATATTAAAGTAGGAGGTACCTAAATTAATAATTTATTGTTACAATATACGAATTAATTAATTTTTAATTTGTTTGTGCTATACAATTAAAAAAATATATTTTGGCATTTTTGCGATTGCACGATAATAAAATTACTAAAAGATAACATTGCTTAATGGAGTACGAAAATTCAAAAAACAATATATAGTGTATTAAAATCGACTGTGATAAATAGACACCCGATGCACGTCTCCAAATGTTGTAATAGGTACATAGGTCTACAACTCTAAAGTAATAATTTAATTTATTTTGTTCATATGAGTATGCGTATGCAGTCGAATAGTTTATGAATAATTCTTGTTTTCAATAACGTATTATTACACTTAGTAAAGACATGGGTTTATTAATTTCAATAAATTTTTTCTTATCTGTACTATAAATAATAATATCTATTATAATATACCGAATTGAATATTTAGTGGATGGCAACTACACTAATAAAATATATTATGAAAAATAATTATTTTATATTAAATAATAAAATATTGGTGAACGTTTGAAGTTATGGCCTACGGGGAGTGGCGACTTCTCGCGCTTTCATATTTTATTGTATTCAAATTTGTTTTCAATTATTTCAAACTATTGGGAAGGTAAATGTCGAATTTAATTTTTTTCAGTTAGTGTGCGTAATCGTTTCGCACTTTTTACGCAGTTGAAAAGGTAAAAGTGCGCAATCGTGCGGCACTGAAGGCGAGGGACGATTACCGAATTCGGAAGATTTTGTGTCTTGTGTCACATAAAGATGTAGGTTGACGGCGACAAAGCCGACCTGTATAAATGTATAATACAGATGCGCATGCATTAACGGTTGTAAACGTTCGCGGTCAGATAAAGAGAAATTGACAAAGTACCTACCAACCTATACACTATCTACCTCCAATGCGGACTCACAAAATATCATGTGCACATTATAACCTACGGCGTGTTCCTAATACCTATTGTTGTGCGGTGCTCATGAAGTATATACATTTCCATTAATATATTATTATTATTATGACGATCGGTATTCGGTATTATTATCATAATATACCTCGTGAGGCACACAATATTGCTATTCAAACACATTTGCCCAGACCACGACGTACAAGGTGTTCAAAACGAAAGGCATTAGCAGTCGGGTCGTCTCTTCTTCTTCTCCTTCTATACAGGGTGATTCAACAAACATGTAGGTACACCTAACACTTTTCCTTTGACAATGCATTTAATTTAATTCTGAATTCCGGAATTTTTGATTGTACTTAAGGACTATATTTTAAGTACTTAAGATTATTTATAGGTATCATCTACACAGTACCCTGTGGTGATACAAACATATTGTCTTCAAATGAGAACAACTCTTTTTTACAGTAAACCGTTTACCAAATAATTTTTTTGAAAATATTGATGTACCGAACAACCTTAATAGAAAATCTAACGAATAGTTTTTGGATTGTGTATATTAAAAAGTTTTTACCTACCTAATAATATATAATATATTTGATCCTTAAAAATTGTTTTTACGAATTTATAAAGTATACTATGTAATATTTTATCTGGTATGTACCTACTTAAATTGTACTTATTTATTAAGCTTTGACAGTTTTAATAAATTTTAAAATTATAATTGATTAACATTAATGTTAATTACTATGAAACATTTTAAAAATCACCATAGACCAATAAAAGCTAAACGTATTATCAATATACATAATGTTAAAAACTCAAAAACTCCTAATTGGAATTTCGATTTAGATTCCCACATCAAAACGATTGAAAAAGTCATCTCCTAAACAACTTACAGAACAAACAAATTAGCTGTTGCTAATAAATGATGACATATCATGTCAGCTCACGGCATTCCTTGAACGGTATAAAAAATCTACTTATTTAGAAATAAGGTCATCATGAGTATATTCAAGAATTCAAAATATCAGAAATTGAATAAACCGATCATATTTTGAGAAAGAAATGGGGCGGGTATGAGCTGCGTGCTGAGCGATCACTCTGTATCGGGATGTATATTATTTACGTGCGACGGGTGAAAGCAGTGACGTATAACATACCTATCGCGTTACGGAGTGGCGTGTGACACGTGAGGCATAATATAACATAATAATATTAATAAATAATATTTCGTCATCGATTGTACTCGGATGACTGCCGTTATGATAATGATTTTACGCGGCCGCACATCACTTTCAACTTTTTTGGTGACTTTTGGCGTTTAACCATTACTGCGTTATAATATCGTCGCAGCACGCGTACACACGATATTGTATAATAATAATAATAATATGTTTCGTCGCCGGTGACGTTTTATAGTGGTCGGGTGCGCGTGTTCGGGGGAAAAAAATATATATATAACTAACAGCATCGTGTAGTAATGATAATACCATAGGGCGAGAAATTGAATTTTGGTCACGTCTCTACGACGCCATCGAAGAGCGCAGTCCTCGTACGCCCGTCGCGTGACGAAACGGCCAAATTTTGATACTTAGATTGTTTTCCATTTTTGTTTCTTTCCGTTCGATGTCCACCGCTGCGGTCGGTTATGATAATGACGACAGTATATTATTACGATAAACCGGTGCGGCAAACGTTCTATACTTAAACAGGAATCCCTTTTCTTGTCGCAATTTTTTTTTTACGACCAAGGAGTCCTTGATCCTTTCGTCGTTCCACAGAAAATAAATATCGAGCATAAACGCGCGCCCGTCTGTATATACCACCCGCATTATTATATATTATTATCATGATATCGTTTACCCTCGATTTCACGAATACAACTTTTGCGTTTACAAATGTAATTTCGCTCGAAGTTAATAATCAAACGTTTTAACATTTAGCGTGAAATGTGATTGATGACAAGTACAATGGGATAATGTTATACAGATAACGAAATCGAGAAAGGACAATGAATAACATGAAATTTAATTCTTTTTTTGAAATACAAATTGATTTTCCCAAATATGTGCTACCCTCTCGATACCTTTATGAACATTTATCTATTTAGGGACTACAAAGTCGTTGTTCTATTAATGTCTTATTAACGCACAGTTTATAGACGAACGGAAATACGCAATAGACCGCATGTTTTAGACATAATAATATTATAAGACACGGTAAGACTTCCACATTACAAAGTCTCGTGGGCGACAATAAATCAATAATTCATACAATGAAATCCGATAAATATAATATTATCAAACCAATTTGGTCCTAATTGGCTTTGGTACTCAAAGACATTTTCAGAACTAGGTTCGTTGCACGGAAGTTATTAGCTGTAACATCGTCGCCGTATTACGCGTACATAATATGTTATGCCCTTACCGATGACGGTGCCGTAGCTGAAGAATAATTGATGGAACTGCGTGGCGAAACTGGTGAAGAGACATCCAAGCGCGGTGATCAGACCGCCCATGACGGCCGTCAGTCTTGTGGATTTCCGCCGGCAAAACGCTATCGTCACCGGCGACAGCAACAGCGCCACTCCCGTGGACATTGCTCCCAGCCATCCTGCGCACACAAACACACAGACGTTAACTTACGCGTACAAACACCTCGTTATTATTATTATTATTATTATTGGCGTCGTTGAGACATTTACATATTTTTAAATATATTATTATATCATTATTAATACTATTATCGGTATGCGCGCGTAGGCAGGTATGGATACGACATAATATTATTATTGTACGGGGTGGTCCGATTGTACGCTGCTGCTCTGTACGCTCATTGTACAATCAATTAATGTTTGTATTTTCGTACAAAACGTTCGTCTCAAGTATAATCGTAATACTATGATATGATAGAAAAGGAACGCTAAGTTTTTGTACGAACAATATTTTATTTTTCATCGTATATCTTACCTAGTAGTAATCGTTTCAAAGACGAATCATGTATTTTTTAACTTTGTAACGAAAAGTAGAATAGTTTTTTTCTGAAAACGTCGATGAGTAAATTGCATTTAGAGTTTGGGTTGAAAAACAACAAATAGATACCTATATTTAAGGATTCATTATTGTTCCTAGAAAACAGCCATAGAAATGTATCACCCTGTGGCCCGTATCAAAGGAAAGTACTATGTAGGTAGACACACTAGGTAGGTAAGTACATAATAATATGTCGATTAATCCCGTCGGAAGGATTTGTCCGGGGGGACAGTTGCAAGCGTTCAATCCGTGGCTGCTGTTGGCTTACGACATATTATATTATCATAATATTATACGCGTATAAATTATCCTCGGAGATTAACCCGCGTGGTTTTATCGATAATACCGGAAATCGGTAAACTCGAAGCTGCAGACCTTATACTGCATACCTTTGTAACGTATTCGGGGTGACCTAATTACAATAGGTATAATAGTTATCTCGGGAAGGAATTCAATTCCTTATGGATAAGTTTTCTTCAACTGAAGGGATGGGGGGGGGCTTGAGGAGTATTGCAACAGGTTCTTATCAATAAAATAAACAATATAATAATGTGTACGTGTTGACGGTGAATGTCAAAATGTCGAAAGTTTAACAGTAAATACGACTACCGTGTGTCATTTTAGTAGTATATATAATAATTCGGACGGAACCGAAAAGTATCGAGTGTATATAATATATTTTGTGTTCGTTAATTCTATATGTAGCATGTCATTTATATATGACATATTATGTGGTGTAACGAATGCAATTACACTTTGAGCTAGGTCTATATTTGTGTACTACAATAATACAAAATCGGCGAGTGTGTGTATAAGAGAGTGAGAGGGAGACCTAGTCAACTTCGGCTGCAATCGTCGAAAATATTAAAATAACCCGTATAGGCACCGACCATGATTTTTATACAGGTATTCCATTTTATTAGGTATGTTTAAATGTATTTATTTATTTAAATTAATACTGTACGACTTTTAATAACAAAATATTAATAATTGAAACTAGATTAACACATCTTATGATTAGTTATATATTAGATAACCATAGGTATACACAATTACCATATATTAATCTAACATATTATATAAATTAATTTTAAATTATAGCATGAAATATAATAGTTGTCCAAACTCGAAATGTTATACATTGCTATTGGTAATCGAATTGTGAATTCATAAGTGACATATTACGTACATTTTGTAACAGGGCAATGACGGCAAGTAAAATTATTGATTTCAAAATTCGTACGAACAAAAAATGTAATAAAATTACTAATTAGTTTAAAACTATGAAATTGTTTTAAATTTAGAAAAAAGCACACTGACATTTATAGTCAAAATCTAGTTTTCATCTAAGCTCGATGTCTCTTCTTTTCTTTTTCTTTATTTTTAAATTCCCAAAATTACATCTCTATATATAAGTACCTATCGTACCTTGTACACGTATATACACTATAATACGTCTATACCACCTGTGCTCGCGACTTTAGAAGCACTTAAACTAATAGACAAAAACTCCAAAACTGTTGTAGAACACAAACTACAAAATGCATTGAACACAAACTATTGTACATTTGTACCTACTCAGTATATTAAATTTATCATTTGAAATAAGTACTTATAATACCTAGGTATGTTTTTTTTTTCGTATCGTGGCTAAAGAAACAAAAATAATAAAATTTAGTTTTCAGAAATTAACTCGGTATAATTATTTATCGGTACTTTTAAATTCAAATTGTAACTTGATATTATAATACCATTTGAACACGATATACGACATCGTAATTTATTATTCTCTGTTTTATTCAGAGGAAAACATTAACATCCGAGACGTAAACCTATAAGCACAGCAGTTTACTACCGTTACATAATATTACATTATAAAATTATGCTCAATAAATATTATATTATTATGTAGGTATCTTTGTAAATATTTTATAATGATCTTTTTTTTTATTTATTAATGAAGCCGACGATACTAATTATAGATATTGTAAAAATAAATTAACTTTTAATCACGACCAGCTTACTATAATAATATATAATAAAATTGGATTACAATTTAATGTACTATGTAATGGCCGTTTAATGCACAAACATTAAACCTCAAATTATACATTTTAATTTTCTCTAATATACTTATAATAAACGTAGGTTTTATCTCGGGAATTCGAACAAATCGACTTCAAGACACAGAATAGTGGGCGTAATAATATTTTATGGCTTCACACATCATATTATACCTACGTTACTATAACATACAAAATTGGTAGGTACTTAAATAGCCGTTTTAAAATAATAATATTATGTCAAGTTTGATATCCGAATGATATTTGACTCTCGAGTGCTATACTATCGTTTTTTTGGCATCGTTTTTGATATTGGCGTCTGATAATTGTTATAACAAACCGAGAATTATAGTGATATCATCAAGTCTGTGAGATTAGTAGAACAATTTTATACAGACATTAATTATTACCAGAAACGGAATGAGTTCTGTTTGAAATTCGAAAACGGTGTGGTGAGAAGAAAAAAAAACTCTGTTTTAGTTTTGTCAATTTCTATTACGTCCATAATATTATTATATATTATATTTACTGACTCAAGACCGAGAACAAACTGTTATGGAACACAAACAATTATGACCGGTATAATTTAATATGACGGTCACCATTTAATGTCAACGTTTAGCCGAAACCTCTCGTTGACCCAACATTTATTGTGCGCCAGTTTTCATCCAAAATCATCAATGTTAATTTCCATTAGGAAGACCCATTCATATATTATACTGATAAAGTGATAAACTATTAAAGGTCTGACCGTTTATCGTCAAGTAAATAAACGTATTCTGAAATAGTGTTAGTTTCAAGAATTTTGCATATTTTATTCGTATAATTTTTCATTCTGTAGTCAAGTATATTGTAACAAAAATCTTTTAACGGAGTATTTTAAGTACAGAGATATTATTATTTCACAACCTAGAGATGGAGGAGGACAGTTTTACAATGAGGATAATATTTTGCATTCAAGATTTACTAGCAAAAAAAAAAACGACTTGCAGGATTTAGATTTTCAAAACCATTGTAAATAGTAGGTAATAAATTCAATTGTAAAGAAAGATAAAATTATAATTTACATATTCACTAGAATATATAGTATTATAATAAACCGTACGATTATGATAGTGATTATAAGTTTAATAATATTGGATTTTTATTTCAAATTTGTAATACTATTTTTCTCAGGATGTCGCTCAACTTACCGAATGTAATGACAATAATAAAATAATCACTTAGATACAATGGCTACCTATTGACTATATTATAATATTATAACGTAACCGTTACACGATATGGTTGTATATAAAATGTTAAACATGTGTCCCACTACGCGTAACGTAGAATATGCGCATTAAGAAGAAACAAACCGACGAACGAGTAAAAATAATTATATTTTATCGATGTGCAAATAATTGTACTACATATTCTATTATAGATAGATATACGCATATTATCATAAAACAATAATTATGCGCAGAACGGTGTGCCCACAACGTTTTAACCGACATAAACCTGTAGTTGGTAGTTAGTTTCCATTTTAATGGACATACATTATCCCGTTCGTTCCGGGCAAAGAGTAAACGACAACGTTTAAGTAAATAAACCATAAATCCCGAGACGTTATCGAGCAAACCGGGAAAGGCCCGCTGTAGAAGAAAAATCGCGCACCGTTAACAATAAAATGGGTATTTTACGGGATGAACAATAAACACAATGTCAATGCACTTTCGTGTGCATCGAAAGCAATAAAGAAGACGCATCGTTTCCTAAATTACCGAAAAAACACATTCATATACACGACGAAAAATCGTATATGCGGCGAGAGGTTTTTCTGGGTTCATTCCGCGTGTATACGGTTTTATCGTTTTCTCCTTTCGACGTTACATAAAACAGATGACAAACTACGTTTTCCGCAAAAACCGTGTTTGTAGCTGCAGTGCGCGCTTATTTATTTATATGTTATTATCATAACAAAAATAATATTAAAGTTGTGTGTGTAGGTATAATGTGGAACACCGCAATATACACACGCAATACTATTATTGTCATCGTTACATTTACTAATATCAGTAATATCCAACCTTGTTGACATTCCATTCTGTACTCATTCTAAAAAGGAACTTTTGTAATTAGCTTGTATGAGTTGTACGCCTAAAGACGAGCTAACAGCCATCGATTAATAATAAACTTACAATAATTATTAACAAAAGAAAAGATGAAAAGTTTGTTTATATGTTATAACGTTTGACAAAATATTTAGAAAAATATAAAGGGTACCTATAAATAATACTATATAGGTAGGCACATTTTTAAGAATTTATTTGTATTACCTATACATTTATAAAAACGAGATATGTTGGTACAATAAAATATTTATTAAATAAAAACCAAAATATTATTATGAACTATGATGTTAATGACTAAAAAGTTAGAAATTGTATATTATAAAAAACTGTTATTTATCAATTTGTGATTTTTCGTATTGCTTTGAATTGGTATCATAATATGTGAAAAATGTAGGGATTGATCATTATTTTAGAGACGGATTACGAAAATATATTTATATTATTACAAAATAATCGATCATACGAAATGATTGTTAATTTTAGTCGAAAACATACTTTAAAAATAATTTGAACAAATACGTAACAGTTAATACAAATATACAATATAGGTCTTAATATACCAGAACTTTGATAGTTCATTTAGTTGCAAACAATAATCGTATAATATAATATTGTACAATCATTCGCGTTCTATGATCGGATATAACAATAATAGGCAGAATGTGATTAGGATAGCTCAACGATTAAAGGCACTTGACATAATATAAATGTGATAAATTTGTGAGAGCAATTTGATCACATGCAGGACTGGTGACGAACGATGACCGAAGGTCGTCATAACCATCGTAACCATGAAAAAACATAATATATTATTTCAACGTTCGATTTAGAGGGACGAAATCGTTTATGGTTCGAGTTTTTAGCCAATATACAATTGAATTAAAAAGTTATAGCACCGCTCTGTTTGGGAGCATAATATATCTAAGCATATAGGTATCTATGTTTTGAAAAACAACAATAGAGTACTACGCCCATAATGCGTACACTTTATTTTTATTTGCATAGACAGTACCTGACGCTAATAATAATAGTTTTAATTATTTACGATGGACCGAATAATAATTATTACACCACATTAGTTTTGAATTGGTGTTTAATAAATTAGTTATTATTAGTACCTATTTTGTGTGAGTACTCAAATAGTTTTTATTTTAATATATTTGTTTACGTATTACAAACATTTAGTCGACTGCTATTAGTTTTATTTTATAAACTTTCGTTAAAGCGTATTATTTAGCAATAACAAACTTTATACTGTATAAATCGTTTATTTAACATAGTTTAATCAAGTTTATAATTAATAAATTCTCAGTATGATAATAATTTCCATTAATATAATAAAATATGGCGTAAATACAGTTTATTTCAATATTACAATAGTTGTTCAAATCTAAAAATACCCTAAATCCAAGCAGAGCAACGATTATAATATTATTATCATAAATAATATACTAAAGTAAAACATCAAAAACTTTAAACCTATTTACATTTAAATTGAAATGCCGCACTGTACGAAGTATCCACGCGTTCAAATATAAATACAATTTATCGAAATTGTATACATAACACCAAACGGGAATATAAATAAGTATACACCGCTTAATAATGTTTTATTTTTTCAATTTAAGAACGAATGAGTAAATAAACGCTATTTACATAAATCAATACGAATACTTTATAATTATGTAGTATACCTTCAACATGAGGATCACACAAGATTGGTAATATTATGATCAGAAAGCTTTTATTCGACAATACAACGCACAAGAATCAAATTCAATTTTACGTGGTTATTTAAACAAACGCCAGATCTCGTTACACAGGACCTCTGCTGCTGCAGTATTCTCGATTATAAAATTATATATTATCTTCGAAATAAAATGTATTTTTTTTTTTAAAGAGAATTAAAACGTGAATAATTTGATTTAATTAAATCGAGTTTTTATTGAACAAATATATTATTATGTTGTGCTCGGGTTTACTTTTAACTTTTAACGATTCGGCAGTTTACCGACACTGGAAATAATCCAATACACGTCTAACATTTTATATTGGAACAGAAATTTAAAAACATGGTTTTTAGGACAGATCATTATCGTAATGGCTGTTAAACTTCGTTAAAGTTAATTAAAAGCAGTTAAACTTTTATTTTTTTTGACGGACATCGTGACTGTTAGTTACAAGACGAAGTATTATAATATAACAGAGACGAATGTCTGCGGAATAAAAGAAAACTGTAAGTATATACTCGTGACGCTTATACGGCGTGATCATAATATTATTTGTGTTACGAAAATGGATGGAAAACCATACGATTCTGATTAAACCTTTATCCCCGGTCGTAATAACATAATAAATCTCTCATCACTTACCATGCCTGGTGATCCCCACTTTACCCTATAGTTAAAATATATTTATTCAAATTCATACTTTTGACATTTTTAAGTTGTCTTAAAAACCATATAGTATTTCAAATTTCCTCGATTTTTTTTATGTCATTATAAAGGAATATCCTGTGGCGATACTGATACACACTAATTTTTTTCAAATGAGAATTATGTATCTAAATTTAAGCGGACAGTATTTGGGTTATAAAAAAGTGTGTATGAAGTATAATAATCATTAGTAGCAATATGTTTGGAGAATGTGGAAGCTATCTCGCTATGGCGAATTTAAAATTATTTTAATTAGTGTCCATCTATTATTGACATTTTATAATATTTTAATAATCTGAGCATAATATTATAGTATACTACAATAAAGATTACATCTATTTTTATCTCTTAAGTATAGTCCATTATTAAGGGCTATTATCCTTAGTACAAACGTTTTAATAAATTAGAAACTGTACTCGTCTGAATTTCGACGCAGAAACATTGAAATGTAAAAAATTAATCATCTGCTAAACAATCTACAGTTAAAAAGAGTGGTTTGTCACTCAGTTTATGTCACCCTCGAGACATTTCTTAAATGGTATACAAAATCTAAGTATTTTAAAATGTGGTCCTTGAGTATACTTCCTAAATTACTAAATATATAATTATTTGAACAGATGCATTATTAAAGGAAAACATTTTAATGTGTGGGTTATATTTTGCTTGGTATAAATCAGCCTGTATATCCTATTTTTGTCCGTCGCATCATAATATACTGTACAACAATATTATGATACTTGCAGGTTAATATTTTATGGTCGGTCGTTTTTAGTTGCAGTTTTGTAACACATTCGTACAACTATAGTCGTAGTGAGTTATCGAGTTCGTCGATACGTAGGTGTTTTTTTATTATTATACTATCATCATCATAATCATCGTCATTATTATTGGATCGGGTTTATCATTGCGGCGCGTGGTGGTACCTCATAGTATCTCCAGCCTCGTTTTAATAACGCGTTTAACACGAATTTCACTAGAAATTTATGAGCTTGTCGTAATAAAATACCGTGTAATAACCCAGACCATAAAATCGAAGATTGCCGAATGACAAGATCTCGAGGCACTGTATTTTTGTTCTCGAGTTAAACGCTCTCTTCTTCGCGAAAGCCGCCGTTTAGACAAAAAAAAAGTTATTGGTTTTTCGTAGTTTTTCGTGGTTGTTGTTTTTTATCCGTTACGCACAAACATTTTTATTGCTAGGAAAGTCATCCGATCGTTTACTGAAAAAGTTTGCGTCGAAAACAATTCTCGAGTTCTGAGCGCTGTCTATACATATTATTTATACTATTATATTATATCCATTACGGTTATCAATTTTAATTTCCTTCGACGGTTCTTTTACGTCATTGTCTGCAGTTTACGCACATACATCTTGTTTTGTAACTTTATAACGACATATCGGTATATACAGTACAATCGATTTTTCCTTTAGGTACCGATTTCACAATAATTTTCATAGCCACCATTGTGAATCATATATAAAACGCGGTGCAGAGTCAATTTAAATAAAAATAAAAACATGTTTATGCATGAAAATATAGATACTATATAGGTACTTATAACTAAAAAAAAAATAACATAAATTGGCCTACAACACATTTTAACCGAATACCGAATATCATTGTTTCCTAACATTAAAATGTTAATTTCTTTATAAAACAAATCAATATATTGTTATGTTTGACGGAATAAAAAATATAAATTTTAAGTATGTCTTCATGACAGTATAGCAGGCGAAGTTGCAGTTATTTGTATCGATAAAAAAAATATAAAACAAACCAACATCAATAATTTTCAACTAGTATAATATTATAAGTATTTTGTGTGTCATAATTTATACTGACGTATCTACATAATATATAATAACATGACGGAGGGGAAATACGAAGTATTAACACTCAGATGACGAGTATTATGGCATTAAGTACATAATATTAATATGACCTATTAGGAGTGTTGGGCGAAAAACACTATGATTGACCGAAGAATAGATTTTACAGAGATTACGATATCTACCTACTGACATATTTCAATAAATTTAATATTATGTACATTAAAAGCGTCAATATCAATATGGACAAGAAGATAATATTCGTATAATATAAACGATAAAATAAATACAATTTGAGTATGAAAAAAGCCAGTTGATAAAATTAACTTTAATTTTTTATCAACATTATAGCAATGGAGACGTTTATTATTATTTGCAATGAATACTATTTATATTACATTTCGGTATACATTATAGGCGTTTGTACAAATTCAATGGATATAATATATGTATTATATTTACTGTATAATTTTATGAATTTTGAATTGTTATAGGTACACCACGTTAACGTTAACCTTTGAGTTTTCTTTCAAACATAACCTACCTATATGTGTATAATATAATATTAGTTGGTGTTCAGTGATTCAGTACATTGTGGAAAACCCTGCTATAATGATCGCATTGAATTAGCCAACGACTTACGGTGCAGTAGCCGCAAGGGATGTATATACGATATTATAATATTTATATATATAAATAAGTATAAGTTTAATTATAAATTAAAGACTTTTAAGTTAATACTATTAAGTGCGGATGGAAGTGGGACGGGGTTGGCTTTTGTTCGTGAGTCGAAAAACATTGAAACTTAACAATCGAATAAAAATGTACATTAATAACGCAAGCAACGTATACTATACAAATTATTATATGTATTATTCACAGTGCGAACAATGTTATTAATGTTCGTATATTTTGTATAGAAACGTTGATTGTTAGATTTGATGTTAATCTTTGAATTGTAATTAATTTCCTCGCAGCGGGAAACGCTTATGAATTATAAATACAAACAACGTCTGAAATTAAACGTTAAGTGTAAAGACCACTTTGAAGTAGATCAACTCGAGATAACTGTATCAACATTTCACTCTTGAATGGATGAATGGTGTCCGTTATCGTTTTGTTGAGTTATCGTTTTTCAAATACTATAATAATACGATTACGTTTGATTGAAACACATTACAATAATAAAACAATAACTGAGATAATATAGGAAAAAAAAACAATCGTCATTAAACAATTTTTTATTTGCTCTGATTAATTATGAGTTAGCTGAATAATAAGATGGCTGACGCGATACAGACGATTTAAATAATTGCATAACGATTTTATACGCTTCCGATATTAATACAATATAGGGCTATTTATTTTCGATTGGTTCTTTTGGGCGGTAGCCCATAAATCATTGAATATTATTATTATTCATTCAAAACAAATCTGTAAACAATTTTCGCATTTCACGCTTTGGACATATAGCCCCGGAGCTGACGTGTACGATATACAACACATTACATTGCACTCATAGAAAATATTATGATTTTTGTGTTTTAAACAGCGTAGGTACCTACGTCTTGACGACATCGTTAAAGTTATATAAATCGCCACGAGAAGATGGAAAAAATAAAATAAAATTATTAAACATTTTCTTTTCCTTCGGCGATTCAATACCGTAGCTGATCGTTCGACGAATACTGTACAACAATAATGCATATAATATATTATTTATCTCTCGATAACGAGCAAAAATCAATACAGTGAACTATATTTACGGGAAACAACATAGGCGGACGGTTAAAGGGTTGAACGATTTTGAGGTCGATTTGCTCAGCCGATTAATGCAGAATATTATTTTAGTAACGTTTATATTAATCGGTTTCTTTGCAGGTGTGCCATTATAATATTTAAGAGCCAATGGCAGTTTCCTCTGCGGTTTCTTGTTAATTAGACGGGAGCGGAAAAACTTTTAGTATCCTTTTTAATGGTTTTTATTATAAACTACGTGGGGTCCGGTATAAAATTGATCGCGAAATCGTTTGCTAAAATTTCACTGCACCGTGGCTTATAATAATATTCAATTTTTTCAAACGATAAAACCGTTATTTTTAAATATTATCGTTTCGTCGCGAACGTTGGAAAAAAGAACAATTTGATTTCGTCAAACCAAACGCCGCGGCCAACGTCTCTACAAAATAAATCGTCTGACTTCACCTAAAATGGCGGTTTTGCGACGGCGCGGGGTGGAATTCTGCTCCGCGATCTACACGCAGCCCCGACGGATCGCGCATGCGGCGCCGCGATAATCTCGATTTTATCGTTATATTATTTATAGAGTTTTCGCCGCGGACCGGCCGCACGCACCGCGATGATAAACGCGTCCGACTTTTCCGTTTTTCCTGCAGTGGCTCATAATATATTATTATCAGGTCCGCCGGTGGGTGAATCGCGCGGCAATAATATAATTTTTACAGTCGCACGCGCGCCCGTCCTACCGGCTCCGAAAGTTTTTCCCGCCGCAGTCGAAAACCCGCGACTGCAGTACGTGTGTGATTTATGCCACCCACCGGAGGAGGTCGGAAAAACCTTTCTTACAGGGCGCACGCCCGCCTATAAATATATATAACGAACACGTACGGACCCTTTTACGCTACAGACATTGCGGCGTTATTGTACACAAACGCGTATCCGCGCACCATGGCGTAATATTGTGTGCCAGTAATATAATATTTGTTTGTGCATGTATTATATTATAATATTGTTATGACGTGTGGTAAAGGATGCGTCATTACAACATTTAATATGATAATGCGTGTATATATATTACAATATATAATATCGCATAAGACGGAGCCGCGGCGGCGAGTCGATATCGTTTAGAGTATGTCACATGGTTTGTACCGTGTACCCAGCATAATACTGTTATAATATGGGAACGAGCAAATAAGGGTTTTGTCGGGGGAAAATAGCCGAGTACAAGAACGCATGCAGTACAGTGTACGTACAGCGTATAGCTTACTCTTACCCCCTATTTCTTCTTTAATAATGCAGTTATTAAAAATCTGATTTTTGGAATTTTTAAATATTACGTATTTTCTAATTCTTGATTTTTCACAATTCTATATGAGTTGAGGAGATATAAACTTTAATAGGTTCCATGCTTAGTGAATCACCCTGTAATGTATACGTGTGCAGTACGACAAAACTTTTTCCGTTTTCCACCATATATATTATGCTTTTCTTGTGATATATTATACGTATATATGTATAATTCGTGTTTATGTACGGTGCCGAAACTCGGGTTTCCACATAAATAGTATAGGTATATTAATATTGTCGGGAACATCTGCGACGGGGTTTTGCGGGCTTGCAAGAGCTGGGCGTTCCCGCCGTATCATCTTCATAATAATAGTAATAATAATATTATCATACATTACGAGACAACCGATAATAGTTCCGAACAGTTAACCCGTCGTATACGCGATACGACTGCATTGGAGAAGGGAAAATATAAATATCATATAATATTGTATTTTATTAGCGACAACTCTATTTACCGGGGAGCGATGTCGGTGGGTCTGCACGTGTTGTGGATTTACGATCGCATCAACAACAGTTCGAGTCAACCTATACTATAATATTATTTTAATAACGACGTCGAGGATTTCGATTCAGTTCTATTCGCCGAATATTTGGTGTACAATTTCGGAAAGCGTAACACTCGTCATTCCGTTAGTGTTAAATCTAACGTTTTATATAATATACAACATTTATCTCTTGTAAAAATACAAAGTCGATTTGAAAATGTAAAAAGCACGTCACGTTGTTAAAGAGGTTAGCTCGAGATAATAATATACCCTTCCAAGATCTATAAATGATAAATTGTGTCGCGTCAGCTTTGGATATTATTATGGCATCCGAACGTACTTAAATTGATGGCAATAAGAACACCGAACTGATCAAAACTGGATCAATTCAAAATTATGAAAAGCAACAATTTTACGACGTAATTGTCAGTGTACATTGTTCTTGCCAGTTATGCAGTGACGGCTTACATTTTAGAGAGTTGTTCTTACATTTTAATGTACTTTTAATATTATATATTATACTCACAAAATACATAAACATTGTGGTTGATTAACGGCCAAATTTAATATTACGTCAGACTTAAACAAATCGATTTCAAACGAATTCTTGGCTGTCACAATACACAAGCTCACACAACACAATAATGCGATATTACTATTCAATGCACTTGCGATATCGACTTATCCAATCGAAACTACGAAAACTGTGCGAATTTTATCTTTGATATTATACAATATTTTACCTTCTGATACTGGCGCAAACGCGTAAATTCTCACATATTGACGCCATATTCCTGCACCTTTACCATCCAGATCTAAGAATTTTTTTAAATTTTTATATTTAACTTTATACGCCACCATACACCGTCTTTGAAAACGGCGGCAGTAATCCAAACCGTTTCGCCACTATAATGCGCATTTCTGAGTTACGGTATGATGTCATATTATATTGTATAGTACCTATTAAGGACTTTTATCTGTCGATCGCTCAATGATGAATTTTGGCAATTATAAATTTATATTACTCTGAAAATATTTGCTGTTTAATATATTATCCGACAATACCGTGCGTCGATGTTATATTTTTCATTAAAAACACCGCTGCTGATATTTTATAGCAATTAACATTATAATGCACCTAGCCTGATGGATTAGTGTCACTCTCGAAGATTTAAACGTCTGAACGTCATTCCTAGGAAAATCCAAGTTTAGTTACACTTGCAGTAATATAACTAGATTTGTGTATATACATGGCGACGCGTCCTAGATAAATCTTATCTCGGAGTTTGTGGCCAAATTTATGCTTTGGCTCTAAACTCTAAGCTGATACTAAATTCTTCTTTTTAGCGGTGTATTTATACTGTTAAGTTTTAGTGTTTTCCACGTAACTGCATTTATTTTGCAAATGTAACACTGCACCGCCGTCGCCTGATGCAATTGTGTACGCGCTGAATGAGTTTTATTGAAGTCCCGCCGACGAAACTATTTTCATTCGTTTCTATTTTTGCTATGAGGATAATGTTTGGTGTGATTAAACGGGATTAAGCTTAATTTACGAAGATTAAAGTCGGACGTAATAAAATGGATAAAAAAAAAATAATAAAATACGAGCAAAACTATATTATACAGAAATAACTATTATACGAAGAATCGTACGCACTGTTACGCGCGTTATACGAGACTTTTTAAATAGCACTAGGTTTTTAATTTTAATTTTTAAATCCTACTTACAAGGGCAACTTACAGCCGAAAAATACAAATCTACCGATAAAAATTTGTCAATCGTCTACCCTCAGCGGAACATCGAAGTAGGTGTTAAAAAATATCATATTATTCTCTTCACGACATTAATAATAATAATAATAATAATAATTCCAGTAATTTCTCGTCGTGTACACGACGAATATTATAATAATCATAATATAATATACGGCTGCGGTACGAGTTATATATATATAATATATAATAATATATAACTATATATATTATATACACACATTACACATACGTGCTGGCAAGCGTTCTTAATATACGATAAAATGGAAACGTCATGTTCCCTTGATATATTAATTTATTAGTACCTAATAAAAATTCCTCGTCGGAATAATATTATTATGTTATAGTAGGTACCTAAGTTGTATACGATAATATTCAGAGCCCACGACGACGCCAGGCGCATTACTATATACTAATAGTAATAATAATAATAATAATAATATTTGAATACTATATAATATAATATACCTACAACAGTCGTCGTCGTCGTCGTCGTCGTCAGTGGGCAGAGGCATAATATAATAATAATAATAATAATATACGAATCGTAGAGATAATGTTCACACGTATTCATTATAATACATCGTAAGTCTTATCGCCTATATTATTACGTATATGGTATATGTGTCGGTGTGTCGGTGTGTGTGTGCGCGCGTGTGTCAGTAAGACAAAATACCGAATCGTAAGCATAATATAATAATATAATATACCTGATATTATGATGACGATGATGATTACAAACGAAATTAATGGATTCGACGGGAAACACGCGGTTTCCGTTCGGAATTGATTACGCGTCCGCCGAAAGTCGACGAAAAGCGTTTTGTCAGCGTCGTTTACACCGCGTCTCAACAATAATGATAATATTTCAGAGCTGTTCGCCGCTCCCCGCGGGGCTTTATCCTCCTCCCGCATCGCCCCCATCTCGCGTAGATCGTCGATATTAATAATATTATAATATTGTTACACACGCAGTCGAAATAATCACGACTGTCGGCAGCTGAAATATAATAATTTTGCCAGACTCTCGAGAAATGTGAGCGCGTGCCGTGTTCGGTTTAATCGAGTCGGAACCATACATAATATTATATCGTTACGTCCCGACGATTCGCGGTTAATCATCGGACGGCGTACCTAGAAAATAAATGGGCGCTAAACAGCCGTCCGCGTTATTATAATTTGGTTTGTGCTATAGGAGGTAATCGATTTTTTTAATAAAACGGCCGTTTGAAAAATCGGTCCCGGACAGCGTTCGAGCAAGCAGCGTAGGTATATTATGGTATACGATCCCGTATGGGTGTGTTACATTCACGGACTAAGATATAACATCTCAGTTCGCGGTTAAAATATTAATGTACACACGATATACGGGTTAGGGTTTACGGGTATTAGGTCCTACACTGCAATGATATTATATACCTAACAATATAATATGATAAATAAAGTGCGATAAATGATAATATAATTATATAATATAATATTGTTATTATAACGGGTTCTGTGTTAAAATATATTATAGACCGTAGCGGAATTTGCGATCGTTAGAGAATATTATAAATTTATAAGTTTTCATTATTTCGTATCATGAAAGATCGACGAAATCAACGAAATCGTTGGAGTGCGCAACAGTAAAAATAATAAAATACACTAAAATATCGTGTTATAATATAATATAATAAGTAACACTTTAGTCCGTTTTAAGAATAATTAAATAAGTACCGAATAATAATTATTGGGTATTAATAACGACGTCGGTGAATCTGAAATTAGAATAACCACTCTTTCTTATGCAGTGACGTTTTAATATTTAAATTTTTGTCAAACAAAATATACGCACAATACCTATTACAATACCTAATAATAATATTGTATAGATCACTACAAACATTACAAACGGATGTCAATATCGTATTGTTTCGAATTCCGTTAAAGATGCTATAGTTTCTTCTTCGACGCTTTTCACGACGTGTTGGTCACGATAAAACTATTCATTGGCAATAAGCTCCAAAAATTTAAAAAAATTTTATTTATGGCCCAGTTCTAAATATTTTATCCACCCGTACATTATTTAGGTTTTGACGAGTGTTTCGAAAAAAATGTCATTTGATTTTTAAAACTAATGCATTGACATCAATAACATCTGTCTCTCGACCAGTTCGTTGGTGGTGTATTTCAAGGTCGAGCTATTTATTACGACCGGTGATTTACGATTACGTACTTTGTCCCTTTTGGTAGGTAGCACAATAGTATGGGTACCACGTTTATATATTATACGGCCTATGCGAGTATGCGACCCTCAAGACCACCCCGATTATGTAAGAAAATAAGAGTGCAGTGTTGCCAACACTGTTAATACAACATTTTTAATTTTCAAAAGAAATATCGTTCATATTATTTTTGAATAAAACATAATATTGTTATTAAACAAAGTAAATTTACTGTTTATACGTTAAGTAAAAAAAATTGATGATACATTTTAATCATCATTTTAATTCTATGTAATATATTAATTGAAATATTTTACGTGGGTATTACTTTAATAAATCCAACAGTTAAACAAAAAAATAATATAATACAATACAAGTAAAAATTATGAATAATTACAACATTGGTACGGTATCTATAATCAGTAAATATATCAGTTAATAATTAACACATTGTCATATATTTAAAATTAGTTGTATACCTAGTTGTTGTGGTTTTGTAAAATTGAACGTCGAACGTTCGATGAAAACTCTGGACCATAAATATTGTTGTTCTGACATTAAAATTATAGTAGAACGTTATTTCCCAAAAATATATTTTTCGTTTTCTAAACAACGGGGACGTAGTAATAAGTTTGGTAGGGACATCATATGCACACGATCGTAATAGATAGGTATATATTACTATATAATATAGTTATAAAGGTCCGTATGCGATCGTATCATACGCAAATGTAACTCACCCCACCCACCTGGCGGCGACGGTGTCCGACCTCCACAAAGCAGAGCAAATGTTCGCGCGCTAATTTAATTTTATATCACCTCGAACCTTCATATTAAATTTAAACAGTCATGTTTAGGTCAACGTATTCACATAATATATTATATATATATATTTTTAAATTATTATTGTAACTTAATCAAATTATTTACAATTGTTTGCGTTGAGGTACGTATAGGAAAGTATATTATGCGAGAACCGTTAGTGAAAAATATTATCTTACAAGGTATTATCATACATATTATTATTAATAATTAAAACTATAATATGTATATTACATAAGATCTAAAAAAATATTATTTTATTCGTCAAATTTGGATTATCTATTGGAATCAGAAGTATATTGTCAGTTATGGTTAAGTCCCAATATTACCATAAGTTAACTTATGTTTTTTTCCTGTGCAAATACATCAATCACGTAATTTTTACAAATATGTTTGAATTGTTTAGACCATTTACAAGAGTTGACATTTCACGATTTAGTTGATATTTAAGTTCCCATTTATTCTCCAAAACCCGTATAATAATGTTTTCTTTCTTCCATGACATGACGTAAAATATATGTGTCTTTTTTGACGGAATGGTTAGACCCACGCCCATAGTTCATGACGCATTACAATCACTGTATTTTCTCTGTGCAATGGTAAAATTATTTACCCTTCATAAAATGTGGGGGTACACTATTGTGGACGATCTGCAGGGCAATCATTTTAAGAACACGTTTTTTTACGATTACCTACTGTGTTTAACACGATTCCAGACCAATTTTTCCAAATTTATGAATAATACTGCGGTAATGTGGGAACTATGAGCGAATTATACACTTAATAAATGGTACTTACAGTATTTACAAGTCATTTCAATTATAATATTAAATACTGCAGTATAACAATAATAATTATATAATACATGCATAAAGTTGTTAACTTATAGTATAGTGTTTTAAATAAACTATCATTTATCAATTTATCATTATTATTGTTATTAATGTTGTATAGTCACTACTCACTATTATACTTGCTTAAGAGGATGTTAGCGTTATATTTGTTTTCTCTCTCAGACCCACGAGTAACATATCTATGTTTCACCTAAAATCGTTATTTTTTATGATTTTCGAGTGATCTTGGAGTAAAACCAACTATTACAAAAATTATAAAGGATAATTGTTTTGAGGTTATGACACATCAATTTTATATTATATTCTTATTTGACTTTGTATTCAACTTTCAACATAAACACAAAAAGGTTGTATATTTAAATTATGTTTAAATTGTTTTGAGACAATATTTAGACGAATGTCATATCCTCAAAAATATTATTTTCCATTGTTTTTGTAATGAGTGATTTTACTCTAAAATAACTTGAAAAAAAAATGATTCATGTGTAAATGCGTTTTGTCTATGGTACGTGTAGGTCAGAGAGAGAAAACAATTAGTGTGCTGACATCCTCTTAAGACGTCGGGACGATAAGCCGATCATAAAACTAAAAATTGATGGGCTACTGGGCTAGGTATAGACTGAGGTATACACACACACAACTTGGCAACGTTTCATTAAAATATGTTCGTTTTAAGGTTACAAAATCATATCTTTTATCATAGTAAGGTCATTCGTCCGAATTCGTATATCACCCATAAAATGTGTACCTTTCAATTCAAAGGTATGGCAATCGTTGGAATGTTTTGTATTTGTACGTTATTCACCACTTGCAACAACGAAACCTTCTGATGTCGTATGTGGACAACAATTCCTGTTTGCTTTATCTCTGGGATTTCTTCGTTCAGCGGTGAACCTGTAGATCAGTGTATACGATCTCAAACCCGCGTTTACCCAAGTCAAAATAATATATTGGACGAACGTGACTACGGTATAATATTTAATGGACTCCAGGTAATTCCGTCGACAATATTATTTATTTCAATGTGTTTACACACAGGTAAGTATACCTATAAGTATACAAAATTTAAATGCATTAAAAATGGCGAGCTAAGAAGTGGTATAAAAATATGATAAGTTGGTATCGTCGTTGATTGACATCAGTATTTTATTTACAATCTGTATTAAATTTTAAAGCAATAACTCATATTGTGTCAACTTGATAATGTTGTTGGAATAGTGTTGGTCAATACCGATCTCGCCTTAATAAGCTCTGTATACTTTATTTTTTGCACATCTGACAGTGTTTGGCTTGTTTGGTAATTTTGATTTTGTACAAAATAAAGATAATTTATTTCTGTCGATGACAAACAAATATTTTTTATATTATATATTATACAATATCAAGTTAATTTAATGAATGCAATTCAATCCAATTATAAAGAATGTGCTTATCTTTTCACAACAATTTATTTTCTATTAATTTGTCTCATTTTTCCAATAATTAATGAACAGATAATCAAAATATAAAATACATATTGAACAGAAAATTAACAAAAAATAAATGTGTATAATAAGAAACATTAAAACGTAAAACATGGCAAGCACGGTGTATAATGGATAAAACGTGGTTATCATTCCGTATACGTGTGTTATTGTAGTGGAATGTTGACGACGATAGGTTAGCAGAGCTACAGCTGTTTTACTAAGGGAGGATTCTTCGTCACAAATAACCAGTTTTGGACTGCCTTTCTCCGAGGGTCCGTCACAACCACATTTTACGTACATTTAAGAATTGAAAAATAAGTAAAAAATATAGTTTTTACCAAACATTATTGTTTTGATACTGCTTAAAATTATGTAAAAGAAGTATTCTTATCTGAAATACTGAGTGCCTAACATTATTTAAGCCACCCTGTTTATGTGCATTGTGTCCTTGTACGTTTCAATCATTGTTATTATTCCCACCCTCTTTTTTTTTGCTATGGAATAAAATAAAAACGGTGGGGTACCAAAGACGGTCAAACAGTCTTTAGAGAGCAGCCGTATGAACGCATCTATCAGATTTATAAACATTAACCTTATATTTTTGAAACTTGTGTGTTAAATTTTTAAAAATGAAAGATTTCATGTGTTTTTTTTTGTGAAAATACTTATGCAAATACATATCATCTGAAAATACATTTGATTAAACATGATCCCAACACAAAAATAATGTGCGGGATCTGTTTCAAAGAGCATACTCAAAAAAGCAATTTATCTTTAAATATTCAGAATATTCACGGTAATAATCATACAGAATATATTTTGTTTTATATCAGAGTTATTAATTAAAGTATTTAAACATATAGGCTTAGTTAGAGGTACTAACGAGCATAAGAGTGCCACGCAAGTGTGGACAGCGCCATTAATAAATTGTGGTAAGCAAAATTTTTTCATCTTAAACATAATGATTATTAAATATTTTAAAAATATTTATATAATATGTAGGCCAATCATCTTCCACCAATCGATCGCACGATGAAACAGTTCCGCGGTCGTTCGGCCACCTCTGCCGTAACACAAAAGAGGAAACCTATAAGAATAGTCACGATGAATAACCGCACGCCACCGTCACAACCACCACAACGTAAGTCCTATACCGAAAATACGGGTAAAATAAAAAAAAAATAAACGGGTGGTTAGTAATTGGTTACATTTTATCTACCTGCTTCGTATATGACGTGATTACATTTATTAGCCGGTTATTAGGCCACAAATTATATGTAATATATTATATTTAAAGGGAACACAATATTACATAACATAACATGTACTAATATAACAGTACCTTTAAAATTTTTTTTTTATAAATTGGTATACAATTCAATACTTGGTATACTCTACGCGCGTTATGAGCATCAGTGGGCGGCGGACAATTTAACATCCTTTAGCTGGTTTCTGGTTAGTTTTCCGAAAATATGGTGGCCGTTAAACGGAGCGGTAAAATGAATTGTATTGTTTAAAAAATACGTGCGCGAATGTTTACAGCTTTAGGGTATACAAAATTCAAAAAAAACGGTAAACGGCAGAGGTATTGTTTTGGCTGCTCGACCGGTCATGCTCTTATCGGGCTCAGAATATACCTACATAAAATTAGTCAAATTAATATAAATTGTTGATGTGTAAACATCTAGACGCGGCTTTCCCCCTATAATTTAAGGCTTTAGTAATGTTGTGCAACAATCTCGAAATTGCGTTCTAATGCGTTCTGTGTCGTCAGGTGTATCGAATTGATACGACACCATCGTAACTCCAATTTTTATTAAAATGTATCGTAGTGGTCTTTTCATGTTAAAAATAAAAACGTAACGCTTTTTCATTGTTAACCATCGTGATTTGAGATTTTTATGTAAAACCGCTTGCCACTTACATAATTTTTCGTTTGGCGCCGAATAGCTTATTTACAGTGGTACGCAGTGACAACGTTTGCGAGTGGGTCCCAATCTCAGGCCTCGGTAGACCTTTGTATGCACCACCTGTAAACGGCAGCTGTTGCAAGGTTACCCACACAACCACCCCACTACTCTCACAAATCGTAACGCGTACATCACTGTCTACCCAATCGCTGAGAGTGCGTCTCACACCACTCTATAATCGCACCCCCCGTCACAAACATCACCGTAGTTGTCACTTGTGCAGCTGATCTCCCTGCTGCCATTATCGTACCAAATTGAAACGCATAAATACGTTTTAGGCCAGTGGTTCTCAACGGGGACAAAATCATCCTACAGTGGGTGGTGAAGTGTCACCGAGCGGTAGTGAATTAGTTTTGGGTGGTAGAGGGGCGGCAAGCGTGTTCACGCAAAAACGTTATACATGGTGCGACCTAAAAATAATACATACTTGATAATCCATAATATAATAACTATCAGTCACTAATAAGTAGGTACTATGTTGAGCAATGCACAATAACTTATCTTTGATTGTTGACAAATTTATTATCTTAATTATTTTAGTGATTGTGCGTGGTCATTATATTTTATTATAGGTAACTACATTAACCAACCTTTTAGTACACCGTTTGATATGTTGTATTAGTTTTCGTAATTATACTCGTAATATTCATTCGATTAATAACGTGTTTTTTAAAATTTTTACCATTTCATAAAATTGTATATATTTATCAATTATAAAAAATAAATAAAAACATGAGTTATTCGATCATTTCAATTTTTTCTTTTAAATTTTCCAAATACCCTTAATTATAGAATTCTCACATTGTAGGGGTCGTTAAAAAATTGATTGACAATCAAGGGGGCGGTAACTTAAAAAAGGTTGAGAAACACTAAAATTTAGTCAAATCGGTTGAGGTGTGTGTGGAAACAGTTATTTTATACTGCTATCATCAATTTCAAAAAAAATCATGTCTTTTACAATTTATTGGAAAAAATGTGACCAATCGATTTAAAAAAACCCCAAGTTTATTTCGCTTGAGCAGAACATACTTAAATTTTGTAATTATCGAATTATTTGAAAACAAGGTATTTAATTAAGCATACATAAAAATATCAAAAATTAGAATTTGATCAGAAATTTGATTAGAAAGTGATAAATGGGGGCAGCTGTGCCCGTATATGACTTATCCGATACCAGCAAGAGCGCTTGCATATAATAGCATGTTATCATTATACATATTCTGTGCGTATACGTGTTTTCTAATGGAAATTATAATATAATACATCTGAGCAGCAGCAGCTGCAGAGTTCCGAGCGTGTGATGATTATTTCAATCGTATACGTACAATATCGTTACGACGACGGACGGGCCGCACCCCCCCCCCCCCTCCCATTTCCATACCACCCACCCATCGATTTTACGAGCACCCCGGAGCCATATTGCAAGTCCATTTAATTTCAACGTCGTTTTTGTGAGTTATATACAGTATACACTTAGTATTTTATGCCACAAACGTCGCCGCAGCAGACACACTCACACATAATAATATGTGCATATTACATATAGAATTATAGTATGCGTTATGATAGACATCTTTTTCGGTATGATGCGATGATTCGATAAATATTGTCTCTACCTATTTTGGAACTTAACATTTTCACGATCCGATGCACCATAATAGCGGATGAGAAATTATTATTGTTTTTACTGCCAGCATTAAGAAATAAAAATGACGCTGGTATTAAATAATATGCAGGGTATCTAATATTAAAATTATATTTTTCATAAATTCATAATGTACCTATTGTATTTCCCTATACCTTTTTTATTTTTTTTATTTTTACGTGTTATCGAGAACCGGAGGAGGAACTGGTGTTCGCATTGCTTCTCCCCCGATCCCAAATATTATTTCCCTATATACCTATAGTCTATCATTTACGAACCATTCAGATTTTCTCGGTAACTCGTCAACACGGAGTATAATGTTAGGATTTTTTTTAAGTTATGTTACTACCTATGATATGTGTCAATATATATATGAATGTATATAAATGTTACAATAACAATACGTGCGTTTAAGTCCCGTACCTACCTATACAATATTATATTATTATAGAAATATTTCAACAAATTAGGAGTTTAGGACTTGTCTGCACCTGTGTCTGATACTCACGTCATACTATATATATTCTCTTAAAATGCCAGATGGGTATACATCATGACGTTTAAAGAAAAAAATATTATTTTATAATTCTCTCATAAAAATAAATCAATTTAAAGCATAGGTTATATTATTATACTATAATGTACACGACGAATACAAACACATTCTACATTTTTTTTCACTAATAAAACAAGCGTGTACATTAAATTATTGGCTATCGAATTTACATTGTAAATACACAATTATAATAACTAATAAGTACGATAAATATAACTTGTTTTATTCTAAAAAATATTGAGTAGTACCTAGCAAATATTTGAAAACTGAGTTATATTCCAACACTCAACATATACCTGTTGAATACTGCCCAGCGCCAAAAAAAAAAATTTTCATAAAAAATATTTGTTTTTCATATAATTCTGGGTCTTCTATATGAATCGGAAAGATATAGTACCTATTATATTATTACATTTGTGGAACCACTTGTGCGAATCGTAAAACTCCGACCTGTATAATTATAACGCGTATTGTGCGAGCGTAACGTGTAAGTTCATTATGCATGATACCTCGCAGAATGTGTAAAAATCAGAGTAGGAAAGAAAAGTTATTAACTGCAAAAGAAAAAATATGCTATATTATTATAATACAAATAACTCGTACCATCTACTATCCAAATCTTGAATAACCAGTCGCGTTTTTTGTCGAGGAAGGAAGGGGGGTTGGGGTCATTAAAAAATCTGATCCAAATGGGCAGGTTTTTCACCAACCATGCAGGTACAATGAGTAGGTATGTCAATACTCAATTCTATGCTATTCTTACGGATCCACCGACGTGGCGGAGTTGTAAGTATCTGCGCGTGCCAATGTGCGTACAAGTTGGGTAGTCGGGTGGAAATAAGACACAATAACGCTGTGAAAAAAAAATGATATTTAAACAGCGAAACAAAACGGCCTAGATAAATAAATACGTATAAGTTTTTTTTTTAACGACGCACGACTGACATAATAACCCGCTATCAAACGGCGCCGCCCCCGGTATCGTATATATCTCCACCACCGGGATACGTAATATTATTATTATTATTATTATTATTATTATTATCGTGTCCCCCGAGCTGTTTACGCATGCCATATAATATAATATATTTTAAACGGGTTACGATATCATTTTTGTTCTCGTGATTTTTTTACTCGTTCGTTTCGTCCGCTCGTGTTCATACACCCAACGGCCCGCGCAGCTCGTTAGCGACCGACAAATAAGATAATAATTACTCGGAACGTTTTAATCTATCTGCCGGTTTTACACACACACACACACACACACACACACGTGCGCGCGAGCGCATACCCAACGATATCCAAATCGACCGAACAATTTTTCACTCACTCGATGTCATATTATTATTGTTTCTTTAGTCTTTTTCACCAGTACACGAGTATATTATAACCTGTACCAACAACACAATAGAACGGCTTCGGCAGTATGGGAACGCATCAATGCGTCACGTAGGGTAAATATCTTAAAGCGGGTGGGTGTACCATTTTAGATTATTGAAGGCATTCCATTCATCTCTCCCCAATTATACATTAAATTATATAATGTTCGACTTACCACTTTGAAGTCACAGATCACCGTGTGTCATCGAAAGTATCTATATACGACAATATGCAATTAAAAATATAGGTCTGGGATTTGAACGCCCTGAAAAAGATGCGAAATTGCCTTGAAAATCTTAACGTTTGCACTGTAAAAAATGGATTGAAAATGAATTTATTAGAGTTTAGAAAAATTATATAATGGAAACGTGGTACAAAACAATAAAACAGAAGTATATCCTTCTCAGTTGTCTCCAAAATCATAGATGGATGGTCTTTTTTCCACTAAACTGACTAGTATTTCCTCATCACAAGCTATTATGCGATATATATATTAATATAATTAAAAACAATTAAAAAATAATATATATTAAATACATTCATCGCTCCGCTCAGAATCTAAAATATATACGAAATACAAAATACATACGAATAATATTCTTTCTTGTCTAATTGTCACTAACCAAAAATGTGGACACTCGGACAGTATCAGTCACTCATGACTAATAATCATTGTGATTCCCAACAATAAAGTTTGACTTACACCGATGCGTTTCAGGAAAAACACTAGGAAAATATCGACATTGCATAGACAATTTCAGTCCTAATTAAAAATTAAAATCATTGGTGTATGATGACGACATCGAGTGTATAGGGTGTGGGGCATAATAATATAATATTATTATAACGATGCCCGGCAACGATCATTACGACCGAAATAGGTATCACATCCTTGTACAGATCTTGCCGTCGACAGCGCGGTTTTTGTGGTTTTTTTTTCGCGTGCGCGTACACACACACTCACACACGTTCATTTCACACACATACAAATCACAATTATGATACATTTGCGTGTAGAAGGGTTTGGAGTGTAGAAAGGCATAAAATACTACCATATTATAATAGTGTTATGTATTACAACAATAATAATGGGATATAACGTGTATACACCTTGCGCACACACTGGCGTACCGCCGCGATATTATTATTATTATTACTTATATCGTTATTATAATATTTTGTAAAGGAACGGGAGGAGGTAAAAGAGTAAAAAATGTATAGGTACCTAAACTATGCGTTATAATAATAATAATAATATGTGTATAATGTAAATTCGGCCAATTATTAAGAGTGCCGAGATGTAGGCTGCTGATATTTGACACCGTATTATAATATTATATATTATTATTATTATTATTATTATTATTATGTGTATACGGCGCTCGGAGAAACTGGTCCGTCCCCAGGGGATATTCGCTTCTGCGGTTGCTCGGCATTTCAGGTTTCTTTTCCCATATATATACATACACACAATACCTATGTATTACGTGCATATAGGTATACCTATAATACTGTGTGTGCATCTTATACAACTGCCGCGACTATATAATATAGTGTATCATAATAATAATAGTCTCCGGTCGCGTTGACGAAATGTCGTGTTCTCGCGGACGCGTGTCTGACTACGTTGGGCGATCGACCGGTCTATATTATTATAATATATTATTATTATACGCAAACACAAAGACAATGGGTGCAGCAGCAGCAGCAAAGCGTCCTTCGCCCGACGGCCTTAATATTATTATTATTATTATTATATTATAATTATCGTGCCTACTGCATAGAGATGTAGAATTTACAGCGGTAAAACGTTTTCGGATAAATTAACAATAGGTAAACATTGCAGTTTTCTGCTGGAGTTGTTATTTTTCTTTCAATTTTTCGTATACTTTATACCTACTCGATACCTGTACGATACCTATAATAACTCCATATTATGTTATTTTCAAAACTTTTATTTTGAATTTGCGGTTATTCATAATATTATATGAACACATTTTCCACAATTCTCACTACCTAAATAGGTTTAGCATATACCTACCATGATAAATTTGTAATCAAGTACAGTAACAGTATATCTGCAGCATATGTATAAAACAGTAGCTTGTAACCTATGTAGACTAAATAACAGAACATATTAGTAGCACCTAAATAAAAGTGATCAGAGAAGCATTAGAATTTAAAAACATATTTTATAATTAAGAAGGTGTCACTCGACTTCAACAACGGTAAAATAATCAAATTTTACCGAGCTCACGTCTCTACATAATATTATGCTGTGCCGACGTGTGCTCGGTAACGTGGTACCAACACGGGTTACCGGTTAGATTTTTTTCGTTAATTTTCGCGTCCGTTCGTCGTAATTTTTTCGTCGCTACAAAACTTCAAATCAGGCATAATATACGACCCGCTGTGAACCGTCAACAGTAAGTTAGTAACCGATTCCGACCGTGCCACGCGGCGGCCGACGCCCGTCCTCATAAAACTTATTAATAATATTGCGGTACATATTATATTATGGACAGTATAACACATAACATTATAGTTCTGCGGAGTGAAAACGAACAAACGAACACGACGACGTTTTTGCACGTGTTAATTAAATACGCCGTACTGGGCTGCGAAATTAAGGCTCGTCGAGTACAACTCGAGTGCGGTGTACGGCGGCGGACGAAACGAAAAAATGAAAAAATAAATAATAAGAACTACCTATATATAAATACTTATACCGTGTTTCATCTGAAAATCCAATTAAAATCATTACGTGCACGAGATAATTTTTTTTATTCGCGCCAGACGTGGACTTATTAAAGTTCGCGTATACGCGATATATTCGATTTTCGCTTTGACATTAAAAATGCACATAAGTTATCGGTTAAGTTACGGGCGTCCCTCTCTCTCTCTCTCTCTCTCTAATAATATACTATATGTATATATAATTATACATTCGTTTTGTTTTGTATTTTTTTTTACATACATACACACAGATAAGAGAAAATGTTACAGCGAAACATAAATATACAAGTCGTGATAAAAACAACAAAAATATATTTTATTTACCCAGTTACGATCTCTAAGATAAATACATACAACTCAGACGTTGTAGTCAATACATGTTTTCGTATTATTATTATTATTTTTTTTAAAACCTTTTATCTTATATTTTATTATTTTTATAAGTTATTTAAAATGATGTACCCATGACGATTGATGTTACATGTATACACAAACAAGTGCCGGATTATCAGATGGTTATATTTTTCATTTCTTGGTATAATATGCAGGTATGGGCATAAATCAAATTACTATATATACTCAATGTTAGAAGTATGAAAATAGGTTCTGGATCCCCGAAAACCTATCTCCTCCCTACTATTAATGTAATGCTTCAAAAATCGTGTCCCGTATATGTGGCGAATCTATACAGATATAAAAAAAAAATAAACCAGTATATTAGCCACTATATTTATCATAATACCTATTAGTCAAAAATTATGAAATTAAATAAAAATATTAAAATATGAGTTATCTTTACACGAACTACGTTATAATATTTAAGAATTAAAAAATGCATTGCCTAAAATTCTTTTTCCTACATACATTTAAACACCAGCCTTAAACGTTAAATTAATTAATTTAGATTTATATAATTTATTTATGTGTCCGGTACCCGATTTAGATCATTGTTTTCTTGCGCGTGATAACAATTATTACTTACATATCTTACAAAAAAAAAAAGAAGAAAAAACGGTTATAACTTATTATTATTTAGTTTCTAATAACAATATAATCTATGAGTAAAACGGTCTAAAACTACTAACTGCCGTTGATACATCGGAGTGCTATTAGTACGTGGCCCATCGGGAATATTAGACTGCCCGATGGCCCGACCCCCGTCACCGGCGTATGGTTAGCGCCGGTACGATGAGCGCAGAGATCAGCGCTGCTCATAACAAATTATGCGATCGATCAACTGAGATATTTTTCTGACACGTCAATGACACAAATTAGCGACGATTTCGACACAAAATCTACTGTCACTATTGTCAGTTTGCGGTGGTTTTTGCGGTACTATTATAACAACCCACGGCTAGCCCACAACGACGCATTTCGAAGATAATATTTAGTGACATTCCAACCCCACTTTTCGCCACCCCACGCAGCCACCACTCAACCAAAGCCCAGACTGGGCCCAACTTACTACCGCAAAAAATAATTTGCGTATTCTCGGGTTTTGCACCCCTGCAGTATACTACGTAGTATTTCTCTTTCAACTTCAACACCCAACGCATTATAATACAATAACTGTCTTATAACAGATATATAGTTACGTCGATATACAAAAGCATTTGTGTTGTTGTAGTTGTTACTGTTTTTACCGTTTTAAAATAAATATAAACTCGTGTATTGACGGGTGTAGGGTTGGGGCGAGTGCGAGCTGGACCCGGTTAGGGCTTGGACGGAGTTAGTTGTGGTGGGCTGGTAAAAATCAGAGTTGGGGATGTCGCTAATAATTTGCACTTCACTTTTATGTCACAAAATCTCAGCTAATCTACTACATTGATGTGTCAAAAAACCACCGCTAACTACCGCAGACAAACTATACATAAGATTATAAATCATATTACGAGAGTTAAAACGCCAGAGTTGTTCATAGTGCGGTATTATACAGCTAAACCCCGTGTAGGAGACTCCTACACTCTATATCATGTCGTCCATAATTGTTTGACACGTCGTGTTAAAATCCAAGTATTTAATATAAGGCCAATGAAGTGGTAAATATCTTTCTAATATATGTATCACATGTTACCGCAGGAAAGTTTAAAAAATATTCAACTTATCCGCGTCCGGTTGCAGCGGTGAAATTGTTATTAATTATAATTTATAACTGTTCACTGATACGCGATGTTTCAAACTTTAAAACATGAAAGGTCACACTGCGCAACCTGTAACCGTGTTCTAAACATTTCTAGCAAAACAATAAGATCGAATAAAACATATTGTGGACGACACGGTAGCAGTGTGTAAAGGGGCAACTTCTGCACTATACAGCAGAACTCGTAACATCGATTTATCCAGCTGCAGCACAATATATAGTATAAACCTATCTACATAACGTTATTACCTGTTATACGGCCGATTCGTGCTCAACCGCCTACATGTGGGTCGATTATAGTACGGTTTTCAATAGAAAAATCGGCGTCGGTATATATTAATATTATGATATGTGTGTGTTGGCAAAAAGCGATGTCGTACCGCTGAGGGTGCAGGTCCGGCGGCGGGTCACCACGTGAAATACACCGGGTCCGAAAGGTTTCCACCCTATCTCGGCGAGGTCCCGTCGTCGTCGCTCGTGGAAGGGAGGGCGGTAAGTACGGTGCTGACCCCCCCCCCCCCCCTTCACCGTGTTAATAATTTAAACGATACGACCGGGCGACCGGCCAGCGTCCGCGATGATTTGCGATATTTCCCGGTCGGATGACGGCTAGCCGGTGCCCGGGCAAAGGGCACATATTATTATTATATAGATCCTTTTTCGATATATTGAACTTTACTTTCTGGTTCTGCGCGCGTACGAATAATATTATATGTATGTACGTATATATATATATTTATATATTTATTTTTTAAACACACCCACACACACACGTGCACACACGACCGCACTAAACCGACGAAATTATAGCTGAGGTAACCCGGCGTAATGGCCGAAGAAAATATTTATTATCTATGAGTGTATAATATGTGTGCCTCCAATATATATGAATACGTATATGTATATAATATGGGTAGGAATATAAACGAAAAATAAGTCAAACGTTGTAGAGACCAATAAAAAACGTAATAATAATGACGTACATTCGCGCCAATATAATATAATATAATATAGGTACATTGCACATTGAACATATGCATATAAGATGCATGGGGTAATATGGTTCATAATAATATTATAACTTTCAAATGACATCTCCACGCCCTCCGCGTCGTTTTCGATTTTTTTTTTTTATATTTATATATTATAATAACTCTCATAATATCTTGGAACGAATATTATCAAATCACCTCCGGGTGTGGTATTATTATTTACTAGTTTATTCGATAGATTTAATTGTTATTGCAGGTACAGCTATGCGATGTGATTAAAACTATGGAAATTGTTTTATAATTGTACACTTTGAAAGTCGAACAACAACAAAAAAAAAACACTAAATCTCCAAACAAAACAACATTACTCTAGAATTATCTGATTATCATGCTATTTTTTTCTATAATAATAAATTTAAGAACATAATATTATATAGGTACCGAATAGAATCTTTCAAACGAGTATGCACAGAACATAATATATCAGAAGTATTCTGAAAATATAAGTCAAATAAATATAGTATTAATATTTTATAATGTGAGGTACTACTAAAGTCAAACATTTGATTTTTTTTAAATTTAAAACCGTATTTTATGATTATAAGACTATTTGATTTAGTGGTAGAATGAAGTAGGCACCAACCGTACTTTCAAAAATGCGTATATAATACGCAGTTTCGAGAAAAAGCGGAAAGACTTCATGCAAGCTCTATCTACGCACATATTATTTGAATGTTCTTTATCGTTAATGGGTAACACAGTATACAACAAAAAAGGGTTTTCTTTGGAAAAATAATTAAAAAATATGACCTAGATCATGGTATGGTATATTTTTTGAACTGATAGCGATAACATTTTAGGTTTATTATACTTAAAATAAATTAAGATAATGAGACGGACAAAATATTATAATATAATTCTATATAGCTAATGCGAGCAACCATTAGGTACAATATAATATTTTTACAAATATAAAAGTATTCTTTTTTTTTTTTTTTTAAAACATCCACTTACATCGTATAGTCATGTGAAATGAACTAATAATTTATAAAAACATTTCACACTTTACGATAATATCTTTATAAATGTATTTTATAGGAATCGGTGTAGTTGTTTATTTGCCAGCTGTGTAATATACTCCGAGGGAAATGCACACGCGAGTGCCTATATAACTTTTGCGAAAATACTTTATAATCGTACAATAAAAGTTTTACAAACTTATTGTCTACAAACGTTTTTATAATCCATTTAATGTATACCCGGTACATATTTTTATATTACTTACAAGATATTATCCAATCCGCCGGCAAATTAGCGGCGATTAAAACTTAACGGATTATGTTATTATATAAATAGAAAACATTTTAATATTGTAATGGAACAGACAAACCATATCGGAATTTCCTAATAATCGCATTCGTCGATCACAGTGTGTTGACTCGACTATAGGCATACGGATAAATAACTAGATGAGAACAGAAAATGTGTTAAAAGATCAAATCTCCGGGCCCAGTTTAAACTTGCGGTGAGTTAGTTTATAAAGAAGTAAAAAAAGAGAGAGACTAGCTGCTGAAAATGCTGTACGCGTGAAGAAGTCATTAACTAATAAGTCGATATAATCAGAAAATTGCCCTCGACGAATTGGCGATGCTCCTTCAAAAAGATAAGCCATTACTTCAGCTAATATTCAACATTTAAATTATACTCCGTAAGCACAGACGTGTTATTAAACTATTAAAAAAAAAAATTTTTTAAAAAACGAACGCATCGAAACGCTTAATAACAATAATAATACTGTTGAAAATCGTGTAACCTGTAAATTAAATAATATATAAAGCTTAATATTAAATTATGATTGCTAAAAAAATTTAAATAAAAATGGTTTTAAAATTACAGCGGCTGCAGTGAAGATATACGACGGAGTTAATAGTCTGAAAATAAATTTAAATATGTTTAATGTAATAATCACGTAGCACTTAGACGAAATGTGCAAGTTTTCAAAAGTATTGGTTTGCTGGCTAGTTGAAAAAAAATATAATAATACATATTAATAGAACTTTTTAAATTAATTATAAAAATTAATTCTAGGCTAGTGATGAAAAGTCAAAACCATGTTTGTAGTAATAATCGTTAATCCGTTAATAGTTAATGAGGTATTATAATGTTAAGCGACCCGTTAGGTTCACCACCGATGTGATATTATAATAAATACGTTTTTGGTAAAACGCATATATTATGGAATTTGAATAAATTAAAATACAATATTTTTGAGCCCATGATATTATGGTTTATGACAATATTATATTTGTGTATAATAATACATACTAATTTTTATGAAATTAAAAACAATTGGAAAATAAAAACATTGGTTATATTATGTTTACGTCTTATGGTCGTATGTGATATTCTACTATTATTTTATATGGAAGCACGTATTTGTGGAAAAGTGTACACTGACCCGAAATATAATCATTTTTAAAACCCAAAAGAAATAATAATATTTTTTTGCGAAATGAGAATAGCAACATTTTCAAGTTTAAATCAATGGTTTTCAGCTATTGAGCGGAGTGGGGTTTACCACTTTTAAACGAAATTCATATATTTATATAACTATAATTTATTATACAATTTTATTTGACAAATAGTTAAATGGCTTTAATTTATCAATAATATCGAATAACTCTATCTCCATTGTTCAGATAAAACTGTTCAACATGATAAAATTATCCTAATATATATATTATATACTGATTACTCATTACATAGCTATGTATAATGTAATAATATTGAGAATCACGATATTTTACAGAAAACCACTGCAAAATTTCAACGTCATTATAATTTTTTTCTACGTCTTTAGAAACTTCTTAACAATAATGTTTAACGTATAACAGGTATAGATATTATATAATATGGTCCACGCGAGAACCGAGTTTGGAATACATATTATTATACTTTGTAAGTCGGTTGTTCTCGTTTTGTGTAAATCGACTATTGGATTCGGAACAAAGCACGTACAATATACATAATATTATAATGTGATATAACACTCACGCGAGCGCGCGTTTCGTTCGTCTGTATGCAATATTATATAATATTGTGTGGGCATAAGATTTGTGGTTTTGTGGTAAATATGCTCGCACACGGATTACCGTACTTAACGAACTTCTATTGCTAGATCTGTTATGCTAGTCACCTGGGCACAACAAAGTGAACTGACAATGGGAAACTGAAATATGAATAAAAAAAAGAACGGTTAAAATATGATAATGACTTAGGAATTGTTTACAGAAAAACCTATCGGTGGACGCTACGTATATATTAAAACCGTTTGATAGTTATAATAGTATCATACAACTCGGTGGTTGAGAAAAAGAAACTAAAAAACGAAATAATAATATTGCTGATTTTGTATGTCGTGTAGGACGTAGGTACTCGGTGTTAATCGAACAGACAATGATGACCACATCCAAAAAAATCCAATTTTTGCCCTTATTGTTACAGGCAAACGTGGGCTAATCCGTGTTGGGTCCGAAGTACTAGGCCACTAGGGGCTAGTAGCAGGTACTAAAATAGTTGAGTCCCAAATTGTTTTAGATATTACACTAGTTGGGGCCCTAATACTTTTTGATGAGTCCAATATAGAAAGAAAAATGTGAGTCCTATAATATACTTACATTTTTCTTCACATTTAAACATTCTTAGGACTCTTTATGAAATATTTAGACCTAAGTTATAGTTAAAAATATTATTTTACAATTTATTTTTTTAGTTTCTTTGCCATAAAAAATGTAAATTATTAGAATTTTACAAATTATGATATAATACAAATATAACTTGTCTTACAAATACCAAAAAATAATGTCGTACCTATACATTTTTACCAACACAAATATGATTTTTTCAAACAATATTTTATTTTTATTTATATTATATATTGTTTATATATTATTTTTATTTTTAACATTTTTAATATTTTTACTTGACATTTTACCTATATTTGTATTATATTATAATTTGTAAAATTATAATCATTAATTTTTATAATGGTAAAGAAACTAAAAACATAAATTGAAATAACCATTTTTAACCATACTTTATGGGTCTAATGGATCACAGTTCTATGTATATTACAATGGGAAAGAAAATGTTAATATAATGTGTAGTACTCACCATAAAACATAAGGGACCAAACTAGTGTAGTGAAATAATTTCTGAAATAATTCAGGACCCAACTATTATAACAGTTTTAAATTTAAGACTCAATTCGGATGCAGCCTCTTCGTTCCATACATTTATTTTCACAACTCAAACTTCGATGATACGGAATTTTCAATGGTCAGAATTTATATCATTCCCATCGAACACGTTTAAAAATCAACTGAGTACCAACCGAAATATCGAATCGTTTACAGTTTATAACACAACGTTACCGAAATTTTGATTATAATATACGCTATGTACCTATAATATGATATAAATATCTAATAATATCATGTTCTTAATAATTTTGTAGGTAAATTTCGTAAGGGCAGTGCAGTTCATTTGCCTATCCAGCATCAAACCAAGGCATTTTTTAAGGTATTTTTTTTTTTTTTTTAATTTTAGCTTTTACTTGATTCAATAGTACGAATGCGAAAGCGAGCAAACAGCAATGTTTTGTTCAAAAGTATTATTTTTAAAATGTTTGCTTTTGATTTACTTTATTGATACAATAATACAGTAGCTCCGGACTGCTTTTGATTCGCTTGTCTAATTCAATATTTAAAACTTAAATTCTATTAGAAAAACTCAAAAACATCAACTGACGGTGAGGAAGACGAGAACGAAGAGGAAGCCGAAGATGGGAACGTTATGGAAATCGATAACCAAGACGAGGACAACAACGACTCCGACTGCAGCGACGGTAGCAGCAAAAATGTGAAGACTAATGACGAAAGTGACAACGAAGACTCATGGGTAACATTTTTACCTACCTAAGAGAAAATACGAAAGCGCGCAGACAGCAATGTTTTGTTCAAAAATATTATTTTTAAAATTTTAGTTTTGACTTACCTTATTGTATCAAATAATACAGTAGCTCCGGACTGCTTTTAATTCACTTGTCTAATTCAATATTTAAAACTTAAATTCTATTAGATAACCTCAGATTCATCAAGTGACGATGACGAAGACGAGGATGAATGGGAACCTGAAGAAGAGAACGAAGACGAATCCGAAGACGAGAACGAAGAGGATGCCGAAGACGAGGACGAAGAGGATGCCGAAGACGAGAACGTTGAGGATGCCGAAGACGAGAACGTTGAGGAAGTCGAAGACGAGAACGAAGAGGAAGCCGAAGATGAGAATGCTATGGAAGTCGATTACCAAGTCGAGGACAACAATGACTCCGACAACCGCGGCGGTAGCAGCAAAAGTGTGATCGCAAATGACAAAAATGACGAAAACAAGGACAACACTGACCCCGCCGGTGACTCCGACAGTAGTATCAAAAGTACATTCAAATTCGACGAAGAGGGCAAAAAGGTGAGAAAGTGAAGATTCATGGGTAACATTTTTACCTATCTAAGAGAAAATACGACTATCACGCCCAGACAGCAATTTTTTGTTTAAAAATATTATTCGTAATTATAAATTATAATATTAGTAAAAAGTTATTATAATAATATATGATAATATTATCATTATAAAATGCTGTCTGAGCGGGGTTGGAGCTTATAGCATAATGGTATGTATTATATTTAACAGTGAATCTACACTATTTTTATCATTGATATTTTTATATTACATATTTAGATATACCTTATTGTATATTTCACTCTTATTTCAATATTTTCAAGTGTTTGAGTATGCCCTGTTTGAAGTGCTAGGTAGGATGGGTACCTATAACCTATTTGGAGAAAATCACTTAGGTAGAAATGTGGAATGCTACAGAGCGATGACATAAACACATTCATCTTAAATTCTTAATCTGATGATTAAATTTCCCCGTTCATTGCTGCCGTGCCTATATTTTATCTGGGACAGTTTAGGAAGGCTCATGATTCAGGATAATGTGATTGATATTGTTATAATATATTTAATATTCACACAGTTATCCATATATTATATTATATATTATTTATACATATAAAATATACATACATATAAATATAAAGATGCTGTCACGCATTGTCGGGAGTGGAAAGTTTAATCATCAAACGTATACATTTTTGCGATAACATTAACTGTGTGTTAAATTAAGTATTAACTGTGAACATAAATTCACATCAAAGCTATTACCTCGAGTATAATTATGATATTATACTACTTTAACTTGATCATATCGATTGATTGTATTTGTGTGTATTTTAATTCATTTTTAGGTGCCTTTGAAGAGGATTCGATGCAAGAAATGCTCTTTTGCGGTGACTCTGTGCACCAATCAAGACATTATTTATCATACATGTGTCAAGTGCCAACATCGATTTTTGTAATTTAAGAGGTTGGCTGTCTCCATGATGTCCTTACCTAACAACATTAACTTAAAAAAAATATATTATACCTATAATATTATTATCCTATTGTCTATTCTATATACCGTTTTATATATCGATATACATTTTTGTCAATTTTTGTAATAAATAACAATAAATAATTGTATGTATTATCAACTGTAAAGCCGTTAAAAAAAAACTCAGATGGTTTAGTCAGGAATAATTCATTAAAAAAAAATAGTAGTTGACTTTTATCATTATATTAACATTACCTATACGGCTATACTACATAATATAAATGATGTATTATTAATAATATTGATTTATTAGGATTCTATTATTGGTAGGTGCCTAACATAAACGATTATTAACTGTATTATTAGTGTGTGATTGAATGTATACATTGGAATTCATTTCCGCCAATAAAGATTATTATTATAAATCGGTGTACCTCGGTCCTTGAAATAAACTTTAATATTATAACTAATAAATTGATAAATGTTTTTTGATAAAACAAAATGTTCTTAGATAATTATTATTGAAGTGAATTTTTTTTTATAACATTTCATTTTTAGCAAAAACCGTGTGGTTTGCTACTCATCTGTATCAATACACTCATATACATTGACTTCCCTTTTTATAGTATATGCATTTATGATATGTTTTTAGAAGAACGTAACATGATATACATGTTTGAAATTAATTCATTGGCACGAGTTTTTAAGAAATAAAGTACCTAATTATTTACTTTTAAGTAAACCATAAGCATTACGAAACAATTAATGAAAAATATATATTTAGTTTGTATAATTTATTATATGAAAACAAAATCGTAAGGTAATGTAGGTAACATATTATTTGGCGCACTTTTTTATGTTTTTTATTTGGTCACACAAATGGAACAGCATATTTTAATCAATATAATTTCTTGCATTTTCTTCAGTGGGTACTTTAGTGTATTGTCAACTAATAAGTCAAATTTTTGTTTTTATTTCAATTTCTTAATATTTAATTAGTTATTAAAGCTTTTTTTTTGTAACGCTACATTTTTGGAAGAATCAGTGACTCACCATGTACTCATATTTATATACACACAAAAATCAACTTGGAGAATTAGTTAAATGGACCATCCTGTAATTTTGTACAGTGTAATTAATAATTATGAAATGTTTTAAAAATAACTTAACATACACATGATACTCATTAATATGTTTCGGAATGCAAATTTAAGATACCAAAATCATTATTTCTTTATTTTAACATAATTGCGCTAAAATTAATTAACTAATATTAAATAATACAGGAAGGTGTTTCATATAATAATATATTATTATAATAATTGTCTATAATTATTCCATTTCACGGAATAATTGCATACAAACTTAAAACGTGTAAACTTACACTAGATACTAAGATTGAAATAATAAAATGTCATGTACGAGTGCAGAAAAATAAAGTTCGTTAGAAAATGTGGTGTTTACACACAGATGAACATTTAAATAATATTATTCAAATGTGAATTAATATAATGATCATTCGATTACAACTACATCAACGATTCGCAGACTGTAAAAATATTTTAAAACATATTATTATGTGCACATTTAATGTAGTCTAATTCGATTCGTCTAAAGCAGTCGACTCTAAACTCTGCCGCTGAATAGCTTGCAGAAAATGCTAGTGACAATAATGTTATAATCGTAAATAATCGAAATATTGTTCTGAAAATGACATAGCATAATAATAAACTAAACAAAATAGAATATTGAATACATAATATTTGATGCAAAAGATCTGTCAATAAAAAACAACTCTGTTTAATATTATGTGTGTGCAGACGCACACTTTATTCATTAGGGACGATATCAAACGAGACTTCGATTTCCATGGTAACGAAATTAGCGCCGAAAAATCGCTGGAACCCAAACGTGGTAAGAAAACCGACGACGGTGAAAAGTATCACTGAGCGGACTGCGTATTGGCACGTACCTACACGTCTTTCATCTAATACTAATTATTATAAGTAAACAATTTGAAATAATATTATTATTGTAATTATCGGAAAGTCCTCAACGACAGAACCGTAGTGAATTTATTATTATTATAACGTTTGTCGAGAACGGAAATGAAAACGGAAGAACCGCGTTTGTGCCGACTGCGGCGGGAACTAAAAAAATTTTAGAAACCTTCAACGCGAACGAGGTAGTTGAATTAACAGTAGGCTGACTGAGCCCGCGAAGCATATACATTTCGATAAGCCTCCGGGCCGACACCCCATTAAGGCCCATTTTTTATGCAAACGCATTCAATGCGTTCTGGTAAAATGTTTTGAACAAATTATTATCATAATAATATTACGTCATGGTTCGGCCAAATGCGTGTTCGAAACATTGTCGCCGAGCAATTTTCGATTTCAATATAAAACTTGTACTCAAAATTTTGTTTTGGATAAACAGTAGAGATTAATCTAACCCGACCTGACTGTGCCGATGGTCACTTTATATTTTGTTTAACAAACAGTACGGAGGCCGAAGGACGATCTTAAATAACTTACCGCACGGCAATCAATCGCTCAATCACGTGACGTAACCGATCGCAATATTGACCGATATTGATCGCAAATTCAAATTACCTAAACCTAAAACTATTGATCATAAATCACCGACAAATGATCAGCTGAGTTAGTCACTATAATATTTCGTTTGGGTTAATAACTTAGGTACCATAACATAGTAAATAATATTATTATAACTATATGGTAAAAGTTTATTAATCTATTTTTGTTATGCGTTGATACGAATACACGACGAAGATAAACTGACTGACATTATTGGCAATGCATTTTAAACATTGCTTAGGTTTTAGGGGAATGTGGGCACGCACCTAAACTTAAATAATTTCTATGATAAACATAAAATGTAGGCAGACGCATCACCATGCAATTTTTTACGTTTAAAATTATATAGATAATAATATTTAATATACCTACTGGCCACTATTGTAAGTCGGTACAGTTGTTTTTATTATAATTTGTTAATTACCCATTATTATTATTGTATTTTTCTCTATGAATTTATTGTAGGTATTAATAATAAAATAGCCACTATTTATATACAGTTATAACTTATAAGTTGCGTTAAATATTGTTTCTATGTAGTAAATTTTAATTGCCATGAACTATCTTGCGATCAATCATTTGCCATAAACTGTCGTGTGGTAAATTATTTACGATGAGATGACGGGACACCCGACCTTACACTAAGTATATAGTGACGGTGCCATGGCGAAGAAACGTGTCCACGCACTGACGTGAAACTATAATAAAATATTATGCTATTTCAATTAGTTTTTTACACTCGCTTATAATATTAGATCATGAACATCGCGGTGCCGTATAACAGCGTTTTCGTTTCGGCATCGACACGACGGACCGGTCAGATCGTTTTCCGGTTTATGTACGGACGAATTTAATATTATAATGATTATGCGTAGGTGCCATATACATGGATTTCAGTCAGTCCACGATATCGTATGATTAGGGTGCGTATAAAATATTATTATGAATTGTTTTCGGTTGAAAATGTCCTGCGAGTTTGTATCGGAAAAACTTCCGCTCCGACATAGGTTATGCGCGTTACTGTTATCATTATTGTACATTTGTATTACTATAATAGTCAGGCCCAAGAGCGTATTTAAAGTGTCCCGTGACCCACCCCTATTAGTCGCGTGGGTGTACTGAATTTTACAATAATCATTTATAACTACCATAATATTCGTTTACATAATATGGATATATTGGTAAATAATAAAGTGATTTTGTTTTCTATATAAATTATTTAATACTACCACAATAATAATTTGTATTCTTTGCTTTGTTCAATACTACTATACATATAAATCAACTTATAAATCAGATTTACGACGTCTCACCACCTGTTGGTATCTTAGTATCTTATTTAAATTATTAAAATTAATATAATATACAATATTGCATCTAAATTTATATTGAAAGAATTTTTACTGTCAATGCAACAATTCCCATAACTAAAATAATGTACCTACTCTGAAAAGATAATCTTCATCTCAGCTTAAAATAATAGATATAACTACTGTGTGATCTGTAACGGGAGAAAAGATACTGAATGGCTAGATTTACTCAATATTTGGTATCGTCGGAAAAAATAGTTAACGAGTAAAGATTCTAAGCGTATTCAATTTTTATAATTTATCTCAAGTAGGTACATTTTGTCTATCTTTCAACAATACTTACTATATTTGTATGTATTTTAAATTATTATAAAATCTTTTATTTGGTTTTGCGAACAATTTGCATACTGCAATCAGGCATATGCATGAAGAAATTGGCGTATAATTATATATAATACTATTATGTTGATATACTTATTAGAACTTTAAATGTGTTTGCGCCTACCCCCCCCCCCCCTTCCCCTATAAATTTGATTTTTCCAAATACGCCACAAGTGCGTCGCGTTATGATAATCAACGGTGATAATTAATATTGTCTGAGCTTGAAAACACAACTCGACGAATAATGCGCAGTGTATAACGGGCGAGTAGTGCGCACTGAATAAGGACAATTTTTCGATGTGCGACATTTTTTCATCGCTCAGGCACCAGTGCACCCCACTCATGTAAATTACTTACACACACACTTACCCACGTGTGCATTTCGCTCTATTACCAGTTTCCTATATGTCAACACGGTAGCGCGTAGCTGTCAGCCGTGATGGGTTCTGTTAAAAATTTAGATGGGAACAATCAACGCCGCGGCCTCCGGTTATGTTATATACTATTATTACTACTACGTCGGATATATATATATAACTAGGTATGTATAGTGGTAAAAAACATCAGCGTCGTCCATTAATGTTATTTTAACGTACATATTATATTACGTATATAAATCTGTTAATCCTTTGTGTTATATAATATATACAAATTATAGTATTGGACCACCACGATGATACTATACACTATATTTTCACATTGGAGTGACGAAAAATAATAATAATTTTCGTTGGAACGTTTGACCAGGTATAGCCCGAAAATTGCTTTTCAAATTGCATTATTTGCCGAGTGTAAAAAACTATAACGACGGTAACCGTGGTGTAGGTACTTGGTCAGGTAAGCATAAAATAATGTTAATAAAAGTATAGTATGTAGATCCAACAAATCATTATGAATTGCGTGTATAGGTAGATTCGGGGTTTTAATTACGATTATAATTATTCATAGAATTGCACGTTTTATACGAGAAATTAATCAAGAAACTTGGTTAAATATGTTACAATAAAAATGTTATGTGGTAGGTTAACCTACCTTTCTATAGGTGCAGTATTCTCATAAGAACGATGAAAAACAGCAATCATTTATTTTGGATAAATAATAATTAACAATCATCAAAGATATCAAAAATATCTTAAAGGAATTTTAATTATCTATAATATGACATGGTATTTAAAAAATATAAAAAATAAATGTGTATTACGCTTGCTGCGAGTTTAAAAACAATTTTCAACGGTAATTATCACTACCATCAACTGTTAACGCAGTGATTAATGAAAATGTTTAAAGACCGCTTAGCAAAATAAACGACCGGTTTATTGTACCATAATTTCCAATATCAAATTATTAAAACATGGTTTTATTAAAATACACAATTTGATATACGATGTACCTAATATATTTATATATATATATATATTGTGTGTGTGTGTATATATGCACATATAAATATATAAATACATAAACATTATAAACTTAATTATTATTTTCTCTATGGTAAGTTACATTTTGATCATTTATTTTCTGGTTCGTTGAATCCGTATACCAAAAAAATAAAATAAAAAAATAACCTGGGACATAAAAGAACAATGCATTTTTTTGTTTTACCCACAAATATAAACTGTTGCAATAAAAGATGCTAACACAGACTTAAAAAAATAATGATCAAAAGAAACAGGAAATCAGCAATTATTGGTGTGTTTTAATATCCGTTCCAATAATATTCCTGTTGTTGAATCGGGTTGCTTCAAAATCAAGGTCATTTACGAAATAACTCAAAATAGAACCATAGAGTTCACACGATTTTAACTCAAATTATATTATATAAAAATTAAAATAATAATAAATTGTACATTTAAATACGAGTGATAAATTGTAACAGCGAATGGATCGATTGGTAAATTGTTGGCTTTTCAAAATAATAATTTTTATTTCACGATATTTTTGAAAAATCAAAATGTTTACGTTTATTTATATTGGTTATTTTTTTTTCGTTTTTAATTTTCATATTTAATACAGAATTTTTGTAAAACGTTGTGTATACTACGTACACACATTTTTCTGAAAACTCACAAAACTAGCAGAGATTATATTACAATATGTTTGTATTCATTAGTTAAAGAGGCACCTATCATTTATTATTTTAATACAAATTTATAACACTAAATGTAATTACGGAACAAATGCAGTAATGAGTGATATACAATATTATAAAGTTGTATATATCCATATAAAATATATAATTACTGTAAAGAAATGCATATTGCATTATTGCATATGATACATTTGATTCCAGGAAGTCGGCTGAATTTAATTTAAAGTGGACTGTACGCTATTAAAATTGTTTTAAATTGTCAAAATAGTTTCGTGGAAATCGTAAGCAAGTCACGTCGGACAAAACTGGTTTCAAATAAGCTCTGGTTAAAAAAATTAAGTGATTAAAAGGTTAGAAAATACAATTTAATAAAACAGCATATATAAATGCTCATAAATTGTATAAACACACGGCTTATAACCTTACTGCAATCGAAAATGTATCATCAATTTATTTTAAATTTCATACCGTGGTAGCAGTTGACTATCACGATTGTAGTTTAAAAGTTCAATATTTCCATGAAATACCCACATAAAACATTTTTTTTTTTCTAAATTTTATGAATTATTCATGACAATAAAATATAATAACACGTACCTACGTGTTATTGATCCATATTTTTATTAATTTTAAATTTTTTTACTTATGGTGTTATGTGTTATAAGTAATTAATTCTTTGTAAAAATCAATTACCTATCGATTTAAAACCCCGAAGCTGAACCGGGAGTTCACAGGTATAATTTAACTACGTACATTTTATGAAATGGTTTATTAATGTACAGTTTTATTATATACTAATTTCACTCACTTGCATTTAAGTGAATATTAAACACCGTTCGCGTAACATAAAAATAGGTACATAAAATGAAAATTGCATGAAATTATATTTTATGCCGGTCGTTAAACGACGCGAAATAAATAAATCATACGAGAATGTGAAAAATATGATTTCTTATACGACGCACATTATTATACGATAACAGTGTAAAACGTGTTCTTATAGGACATTGTTTTCGTACATTTTACCACCTACCTATATTATTATGTACGTGATATTATTATAATAATGTCTTAGAGCGCGGACGAATTAAGGTCCCGTGATCAAGGTAGGTACACTGATCGACGCAAATAGTTTGGTGCCCGACTCTGAAGACAATTATGGTTGTCCGTCCAAAAATCCAGTTCTTCGATCTGTACCAAATCGAATGCGGTTCGCTCTTATGCCGTAAAAATCACAAGCGATTTCTGTCGTTTCTGAGTACCGATAATTGGATAATTGCACACACGCCGTGTATAAAATATTCTGTACGGATTGCCTTCTATACCTAATATACCTGTCTAGGTATAGGTAGGTACTTAATATAATGGACAGAGATATCGTTACAAGACCGTATACTATAATGTACCTACGATGAAAAAAATATACAGAAATAATAATTGTGATATTATCATCACATAATGTCACGAAAATAACGGTTTGGTGTAATTTTTAATATATATAGAGGTATGCTTTAGCCATCAGCCGGTGTAGTTATCGTTAAATTTTCAATTAAAATTATGGACATACTAAGAATTTACTGGGGTCCATTCATTTTGATGTAAAAACAATACTTTAATCAAATATTATAAACATAAGTAATATCGTGCCGACCATCGTAAAACTGCAGCATTTACGGTTAAAAAGAAAATAAATGTGAATAGGATAAATAGTAAGATAATAATAATATTGTTGATACATGCGGACGAAGTGACTCGCATGCATTTGTAGTCAAACTTGGTTCTGCTGAATAATTGGCCACTACTTTTTTAATGAGATTGATTACACATTATTGGTACCTAACTAAATAATTTGCAAATTGGGTGACATTTTACTGGTAGGACTTTGAATGAATTAAATAACTTGTAAAACCGTAAATACTCAGATACATTTTCCCGATACAAAAATGGTAACCTAATTCAAACTGGAAACAGCATTTAACTGGTTATTTTCTATTTTCTGAAATCGTTGTTTTTTGTATTTATATATTTAAATTTAAATATTTAATACTTAAATTAATTTGATTGGATATTTTTGTTTCATGACTGTGTCAAATGATACCTACTCTATATACTATTTAACAGGACGTTGGATCCGACGATGATAAGATCAGTTAGACTTTCTATAAATATAAAAAAGTTTATTTCTTACGAAAACCATGGTTTTTCACCAATAGTTTGCCAACATTTCTAAAATAATTAATTGCTAAATCAATACCGAGTACAAGCGATAAGAATACGACCGCAAAAACAGAACATGATATCCGCGTGGAGGTGCGACAACAATCTAAATATTTCTATAATAATAATTAATAATTATTGTTGTTGTACAAAAATTGAAACAAATAGGTAAATAGTATATTATAATATAGCATGAAACCCGCGCGCGAGATAGCTAAAAGTAAACCGTCATAATGCACACATTACTATGCGATCTCTTAGATTTACGGCACGCCAGGTGACACTTCAGTGGGATAAAAATATATATACAATATTAAACATGACAATAATGTAGTTATAACAATAATAACGGCCTGTGAAGAGACTTGGCCCACGAGAGAAAAAGTTCAAGGACGACGACGGTTGCCAGACAATAATGATATTTATATCGCAGTCCTGCCCATGGATTTTTGTCTCAAGTTGGGGGTTGGGGAGTGTGTGTACACGATGATAAATACTATAGAATCGTAGCTGGTAATATAATATTATTTTATAGTCTTCTTGTCCCGCGGGAAAGTCACCCGTTTGGGCACGGCAGGTTTTGCAGGATCGACGACACGTAATGTGCACATTTAAATAATTAATAACACATAGCGCACTATTCTAAAGCGAGCAGAGGACCTTATTACTTTGACTAATGTGTCTGTTAAACTACAAAAAAATCGCCCTAGTTTACCATGCATGTTTTTAAACGAATACACAAAGACAAGCATCATCACCACGATGGTCGGCTTTAGTATATTTCTTAAGAAAGTAAGGATACAATAATATTATGTTCGTATAGGTTATATTTAGTTTTTCAAAATGAAAAATGTATTGTTTTTCATTTGTTTGCTAGTTAAAACTTCAGCTGCTCGTATATGAATTATTTAAATAATATTGTTGATTTATTTTATTTAAAGGAATATACTCGTAAAATGTGAGTCAACCTCATGATGATTATTGATCAAAGGGGTTTCTCATGATGGAAGAATCATAAATTCTAATAAAATATGATGTGATAATATTTGGTTATAATTTTGAGTATTACATATTTTTATACGTAAAAAAAAACTATGACCTAAAAGGAAGTCAAACACTCTTAAAGATCACAATTTTGCACTACCTACCTACGTCTATATTATAACCGTACTTATAAGTGATTTTCGTAGTTAAATTATTATTCAATTTTAAACGTTAGCCACGTACCTATATTATGTAGTGCAAAATTCGTGAGCAGAATATCATTTCGTAAATGTCGGCGTGCATATACTACAAACTGAACAGTTTGTTATTAACAAGCTTTTGTAAACTTTAAATGTACGTAGGGGTACAATATTATAGTGTGGTTAAGTCTCGCGGGGGCACAATTTATATCGGGCGGTCCCATTACTTTTATCATAACCTAAAACGCTTATACGAATATTAAAATATGAATAGTTATTATGGAACCGTTATACATAGGTTTTTCGAGAATCGATATTCGCACACGCAAACGTTCTCGGCAAATACGCAATACAGAATGTTTCGGAGATTATATTTTAAGGACTTGGGCAAACACCACACGAAAACGTAAACAAATCTAAATCTTTTTATCCAACGTGGAAACACGAATACCCATATAAATCGTCTGCGCGTTACATCGTTGGACAAAATGAAATTATTCCCTATATTGTGCTCGTTCTGATTCTGGAAGTTGTGATGACGTCGACGACGCGAGACTCATAATATGAGTTATATTAATTATAGCGTCGATGAGTGACATGATCCGAATTATTGTAGCGGGACGAGAGAGAAAGAACCATGCTCCGTCTGAGGAATGCGTCTGTCGGGGAGGTGATAATGTAACGATTGTGTACACGCTCTGATCGCGCTCCCCCAGGTCCATATGAACTAGACGAAGTTGATTATCTAAAATCAATCGAAGAATCCGTCGTCTTCGGGAAGGAATATTAGTACGTCAAAAATTAGGGGGTATGACGATGCGTGCATATCTTGCGTTATATTATATTCTGGATGGTATACCACAATCGGTTGTCATTTCAATATTATTGTCGGATCGGAATTGTCAGAATACTAAAAAGTCAAAAAAAACCCATTTCCGCTTTTCGAGTGATCAAAATATAATAATACTGATCGTAATACTGCTTCGATTTACAAACTATTATTCCACAGTTCGTCCGTCGTGCAGACGGCGCGATAAGACGATCATTTTGACTTACGCATTTTGTGTTTATGACAACAAAAATACAACTAAAGTTTACAAGTAGATTTCGTTTCTTAACGGAAAACACACACAAAAACATTAACGTCTTAGTCGATATCTAGATGAAAAAATAAATTAATATCTAATTGGTATCTAAGATTTAAGTTATCGAAATCTACATAAATATCTAGAATCTAGATAAATTTTGTGTAGTGCACGTGTATTTTTTTCAATAATCGTTTACTTCAAATATTATTCAAAATAAAAATAACATTTGCTGTTTTGAGTTTTCTCGTAATAATTGGATTCTATCATGTTACCACTATTTTTAGATTACAATATATTTTTTACATATTTTATATTTTATTTTTTAATGTTCGATAAGACGATAACTAAATACGAATTAACAATAGCAGTAAAGTACCCGCCCGCCGACCGACCGTGCCCGTCGTATATCAATACAAAATATAAATATTACACCGTCGTCGTCGTGTCACCGTGACCCGACCCGTCAATTGGTAAATAATGAGGAAAATACTAAATAAAAAATAAAAAATAGTTCTCGCATGGCACAGGCATAATATTAATATAATATAGAATATTATATTTTATGTGTTATTACTTATTACACGTCATAATATTTTGTACAATAATTTAACTTTTATCAGATAGTTAGTAGTGGCTACTACCGCTACTGCGACTGCCTGCAGACTGCAGAGTACAGCCAGTACAGACTACAGGGTAATTTTATTGTAACCTAATTTTTAACTTTTTGTTATTTGCGCATATTAACTTAACTTGCCCAGCTTTGAGATGTCAAACAGTAATAAAAAATGAACTATCGTAAGATAAAAATCTAGATTACAAAGTTTTATTTACATATTTATCTAGATAAATATCGAATATTCTAGTATCTTCATATTAATCTAGATATTAATTTAGCTAGTCGTCTAATATTTACCTAGATGTTATTTTTGCTATCTAAACTCAACACTATGATATTATTATCATCGTTTATGCAGACGCGTACAATGGTGTTGTAATAGCACACAAAAAATTGTACATCTTTAAACAACTAATTTACATAATGGACGACCACGCACATGATGGGACGCGCACAGCTGTGGGCGCATCATAATATTATATAGGGTAGCTCTCCTGTGTCCTTGCGCATACCCTACGGATCCCACGTACTTAACGCACATAATGTTACAGCGGAAATAATTAATTCAAGACGGTAGACCAAAAGCGGAAGCCTTTTTCGCATCGGGGTGGAAAACCGGTGTACCAAAAATCCACTCTGGCTTTTCGATTTCAAAAATAGAGTATTCTGTTTAAAATATATAACAATGTAATATGTAGGTAACGAAAACATATATAGGTACCTAAATATGGTAACCATCATTTTAACTCAAAACTGAGTACCTATACTATCAAAGAACAAAATTAAAATCAGGTAGGGTTACAATTGTCACAAAATATCGATGACTTGGTCGTGCAATATAAACAACGGATTATGTCTAGCGTAGGTTCTGACTATCGGTGCTAACCGATATCGCTGAATGGTTCAGGACGACTAACAGATCCGTTTAATCGCTATCATATGACGCGAACATAAGGAATCAATAATAATATTGTAATCACAATGAGATTTCACACAGATTCTCGATATCAGCATTATAAAATCAGGTAGTCCTCATAATGTTATTATTACGTTTTGATATGAGTTTCACGAGCTGCGATGCGCGTGCATAAAATAATATGTAGGTACACGCGGTGAGGTATAATATTGTACGCCATTCGTCAGGAGAAATCAAAATGTAATTCCAGACCGGTTTCAAAAATTATATGGTGGACGTCGAACGCCGGTGTAGAAAATTAAATATAACATTATAGTAATAATAATAATAATTATTATTATACGGGTACGCGAGTTTTAGGCGATATGCTCAAGTTCCGATACGTCCTCTGATGAAATGGTGGGTTTACCTATACACTGAGTCGTAATAAAAATATAATATCGAAATCACTAGATTACGGATACGACCGTTTATTGTTACGTCAGTTTAAAATATTTTTCTGAGAAGATGATGGTCATGATGGTGGTGATATTATAGGCGTACGTGCAGTGAGTGCGTTAATATAATTACAATGTCCATGTCCGCTGACGAGATAACTTTTCGTTTTAGTTTTTTTCGTTATGGTTGACGGTGATTTTTTATTTATTTAAAATTTTAAACCATAACTATACTTTTCAAAGGTCATTAAATTGAAACCTTGATGAAATCATTTTTTTCAAATTTATTTTAAAAACAGAAAATAAAATCAAAAGTGTATAATATGTATTATTTTTGAAAGTATTACCCTACGAGTTTTCAATTAAATTGATACTGTCTTATTGTGGTTTTACCGTACCAGTGCTCTGAAGTTCTCTGTTTTCACATTATACACGTAAAATGCTGATCCAAAACTTTTTTTTTTGACTAAACGAATATTGAAGAGGTGATAAATAAAAACATGTTTGAAATAGATATAGATTCTATCAGCATTTTACGTGTATAATGATATACCTACGACTGTTAAACTTCATTAACAACTAAGTTTTAACTTTAAAAAAATCTTTCTATAAGTCCTAATAATTTTACAACGGTTTCTGCGTTAAGGATAATGTGTATAATACTATATGATATGTGTATAGTACATTAGTACCCTATATATACTGTGTATGTATCACTTAATTTATTTATATTTTATGTACATAGGTATTAGATATATATGTATGTGTAATGTGTGCATATGTATCTATATGTTTATTTTTTTTTTTAAACAATGGAGACTTTGTCGGTAGATTTTTGATCGCGTTCTCACAATATTGTGACGTTGGTTTGACAATGTTACAAACGCACTCGTGTTGATCAAAAGGCAACGATAACGATCGAGCACAATCGTGATTCTAGAACTACTGAAGTAAATGTTAGTCAATACTAGCAGCCAATTCAATTGATGCCGGTCTCTGCGGGCAATTATTTTCGAAGAAAATATGTTTTATAACGATCACCTATACACGTCTATACGTTTACACGCATACGTCGTATTTGCGATCAGAACGTTCAAAGTAGGTTCAACGTATGCAACACAAAGTTTGTAGAACGAGTACGTAAATATAGGTAATCCAATATAATAGAATATCGCAATAATATAATATGATATTATATTGTATTGACATCGGATTGGAATTACATTCAGATGTATAAAAATACAACGCGATATCTTTTTTGTCACTAAACAAAGTCTTCTCAAATTGGGAATTCGATGATCAGAAATCTTATCCAATAGAAATGTCAAAGTTGTCTACACTAATTAGAAATCGGACGGCAAAAAGTTTTTCGTTGAAGTAATGAAATTGCTTTTTTGCTGATCCTCGTGATGCGCGTTTGCCAGAAACTATTCTTTCATCATAGCGTTAAATTAATGAAATAAGATAATGAAACGGTATAATAATAAACATAGTATCCGCGAAATGCTATGTGAAATTAATGAAAATCGACATAATATATAATGATATGTATATGTCAAGTTATACACGCACACTTAATATATTGCATAAAAATATTTATTATTAATTCTAACTTTCGATAACGGTTTTTTAGACGCGTACAACAGGTGATGGTCTCATTTATATCTGTCGTTTTACTTAAATAACTACAATATAGGTACCAGCTACCTAATATTATAATACACAGGTAGATATGTAGGTATATACCTAAGGGCGCGTGCGATTCACGAAAAACTTCGGGAGTGAAGGGGGTATTATCGAAGACATAGAGTATCGCGCTTTTGATAGGTATGGTCGGTGGTGGCGAGTCGTGGCAATGGGGTGCGCGCGCGAGAAACTGCAAGGACACGGAGAGAGACGAAGGGGGAAAGAGTTCTTATCGTTTGTTTCGTGGACGTCGTTCAATTTGGCACTACTCCTCGGGGCTGCTTGGCCGATAAATTAAGAGGGTCATTCTCGGAAGACGCTCGCGTATATACTAGCTACTAGCTGCTGCACCGGTTATCCGGCCGTTCGATCTCTCCGCAAGCGCTCATCCTCACCCACCACCCCCTTGAAAACATTACGCGTATACAATTCGACTGCGATAGGGAAGTTTTGCCAAAACGTGGGTATATATCGTCAGCTCTTCCTCGTCCTTCTCGTCGTCGTCGTCATCACCGTCGTCGTCACCGTCCCCCCCCAAGAGCGCTGTAAAGAGGAGACTGCATGCAGTATTAAGGCGTGTTTGGGCGGAATAATAGAAATATAACAGCCCGTTTCGACACGACGTCAATATAGTGTTTCGACGGACGGGCACAGGAAGTAGGCGTCACGAGAAAACTATACGTATACTCGTATACACTATATATACAATATTATACATATTATACATATATATATAATGTACATCTAATGTATATGATAATATATTGTTGTTATTGGAGTCGTATGACGTTTCCTCGAGATAAAGCCCGTTTTGACGGTTCAACGCATATGGTCTATAGAACGTAGGTAAATATAGATTCAATGGATTATATTTTTTTAATGTTTTATTAATGTTACCATCAAAATATTATACAAGCATTAACCCAATTAATCAAACTATGATATTATAAAAAATGTGCTCTACTCTTTTATTATATTTGTTTATTAATTATTTATTGTTGGCGTTATTTACAACTAAAATATTAAGCTTCATAATAATTAATAATTTTTTTTTGGTGTTCTACTATTGCAAGTTTATACAATTATAGGGATGTTAAAAATAATTTAAGCGAATTTGGGAAATTGGAAATCGGAAATTAGAAGATAGAAATAATTTCTTACTAACTTTCTGTAAATAATGTTTTCATTTTCATTTTTGTCATTGATGTATAATTTAAAGTATACATAGGTACATATATTATATTCTAAATTATTTTATTTGATTACAGCACCTATTTATAATAAATTATCCAATAATATTTTTTTTTTCACAAACTTAACATTTAAGGTCATATTAACAACTATTAACATTGTATGAAACATTCACTTGCATTTCTGTTTGAGTTCTTAACAGGTATCGAAAATCTTTTGATTAAAGTAAATTTATTTATATTTATTTGTGTCAATTTGTTTAAAGATTTAATGATCATACGTGGAACAGCACATGTTCGTGCGGCACGGAAAAATACTTCAAAATCAGACGACGAGCGTACCTACATATATATATTATTTTCATTTCCATCACCCTCTCTAGAAATAACGGTTCGCTCGCAGTTGGCAACTGTATATAACTTACAAACAGAATCGTGAACTTATCAAAACACTCATTAGAGTACACTTAATTTAGAAATGATAGGATAGAAAAAAAAAACCAAAACAATTGCTAACGAGCGCCTTAACCGAACACGAAGAATAATATGTAAACACGTCACCGTGCTGCAGAGACCTTAATGAGAATTTATACGTTCGTATTTTGTTACAAAGTGGTTAATAAGTGTGTGCGTGTGTGTTTTTTATTTATTTTTTAAGGAAAAAGTTACTGACCATAGAAACTCACGACTATGGAAATAATTCTCGTTTTAATGGGTAGGAAAACAAGAAATGATCAAGAAAAATTAAATAAAATATTAATAGAAATGTTCGTCGTATCCTACACGGCGTGTATATTATAATATAATAATAATATTATAATGTGTAAACACGAGATGAGAAGCAGCCTGAGGGTCACTGGAGATGTGGTTTTGCGCGATTACACTGGTTACTGGTCAACGGTCGTTGAGTTTCGATTGGGCAGAGGAGGGGGGGGACTTTGATTTATTATACGTACTCAATAGAAAAACTATTGGCATAAAATTCAAATAAAACAAATGACTTTGGTTCACTTTGCTCGGTATCAGCCAACGTGCTTTGAGGTTTTCAATCTCCGCCGTGGGTGGACACCCTGAATGACCGACCCACAAGCTTTCGACCTTACTCAAATTTAAATAACGTAATTTTAATTTTTTAGTATTACATTAATAACCGTTAATCACGTATTTGTAACCCCAAAATTAAACTTTATAAAAGACACTCAAAATATGTTGAATATCAAAAACAATGAAATATGTATGTGATTATTACTTTTAAATCGTTTTATTGCTGAGAAATTATCAATTCTATAAATTGACCCATTCAGCATTATAATATATTATGTTTTGAAGTTGAGTAATATTGTAAATAGATTATTTAGAAAATATGCATAGAATATATTCAGTAGATCATAAACATGTACGATGTACATAACGATTAACTCTTTTCTCGGATAATAATATATTGTGTATTTGTGTTAATAGTATCCATAAAATAACTAACTACCTACTCATAAATGCAAGCACTTCATAAATTATATACAAATACTGTATAATATAATATACTGCAGTTATTAGATAGTCAAATTAGATTATTTAATTAAAAAAAAAAATCAGATGGATTATTAATATAACTCCAGGAAATAATAAACTTACGAATATAAACAAAAACTTGTTTAATTTAATTTATTTAGAGCATACGGAAAATGCATGTTTTTTTACGATTTTAAAATTAAAATTTTATCTTTTTTATTATTATGAATTTATGAATACCAGAATACATCATGTTAGAAAAATATGACATTGTTTAAAAATAAAATAATATTATTTGTGGTATTATATAATACAATTATAATAATAAATTTAATTTGTGATATATATAACACCACATTGTGTGCAACAAAACAAATTTGTATGCAATCTAATTGTTCGTTTTATGGTTATAACTTAAAACTGTGTAGTTTTGTTTTATTTGCTGATTATAATATAATATTATTATCAGTGTATAAACACGAGTGCATACAATTTCTTCAATTTATAAAATAAAATTGATTAGCTGAACATTTTATAGGTGAACAATTTTTACTGCATTAATAATAAAATAAAATATTTTACACATCGTTGTATATATTCTCACAAGAAAAATAGCAACTTTGAAAGCTAGTTTTTATCAACCCGATATTACGTAGGATTGATACATAAATCAAAATCGAAATTTTTTGTTTCTACTCTAGAAAAATACTAAATACCAGAAATAATTATAGTTAAATTTCAAAATGTGGAAACCAGTTGATGGTAACCACTAACTTATTATTGTGTAAGTGAGTATCACCGACACTAATTAATTGAAAAAAACTTCAAGAACACATCAACACTTTGTAAGTAGATACTAAAAATAATAATTTTAAAATATATAATAACTATTAATTTATTTTCCTTGGATCCGATCAATGGCATGGGTGAAATTTACGGATCTGATAACGTTTTGAGGTGAAGTAAAATTGGTCAAAAACTTTTATCTAGTTATTCTAGTTCGATAGGTTGTAAATCGATCATAATATTATTATTATACAATAGGCGTATATCGTCATACCTCAGCTGATGATAGTTAATTTCCAGAATTTCCTGCACTAAATTAAAAAACCATTTGAGAAGAATTAATCAAACACAGATGACAATAATATTATACAACGGCGGGCACATTGGTTTTTCAATAAGATATCAATCATCTTCGGCCGGTGGATCCGTCATCGTACATATTATTATCGTTTATTCATGTGACGATCGATCGTCGCGTTCAAGTATCGAAGAGTTTAATAATAATTTATGACGCGGACGCATCACGCCGAGGATAAGAGCGAAAAGATACGAGTGGTCAACAACCACGGTTGTAACGAGTATCGTTGAAGTGTTGTACCGTCCGCGCCTACTTTTTAAGTCTATTTATCATTACCGTATTTTTCTTTTTTTCCTTTTTAATCGTCGACCACCACAAGCGCGTGTTTCCGATGAATTATTAGAAAACCGTGACATTTTAAATTACAATGGATGAACATATTTTACCGTCTGAAACGTATCAACGTTATCGGATTGACACAAATCTTACTGCATACAGTTGAATTGCACATTATAAATCAAGTAGCAACGCCACCATTACTATACAATAATGTACATACAGGTATGTTATAGCTGTTAATTAAAACAATGTATAGCCGTATAGGTAGGTATATAATATATAATTTCTATATGATAATATTATGTATACTCGTACGAAATAATCATAATATTATAAATACACACATGCTACGGATACCGTGCACTGGTACCCCACCCCCGCCTGAACAACGCACACACAATTATTATTAATTACTGATGTAAGATAATAATAATATTAACAATATTATATACTATGCACAATGATGAACGAATCGAGATGCTATTGTGTACGATGTACTTTTAACATACAAACTGGTCGATCGTGAAGCATATAGGTACACTACAACTACTACTACTACCACTAATAATAATAATATCTGTATAGGCAATGCGTGTATTATGCATTTCAGGTACGGTTCGTATTCACAAAATATGTTAGATCCGTGAATATAATATAATATTTTTATCATCCAGACCGTTGCCATGTTTACGGGGTACCTATACGAATTATACGCGTATATTATTATAACAATAGTATTATATTTGGTTTGTTCGTTGTACTGTGAAAACAATATTAATACGTCGATACGCGGTACACTGTGATATTGCTCATAAGATTTAAGACCGTTTGTTTTTAAGAAAATGATTTAAAGTTAAAGCCGATTACTCTTCGGTAGAAATTAAATAATCATCTTCGAATTACACGCTGTTCAACGATGTGCATTAACCTATTACTGTGCCGCGGCCCGCGAGTGACTCGAGTGGTGGCCGCCGGGTTCTATTATATTGAGTGTAAACTGCAGAAATTGTTTTCTCGACAATAATATACGACATAATATTACTATTTTGTTGATTACGTCAATATTTGAGAGGAGGTATATATTTACAATATCATGTACACTGGACAGTGGATAATTCAGTTCTTATTTATAGAGCAGCATAAATCACGACGAAATCACTTTCTTGACAACCTTATCCACTCGTCCGATTGAGACGATTTGAAAAAAAAATAGAAAAAAATCGCGACAAAAAATAATCCGAATTGATCTCTCTCCTTGTCTCACTCTCTCACTCTCTTTCTCACTCACTCACTCACTCACTCCCTATCTGTCTCTATTTTTCTGTTTTTCTTGATTTCATACAGATGCGGACGGTAAAATTGTCAAAACATTTTCTAGCCATATACATATGTACATTATATAGACATATATAATAGTATGTAATATATTGTGTATGGCAATATAGTCGTCGTTATTATTTACGCGCTAACGTTTCTTCATTCCGCCGCGTGCGCACGAGACGTATAATTATTTCCGAATCAAACGAACCATCTAATGGGCCGCCATTGCCCCCGAGGGCACCCGGAGTTTTACACGTCGGTCGTATACATATATATTTTTTTCCATCGAAAATTACCATAATCGCTCCGTGCCCCAGAACTTTGAAAGGACGCGTCGAACGGAAAAAATCGTCGAGAAAAACAAATCACAATTACCGGAAGACACGCGGATTTCGAAAATCGTCCAAAACTCCAAAGTTCGGAATATCTAGGGCGGCGGGCGTATATATCGTATACCTACGGCAGCAGTGTTTCGGACGGTAGAAACAATCATATTTTATTCCTCGTTACTGATTATTTTATTGACACGTCATATTATAATACATTGTGCACAGGACCACAGTCAATACAAAATATGTCAATAATACGTAAAATATACGCTTTACTGCAATAGTTTAATTAAGGAAACACGGTGCTGCATAATATTTAACTCGACCGAAAATGTATTACATATATTACATATATTATTAAATAGGTATGTCTGTAAATACCTAACTCGGTTTCATCTGATTGCGGCACTTACTTGCCTAAGTACGCCCTGCTTGTACAATTAATATGTATATACAATATACATTATACTCACGTATTTGCATAATACATATATAACAATAACACAGACGAACCCTAATCCGCGGTCAGACCTATGTTTAACCTACGCAATAAAAAAGCATCGCCGCAATGTACGCACCTATAATGTATAAAATATACATTTTGTCACGAAAAACCAAAATACTATTAATACATAATGTACAACAAATCGCACGAATACAAATATTGCGAACAATTTTTATCATGCCGCAGTTTGTTTGAATTGCCTTATGAATTCGAATAGCTGTTGACTATAATATAGACGTGCCATATAGACAGAAATATTAAGCCGGGTTTACACGACGCGAATCTGATGCGCGAGGCTTGATGCGCGAGTCAAGATTCGACTTGTTTCGTCCCGTCCGAACTTGCCTCGCGTAATAAGCGAGGCAAGCGAGGATGCCTCGTGGCGAGCGGAGCGCTGTCGGTAATTTGACGCGAGTCAAAGAAGATTCGCCCATTTGTTTCGCGTCGTGTGAACTAATTGTCTGCCTCACGCGTGTGCTTCGAACGCCATGGATCAAAATCAATGTATTGAGTTAATTGAACTTTACCGAGATTATGAAGTTTTGTGGAATGCAAAATTTAAAGATTACCACAATCGAAATAAAAAAGAAGATGCTTGGAAAGACATCAGTGCACAAATGAATATTCCCGTAGATATTCTAAAGGCAAAAATGAAGAGCCTGTCGGGAACGTTTAGGAGTGAAAAGTCAAGAGAAACTAAAAAAACTACTGGATCAGGTGAGTTTAAATTAAAAAAAAAACCATACAATTACAACATACGTATTAATATTAATTTAATTGTATTTAATATATTTTATTTACAGGTACTGACAACGTCTACGTGTCGAAATGGTTTGCATACAAATATTTTGATTTTCTATCAGATAAAAATACTCCGAGGGAAACAATAAACTCGATGAATGAAACACTGAGTTCGATGAGTGAAGTAAGTTATTTTTTTAGAAATATATTACTTTAATATATATTTTGCCATGGTAACACGTCGTTGAAAATGAAATGGGACGCAATATGTAAACGTGTATTTTTAGCATGTTCAGATGTTCTTCGAGGAACATTTCGAATTGCTAACATAGATGTCATCGGTTGTTCACTTCTCCATCTTCCATTTACAACTTCCCCGTTGTTTTCGGTATCTAATGATCCTGGGGGTGTATATACTTCGCTTGAAGTGCGTGAGCGTAAAAAATTATGCAAATATATAGTTGTCATTGTTACTTTTGCTGCCACGTCGGGTTGCAATAGCATGGGTTTTCTTAACACACGAAAAACCGCACTCAATATTCCAAAAGCATTTTCCACTACCCTGCGAGCTCTGGAATGACGATAATTAAATATACGTTCAGGTGAACCATTATCTGGATTTCCCATGAATGGTGTCAATGTGTAATCATTCAACGCAAATGCTTTGTCACCCAATATCATATATGGTACTTTAACAGCATATGGAATTTGTAAAACACATGGGTTGGGAATATTTAAAACGCGGTTCTCCAGTTTTTTGTATAGCGTTGTATTTTTGAAAACCCCACCATCCGAGATCCTGCCTTGGCAGCCTACATCAACGTACATGAAATTGTAGTTTGCATCGACAAGGGCAAAAAGAACAATACTGAAACTGTTCTTATAGTTATAGAATTCGGAACCACTTAAGTTGGGAGCTTGTATTACTACATGTTTGCCATCCATAGCAGCAATAGCATGAGGGAATGACCATTTTGTTTTGAACTCGTTTGCCTTTTGCAGCCATTGTTCTGTGGAAGTCGGTATCTAAAATAAAAGAATGACCTTTTAGGGCAATATTTTAAAAATTTTAAGTTTTATGATTCCATGTTGTGATGATGTGTGTTATTATTTTAGATTCTGAGCGGAGCAATGAATGTATTGGTTTTACAATTATGTGTATTTTTTTATTTATTAATTTTTTTTTGGACAAAATCGATTTTGGTTTTTGGTGTACCTCTAAAAGAAATGACAGTAGATCCATAAAATTTTGAATAAATGTTTATATAAGCATTTTTTACACACTATACCGTTTTTAAAATATTTTAACTTATTTTGAGTTGTTTACGGACATTTTCAGTTTTCAATTATTTTAGGTTTTGTTTTATAATTGCCAATAAAATCTTATTTTCTGGGCCAAAAAATCTGAAAATTGAATAAAAGGGTCCTGGTATATTGAAAGAATAGCAGTTGAAAGATATTGAAAATGCATAGGCATGATTTTTTTTTTATATAAACATTTAAAGTTCAAATTTTGACAAAATTTATCAAAATTATCAATCATTGTAATCAAAAAATTATAAAATGTTCAGTTTTTATAATTAAGGGTTGAAAATTTATAACAAAGATTGTCACATTTAAATTGACTGTTTTCTGATACTTAATAAATATAGTTATAAAATAGTAACTTCTTAATTAATTTGTAAATAAAATTATAAAAATAAATATAATTGGCCCACAAAAATGATTAAAAATGTAATAACAAGTAATAATTTTGAATCACATTAGTCACTATTAAAGCTAGGATTATAATGACCCAAAAACTTAAAAAATGACCTCAAAATAATCTAAAATTGACCTAAAAAAATTACCTTAAAAAATACCCAAAAGATAAAAAATGATCTTTAAATATTATAAAAATGCATTAAAAATTATTTAAAGTATAATATTATGAAAAAATAGTAAAAAAAAATGTTAATTTAGGACTTTCTTGAAATATTGAATACGATATTATTTCTGTTACAAATTCAAAACTTTTATCAAGAAAATAGGTACTATCCTATACTATCCTAGCGCTAGTCACTATATTTAGTTTATTTTTAGTTATTTTAATTATTATTTTTTATTCATAATTTTTTTATTTTTTTAAATGGTATCTGTATTTTATTTTAATATAAATTATTATTATTAATTACTTTTAGGAACTTTTATTTGAATTAATTACTAATTTATTCTATACATGAAAAAATATTCAATAAATGCCAATAGTGTATATTGAGATGCTTACGGACATTTTCAGTTTCAAATTTTTTTAGTTTTTTTTTTTTTTATGAATGTCAATAATAAAATATTATATTTTGTTGGGTGAAAAAGATTGAAAATTTAATATGAGGCTCCAAATACATTGTTAAAATAGTAGTTTTAAAATATATAAAATACAGTCACAATTGTTTTTTATAAGCATTTTTGTAAATTATTTTGTGGTTAAAATTTTATAAAATGTTTAACTTTGAAAATTTGATAGCCAAGGTTTGTAAATTTAAAACAAGGTTTCATGTAAATAGGTTATAATATAAAAATTACATAATTACATTTCAAAAAATATACTTATCGGTACTCATCACTCCGTTCAGGATTTAATAGTTTTATTACCTATGTTATGAATTTTTTATTATATATTACCATTTGAATATCAAAAGTTGATAGTAGCTTAACAAACATATATAAGGGTAAAATAAATTAAAATATTATACACTTTTAAAAAATAACGTTTTATGTTACTTTTTTTTGTGATCTAGAATCAACAGGAAGAAGAAATAGGAGCAACTGCGGAACCAACACTAGGTAATACCGATACTATATCATCTGATATTGTATCTCCCAATACCAGTGGTAAACAACAGGGTACAAAACAACGACGCTCGGTCAAAAAAAAAAAAGGTTAATGAAGATGAAGATTCTCAGCTTATCAAAGAGTCTTTTGAAATTTTAAAATCGTCTGTTGACGTAATGAGTGACCCATATAACAGTTATGGACAGTACATTGGTAATGAGCTACGAAAATACGATGGCCATACATTAGCATTGGTTAAAAGGGCATTTTCAAATATTTTGTTCAATGCCGATATGGGGATGTTGTCATACACCAATACGGAGCCACAGTACTTTATGCCCGAGGCACCCCCTCAACGATATGGAAGCTCAAGCTCGGCAGAATATAGTATGTCACATGGGTCACCCTGGACCACAAGTACACAGCACTCCGTGTATGACTCAAACCTTGGGTCCTCCCAAACTCCGACTCCATCCTCGCAACCAATTGTTTCCCAGTTGCTTCCATCAACAACTGATGAAACACCGCAAGACCAGAACAACCCAGAAACGAGCAATTTATTATTTAAAATGTAATTATTAAAATTTGAAAACATAATTTTACATTTTTTTTTTTTATTAACTATTAAGTTATATGAAGTTAGTTTTTTTTTTGAACACAACCCAGAAAGAGGCAATTTATTATTTAAAATGTAATTATTAAAATTTGAAAACATAATTTTACATTTTTTTTTTTTATTAACTATTAAGTTATATGAAGTTAGTTTTTTTTTTGAACACAACCCAGAAAGAGGCAATTTATTATTTAAAATGTAATTATTAAAATTTGAAAACATAATTTTACATTTTTTTTTTTATTAACTATTAAGTTACATAAAGTTAATTTATTTTTTTGAACACTTTAATTTTAAAATAAAGAAATAATTAAATATGTAAACATACATACCTTAATATATTCTTGAAGTGACTCATTTATTGCATCACATACTTCTGGAATTATTCCAGATATTGTACTCTTTGAAATCCTGAATAGATATTGCAGACTTGTAAATGAATCACCTGTGGCAAGGAATCTCATTGTGAGAGCCAACCTTTCTCTTGCAGTTATTGCTTCTCTCATGTTAGTATCCATTCTTGTGATTTTTGGACAGACCAGTGAAGCAAGATATTCGAAATCCTCCAATGTCATACGAGTAAAATTTTTAATTATGTCATCAACAAGTTCGACTTGCATATCTTTCATAAGTCGATTACCATACTGCAACCGTTGATGAAACAAATTTCTGCACCACCAACGTCGTTTACTTTGCATTTTTTCTTTTTTTTTCTTTTTTTTTAAAACTTGCATTGCAATAATAGCAAACGACGCAGCTGCAACTGGAGGTACTGGCGCCATCGTTGCCTCACATAAACTGATGGCTCACCCTGAATCACCTAGCTTCGCGCATCTGATACGCATCGTGTAAACAGTTAAAAGAATCAACTTCCTCGCGAGGCAGCCTCGTAAATCTTGCCTCACGCATCAGATTCGCGTCGTGTAAACCCGGCTTTATAGATGATGGTTTGCCGAACGATGATAATAATAATAATAATAGAATGAACTTCTTAAGTTCATAATATTATATTTTTTCAAGATAATTTATTATAAATAAATATATATACGCTATGTATACGTTATGTATCGTGGAGTTTGCGTATATCGTTCGAAAGACATTTAAGTTTATAATCCCCTTTTTCCTTCCTAAACTGTAAAACTTATACTTGAGAAATGCAAGAAAGTGATTTGCAAGTTGTTGTCGTTGTCGTTATTTTTTTTTTGTAAAATTACCATTGCTCAGTAAACTAAATATCATAGTGTCGTTCGAAACATAGTGATAGTAATTATTTATGAATACATCATAATGTTATGATTCGACTATATATAATATAGTTTCAAATCGATCGTTACGCACGTTATAATAGACTTCATATCGTTATAAATATTCATCGAATAGAAAAATACGCATACTAAATTGAAACATAATAAACCACATTAGTGTTTAAAAAGTCACTGAAGACCGTCGGAGCATTAAATCGTGCAGATAGTTGCTCGGACGATACAATCATCGATTATCTCGAGAGGATATCAGCAGCAGTAGACCACGGTCTGTACATAATCGCTCGTATATCGTATATAATACGCTGTAATGTTGTATATTATATGCATGTTGATATCCTACACGATCGATAACGATTTAAAGATAAAACACGAGTCACTTGTATGGTATAATATATCCCTATAATGTGTGCGTCCGATGTATAAGCCGCAACATAAAAACTAGGTGCAGTTTTAAGCGATTTCACCGTCGCTATATTATAATAATAATATATCTGTACGTAATAATATTAATAGGTACGATTTAATTTTAAATTTATTTTACCTCGATAAGTCGTATACGATATTTATACCTATTTAGAATAATAATGTTACTGTAGATCAATAAATGAGTAAGTACATCTATATAATATATTTTAACAAACATTATTTTTTAATCCGCGACCAGCATTAATTCATAACGACGATTACTGCAGATCATTTTCGATAACATTCCAAAACGGTGCATTTATATTTTTGACCGTTTTAAATGATTCTAGTTTTAAAATAAAAAAAAATTGAAAATATATATTATAGAGAATACCCAACCAAACCACCAAACTAGTATTTATAGGTACCTACAAAAAAACAACTGTTATTTTCTTCAGAACCATGGTAGGTAAAATAATAAACTAAACGATTAGGTATAATCAATTCTTAATTCCTAATCCCTAATTAACGCAGTATTACACATAGTAAACGATCCTTATATGCGGCTTATCGAGAAACCTGCAACTGTGTTCTGGATTTCTCAAATGTGATTACTCTCTTTCTAGGTTTTCAAAGTTAAAAGTATAGCATACATATATATAATACGTGTATTATGTGTAGCATATAGTAGAGGGCTGTCAGACAATAAGTCACGTAACGTGTACGGGGGTGGTTTTAAGGGATCCGGGACGAAGTTTGTTGTTTCGTGTACGCCGTGCTGAGAGCTCCGATAGTTTAAACCGATGGTAAATTTTCAACTAAGTACATCGAGTCGGCCGTTATTGACATTTCGTTGCAAATGCGCCGTCGGATGACGACTGGATCGGACAAACAACACCACTGAGGAAAATCCTGGAATACAAGTGACTAAAATCCTAAAACCCAACCAACTTTGAACAGTGGGTTTGTTTTAAGAGATGCAGACATTAAAAATTGGCACAATTAGTACGAATGGAAAAATATTCGGTGTTTGCAAAATTTTGAAAATCCGAAATCCAGATTTAGATATTTTAATAACACTTTTATCTAATAGAGTAGAGTTACGTTATTTCCGAACTAATTGTATACACTATTCAGATAGGTACATAGTTATCTAAAAAAAATATATATATACAATTATAAAAAAAAAAGTTTAATAGCAGTCAAAAACTTATACACATGCTTTGGAATAGGGTCTTATAAGTTATAATAACATTGAATTAGAATCCAAGAATATTCAATAAACTGATTAAATGTATAACAAACAATAATCGATAGGCGAGTCGCAATTGGTTGATGAATTAATTATAATAACTTATAATATGTGTTCCAAATACAAATATACAAATATATCTTTGTGATGGTAAATGCCAAAAATAAAAAAAAAACATGAATAATGTAGCTAATAAGACTTAAAAAAAAACTATGTGAAATGTGTTGACAAATTAATAGAATGACTTGATGAACTGGCAATATTGATGAAGATAAAAATTGAAGAATTATGTTTTTGTGTAAAAAAAAACCAGTTAAAAAAAAATTAAAATTGTAAATGTTCAAAACATGACCAGTATAAATAATAAAAAGAAAAATCTTTTTATTCCAAAAATTCGAAAACAAAAAACAAAACCAATAAATTTACCTAAATTGTTCTCCTTTATATCAAGTAACACCTTTTTTAACTTACCTATTCATATATCTTAGCATAGTGTAAATAAAGATGCAAACCAAACGCTACAGCTAGTACCTATATCATCGGACTTCCTATAATAACCTTCAACTAGTAGGTTATCAATACCATATCTATGCCTAGGATTTATATGAAATATAAAATAGTAAAATAATATGCAAAAATATTCAATGAATTTAGCAAGATTTACCAAACTATTATTAAGTGAAAGTGAAGCATCTTATAATTTTAAAATATACCTACCTATTGAATGAATAGTTTACTTTTTATGACCTACCTAGGCTAATTCGTTTGTGTTTTTATTCCTTTCAAATAAACCCATGGAATTTGTAATACATTTTTCGTTAAAGTAAACAATCACCGATTCCATGAAATTATCAACGTGATGTGACTTGTAAGACACTGGACATTTAGCCTTTACATTAAATGTGACAATGTGTATTTTACTTGTTTCTATTAGGTACATAGTTCCTATAAAATTGCAATAATGCGCAATAATATGCAACAATATTGCATTGTACTCAAAACATATCTTGTTACTATTAGTCGGGTTGGACGCACGTTCGAAAATGTTGGTACCTAGGTAATATATATTAATATGTTATACGTGTGCCAAGCTAACCTGCCGATCCAAAAGAGGCGTGAGGGAAATTGCGCGCGACAATTGGAAGCATGACGCCGGAGGACATGTGCAGCCCTTGGTTGAGGACGTGCACAGCAAACGACACGGCCACGACGATCCATCCCCATCCACCTTCGGGGTAGTAGTGCTGCTTGAGGGTGGGCACTTCGGTTTTGACCACCACCGGGCACAGGACTTCGCTGCAACTGGGCAAGTCGCTGCACGTCGCCAGCCCCGAGTCTAAGTCTGGTTCCATGTGTGCCATTTCGTCACCACTGTACGATCACTGTCGTATCAGTGTATATCAGTAATATACCACCGTCGTCGTTGGTCGGTCGGTCGGCCGATCGTTCACCACTAGTCCGCCACTGATTCTGAGTGGCGGCCGACTATGCGGCCCGTTCGTTTTCGTCACCACTGCCGCCACCGCCCCTGCAGCTGTCGCTGGACGACGACCGACTGCAATACGTATCCATCGTGATTACCGGTGATTCGGTGGGGGGTTCGAGGAATACATAATTAGGTATATTATGAAGATGAAAAAATTTAAGGCGTAAAAAAAAATACTTAATGTAAGACAAGGGTCTATGAAAACACGAAAAAATGTCATCGAAATCAAACAATCGAATTTCAATAATAATATGATGATATAATATTGGTTTTATAGGGCAACTATCTACGTAAGATAAATTAGCAAATTTATTTTTGCTTGTATCGCGATTTTTTACGTTTGCATCTAATCATTTTTCCGACACGTAAGTCGCACGTGAGTTATTGAAACGCGTGATTTTTTATTTTCCATTTTGTAATTTCTTACGATTTTTTTATGCCATAAATTTCTTCAGTAATATTTGTTCAAGGTTAGTATGCGAACCATCATCTAGAATGATTATAATAATTTATATTTATAAAATAAATATAGAGTTCGTTCTAGCCGACTGCTAAATATAGGTGTGACGTGTGCACGACTCGAACGCTACGAAACTTGGGCCACTGGGGGATTGATCTGTTTTCATCTAACCGAATTTATGAATCAAAAGAAACTCGACCCGGAAGGCGTGTATATTGAATCGCAATTATTGTTATCCTCCTGCGCCCCAACCTGAGCGGTCATCGTTACATCCGCAAAACCTGTTTGTCAGTTTTTTACACGTTATTTATTATGTACGAGGCTGATTTTGAAAACGAAAAAAATGTAACGAATTAACTCATCATGGCTTAAATACAGAGCAGACACGGTATCGACATTATTTTGCCCGAACATCAAAATATATATTATCATACAGCAATTAAATACCTACTTAAAAAAATATACTATCTTTATTATTTACCCAAAACCTTGACAAAATGGACTATTTGTCATGCTTAAAAGTTCATTTCAGAATATCTAAAGGTACTTCTGTACTATATAGGCATGGTAAAGGAAAGTTCGTATCACCTTGATCATATCATGTTTTTCTAACGTTTGTTTGATACTTACATTACGAACTACACATCGGATTTCTCTTTTATATGATACAGTGAATTTATTATTTAAACATGAAAATATGCATTAAAATTGTAATAACAATATGCAATTTTCATTATGACAAATTTCAGATATAATAGTATAATACTATTTAAAAGTAATATAGGAAATGACAATCAACAGTTAAAACATTAATAGTATTTAATAATGAAAATATTTTAAATAAAATTAAGAATCTGTTAACGAATTACACGATTTCAAATCCAGTTAGTAAAAGTTTACAGGCACAGTAAAAGATGAAAATGAACGAACGTAATAATTGTAAAAAACACACTGTAACATGATATTTTCAAAAACTTTACTCGAGCAAATTTGGTGTTACGGATTCGAATGTAACAAAAAAACGGGACCCGGTTTTTGTGGTGAGACGATCGAAAAAAAAAAGAATAAAATATTGGTCATCGGGTTGATAGTGGTCTAGAAAGGACGGTTGGTAAAGAAATGAAACCGGATTTGAGTTGGAATATGACCCGAACGAATTAAGTCGGAAGCGTAAAAAACCGAGATGGGTACCTATATCGAAATCGGTTTCGAAACCGCAGCTGCCAGTATCGCGTGCACACGCAGTCGACAGACATCACGTCTATGATATTATAAAGATGAAACAATGCCGGCTATAGTCTGCAGATTACCTCATGGACGCGGAAGCTGTGACCGATTCGCTTGTATAGATGAAAACTGGTAATTTTCCGCACTAGATCGAGATATTATAATAATTTTTTATCCGAAATCGCGCGATCTGATGTTAAAACCTTAACAGTGCACGTGTCATCGTCAGATATCGCTATCGTATACGTAGGTCTATAGATATATGTATATAATACAATATAAAACAAAACAGCGCAAAGTAGAAAACGACAGGCGGCACACCGTGCGAGCGTAAAAAATGTCCACCGCGGACGTGCACTGGTGACCGTCAGGGCGAACGCGACGGCAGTGTAATCGAGACTGGAGTGTTGCTCACTGGTTGCGAGCTTCGAACGGCGGCGGCGGCGGCTGCGATCGCGGCGGCCGCGACGGCGGCACAATCCTCCCTCACCATCGCGCCGCGGTGGGCATTATAATAATAAAAATAATAACGATAATGATAAATATTATGGTTTTATACGAGCTTGATTCCTGTTAGGCGGGGTGTGGCCAAGTGTGTGATAATTATTAATTATCGGGTGTCTCGGTCTTGCAGTGTCTCCGGATGAGTGGCACATAGTATTATCTAAAATTCCGATGAACAGAGGGGTACCCCTTACGATTAAGATTATTAAATTGATTTTTTTTCGATAAGAATACAATCAATTTGTAAATTATTGTGTTTATAATGCTTATTCGACAAAAAAAAACCTAGACTCAATCATGGGGGATCCTCCCATATCCACTCCCCCCTAAAATACGACACTGCCTCGAGTGTGCGTGAGAGTGTGTGCCTGTGCAGTATAATGTTACAATAATGTTATGTATGTGCAGCGTTTATCATAATAATATTATATTATCGTATGGCTATTGTGTGTATGTGCGTGCGTGTAATGATATGCGTCACGAAACGCTTTTCTGGTTTTTATGTTTTCACGATTTGGCGCTTTACCCGTTGCTCGGCGGCTGAGTGCGTGGAGGCACCACACACAGACTTATGAAGTCAAAGTTCAAAGTTGGTTTTTGCAATATTGCAATATGCCGAAGACACGTCGAGTCGAGAGCAGCGAATTGGCCTAACCGAATAGGTCACTTGAAAGTCCGTCATAATAATTCGTAATAATAGATAATAACGGCTGCTGATAACATTCGTTCTATAATAGGTATACCTATTAAGTTGTATTGTAGTTACTATTGTATAGTTACAACAGCTTTGCAAATCCGACATTAAGTACCTATGATAAATGCGGTTGAAACTTAAATGGTTGATAACTCAGCTGATATAAATATATGCATTACAATATGTTCTTGTAAACGTTATAAACGATACTATATTATAATATAATAATATTATGACTGTTAGCCAAAAACTAAACCGTAGTGGCGAAAATTGGCTAACAAATGGTTATACAGTTAATAATCGTAAATTATAATAGTATTGAGGTAATTCAACATAAATAGGTACCGTTGCCATTAATTATTATCATGATGTTATAGCATGGTTATTTGGCATAAAATCAATCTCAACGTGCGCATATTGCAACTGTGCTGTTATAATAATATATTGGTACTACAATTATGTTACTTTTTCAATGTCACCATGATATCATAAATACAACTCATACGGAACCAGAGATGAATACAAGAAGAGGGCTATAAAGGTCTTTTCAAGTCTTACACTTTATGTGTAAGGGCTCAAGAACTGCCCTGATAATTGATATACTATTTTTAAGATTCTAATTCGTTTATAATAGTTAATATGTATAAAAAGGTGTATTTAGGTAGTTGTAATACTTTAAAGTCACTCAAATATTATATACCTTTCAACACTTAATGTAATACTAATTATGGTTTATCACTTTTTAAACCAATGAGTATATAATTTATTTATAACTATCAACATTTGTACAACTAAACATTTTGTGTATCTAGTTCACCTCTATTTTAATTACTATAATATAAAGATCCACCCTACGATACTCAACACAGGCATGTACATGACTCAAGTGGCATGTCATTTTAGACAATATACATAAATTATGTTTATAATACTTATAATAATAAATATACCGATAACCAACTGATAACTTATAATATAGGGTAGGTACAATATATAATTTTTAGGATGAATGCACTTTTGTATACCGCAATTATGATACGATAGAAATTAAAAATCTCGTAGGTAATATCGTGATAATTATCAGAATTATAATTAAATAATAGTCAATAAAGAAAGATAATATACAATTATAATTCGCCAGTTACCGATACCGTATAATTTCACAATACCTATTGATTAGGTATAGGTTTTGATGTTTTAATTTGAATATAAACACAGAAACCACGCATTGACAATTTGTGATGAATATATACAACTGGAATAACAAGTCCTTTTAATTTTTTATGAAATTGTTCGTGTAGATTGGTCGTATAAAACACTGTAGCTTCACTGATCAAAAAAGTGTACCATGCAGGTTATAAAACAATAGTATAATTATTTATATAAAATATTTTTTTCTTGTTCAAATTGCGTAAAATTAATTTGCAATATTACATCTGAAAATAATACCAAATAGACTAAATGAAAATGTGCAATTTAATGCCTCGTCGATAACAACGTATACCTATACGTGTAGGTAATAAATTACGACTAGAATTTTTTAGAATATTGCAAAAACTATTTATGTGATATAAGACTGGCAATCTATTTCATTTCTGTATGTGCAAACTATAATTTTAAAAAGCTCAAAATATTTCATGTATTTATCATTAGCCTCACTTCAGAGAAATATTATAAGACTATGTTGTCTTAAGTATACAAAACAATAGGTACTAATATGTTAAAGATGAAATGTTAATTTTTGTTGACTGTATTTAAATTGGACACTGACCGTAACGAACTTTAACCCCGAGGTTAAAGGTCCCAAATGGGGCATGTGCGTGTACGGTCATCAGAAATCCTTATAATTGACGCCAAAAACAACAAGGTAATAAATAGCGGATAATAATAAAAACCAAAAATTATAAGGCGGATTTGACCCCATTTGGACTTTGTAATTTCTTTTTAGCTACTTATATCTAATAATGTACACGAAAGTGGTAATTTTTATAGCGACCTCAAATAATGATGACTGAAAATAAAATAAAAATACGAATACTTACATAACAGACTGCTGTTGTTTGAATAAATATATTTCGGTATTTTATTTATTATAAACATACATTAACTCTTTTTAATTAGACATAATTATCATAATATCATATAATATAATGATCAATTTTTTTTTCAAAATAATATTTATGAATTACATCATCCATTATATTTAGTATCGAAAAAGTATAATAATAAAGACATAAAATCGTTTAATCGTCCAACTTTTATTTATGTATCTATATTTTATAACGATAGGTACAAGTATTACCTATACATGCATGTTAATATTGTTTTCTTTAATGTGCACATGTAAGTCGTTATGTAGAGTTCATATAAGTAGGTACCGAGAGTTTATATGCGAATAATTAATACGAGTAGTAGTCTGCCATAATGATTGTTTAAATTTGCATGCAGTAAGCGCTAAGGATACCTACATCATATTGGGACCTGAACGGCGTGATTTAAGCACAGAGAAAAATAAATATAATTATTAGCAATTTGTCTATTCCGTATCTGAAAGCAGAATTACCATACATAATTGTGATGCATTAGACGTGTTTGTTAGTTTTAGAAGAAAATCAAACAGCCGTGGGCTGGCTGCTTCTATATACGCCAGTGTGCGTACGTCATCATTCGTATATACGTTTTAATGTCTCCGCCCCATATGTCCGTCACGAGAAAATAAGTACAGCGTATAATAAAATAATATGCCTTACAGGGTAAATAATAATGGTAATAATAATAATAAAAACGTAATAACAGGTACCGATGCACTAGATGATGTGTATATAAATTCTATTTCTTGAAAAACAGTGTAATAACTAACCGTATATGTCTGTTAATTACAGACGTTTAAACAAATATATTATTTATTCGAATATTATTATGAACAAGACTCAAGAGTCAAACTTATCTACGTCATGATAATATTATAATATTATATTATAGTGTACGAAGGAATTAATCCACAATCTTGATTTATGGCATGCTTATACATAATAGTAATATTATCATCGTATGAGATATGAAAAGTTTTGATATTAATAATATATATTATATTGTTGAAAAAAAAAACAAAAATGTGCGTACACAATATACGACGTTGTTATTAAATGAAAATACAATATGATATGCCACGGTATATATTATTATGCGGTATCGTACGAGAAAAATTGCAAAACACAAGTGCTCGTATGGGTTAGAAAAACGATAACACAAAAAACCGAGACCCACGTTTAGATTTTCGGGATGACGATTTGCGACACGTGGGGAGACGGTCGTAGAAGATCGGTTAATACTTGTCAGGGATTTTTATACAACCTTATCACCCCATTTATTATCCTCAAACTCGACGAGAACTACGGTTTGTTTAATTTCCCGTTGCATTTATGCTCGAGAGTACTATATATATATATATATATATATATTAATATCTATGGAGGTATTTTTAATTAAATTCCTCGGGCACGTGCACGGGAGGCATTCCACAAAACGAGAATTCTCTATATTACTACTTTGTACTCAACGGAAGCACAATATTATTTTCTTCTGCTTCTATCGACACGGTTGTTTAACTAAACGGAAACGTAACCGCATGAATGATAATTCCGAAAACGTAATGCCCTTTGTTTTTTTGTAAAATATATTAATATTATTATTTTTTGTATTCGAAACGTATCACGACGACGATGTCCTACAACAACACGTTATGTTAATATAGTTTGTGTGGGATTTGTCTTACATCGCTCTAAATAGGCACCTTAGACTGTAGTTATTATAGGTTCGTTTAATTGTAATAATATAAATACTTAACACGTCCAATAAATACTACTAATCGTTACTAGGTAGGTACTAATAATACTTTGCATAGTCAATTATAATTAGTCTTATACGACAGGTATCGACAACTTACTATTATATGTTATAACTTGTAGGTATTAGTTAAACCTGAAGTGATACCTATTTAAATACACATGACGCGTATCACCAGTTATAACAGTTGCGTTGAATAATAAATAATAATAATCTTATAAATGTATTTAAAACCAAAAATCCATTGTATATTACATTATATATATTATAAATGTAAGTACGCAAATAAGTGATTGTTCCGAAAATTAAATAATAATATTGTTAAGCGTTTAACACAAACACGTATACATTTTTAAATTCCAAATTTGTTTCAATAAAAATCAATAAAAGCTGCTTAAAAATAAAACCATTACATAAAACAATAAATACCTTACACGGTTGGACTGAAATTTCAACGATCCATCAGTATAGCAATAAAAAAGTCAATCACTCACCTGGAAAAAAAAAGAGGAAAATGTAAAAACGTTAAACTTATATTATATTGTTATAATAACCAAAGCACATTGTTTGTAAACAAATAGCATAAAAAATGAAACAACACGATATCAAATTATTTTAACATAATATAATGTTGTCGGTAAGGAAGGTTTATATATTAATAAAATACAAATAAATTCTAAAAGGAGAATATAATGTGAGCAATGAGCATACACTGCAACCGCATCGTTTATTTGGCTGTACGAGTTATAATACAGTTTCAACTTTCAGCGTTTTCCATATGCTGTTGATTTGTTGGTCCGTTTTTGGTTTTGGCACCAAAGAAGTTTTGCTAAAAACCAACGGAATTCTGTCCTGTACACATAGCTTGCTGGTGGCTTGTGTGCGACGTATACGATATTATAATAAATTGTGCACTGCTGTTATTATATGCAAGCAGACACTCCTATTTCGAACACCAATAAGTCACATGACCACCAGAGATAAAATACGTAATGCATTTATATCATATTGTATATGCTCGTTTTCTTATTCTATTTTCTATCTCAGTCCTGCGACTAGATCATAATGATAATATTAACAATGATATAAACTTAGCGAGTACGACACAGTCCAACCAACCACTACCATGGTCCTTTTACATAATAGAAAAAGTAGTAGGCATTTTTATTTTTGTAGTTATTATTTATGAACTAAATTGGCGCCAATGAGCCTAACGCAGAAGTTCCGTCTTCTTGGTCGAATACGTATTGTACCATTTTGGGGATGTTTTTAACGATTCCTATCTCCCCCAACCGCAATGACAATTCACAGACACCAAACTGTATTTATTATTTTATGTCATGTGAATACTCTTATTTTCTGGTTGCCATTTTTCTGACAACTCATAACTTTGCTTTTTTATTTCATAAGTAAACGCATTCGATGAAATTGATGTTTGGACAACTACAATCTGGATTTATTTTTGTGCTTGTAAAAATATATACGTATGAAAATGTCAATTGTACTAAACAAATTTATGTGTGAAGTTAACATCCAGCTGAGATTATCCCAATATTCGCTAGATGTGTAAGTTTTGAAAGAACTCAGACTAGCTGTAGTATAATATAATCGTATTTAAACAAAAAAAAAAAATACACGACATTGTTATTTTCATTTTGTATTAAAAAAACGTTTGAAATTATTTACAAATAAATGATACTCATCGCTATATATTTTTTAGTATTATCAAAATTTGATATTTTTTAAAAACATTTTTAAGTTGTATGGTGTTAGTTTTATGTTACGCCAGCTATTAATATAGTTGTTATATTTTGCACATACAAATACGTTCAAAGTTAATGAGGTCCAATGTCCATATATATTACATTTATATTGTAGTTGTATTTTAAACAAATTTAATTCGGTCATAGCTTAAAAAAAAATTTTATGTTTAGAAACGACCGTATGTTACATCATATTATAATATTAGTACATGTATAACATAAGTGCATTAATTATGATCCCAATTAAAAATAAAAAAAAATACTAAAAATAACCTATATGGACCAGTTCAGTTTTTACATAGAAGTACTTTGGGCATAAATTAATTACAATGATCGTACCAGTGCATTTTGAAAATATAGCTGCAAGTCACGAATTGCATATTAAAGAATCGCACCTGATTAATGTATGTATAATTGGTGAGTCCGTAAAAAGCAACACACTTTACCTCACGTCAAGTGATGTCTATCGATTTAACAAATATGCGATTTACAATATATTTTAAAACTATAATGAACTATTGTACAAGTTTTCGAATAGATGTTTAAATTTAAATATCGTCTCCTTTGTAGTAGGACTTAATTAATTTAAATAGATTTATCTATGAGTGTATATTATGCATACGCAATTATATGCGAAACAGTATTTATGTTCCTACGTTTAAAATCAAACTGATTTATGCGATATTAGATTGGTACCTATAATTTACTCTTTGTGTTTACTCTGGAGTTCAAACTTCGCTTGGATTTACCTAGTCATTAAGGAGTAGGCTGTGTAATATATTATTTGCAAATTCTTGGCACTAAATTATCATTATTTCATCTGAGATCGAAAAAAGTAAACACGTGCGATGACCTGTCAGTTTTTAACACTAATTCATGCACCGATAACTTATGGTGTCTTCATTAAGGCTTGAGCCTATTAAAACTGACAGTTTATATACGAGTCGTTAATGATAAAAATTAGCAAACCTCGTCATTTCACTTAGGCCGGCATGAAAGGAAACCAAAATATTACTCGTACCGCGAAAACGTGTGGAAAAAATAGTTTAGTTGCATCACGAGAAACAGATCTATTGCCGCATTGGTCGATATTAATGTGATTCTAAAAATATGATGTCTCTATTTCCAGTTTTAACCTAATAATATACAAATACTTAACTAAATAATGTGTTTCGAGAAATAACATGACACTTAGCTAGATATATGTCAACAAAGTGTAATGTTTACGGTAGTTCAGAACATATTATTCAAATTGTTCTGCAAAGCTGACACTCGGCCAACAAAATGAACTTTGGTTTGAATAATGTATCATACGAAATTTCTTTAAAATATAATAGGCAATTTATCATAATACGAACTATTAATAAACTATACGTTTATTGGTCAATAGCTAGAATGTAGGTACAAAATATATTAAAAACGTAAAGGTACCCATTATATAGATATATAAAAATTAAGTATATGTATAATATGTATTTTCGACAGTACCACCACTTTAACAGTGTCTACTATACATCTATATGTATAGTTTTATGATACAACGTAAAAGCAACCAATAATAACTTTGATATGGATAATAATATTAAATAGGTAGTTAATTAAACACACAATCATTAAAAAAATAAATTGATTTTTATGATACCATGGCATTAGGTACCTACATATAGGTTCGTTCAAGGTAGTCTAAAGCTAAACAACTATTTAGTTGATTAAAAATATACATAAAATGAATCTATTTTCAAATGAACGTCTTATAACAGTTATAACATACTGTATTTGAAATGACGTGTCGTATATACGAATATAATATGATTCTATTATGTGTGTGTTTTTAAATAATCTAATTCACCAAATAATCGAAGTATTATTATTATTATTATAATTTAATATGTCATCAATCCGTTAAAATCTCATAACCCTGCCATTACCCATCTTATTAAAATATTATGTGCCTATGTGTACATCAAAATGGTGACCTCGCAATAGTGCGTAGATAATAATAATAATAATAATAATATGTAATTGTATATTTGTAACATTTATATTTTTGATAGATAGCTGTGAGCGTATTATTTAGGTAAAACTTAATACATTTTAATTAACTGTGGGGACTGCCTATATCAATCTCGACCCGCCACAGCGAAAAAAAATACGTTTTTAACCTGACGTAATATCCTGACGTTTATTTGCATAAATAATAAATATATCTTTTAAACAAATAATATGATGATTTTTAAATCGTTTTCGTTGTATATTTAATATTTTTATTGATAGTAATAATATATAATTTTGTCTTTCCAACAATTTATTATTATATGTGAGCCTACCTGACCCGAGACGCAGTATTAGGTATACATCAACTAATTATAATCGTGAATATAAAATACACTGGCCAATGGATTAATATTTGAATATTAATTTATTAAATTTTAAATATGATTTCAACTGAGCTGAGTTTGAGAGAAAACGGTAAATCAATTAATTTACCAACTTTATATAAAAAAAAAAAAAAATAAAAAAAAATATGCTTGGCTGTGAATAGGTAAAACGCAATGAAAAATAGAATGAAGAAACCTTGGAACTTCACACAACCACTAACGTTAATATTAAAAAATAAATACAATTGAATATCACAGTTTTTTTGGCACTTGCTTGGATAAATGCCAAAGAAAAAGTGACAAATTAACATAGTTTGTTATTCCACGGAAACAATAACTTTCAAAAACACTCCGAGTGGAGTAGAGTTTTGTTTTGTTTTGTTCTTTTATTATTATTATTATTTTTATTGTCTTTTGAAAACACACACACGAGTTTCCATTAAAAGCGTTTTCCGGCAACGAAGCGCCCATGGACGAAAAAAAAAAAAAATTGTCATCCGTTCAAAACTGGTTTTTTTGGTTTTTATAATTTTATACGGATAACGACGATGAGTGTTATTCGTGTGCCGAAATCCCTTTGCGTTGTCAAAACAGTAAACATCTGACTGACGTGTGGGAATTCAAAATTCTTTGTACGCCGATCACGCAGATTGCATTAACATAACCCGTTAAGTTATAATTACCAATCAACTTATATATTATTGAACAAGCAATCCAAAAACACTATTGGCTGTACCTGTATATAGTTTGTACTGCCTCAATTGATTTCAACGTTTAGTAATTACACACATTAAAATTAAATTCTACCCACGCGCATATTGTAAAATATTATATATTATGACAATGCCTAATAATTAATTGTCCGTTATTATTATTCGTGAATATGTTATACGATGGTGATGATGAGAGGCTTTCGATTTCTCTACGAGTGACTTTTCTGAAATAATTTAGCTGCAGTGATCATCGTTACTTTATACTGCAATAGCGAGTATATTAAATAAATATAAACCTGAAATTATGATATAGATTATGTCATGATCGCACGAGAAAATATTAATTATCATTCTAAAAAACTTGTTCAAAATCAGACATTTTACTCTTCTATTTTAATATGTTTTTATCATTTGTAATACCTGCCTATTTTTCATTGATTAATATAACGCGAAATTAGTTTATTAAAGTCGAAATGTCTTATAATATTTATTTATTCAAACTTACAGTTATTGTAAGATTTCACATTACTAGGATAACAAGCACTTGTAGGTATATGGGTAGAGTTGCATCAGATAATAAACATAAAATAAGAACACTGCAACAGTTACGATCTCTGAACAGGCTAGTTCAATAATACACCAACTTGAATCACTACCTAGTAGTAGTTTTCGATAAATTATTATATCTCATTGAAACCTACTAACGTACCTAAAACCTGTAAAATTAAATTATATTTGTAACGTGTATACGCGTAACTGTAATGGTTTCATAAAATCAATGCACACACGCTATTTAAATTAAGTTTGATACTTTACGTTATTATAATAATATGTATTATATTTTACCACTATATTTATAAATAAATAGCGGTTTTATAAAGTAATAAAAAAATGGACTTCTTCTGCAATTACACGTTACATTATTATATACTTTATAGGTCGTTCTCGCATGTAATACGTTTATTATTTTTAATTCGAGTAGGTAGATAGGTAATAGGTATCACAATATTATTATGGTTGTTTAAATAATTGATTTAACAATATTACCATCGACGTTTGTCTATAAGAGTTTCAGCGTAGTTTTCAGTAGGCATGGGATATGACGACCGCCTACGCATTGGGTTCGACTTGAAATACTAAAATCAAACCATGAAAATCATAATTTATGAAAATATTATGTATTTCACAATGATACGGAACGGTGAAGATAATGTTATCATAATTAAAACATAAAGAAGGTTCTTTGACATAAACAATACTTAGAGGTTGGCGGTATGTGAAATTTGTCCCCCGGTATTCGGTATATGTGTTTACATACCGGTTTTAAAACGGTATACCGACATGTCAGTATGTATCAATAAATACCGTGTAGACGATAAACACCGCTCGTTCGGTATATACCACTAGCGCATCAAATACCGGTCGCTCGGTATATACCACTTGCACTGTAAATACCACTTGTTCGGTATATTTCACTAGTCCGCTCGCTCAGTAAATGCCGTTTTAAAAATGAATAGGTACCGCTAATACCATTTTTAATCGAAAAATTGATAGAATAAGGCTGAGACTCGAGAGCATATGTAATTATTAATTTATGCTCCCTACAACCTAACCTGCCTACTAGCAGTGGTTCCCAACATTATTTACTTTACGCACCCCTCATACATTTTCAAAAACCTCAGTTTAGAAGATTTTTTTGTTTTTTAGAAACACCTTCAGACGGATACTTTTCAAAGTAATTACAAATTTTTGATTTTCACGGTTTTGGAATTATTGGTCTATAGCATAAGACATTAGACATTATTATACAAGGTGTAACAGGAAGACCTGACAGATGAAATAACTTTCGTTCTAATCAATATTTTTAATTTTTTTTGTATTATATTTCTTAAATTATTTATTACTTAACCATATAATTTTCATAATTTTCGTCATACGGCTTAAATAGCATAATTTTTTATTTATTTTTTTGTCAGGTCTTCCTGTTGACACGCAAGAACAAAACATTGAACAAAAGTAGTTGAATTGTTATTTTTTATTTATTGCCTTACAGTATTAAGCACGCGCTGCTAGCATAATAATAAATAATAATAATAATATTACATTCTTACGACCTATACGAAAACGTTCATCGCACTAATTATGCGGGAACAGCGAAAATGAAATAATATGTTTGAATGTCTATGCGACTATGCGTCATGCAAGGAGATTATGATATAATATATGAATATAAGATGTAACCAAATGTTTTTGCTTTGTAAGGACCGTGGTATACGTTACAGTCGCTGGTTGTGCAGGGAATACGCACCCAGCACTTTTGGGGATTTCCACTTTACCACCTGACACTCTGGGGATTCCCACTTTAACCGCCGCCGGCTGGACGGAAAAACGTCGGTTTCCAACGCTTCAGCCGTGAGTTTTATAACCAATACCAAGTACGTGGTTGGGAACCGTTGTACACTGAATATCGTTATATACGGCATCGTATTAATCGGATTCTACTGTATAAAATATATAGTTGCTATACAATCATGACTGCTCCGGTGGTGGAGTTGACCGAGAACGTAAGCGCGCTGTCGCGATAACTGGTGTTTTCGGGAAAATCCCCGATCATTTCAAAGTGTAAACAAGCCGACCACGCGTAACGTTCCGACAAACGTTTTCAAAGCACGGATATAACCTTGGGAAGAACATCATGTTGGTTCGTAGAAACGCGTCAGAATTTCAGATCGTAGGTAAATAAGTCCCCGATCAGCTGATTGAGTTTCGCTCCTATATTGTAAGTTCTATGACAGTTGTAAGTTGTACTATACAGTTGTATGTTCGTTAAATACCTATATACATTCGGTAAATACCGAAAGACCGGTATACCGGTAAGTGTAAGAAGCCGTATTTACGAATACCGGTGGACTCACCTGTCTTGCGTACCGAAAATACCGCCAACTCTAACAATACAATAGGTATACTGTGTTATACCCGTATACACGTCGGACATGGTATTTTCATCATCGTATGGTAAATAATAATAATATATTGCGTAGGTACAACATAACAGTGATAGTATTTATATTGGATGAGGTTCTGTTCTATCAGAGTAATATTTCGAATTCAGATACTAAAACTGAAAACATTTACACACGGTAATAAACGATAACGCGCGGTAATTAGATACGCACACGCCACATACAAATGTCCGAAATGTTTTTTTTTTTTTTTAGGCGATAGGTTTGGTCATAGGCGGAAATTTGGTGAAATTACTGGGGGGGCTGCGCATTATATTTCTCATTGTACTTATATAGGCACTACTGTACTAGAGTCGCTCGCAATTATTCATTTCAACAAGACAATTTACAAAGTTTGACATACTAAACAATTTAACCTTAATAAAGTACAAAAACAATAATGTGCCATAGGTACCTTGAACATTTTATTCTAAACAAAAATAGCATTAAATTTATTTTATTATTAAGTTATTAAATTAATTGAATTATAACCAATTTAATATAAGATGTTAAAACAAAGAAGCCAAGTATATAACATAATAAGTCAGTAAAGTCAGTAAAGTTCCTAGATCACAAGTCTCAGGTTCAGGTACTTTTATAGATTCAACTGTAGCAATACTCCCTTGACTACTACTTAAAGTGTCGTCTGGGTCAGTATCGTCTATGACATTAGTACAAACCGAGACCACAGAAGACGACGAAGACGGTTTATTCACATTAAAGATCGCAAATAATTTCTTAGACATATTGATAATAATTAAATAAATTTAACTTGTAAGTTGTAAGCTGTTAACCACTCAAATGACAAATCAATGCGATATTGAGATGTGCGGCGAAAAACAAAAATACATAAAATCCGTCGGTTATGAGTTTATGACATAAATTGAATATGCTATTATGTTTAATCTATGATTATGGTGACTATCGATTGTGGTGATATTGTTTGTAAAAACTTTCATTATTATAGTTAAAAATAGCATATTATTACGTAACCGTGTATACGAAACAGGACGACGCGACGCGAACGACTGCTGATAAACAACCAATGCGGGTGTAATTGTTTATTATTAATATTACATTAATTACGATCGTTCCAAGTTATGACATTAAGTTCGTCAAATTTTACGAATTAAATTTAATTATTATCATAGAATATTTTTTATAATTTATTTTGTAATTCAGATATTAAAAATGCATTTTTTAATTATACTAATTATTATATATTTTTATATATTTAGTCACATTAAAATTGTGAGGGCCAGGGGGGGCTAAGACCTGTACTTTAAAATTCTGAGGGGGCTTAGTCCCCTCTAGCCCCCCCCCCCGATTTCCGCCTATGGGTTTGGTAACCAGAGATATTAACTAAGTACGACTGAAATCTTAGATCCGAAGAATTTCACGATTTTCGAGCGTAAAAATAACTCGTCTGATTATAATATCGTCCGTTCGATTGTAATAGTGTAACAAATAATAATAATACAAATCGTAATCACAATATGCGTGCCGTACGCATATTATTATAATATGAAACCATGTATGAAATCATGCACCGAAAATCATGCACAGCTCGACCGTAATAATGGCCGACGACAGCTGCAGACGCGGCGCAATAATATTATGGTCGACAAGAGATGACATGTCCGATCGTACCCGTATTTTACTGTATCCTCCGTTCGTTTCCGAAGTCCCGCGAAAGACTGGCGAATGTATAGACGCGTCGTGCCATTAATATAATATATTTTAATACAGTATAATATAATGACTTTAATGATAATAATAACAAAAACGCTCCGAACCCGCCACTGCAATATTATTAATTATTATACAACCGCTCCGCGACGATTACGCCGGTGGTGTCGGTGCGGGTGGGGGGGGGGAGAGGGGCCCATCCTCGGGGGTCCCATTAATCCTATCCGTTATTATTGCGAACCCTATCCGTCACACTCGGCGTGTGTGTTTTATACGATAATAATATAATATATATACCGTCGTCGTCAGCGTCCTACTTACACCTCCTCCCCCCCCCGCCCGGGACACCAACGACCCCCGACCACCGTATTAGCACGCGACACCGACGGCACTTCACCCACTCGCCCGGCAGAGCTCGCGTGCGTGTTCGCGGCGGATTTATTGGCCACTCGAAATCCCTCAGTGTGCGAAGATGGCAACGGCCAATGCGCTTTATTATATTATTATAATAGCTGTTTTGCGATGCAGTGGAAAAAAAAAATTCTCGTTAACGGAATTAGAATATAACATTAATATCTCGGGGCGTGTATACAAATGCATTGTTCATTGCTGCTGATAAATTATAATAACAGTATAAGTATGTGTGTGTGTGTGTTCGCGTGCACTATACAGGGTGGCGCAAGTTTCGATTATTTATCATACCTGAGAGCGGTATTTGGCGGGGTTATAGATTTCAGTATGATTGATGTAGAGTAATATTTATTGTGAGTATTGTGTAAGTCTCAAATTACGATCAGTTTAACCATGATTTCCAAGCCGTAGACTCAGATCCATTACAGCTTCAATTGTTAATATAAGCGGATATTTCACTCAAACAACTACAGCTGTTAACCGTCCTAGGTTTAGTCAATTAATGAATGATTTTGATTTTTCACCAACACGACTATGATAAAGTTTATTATTAGCTTTTACCATTTTCCAGTATTGAAATAGTGTTAAAATTATTTATTTTTAATTATCAAACTACTGTATAGGTACATTGTACCTATTATATTTTTAGTTTGTAAAATTAGAAATCTCTGGAATGGTAAAACACAATGTAGGTACACCCGTAATGTTGACTTATATTTGAGTTATTTCAATTGAAACAGTTAATTAGTTTAATAACATTAATAATATGATCACCGTGGTTAGTATACAGTATTGAACCGATGAATCTATTTATATACATATATGTATATCGATTATATTTTTTAAGAAATGCCGGAACCGTGTTTGAAAAAGATAAATTTGATATTTAGGTACATCAATTTGGAGATGTGAAAAATGCAGCTTTCAAATTTATATATTTTTTTAACCATTTCGTCGAAAATAAAAATGATAAATAAACATAACATTGTACTAAAATTCACAACATTAAAAAAAAAAAAAAACAAAAACGACATGTACAGGGACACTGTATGAGATACATCCTGTACAAATATAAATATATTTTATGAGTTTACGAATCAGATGGATCGGTATTTTTATCGACTATAATAATATAAATCATAAGAACAGCCGTTAGTGTTGGTTATGTTGGACGTTGGTGTTTGATAATGGTTGGAGGAGGGAGGGGGGTGACCGTCGATTTTACGCACACAAACGGCTTAATGTTTTTTTTTCTCAATATAATCTATAAATTTGTCCGATACGATCTATAATATTTATAGGGTTTTATACTTTAATCACCTTTAAAAATTAATCGATTTTATATAATAATAATATAAGTACTTTATGTATACACACACCATAAAACAATAATTATTATTATGATACCTACTTTATTAGATCGGACATGTGGATACAATGCAGTTTATATTAATTATATTTACTACCGAGGTATGTGCAGTATTCATGTGCTAAATGTGCTATATAAATAGTATATAGTTGAAATTTAAATCTAAATTGGAACTAAACATTGTACTTATACAATATACAATGTTCATAAAATAAACGATTCAAAATTCGTCTGTATAAACTATCTCTTAACGTAAAATGTATTTAGTTTTTTCGTCATAAACATTAATTTAACTAATAGAAACGTTTATTTTAATTAAAAAGTACATAAACTGGGCAGGTAGGCAGAAATATTATATACCTAACCACTAAATATTTTTTATTATAAAATATATTTTACATAGCGCGCGGTAGTGATATTAAAACCAGGTATTATAGAACATCAACATGAATACGTCATTATTATAAAATATAAATTAGGATAATAAAATTGTTTATGGTCCATAACACCATATAATGTGATGTGATTAATAACTTTTATAGAAACCTAAGTCATTTTGTCTTCATTAACCGTTTTACCTGATCATAAAGTGCATAAAGGTATTAGTAAAACAAGAAAGAATGTTTCATTCAATATAATATAATACATTCAATTCTTTTTTTTATCTAACACAATAGTTGATTTGTATTTTATAAATTAAGATCAAGATCATTATCAAATATCAATATTAATCCCCCGTAAATAATTACGACATAATACTTGACGATTTTACATAAAAAAGGATGTGTGCTTACATTTTTGTTAAAATAACATGTGTATACCTATACGACATTATTTAAATTATTTTGATCAACAATAAATTACTATTTATTTAAATTTTTTTATAAATAATTTTGAGAACTAACTAGTAGTGTTGTATCAAGATAGATTGGAATAAATAAACCGTACCTACATAATATAGTTTAATAATTAAGAACACATTATTTAGATTTTTTTACGCTATTCACAAAAATATAAATTCCACAAATTAAAAAACCAACTCACAAAATCGTAAATAAAATAATGTAAAAACTAAATGTGGACATGATCCGAGCACATAGTAATATGTTTGGAGTAGGGTGTTTTTTAAGTAGGCCATTAGAGTATACAGGGTTAGGTTTTTTTTGAAATTGATATGGGTACTAAATAAAATGTTTAACTTGAAAACAGAAAACAATTATACTCTGAAACCAGTGGCGCCAAAATAATTTTTTTTTTATACATTTATATTGCAGCAGACACCAATGCCATTAGCAATATTTGCGTTAAAATGTCAACAAATATGCCTCACAGGCGACGTTCCCAATTATTTATACTGTGATCGTTCGTTCATTGCACAAATGTAATAGTATACGCAAAATACATGCACAGAAAATAATAATTTTAATTTAAGTTAATTTTTTAGGCACAAACTTAAATTCACATTTCAATTTTAAATATTTTCTTGAGTAAAAATAACTTAAACTTTATAAAAGATAATTATTGTCGTTCAAAGTTTTTGAATCATTGCCCCAAATATTTTGTACAACCGCAGTGTTCATAAATTGTATTTATTAGTTCTTTTTCTTTTTCTGTAATATGTCCAATAAACAATCTTAAAAATCTGAAGACAAAAACTTAAACAATATACACTATATAATACATAACATTTACTCGACATATTTATACCATTTCAATATACCGTTGACATGCGATTCAAAAGTTATATTCATTACCATTAAACATGTAAAAACTGAAAAATAAAACCTAAGTATATATTATATTATTAGCATGGTAAAAATATGAATTTGTATACTGTTGATTGCACGAGTACCTAATGGACTTTCTGCGTTTCTTTCTACGAAATCTAAAATATAATTCTACTGCTGGATGTCAAATGTAAATGAAATTGAATTCTGTGAAAATTAAATTAAAAATTGTCTATTAGATGGAATGTCACAGTTGAATTAAAATTTACTAAATTAAATTTGTTCCTCAAATATTTTAAATATTTTCATATACGATAATAAAATGAATCAAGTATTATATCAAACGACTGTTCTTAAAATTTGTATATATAACAATATATTTTATTCATCTAATATACCTCACTAGGTACGGTCCTAACAGTTGTTTCTAAAAACGAATCTTATCTTATCTTGAATGGGTGACAATTAATAAAATTAATAAATATGTTGTTACATTATAATAATATTTTTATGAAATATTATTGACATGTTATTATCATATGCATACCTACGTACAATGTGTGTTGAAATTGCGCTACTGATAAAAAATAAGAGAAGACAACATTTCTGATCAACTAGAAAACAAGACGCGTGTTTATATAACATCTAATACAGTCTAGGCACGTGAAAGTTCAATATTTGGTTTTACGGATACGAATATAACAATAAATTATTATACTATAAGTACTGTTTCTCTTTTTGGGTTTTTTTTTTGTTTTTTTTCACTCCCTTACCCCCCAAAAAAAAAAAAATCTATATCTATACATTTGGCAATCGTTGCGGCAAAGAGCAGCATAATATATTGTAATAGGTGGGTATTGGTTCTGGCTTTATAAATTATATACCTACGTACATTGCACCGAGCGACGTACTAAACCGAACACGCTTCGACCATCGATAATCCTTTACCTTTTGCTTCGTTTTATCTTTATTTATTATTCTTTTCAACAAACGCACGTCCGTTGCACCCGGTGACGGATCGCTTGCGGACGACGGCGATGGTCCTATATAATATGTTCTTAATCACACGCGTGAGTAGAATATTTAGATAGGAAATGGATTACGGCAGAATGATTTCTAATAGCCGTCAGACTACGATGTGCATCGTTGTGTATATTATAATATGCTACATTGTATATTGACGTTGATCGGCCACGAGGAGAATGAGTAGGACAGGGAGGAGTAAGGTCATTTTCGTGATTGGTCCCCCGCAGCTAACACCACATATTGTAATAACAATAATAATAATAATAATAATAATAATAATAACTATTATTATTATTATTAATTATTATATATTATTTTTATTAATAAATATTATTATTATTATTATTATTATTATACATTATTATTGCCACCACTGTCGGCTACAATACCACGTTAATACGTTATCTACAGGATGATTAACCAAATACGAACTAGCGTTTTTTCCTTTGAATTACACATTCGTATTGTGATTTTTGGAATTTTCAATTATATTATGCATATACTCAAAACGATATTTTAAAATACCTACTTAATCTCGTATTGATGCGAAAACTTCATTTTTATTTCAATTTAGTACCCCCCTTTTTAAATTATTTTACTGTATTGGTACTGTTATACTGCAGATGATTTTTTTAAAACTATTTTTATGTATAAATTGAAATTCAGACGAGTGAATTAATTTTATGTATTAAGATCAATAGGAGATATCATTATCAGTATAATATCATTCTATATATTAGGTAGGTACATTGCAGTACGATAGTGCACGTCATTATAAGAAACACGAAAAGATTAAATGTTTGAATTGAAAATGTTGTCCAAAAAGGTTAACAATGTTATACAATGATAATATTGTTCCTATTTTGTGTTTGTATGATAATATGTGTTTACGTGCTCAGTAATTTTCATTTGTTTTGCGAACTGCGAAGTATAAATGAGAGGGAATGGAAATAAAATTAAACGCGCGCGTAAGAGTAAACTTAAATAATTTGTATGCTGAACGTGCGATATATTTTAATTCTGTAGCTGTATTCGAGTTGAAATTATCGAACACTTTGTAATGATAATAAATTATCATAAAGTCGGTTGATAAAATGTCATGAGTAAAACGATAATTAATCATACAGAGTAAAAATAATAGTAAATATTATTAACTAGGTACCTTTAAAATAAATCAAAATCATTTAGTAACTATTAAAACGCATAATATTTCAAAAATAAAAACAGTCCATTAATTATGCTTGAGCGGAAGATGACAACATTGACAACGCTGTAGCAATTCGTTACTGTTATGTTAATATGCTTATGAAATTTTTGAGTTGATGTATTACATCAAGTTCCACAGGGTTGGCTAACTCAAAACGATTAGTGTGCTAATTTTTTTCAACACCATGAAATACTCTACTCGGAGGTCAAAGCCAATTTTTTACGACACAATTAATTTTTACATTATAAAGGTAATATAATATGTAGGTGTACTTATATTAAACCAGGGGTCTTCAACCTTTTTAGGCAGCGGGCCACCATTTATTTTTTTTTAATCACGCTTGCCTTATATACACTAATATTATACATATAATAATTTAATAATAATAATATTACTATAACATATAATGAATATACATAAACTTAACTATCATTATATAATATATGTTTTAAGTTCTCGATGGAAATAATACACGTATCCCAATGACCAAGGGTAATTTTATGAATAAAAAAAATATATATATATATATTTATTATAGCGTATATATTTTTTAGAATAATCTAAATAAAATTACGAAGTAAATCGATATATCCAACAACAATCTTCGGCTTGCTTACACCGAACTAATGTTAAACCTTCTGTAAATTAACGAGTATTTTTTTATTGTTCTTAATCAACATCGTCGACAGAGGCTAGTAGTTACAAATTTTCGAGTGTGTTGTAGTTAATGTTAAGATTGGTTTTTGAAAAAGTTATTCAATATATTCGCCACGAGAAAACTGTCTGCTTTAGGATTTTTAAAAGAAAAAGTACGTAACAAATTTACAGAATAAATAAAGATACACCTTATACTATATGCCTATCGTGCGTGCCCGTTCATCTGTCTGGCATGTCCACAGCTAAGTCGCCGTGAAGAATACAAAATGATTTATGTGCATACTTCGTACGCACTCTCGTCTATAGAAACTAAAACTTCAGTTCGTCCGAAGAGTATCGTTCTTCCACGCTCAGTTTTTGTTCATATATATATATATATATAAATATACTGCTAGGAAAGTTCGATTGAAAAAGTCTACGAAAAAGTCCAAGATTTACTTTTAAAATTCAGAATTATTTTTATTCAATAATAAAAAATAAAAAAATCGTATCCGGAATAAATAACTATGGAGTTGAAAAACAGCACAATATCAATTTATACTTTACAGCAACGGGTTTGATTTGATTTTAAATTATGTTCACTGTTTTGAACACTGTTGAAATAAAATATTGTGGAAATTAATCAGATCGTATGTCCATTTTTATAACGCAATACAATAATAATTGTAAATCCTTGTTACTTTAAATCAACAATAACATACAAAAATTAGGTACGAAAGTAACATCTCATCAAAAGCCAAAAACCGTGTTTGAGGAGAGTGCATCTAATATAATATCTATTATTATACATGCCGGTAGCGGAGTACATAATATATTATAATTTGTACGATTTAAAATACATATTATCGTATTAATTCATTTCAAAAAAAACACTGACTTAAGCCATTATGGAAAACAATACAATTTTTGACTAAAACTATGGTTATGAGCACCATGTCAACTATCGACGAAAAAAAAATAAGTAACACGTCGTAAACTAATATATTTCCAGCCTATTCCCAGAATAAAAAAAAAAACAATTATATTCACTGACGACATTTGTATTGATTATAGACACATCACATTGTAATAAAATTACTTTCCAGTTTCTAGTATCACATCAGTACCTAGTATATTTTTATAAAATGGAAAACATCTAAAACTAAAAAGTTAATCATAGACGGTAAGTTAAAGATTTTTCAAACTAACTCCAGGGAGATAGAAAAAACTTCTCCAATCAACAGTGATTTGGTACTCAAACCTGGGTTCAGAAAAATATTCAACATTCCAACGTGAACTGTGTCTGAAGATAAATTATAGTAAAAACTATTGTCTAAAATAAAACATTTCTTTCCAATAACGATAAAAAAATAACATATCAAAAAAGTGCGAATCACGCTACGTTAACTACACATTTGTTAGAAATGAATGTTGACCTGATGTTATCGAATTCTAAAATACTACGAAGGTTACAAATCAATGGGAATAATATTTCACAAAATAGAAAAACGATACGCTAAAAGGGAACACTATTTGGCTCGAAGTAAATCGTCTGCTTGAGTTTTAGTAGTTTCATTAGACATAATAAATCACAATAAATTGTCTCAAATGTTCCGGAAATAAATTTGAACGATTCTCTTATTTCCCAGTGAAGATTCATTGGGTCGTTCGCTCCGATACAATTCCATGATTGCAATATTATGTATTTCCCGAAGACTGAGAGATTATAATAATATATTTCGGACGACCACCTAATGTGAACCTTACCACGCTCTCTGTGCGACTACGACACGGTACATTTCAGCAGCCATCTAGTGGTAGTTGTTTGCGTTAACGTTGTATTTTTATACTGCTAAACGAAGATTATCATAATATTGTATTATTATTATAATAATAAAATATGAAATAAATAATCCAAAAACCCAACTACGTTTAAATAGGATAATATTATATAGTAAGAAATTACTCGTGACTCATTTAAATAAGTCATACATTTAATAATCATTTATAATATTGTTTCAGTACCTACCCCATTCAATATTAATAATCATTCTCAATATAATATAATACAATATGCATAAATCATAACCGGGTAACCCACTCTTAGGACGGCAAGCACGTGCAATATCTTATCAAAAGTTAAAATTGAGTAGCGAAACATTAACTCTGATTCGTAATACATGATTACAAAAACACAATAGATATAGGTAGTTCAACACAGAGTGACATTCTATTTCTTAACATGACTATTATATATTTTGTTATATTTATTTTGTCGAAAATTGAGGGAATAGTTCAGCGTAAAAAGCATCCTCATTATGTTGATATTATTATAGAATACTGCAGAAAACTATAATAATTAGTGTACCGGGAAAACCGACTCTCTATGCCGACAGAGCTGTAGCTAAATTGCCTATCCAGGACGCCGGTCAAATTTATATTTTGATTTACCGGAAAATAAATACAACAATGATGAAATAAACATCAATGCCTCTAAAATAGTATACTGAGAAAGATAACACCACTTTTTAGCGTTTCATTATGATATAAGTAGGATTGAAATAGTAAGCATTCACGATTGTCATATATATTATGTATACTCTATATAATTTAGTACGAAAACTATTACACTAAACATTTAACATTTTTTTTTGAGCCAGAACTAATATTATCTTAAAAACTATTCTAAAGTTTCATTGTTACAATAGTCACTTTCCAATCAATGAAAAAGGTATGCACAATTTAACAGACCTCATAAAGATCAGATCAAGACGTGTTTTTTTGAAAAACAGGTAAGTAAGCGACATTACTTTGCAGTAGGTAACAAACGGGTTACTGTAATGAATGCTGTTATTTTTAAATTCAATGATATAAAATGTTGAAAAAACGATTCTGAGCGAAGGCGGTCTGTCAGTATATAATATTATTAAGGGATTAAAGTAATTTACTTTATTATTAGGGATTAGTACAACAGTTGGCTAAATTAATTTATACCAAAAAAATTAAGTTTGAAAATATCATTATCTGTTTAAAATATAATAATATACTCTAAAAGTTTTATAAACACACGAATAATATTTTTAAATTACAAAAATATAACCAAAATCGTAGTGGTTTTAATATGTAATTTTGTTCAAATTTGAACCTAAAATGTCGGTACAAAAAACTTGTTTTTATATATATTATGGTTACGATCTATTTAATAATTGTTTTAAATTTTCTATCATTAAAACATACGAAACATGCCCGATTGATTACAATATTACCTAACTATAATTATAATTGTTTGTACAAGATATTTTAAAGAAGAGTTGATGGGTCCTTGTTAGCTATGTTCATCGTTCTGTACATGTTTGGTTTTTTTCATAGTTAGTGTTACAATAGTTGTCGAGTAAATGTGAATAATGTTTCTATAATGGTTAAATAAAATATAGGACAAACGAAACTGTCATTTTAAAAAAATGATATAATATGCATTTTTTTATTTTGTTGGTTTAAAATACAAAAACATAAAACATACATTGGCCAAAAATACTCGCAGGATATGCCTTGAAATTTCCGCTCCATACGTCCGTCTGGATAATCGAACAATGAATGTGTCCCTACGTTAATACATTTCAATTGTGAACGTTGACAGACGTGTAATTTTTTTTTTTTTTAAAAGTCGCTACACAAACTTGAATATCTAGTTCTCAACAAATTTCTATACAACGTTATTGTTGTTTAAGATAAGCTGGTTTGTTGTCACAACAGTTTTAACAGTTAAACAATTGTTCGTTCAGTATTGTACAAGGTAATCCACATTTTACTCACTTTAAATGGTAGTCTTTGTGGGCTAATACAATTTTAGCGAGTACACTACTTTAAATTAGTGAATCGCTGAGGGAGTGAGGAATAATTGATAAACTTCGCCTCTTAACGAGTCCACTGTTTTGGGAAACTTGATCAATTACCTACGGTTGTGTAATCTGTTCTTAAAACAATTTCACAAATAATTACCTCCGTCATTAGGTATTTCTATTAGACTTACACTTGATTTTTTTTAACTAGGAACCTACCTATTGGAAATATGCAATTTAGAAAAATATGTGTTACCTATACGTTTTTATTGAAACGTGAATAATATCATTGTTCTATAATATATTGAAGGTTCCACCTCCGTATAAGATAATAAGTGTTATAATACCTATATTAAAACCGGATAAGCTTTTTTTAAAAAAAAAACTTTTTTATAGTTATAAAAATAATATTTATAACAAAATAAATTGTTTTGAATTAGCTGAAAACATTATTACATTATATAATAATTGTATGCTTAGAAAAAATAAATCATATTAATAAAACGAGACGATAAAATAAACTTTTATGTATGTTTTATCAAATATTTTTTCATCTCCCTAACTATTAATTTGTTTCAATCGATTTTTAAATAGAACGTGTAATCATGGTGTAATTTATTTCTATGCTTTATATATTTAAAAAAAGGGGGTTATCATTAAAAAAGTACTGCAGTATCGCATGCATTATACTACTACAATAGATGATATCGAATAGTTATGAGTTAAACCTCTTGATTTAATGCTATACGTAATGGAATTTTCAACCACGCAGATATGTCATATAGCATAGTATTATTATTATTATGCCAGAGAGTATAGGCATTATGTGATACTGCGTGGAGTACTTAAATTCGCATTTACCTAACAGCCTAGGGCGATTTACCAGAGGGTTTTGCGTGTTTCATTATGCCGATCCGTTTACGACTTGGTGAACTGATGTCGTACAAATAAACTAATACGCGCGGAATTGTGCACGCTACAGCACATAATATACAACATACATACACATATACATATATATTATACACGTATACCGACATGGGGGTGATTAGAGGTACTCGGAGGCTAGTAAATCGCATTATTTGTCTGTTAAGGTCGTAAAATACAAATCTCTCTCCCGTAGTATAGTCTTTTTCACTTTCACCCTGCGTTTCTACAACTTTATTATTGTTTTATTTTATTTGTGATCGAAAAAAGTTTTCTTTTAAATTATTCCGTAAAACGAATAACATATTGTGACATAATATATATATATGTTATATTATTATTAAGAACACGAACCGTGTTACCGCGTGTGTCCTCCGTCAACAACTGCAGTAACTGCGATTTTCATTTTTAAAATATAAATAATATATTATATTATTCTGTATTTACAAGCAACCATGAACAACGTTGATTATAATTTTTGGTATTTTATAAAAAATGACACTTGAAATAAAAATACTGATATGTTTATTATTTCTCTTTTCACGAAGCTTAAAAACCTCGGAGCCGGATAAATTGTAATAAATTAAAAGACAAAAGTTGAAAATGATTAAACTACGTTAAACGTTTGAATAGTTTTAAAGTACAAGTAGGAGGGGACCTGAATATACTTAGGTACCTATTGTAGACAGACGGATAGGCACATGATATCGACTACGGTAATATAGTATTATATAATATTATATATGTATATAAAGGTTATTCAAGATGTAGGTACATAAAATTGGTTTAAATACTCTAAATTACGCGATTCTGATAGTTATAAATAAATTAATAAAATAAAAATGTGTGTACAAGTGAGTAAATATTATGTTTATAACAAAGCTGTAATGTCAAATTCATAAAAAAATAGATTCACAAAGCAGTCTGTCAAATACAGGAAGACTATAGGAGAAGTAAATATCAAAAAAAAAATTTAGATGTTGGAAAAAAAATGCAAACATTTTTGGAACAGCAAATAAGATGTGTTACAAAACATTTGAATTCAGTGAAGGAGCGTTAAAAAACTTAAATCAAACCCTATTGAGCCATAAAATATTTGTCAAATATTTGCACAACAAAATATAATCTAATGTAGCATACAAATAATCATCTTATGTTTTCAAATACAAATAAATAAACGTGTAAGGGTTTTGTCGAGGATTTGGCATTAGACATCATACTATATAGTGTTGTTATATTGACATTTTTGAACTACAATCATAAAATAAATAACTATACACTTACAACGAATGATTTTTAATTTTAATACCATGATAATAACGTAATATCCAAACTCAATGTGCGTTGCATATAATATAATATTGTTGATAAATGTTAGCAGGTAGCAAATATTTACGATGTATTATTTTTTTCATCTAATGACATTTCACGCGTTTCCAAGTCACGAGCATAAATTTAGCCGTATTCTTGTAAATAACAATAACTTTAAACGACGACGATGACAGCAATAAAAATCATCTGCCCATCTATTTTTTTATTTTTACAAGACGTATACAAAAAGTTTATACAACTCTAACTTTTCTACTTTACTTTATTTGTATCTGACCTAAATCACGTAATTACCGAAATATGTGATACGACGAGAAAGTACTATAAATTATTATACCCTACGGAAGTGGAGTTTTAAGTAGGCTCATTCATAATAAACGTTATACATGAACGTTTCGTTAACCGTAGACGTATAATACTATACAATCTATCTGAATAAGTCCTAAGGATTCTTTTTTTTAAACTTTTAGCCCAACGTTTTATTACATGTTTCATAGTTATTATTACACGTCATATCTTATACCATGTACAACTAAGAAAATCTGACTCTCGTCAGACCGGCTGCTAAAGACAGCCTCCGGTTAAAAATACAAAAACTGGAGTACCTATAGGTATAAGATTGCTTACATTACATAACGACTTTTATCTAGTTTTATGTGGCTTGAATTACAACATGAAAAAAACGCAAATTACCAAAATTAATTTTTAGACGTGGCGCAAATTGCACTTATTTGTTGTTGTTTCAATTGATTACATACGCCCACAAAAACGGTACAATCAGATATGGCTGATGTTCCCAAACTCTGGATCGCGACCAAAAAATAGGTCGTGATTATAGAAATATTTAATATTAGATTATTTTAGAATATAAAAATATAAAAAGGTGGACAAGCGGGTACTGCTCTGTTGTACAATATTTGTCAAGTATGTCATTGTTCGTTAATCGTTGACCATAATAATACATTTTCATAAAATAATAATATTATAACTCGTTATTGTGAGTTATAATACTAAGTGCGTGGACTATTAAATAGCAACAATTTATCGATATTTAAAAACAATTTAATATTCACATCGGGGAATTACTGTATGAGTTATAACACAACTTATGCATAATTTTATGAAATATAAATAATAAAACCACCATCAAAGTAATGTTTTTAACATTGAAAAATTTCATAAGTAAAAATTATAATTTTTGGCAACACTTGGGCCACCCACCACCCTTAAAAAAAAGAAACTGGAAGCCCTATGCCCCTATTACGCTCATTCACATGTCTTGTCTTGATAACGTATACAATTATTACGATAATTAATTTAAGCACCTCGTAGATATAGATACTGTTGAGACTCGAGACAATTAATTATACCCCTTTGTATTGCAAAACCACCGAAACTGACGAACACATAAGTCGGGAGTCAGGTGTGCGCTTACTTTTAATTTCATTATAAAACGATAGAAATAATAATAAATTTAATATGAAACTGTGAAGTGTGTGTGCGAGCATAATCATATGTATTAGCATATCCGTAACGCTCACCAAGAGTATCGATAGAGTTTAGTAAAACTTCACGATTTAAAATATATCATTATCTATTATGCAATTGCGTAAGTAATACCGAGTGTTAAATGGCGTTAGTTCCCAATAATAATTGGACATCAATTTGCCGATGTTGAAAATTTTTTCCAACTGCAGTTTGGTATAGCTTAAAGCGACTAAAAGCAACTGCGCTGAAATTATTAATTTACCCTGTTCCTAGAGTAGTTATCTTCGATAATATGATACATTTTCCACCATCCAAGAATCATAAACGATTTTCATTAATCCCAAAACCTTATCTTAAATATTGAAATACTCACGAAATTATATTGCATTTTATAGTACATAAATATATACATACGCGTGCATTCACTGAACGTGTCTGAGTAGTTGAAATGAATAATAAAATAAACGCGTTTTCTCGTTATTACTACATTGTATTAGCCCGGATAGTAGCTACACTGTAATCTCAATGAATTGAAATTCACAATAGCTTGGAATTCTTTTGAAATTTCCTGAACGTCAGAAATTAAGTTAATTTTCAAAAACGACGGAAGCTATAAATAAATATTAGATATCTCAAGTGTTGTTCATTTGCAAGAAAACAATCCCGATATCGATTTCGGGATAACCGATGTCATCTCTTTATTAGGTATTTTAACTCTGTAAATAATTTAAATACATTAAACAGATAAATATAAATTTACTAGATTTAAATTAAACATAAAATACAATAGGTATATTACACAGTGCATTTATCTTTATCTATACCTATAGTAATATTATGCAAACTACAATAGTTTATAGCCGTGATTTAGGAAAAATATTTTATTTTCACAGTTTAAAATGTTTCGATGTGTTTATAGTTTATTTGATAAGTCGTTATGAAATATTGTATATATTACACTATTTTAATAAATTGCAATTCAATAATTCACAGGAATCAGTGCAATTATTATATTTCCAAAATTAAATTAACGCCGTTAATTTATGTTATAGTAAATAATATTGTAATATTTAAAAATATAATTATTATTTATTATACAATTCTTTTTCGCATAAGTAGTAGAATTGCCTACACAACGCCCCGTGTAACCTGTTAATCCTAAAATGTAATATTATGTTATAATGTTCCTATACTAAGCATAATATACTAATAATTATTATAATATTAAAAAAATGTACATGTTAAGAAACGTTTTTATGAACTGAAATTCAGTTTATATAAAAAAAATATTTCCAATCACACGCCTTTTAACCAATTGTATTTATTAAACACTCAACATTTTCAATTTTAAACTATTGTAGGCACTAAACATACAGAAAAAAGTTATTGTACAGACAATCGTACATTTTTCAAATTAATATGACAAAACCATCAGTACCATATAATTTGGGTTTTTAATGTAACACATAACGTAATACTCTTGAACGACCCCTGTTCATGCACGTGATTATTAAATTTGAAAATTTCCATTTCGTCAGATATATAAATTATGATAATTCGGCCTTTATCCGTGCAAAAGACGGTTATTAAGATTGTTTACGACAATAATTATTTTTAACCAATCAAAAATTATTGTTGCTGATAATCGTCTTAGTGAAAAATAAATATTAAATTTATGCAAATAATACGTGACACGAGTGTCGCAAACAACTTTGTTTGGCCAATTTACATTACGCAATGGATTTGAACAAAATGGTTATCGAGGTGTCCAATAGGTAATCTTGATCTGAACTACTTTTAACCTATATAATATGTAGTACTTATTTTTCTAAATACAACCTATATTGAGCCAACTACTATATGGGGTTTTTTTTTTAACTTTGGGTGTTAGCCAACTTTTTCTTTCATAAATGACAGAACCAGCAAAATCTCCTTTAGTAATCCGATTCATTTTCGATTTCAAATTTCTTCGAAGTTCAAACTAGATTGACCTGAATTTTATTACCATGTTGATTTATATCGCAATACAATTCCTTATAATACGACGTAAGTGATTTTTGACTTTTTAAATTAACAATGAGGAAACTGAATGCTATTATTTCAAAAATTAAAAATAATTTAAACAACAGCAATTACTAATAAAACAACGATTTTCAGTTAAAAAATAAATAAATAACAATGTGAACATTGATAAATTAACTAACCCTGCGTACTGCGACACTGCAATTTATAATATAAGTAGTAATAGTAATATAGTTACTTGTATTGTTAATTATAATATGTAAATAAACAAATAATAGTCTCGATCGATATTTCAATAAAAAAATTATATTTTTTCTATTAAGATGGGCTTCATTATGTATATATAGGCAAGCGTATTGTATTGGCCAACGGTCACAAATAATAGGCATAGGTTAGGTTGTACGAAATGTGAAAACTAATTGCTCAGAATATTTTAGTATTATGATATGGCACTGGTAAATTTGTATTATTCTCGTGTATATATTAAGTTAAATATTATAAATATAATAATATTGTTTTATCCATGAATGTCCAAATAGGCATAAGAAAACAATACATTTGAGGCTTATAATATTATTACGTTCATTCATTCTACTGTAGTCTGTATCAATATTTTTCAGCTATTAACGCACTTTTTTATATTTGATATTTATTTTTTCCTGCGTGAAAAGGGGATGAAAAAAACTATAAGAAAAAACTATCCATTAAAAAAAAAAAAGTCCGGACGGTAATCCTCTACAGTAAGTATGCATAATGCATAGGAAGACGGTGTTGTGGAATGGGGACAACAAGTTTTTCTGACACCAAAGCCCCTCCCAAAAACCGGTGACGAGGTCACCACGCAAAAACCGAGTGATTAATTGCTATTTATTGACACAGCGCTTACGTTATTGATTAGCGATTTGTCATACATTTCAAAACTTTCAGCTGAGAATGAAGACGACAAACCTGAGTTATTAATTTTTTTCAATATTAATTTATACATACAAACATTATAAAATATTAATATATTATACATTCTGTTCATGATATGTGAACCTATATAAAAGCAATTGAATACCATAAAAATATGTATCTAGAGTTTTTATAATGTACCAGTATTTATAAAACCTTCTTAGAATGTAATATGTATATACATATTTAAAAGTTGAAAAATCATTAAAATACGTGTCACATTGTAGCTAAAATTATCACATGATTATTATAAATCATATAAAATGTAACTCCTCTGATATAGTAGGTACATTCTTAGATTATTTATAATCCAATGTATTAACCCTGAATTTGTACTCAATTATAATTATCTGACCAATATTTTAAAATTTTTAATCTACAGTCCTAATATCTGTTAGTTGTAATAAATTATTTATAATAATATTCATTAATTATGGAATTTCTAACTCATTTCTATAAGTTCTAACTATAATATAATTACATTTTTTATTTTTTTAGAACCAATGCTTGCTAGAAAGACGTAGTAGGTAAATTTAATAATTTTAAAGGTAAATTCATTCCTATTTATTTAAAAAAGGGCATCATAATATTAACTTTTGAGCCAATCTAGTAGGTACCCAATGTATTGGTTTTACAATGAAGTTTATCCTTCTGTTATACGTTAGTGGACACTTTTTGAGGGAAGGATTGCTAAAACTTTCAAGTAGCCCTAATATGTATCGATTGGAAAACGAGTCTTGTTGGTACTTTGAAAAAGTAATTTTTCCACTTTCTCGATAGTTTTCGTAGGCATAAAGAAAAACTACAGAATTGTTTCGGAGAAAAAAAGAGATTCAAGTACGTGTGGTTTGAATCAAATATCACTCAAGAAGGATTTATCAAAGGCGATTATTTATTAATTATTATTTGATTATTACCATTAATGTACCAAGACCCGTGGTATGGAAATTATAGCTCACCCAACTGCAGTTGTAACAATATTATTTTTTTTAACGATTTGATCAAATATTAAAATATTATATTGGTATAAGATATGTTATTATTATTATTTTATTTTTTTTGCATTTATACTATTTTAATACAAATTACAAAGGTGCACAAACTAAATAAAGTAATAAACGTAATATACCTACACATAAAACATCAGACAAAATATTGTTTGTTTAACCATAATAATATTATATGTGTTCACAGAAATAAAACCAGAAATTGAAATAAACAAAATATATGCGTCTTCGCGGGTATTTAAATATCCACGACTTTTATTCCACCCGTCGTCGTTAAGGGAGGAATCCTAATTAATGTTATTCAAAATACTAATTACGTATTAAAACAATTTCAGAGTTAAACCTGTCTTCAATTACTCAACGTGGACAATCATTTGATTACCTTTTTTCCCCTTCATTTCAATTTCTAAATTCTATTAGCTGTTATTTGAAATTCAAATAAAAGCACGTCTTATAATTTTTGAGTAGTACTATTATACGATTACTTTTTTTGTTTTTTGTTTGCAAAATATTTTGAGAACGATAATAATAGTAACACATATTTAGAATGGACTCATTCGGTTAAGGAACGCAGTATGATATGTTTTTAGTGTTTGACAATAATTAATTTTAATATTAAAGTTAAAAATAAATACGCAATTTATAAGGCAAATCGATTTAAAATGTTACATATATTTACAAGAAGAATGAATCGTTACTGTCTGGTTGTTAAACGTAAGCTCACATCAGCACAAATCGCATAATTCCATATTATTATAATGGTAGAAGTTCGAGAAAACAGTGCGATGAATATTATAATTTGCATTCAAAACAAAAAAAATGCAGAAGAGTTATAAAGGAAGCGCGGACAACTGCATATAATAGTGCTGCGATTTGAATGAAATAAATTGCTCGTGACACTTTCCACGGTGACATGTGGATGAAAACGAATATATTATTGGACTCCGTCATTATCGCGGGCACAATGTCAACGCCCCGGGGAACGAATAAATTATCAATCTAAATATATGGCCATCATCATTCGTCTACCGGTTTGCGGTTCTTTTTAGCCGACCCCTATATAATATTAAACCATGTTCCGGTTGGATTATGTCGTACTTATTACCCATCAGATTTACAATTCAATACAGTTATAGACTTATCGTTGTGTAATCAACACAACATAATATTTCGATGAGTGGATAAATAATAAGAAAAGCAAATTTAATAAAAGAAATCTATAGATACGGTTGGTAGGCTATTAGGGGAGGTTTTTTTTTTTAATTTGAAAGCATGATAAATCATTGTATTATATAAATTCGATAAATGACCCCTCTAAATCTTTGTTCAATTTCCAATCTACAGACTGCATGAAACTTTTTGAGCTTTTTTTACTGCTCCCTTACAATAAAAAAAATACGCGTAATAAACCCTTCTTCGTAAACCCAATAGCTCCCTCACTCTGTTCAGAATCTACAATAATCTATATTATTTATTACGCGTCGAGGGTCATTTTAATAACAAATACAACTTTGATCGTAGGTTGCAATAAATACCATCAAATTAATGTTTGGGCTCGAGAAGATTTTAAACCACACGGTTTAATTTTTTTAGTATCAGAAACATCCGATATGCAACAAAAATATTTGTGCGATTCGGATTAGTTTTGTAATTAGGTATATGAAATGAGTACCTATCGCCGTTTTATGACCACGCATAGTTTTGTCACGAGTTCCGTTTCCCCGGTTACAGATAGCATAATATTGTTAATTATAATACGGTTAAATATCCTGTAATGTAATTATAATCTCTATTGCTTCTCCTTTGAAAGCTGCTATAATTGTTATCGAAAATATACAAAATAAACTAGATTACTAACTCATGATATAATATATGAAGTTTAATTTTGATGGAGAATAATTGTAATGTTAGACATTACGCTCATTGTAATAAATATTACAATAATATTACATTGCTACATTTTAAAAAACAACAGTACAAAAAAATATCAAATTATGTTTTCTAAAATTGTTAAAAATTATTTACGTCATGTAAATCGTTTGTATTTTGTGTTTTTATTTGCCACAGTTGGCAAAATCCAGGTAAGATCTCAGTAAAAGCGTAGATTGACTTAAAATTTTTTTTATACATATTATCATCGTTTTTTATATTTGTTTAGGCGTCGAATATAGGTATATATATATCGTATACGGATAGCGTAGGTAATATACTAGACTTTTTTTTAAATAATCTCAAATATTCGAAGACTGTATAATATTGGTTAGGGTGCGATTTTGGTCAGCTTAAAAATAAACGCTCCGTGTATATAGTATTCGTTTTAGCCTTTAGATAGCGGTAAATATACCACCTAATTTAATATATATTGTTAAAATAGCACCGATCGAGATACGCGAACGAATTATTTTTTACCAATATTGTTATAATGATTTCGTGTGTATGTCTTACTGAACTTAAACATCACCTGTTTAACTCACATATTGGTTTGGTCATTATAATAGAACTATCGAAATATAAATGCTATTATCCGCATAGGTGTTCACAAAATATATGTTCAATATTATATAGAGCAAACAATTAATTCAACTCGAAATTCGGTGTATTAAAATCACTGTTCATAAAATATATACTGTACCTATAGGTAGGTATCAAAAAATAAGTTTTAGTTATTTTACTAAAAAAAAAAAATTTCTATGTGAAGTCTTAAGATACTTTTTTGATATTGGGTAGTAAGGATATATTGCTCAGTAGCACTGATCCACGATCAGAGCCTGAACGATCGCTGTATGAGTGAAATACCCACTATTTGATTAGTGATTACCCCGTGATGTAAACTTAGTGTCAGCAATTGAAAATGCACAAATACAAACTGGTACAAACTGAAAATACGTATATTACGATCTTATTATGCCTATTTTTCAATGATTGACAGTTTGGTTGACATTCTCCGAAGTTCTCGCATCGTCGGCTCATGCGAACAACGATAAAAAAATAAATAAATGTTTAGACTGTTTCCGTCGTACGGGATGTGGCACTCGTGTGCCCGCACAATAGACAACCGTTGACGTTCAGGGGACATTGGTAGTTCTACCGTTGTCAAAATCTCGCAGTGTTTCCGGTGGGGAGAAAACCCGTCGAAAAAATAAAAAAAAAATAAATAGGGGAGAAAAGTAAAGTCGCTCTCGGAAAAAAAAAAGATTTATACGATCACACGATTGCCGCCTGCGGCAGCCGTGCACACAAAGATCGGTCAATTTGAAGATACAAAAAACGGTACACGCTGGCACGATAACAATATGTTCGGACAGACCGCAGGCCACCATATATTATTAATATTGTTATATAGACCTCACACCCCAGCCCATCGTATTTTGACCATCACGCCACCCTTCCCTGTACCAACGCATCGGGAGACTTCGTTTTACGTTTTACACGCAACTGTACACGCTAACGGCGCAGCACATATCATTACGATAATATTATATTATCAACAAGCGAAATATTAAGTACCGTAATACAGACCTTTGTAGTAACCGAAGATAGGAATGGAGGTAAATAAAAAAAAAAGTCAACCTTCATCATGGATTCACCCATTTTAAAAATGTTTCATTCCGACCGTACCCCAAGATATGAAAAAAAGCACTGCAAAATACCGAAACGCATCATGTTTGTCAACAAAAATTGAGACTACGTCACGACAAACGCGCATTGACATTACCAAATAACCCAGGGTTGCAAAACGTCAATAGGTACATAAAAATGGTTTTTGTTTTTTGGTTCAAATGAAGTTAAAACTAACAAATAGATTCGCTTATCCAGTAATGTTAAGTCTTTAATGATTTCTAATTAAATATCTATATAATACATATTGAAACAAAATACAACGATAATATAATATGTGACGTTGGTCAAGTGTATACAAACCGGAAAATATGAAATTACATTATTCTGCAAGCAAAAAGAAATTAAACATTTGGATGACTGACAGGGAAGCGTACTTTTTGTCGTACCAACAATCGTTATCATCGATATACAGTGTGATCACGATTTATGGTAACACTAAATATCTCAGGTGCATGACCTTGTATTAAACTGGGGTTTTCGGGAAGTGATAGGGAGCACTTAAATACATATTTTCAGACCAGTTTCAAATTTTTAGCTCACTCGGTATGCGCATGCGCAATACAACTTACTTTTTTTTAAATGGCAACCCCAGTTTTTTTCTGCAGATTCAGGTAGAGTATTTTTTTTTAAGCATTTTTTGTATCAACAGTTTTTTTCTATTTTCAAAACTGACCAAGTTAGAGTAAGTCAAAATTTAGATTTATGCATAATTCGTATTTAATGAAATTTTTATTTATAACCACTGGAAATAATAAAATAAGTGCCAAATAAATGTTTAATTTACTTTATCTGTTTACAAATAATAATTTATTTTTACAATATGTTTAGTAAACTCTTATAATACGATTACAATTTAATAGTACCTAATATTAATATTAAATAAAAAATAAAATGTATTAAATACATTTATCTTATGAATTGTTCAAAATTTTCGCCATTATGTTCTAAACATGAAGTCGCTTCAAAAATTCAGTCGAAGTTGCCGCCTTGATTTGTTCTTCACTTAAAATATCACATGCTGCTTGTATTTTGTTAATACAGTTAAAATAGTTAAAATTGTAATCGTATTATAGGAGTTTACTAAACAAATATTATCACATACTCTACATATTGGCCAACAGTATTATTAAATTATTATTTATAAACAGATAAAGTAAATTAAACATTTATTTGGCACTTATTTTATTATTTCCAGTGGTTATAAATAAAAATTTCATTAAATACGAATTATGCATAAATCTAAATTTTGACTTACTCTAACTTGGTCAGTTTTGAAAATAGAAAAAAACTGTTGATACAAAAAATGCTTAAAAAAAAATACTCTACCTGAATCTGCAGAAAAAAACTGGGGTTGCCATTTAAAAAAAAGTAAGTTGTATTGCGCATGCGCGTACCGAGTGAGCTAAAAATTTGAAACTGGTCTGAAAATATGTATTTAAGTGCTCCCTATCACTTCCCGAAAACCTCAGTTCAATACAAGGTCATGCACCTGAGATATTTAGTGTTACCATAAATCGTGATCACACTGTATATATAATATACAAAGATTTTAATATCCGTTTGCCACTAGAAAATTCGTGAGTGAATTCATCTTTTAAACTTTTCCCCCAGATTTTATGGTAGAATATCGGTCAGCAATTGATTAAGGTGGTTTCTCTATCATAGAGTCATGACATTTTCTACCAAATGACTTACACCATACCAGTTCCTTAATCCTTGACAGTAACTGCGACTGTCAAGGTTTACCGTCACCTTGTAAATGTGCCTTTAATCTAGTGAAGCAATAAAAATTCTGAGAACGAATTTGAATTCAGCATAAAAGTCCATGTCACTTTATGGAATTTATTTTAAGTTTTTGGCATAAATTCACTTTAGCACATTTTTTCCAACAGACGTATTTAAACGATTTAAGAACGATGGAGCAAAAAAAATTTACATAAACCATTATTTTGGAAGTTTTAGCCATCCAAAGTTTGAATTTTTTTTTTGCACCATCGTTTAAATATGTATGTTTTGTACATATGTACCTGGGAATTTTCTAGGTATATTTCTAGTTCACCTCCGGACATACCTATAGGGACAAAATCTTACGACTTAAATTGTTTATACAAGTTTAATAGACACGGTAACAATATTAATTTGTTTTTATTTATTTTTATACAAAAACAAACCATAGAAACGAGCGTGTTATGACGGTATTCTCGTATACTGTAATTCTTTACAAACAAAATAAAAAATATAAACCAATTAATTATTTTTATTGATATTAACTAATAAATCATAATATTTAACTGTAAGCTTAGGAAATTCTCTTTCGCCATGTTTATGAATTCTTAATTTTAATTTGTCCACTTCGTTCCATTTTAAATAATCCAAAGAGTCTATAAATAATATTAATAATGAATTTATTACATCAGTGTTTGTGACATAACCTTAATGTCAAATTAAGCACTAATTTACCTCTAACATTTTCTTTTATTTGTGGTGGAACTTTCTTATCAATCCAAGAATGGAAAAAAGTACAAATAACTTTACTATTTGCACCTGGATACAATTTATTGGTTATTTCTACCCAATTCAAATCCGACCAATGCTTAGGATTCATTTGTTCTAATCTAAAAAATTAAAATAATATTTTGTTTATTATTACTTTTAATCTGTATAATAATCCAGATCAAAAGAACTTACAATTCCAATACCGTTAAGTTGAATGTTGACATAAAAATAGGTTTTTCACAAAACAACATGGTATATAAATAGTTCCATTGATATCTAACTTTCTTATAAGTAATATTTTCACCGAAGTCTTTTGCAATTTTAATCCATACATCTTTTGTTATTATCAGATTTTTCAAATGTGTCCAGTGTTCTGTATTTGTTTCTAATAAAATACTTGTAAATAGTACTTGCCGCCTTTGATCGTCCCACACAAATTCTAATGAAATGAAAAAATATTTTTCATTTACAAATTTCCTTTATAATACTTTTTTGTATTGATATGATTTAACTCACTATTATATTCTTTATGTTGATTTTTTAAAACTTCATGTCTTCTGTAAAGCTGTAATCTAGTTCGGTTTAGAATTAAACTTAACACTGAAAATTTGTTTTTAATTGCATCACATTTGTCTACTTTCATAATTAATTGGTCTTCATCTTCACTAAAACTATGGAAAAGGTAATACATTAAACAAAATATTATATATAAATCTATTATCACTCCACTATTTAGTGTCAAAAGTCTTGAGACATGTTTGATTCCAACTATAGCCATTCCTTAATTGCATGACATCCACATATTACATTTAATTTCATTATCTACCTACATTAACTAATTTCACTGTAAAATACCTGTTATTATATTATAACTATATATATTTTTAACTATACAGGCTTTTTAATTTTTATTTCTCTTTTATAAGCAACTTATATTTTATATAGTTCGCTTATGTTTCTCGCTCATACCTATTTGTCAAAACTAATTGTTATAAAAGTTTAAATAAAAAAATGGGGTCAAGTGGATGTCGCTTCGCTATACAGCAGGTTACAAGTAGGTCACTGTAATATGGATGGTATTAAATTTGAATTCAATGATACAATATCAATAATATCATTGTAAACGAAAAACGATTCTGAGCGGAGACGGTATGTCAGTCTAAGATATTTTAAATTATATTGATATTGTTAATATACGGTAGCTGGTAAGTTGAATATTGATTTTAATATGTAATTTCGTCAAAATTCGAACTTTAAATGCTTTATAAAAAAAAATTGTGCCTATGTATTTTTAATATTTTTAAACTGATATTGTATTAATATATCAGGAGCCTTGTATTAAATTTGTGAGTACAGATTTTAGATTCTGAGCGGCTCCGATGAATGTAATGATTTTACAATGATGTGTATTTTCATATTTTTTTTTTTGTGTCTGTCATCACCTTTTAAGACAGTAAAAATGCTTCAATTTTCTTCAGTAGTACCTTTTCTGATAGAAAAGTGAATCTAGTTGTTACTTTGGGGGGTCAAAAGTTTAAATTTCCCAGTAGTTTTCAAAAGCGCCATGAAAAACAAATGAAAAATTAAGGAAAAAACGGGAATTTTTACGGTAAACCAAATTTTCGGAAAAATGAATTTTGGTTTTTGGTATAATTCTAAAAGAAATGGCCGTAGGTTAGGTTAGGTTATATTTATTTCATCTTTATACACATTTAAATATTAGTGCCCGAATGTTAAGAGTAGCATGAACATTTTTTTTAACCTCAGATCAGGGATCGAAACCTGTTAAAACCGCAGTTTTTTTCATTTTTGAACACCCTAACCTTAACCGGAACCGACACCAAAAGCTTTAAAAGACTGTAACTGAAACCCAAGGTCTTTAAAAAACCGTTTACAAAACCCAAACCGAAAACATAGAATTGAAAACCATTCTTGATCCGTTGTTGAAAAACCGATTAAAGTTTAAAACTAATATCGGTTTCTTCGAATTTTATTAAGTCCATACTATTATTTATACTTCTAGTTAAAACGAGTATTTTCATACAAAGAAAATAATATAATGTTCGAATTTATTAATAAAAATCCCGATTAAAATTTAAAATACAAATTTAACAATTATTGTTATTTTGTTCACCCCTAACCTAACCTGTATTTTTGTTATTTAAAGTATTTGTGTATATAATTATTTATTAATGTTATTGGTTATTAGTACTTATTAGTTATTAGTGTTATTACAATAACTGTTTCGTATTCTGCCGATCCGCGTCCATCCCGCAGTCATCAAACGCTTGTTATTCTCACGATCTCATCAGTTTCCGATTTGTCATTTGTGCTTATTAGTTATTGCTTATTTAATTTTATATTTATTATATCAAATACCAAATGGTGAAAAGAAACCCCGACGAATGTCTTTATTTTCAATATAACGCTGCTGTAAACAAAAGCCAGCCAATGCCTAGTTGAAGGTTGCTCTGCCAACTTAGTTGGGAAACATGCTGCAAATTTAGAGAAGCACATTCAAAAGATTCACCCAGAGCAGTATGAATTGTTGATAACAGAATCTACAGTTAGTGTATTAGCTTTGCTTAATAATTTAGCTATTTATATATTCCTTATACACAATAATTTCTCCCATTTTAGAAAAACATATAATTATTAATATGTCTTATGGCAGGCCATAAAAGATAATACTGATCATATGCCCCAAGCTTGTGGTTTATTTTTTTACAAGTAGGTATGTAATTGTAAGTAATGGTTTATGAGTTATGAGTTATGATAAAAAAAAGTATTAAATAAAATGTTGTGTTTGTAAATTTTCAAAAGGGATGAAGGAGGATGAATTTCAACTTCTAAATTTATACATTGCATGAGACCATTATAAGGAAGCTATAGTTAACATTTTAAGTTTCGATGTTGCATTTTTTTAGTTGCACATTTTTTTATGAAAACCAGACAAAATACATATCACAAATAAAGAAGATAGGTACTCCATAACATAATGGTACCTATATTATGTAAATGTATTCCCATTTCTTACTTTGTTCTAACACAGGTACTAAAATAATAATATATTGTATTTATAGTGTTATATAATTATTTATTGCCTATTGAGTATTGGTAATAAAAACAACAAATATTATTAAGAAATAAAAATATGTAAATTTCTAACCTAACCTAACCTTGGCCTAAAATAGTGTGTCTCCTGAATTACAAATGTGTGTACCAAATGTTAAACGTGTATTTTTACCTTTTTAAAAAACAATATTGTCAATAGTCTAATAAACTTTGTAGCACCTATCCACTTAAATTTTGAATTATTATTTTGTTCAAATATCGTAAGCATTAATCACATAACATGAGATTTATTATACTGTAATATGATGTGATGTTAATATGTTATTTTAAATTACTATTAAATATTATAGAATTATAATCAAATAATGATCTTAACCATAATATGTTGCATGCAAAAGTAGGTATGAGCCTACTACCTAGGTATGACAAATTAAAGTTGAGAACACAAAATTAGTTCTGCTGAACGTAAAGTTGCTATATTGTATATACATTCTACACTAATTATATAAAAATCGGATATATTTTAGGGTTTTAGGCTCAGCCGTTAATAGTTAATAGATAATAAAAATTGGGTCTACAGTTATTAGATGTAGGAAAATAAAATCAAAATTTGTAAAAACCGTTCCAAAAACCAAAACCGAAAATTTTTAAAAACCGTTCTTAAACCGACAAATTTTAAAAACTTTTTTTGAAACCGAAACAAAAATCAATCTTAAAACCTAAACTAAAACCAGAAAATGTAGAAAACTGTAACCATAACCGTTAAAATTTGAAAAGGTTTTGATCTCTGCCTCAAATACATTGCTAATAGTTTCATAAAATACTTTATAAGAATAATTTAAAGAATATCTTAAAAAATTAATAGTATTTTAATTTCAGTAAAACTTGATTTGAAAATGCATATTATAGGTTTGATGTAGCCAACCCAGTGTAGACAAAATAAATATTATCTTTTTAATATATATAAAATTAATCATCACACTAATATAAATTATACGAGAGATAAAATACATACCATGTTTTGTCTTGGTATTCATTAAACAGAATATTGAATCTATTAAAAACAGAATATAACAATCGGTTAGGAAGTCCAGCTGATATATAACGAATAAATTGTAATCTTTCTGTAGGACTCAATGCTACCTCCAAACCATTAGATAAGAATGGTAGAATATTTGAAATATTGTATTCCTGAAAATGTAATTATCATATTATATACATAATTTGTTATATATTGTATAAAGAACACAAATAGTTCAATTTTTAAACAAAAATTTTCAATAAGGCATATACTATAATTTTATGTCAACAAATTAGAACAGTATTCAACATTTAAATTTGTCCTTTTAGACTTAAGAATGTATTATCTTACAGCAATATAATATTTTATCATTAATTTAGCTAAATTAAGACAGAGGTTAACTGCACTAACACTGAAATTTCTTGGTTCACCCTTAAACTATAAATAACGTACTAAAGATTTGAAAACATAATGACATTTTGTTGAAAATGTTATTCAATGTTAATTGTTAAATCATTAAAATTTGATTATAATTCTTAAAAATTTGTTTGCAATACAACTATATGAATAATGTTATTTTAGAATTTTTAATGGATTTTAATGAATTCTTAACTAAAATTTTTTTTTTTTGTATGTATATTTAGAAGGTTATTAATTATTATATATTATTAGTCTTCCAACACAGTATGACAAAAATTATGGAGTAAATGTTGATTTTTACCATACAAGGATGGAAGACCCAATATATTTAAATAGAATAATTCATTACCTTGTATTAAAATTTAAAGATCAAAAGTTCAGAACTACAAAATGTAAAAAGAAAATTTTAATTAAAAATAAAGTCAACCTCATTTAAGACTCTTTCCTGCATAAGGACGTTCCGCTAGTCAAGAGGCCTAACCTAACTAAGAGGCTCCTTTTACCAGGTCTCTTGAATAGCGTCTTAAGAGAGTTTTACTGTATTCAATTGATCATTTATTCATACAGATCATACTACACCAACCTATGGCAAAGGAGGTAGTGGAGAGGCTCCCTCTAAGTTTTTTAAGGGATGGTGAGTGGCTAGGGTGGCTAATGGTTAATTAATTAATTTTTATTTATTTAAAGTTTAAACACCTCAAATGGGTAAAGAGTACAGTTATAGTTATTATAGATTGACAAGAGATTATACATAGTGGATCTAAATATTGAATATTTAAACAAAGGAGAGAGAAAAACAAATATATAATATACAATAAATAATGTAATATCAACTAGTATTTAAGTATTTACTACGACAAGTAGTAAAAATTAGTTAATCGTATATGGATGGATATTGGACTTGCCATTGAATAATTTCAGGTGTATTACACTTGGGCCTACATATATAATATTAAATTCATTAACATAAACAAATCTAGTTTTTCCGGCTAGAAGTCTAAAAGTATTTTTAAACATATAAATTAATACCCTCATACTCCCTCCCAGTAACTTCCCAGGTTATAAGAGCCAAAGTTTATTTTTTCCTTTCGATATAATTTAGTATCAAAATGTACACTAATTATAAAAAAAAGATTAAAATCTTGTAGTTTTTTTACTTGTTTATAAGTTGTATGCCAGAAAATACCATTAGTTAATCCTTTATAGTTTGTTGGAACTCCATCTTCTAATAAACACTATTATTTAATATTCATACCTAACTGCAGTATAATTACACTAAATATATAGGTATACAATATAATTTAATGAGGGCAATAAATTATGATTGTACTACAATTTATAATAAATAATACATGATATGCTGATAGGAGCTGTGAAAATAGTTTTTTTTTATACCTTTTGAAACTTTGACCAATATTCCCGAATCAAATTATCTTCATCTTTATTAAATACTCTTAACTTGATCAGAGGATTCCGCTTCTTTATAATATCCAGCTTGCTTTTATCTGGTAATCTACTTAAAGTAGTCTCAATAAAATGAATTTTATTTTTCATACATTCAGGTGGTAATTTAATAACTAAACCTTTTATATCCTATGTGAAATAAATACAAATTATAAAAATTACATACTATACTCTGTCCCACAAGAAAAATGGCCATTTCTGTAATATAACATATGATTTTTCCTCCTCCACATTGGCTAACGTTAGCCAGTTGAGGTGTTGGGATGTGAGGTAGCGACCAGTTTTGAACAGCCGTTCTCTCATGGGACAGAGTATATATTATACATAATATTATTTAAAAAAAATTTTAAATATGTTTTTACCTGTGCAGAATCAATTTTTTCAACAATTTTTTCCAAAATAATATTTCCAACTGTTTTTAGTAATAAAATATCAGATGCTCCTAATTCACATTTTTTATTGATGGTTTGATTGATTTTTTTAGACAAACGTTCATTTATTTCTTTAAAATTAGGATGATGCTTTAGTGAAGGATTTTTATTTGTTAGATACTTTATTAAATTAAAATGTTTTGTATTAATGTTGGTATTATTATTAGTTGACAATTCTTCAAAATTATATAATTCCATGGTATTTAGCAGAGTCTTTAGTCTACTCTGGTTTTGAGAAATCATAGGCATACTAAGATTGTTAGTTATCTTATCGTGCTTTATGCTCTTTTCAGATTCCTTAGTTGCAACATTTTCATTATCTAAGCTATGATTAATTTCCAGTGAAGCAGATGGTAATGACTCGGTATCAGAGTCATTCATATTTGGTTCACTGACTTTTGTACAAGGTTTTTCATATGTTTTTATTTCAGTATCATAATTGGTATTTATATCTATTGAGTTTAAACTTTTATTACGATTATTCTTCTTTTTAGGATTTTTAGTCGGAACATTTTCATTATCATTGCTACAATCATTTCCCAATGAAATATCAGCCAAAGCATCCATTTCAGGCATTCTTTTTTGGTTTATATTTTCAGTGAAATCAGAATCATTAATATTATGTACATTAGCTTGTTTAAATGTTCTGTAATATGCATCATTATTGGTACTTATTTCTATTGAATTTAAACTTTTATTATGTTTTTTCTTCTTTTTAGGTTTCTTAGTTGCAACATTATCATTATCAATGCTCAATTTATTTTCCAACAAAATATCTGACAATGTGTTTAATTCAGGCTTTATAATTTGGTTTACATTTTTCCTGTAATCAGAGTCATTAACTTCTTCAAACGTTCTATCAAATATTTGAATTTCTGTATCATGATTTGTGCTCAATTCTATCAAATTTAAACTTTTACTATGATTTTTCTTCTTTTTAGGTTTTTTACTTGGTAAATCATTTGTTTCAGACATTTTTTTTTGGATTATATATTTTGTGGAATCGGAATCATTAATACTATGTTCATTATCTTTTTCATATATTCTGTAATATGCATCATTATCTGTATGTATTTCTACAGAATTTAAACTTATATTATGATTTTTCTTCTTTTTAGATTTCTTAGTAGCAACATTATCATTATCCATGCTACATTTATTTTCCAATGAAATATCTGATGAAGTATTTAATTTAGACTTGATTGTTTGGTTTATATTTTCTCTGAAATCAGAATTATTTATATTTTGATCATTAACTTCTTCATACGTTCTATCAAATATTTGGGTTTCTGTATCATGATTAATTGTGTCAAATTCTATTGAATTTAAACTTTTACTATGATTTTTCTTCTTTTTAGGTTTTTTACTTGGTAAATCATTTGTTTCAGACATTTTTTTTTGGATTAAATATTTTGTGGAATCGGAATCATGAATACTATGTTCATTATCTTTTTCGTATATTCTGTAATATGCATCATTATTGGTATGTATTTCTACAGAATTTAAACTTATATTATGATTTTTCTTCTTTTTAGATTTCTTAGTAGCAACATTATCATTATCCATGCTACATTTATTTTCCAATGAAATATCTGATGAAGTATTTAAGTTAGACTTTATTGTTTGGTTTATATTTTCTCTGAAATCAGAATTATTTATATTTTGATCATTAACTTCTTCATATGTTCTTTCAAATATTTGGGTTTCTGTATCATGATTAAGTGTGTCTAATTCTATTGAATTTAAACTTTTACTATGATTTTTCTTCTTTTTAGGTTTTTTACTTGGTAAATCATTTGTTTCAGACATTTTTTTTTGGATTAAATATTTTGTGGAATCGGAATTATTAATACTATGTTCATTATCTTTTTCATATATTCTGTAATATGCATCATTATTGGTATGTATTTCTACAGAATTTAAACTTATATTATGATTTTTCTTCTTTTTAGATTTCTTGGTAGCAACATTATCATTATCCATGCTACATTTATTTTCCAATGAAATATCTGATGAAGTATTTAAGTTAGACTTTATTGTTTGGTTTATATTTTCTCTGAAATCAGAATTATTTATATTTTGATCATTAACTTCTTCATATGTTCTTTCAAATATTTGGGTTTCTGTATCATGATTAATTGTGTCTAATTCTATTGAATTTAAACTTTTACTATGATTTTTCTTCTTTTTAGGTTTTTTACTTGGTAAATCATTTGTTTCAGACATTTTTTTTTGGATTATATATTTTGTGGAATCGGAATCATTAACTGAATCATTATTGGTATTTAATTTAATTAAATCTAAAATTTTACTATGCATTTTCTTTTTTTTAGGTTTCTTAATTGCAACATTATCATAATCCATGCTACATTTATTTTCCGATGAAATATCTGATGAAGTATTTAATTTAGACTTGATTGTTTGGTTTATATTTTCTCTAAAATCAGAATTATTAATATTTTGGTCATTAACTACATCACAAGTTCTTTCAATTATTTGGATTTTAGTATCATGATTGGTGTTGAATTCTATTGAATTTGATACAATTTCATCATGATTTTTCTTCTTTTTTGTTTTTTTAGTTGGAACATTTTCATTATTAATGCTACAATTATCACCCAATGAAATATCGGATAAAGCATTTATTTCAGACTTTCTTTTCCTGCCAACATTCTTCCTGGAATAAGAATCAATGATTTGTTCATTAACCTCTTCACAAGTTTTATCTAACGATTTAATTTCTGTATCATTAATTGTATTTAATTCTATTAAATTTAAGCTTTCAATATAAGTCATTTTACTTCTTAGTTTATTAACATTTTCTCTAAAATCAGAATCTTTAATATTTTGTTCATTAACTTCTACAAAAGTGTTCTCGAATGATTTGATTTCTGCTTCAGTGGTGGTATTTAAACTTTTATTGTGCTTTTTCTTCTTTTTTGGTTTTTTACTTGTTAAAGCATTTAGTTCAGAGATTTTTTTTTTTGTTATATTTTTTGTGGATTCAGTATCATTAATACTATGTTCATTATCTTTTTCATTTGCTCTGTAATATGCATCATTATTGGTATGTATTTCTACAGATTTTAAACTTATATTATGATTTTTCTTCTTTTTAGGTTTCTTAGTAACAACATTATCATTATCCATGCTACATTTATTTTCCAATGAAATATCTGCTAAAGCATTCATTTTAGACTTTCTTTTATGGCTTACATTCTTTCTTGAATAAGAATCAGTACCATTTTGTTCAATATCTTTTTCACGAGTGTTTTCTTCCGTATAAGTATTTAACTCTGTTGCATTTCGATCATACATTTTCTTTTTAGGATTTATGCTTTCAAAACTTTCATTATGTACATCATTATTATTAGTTAATTTAAGTTTATTTGTTAATTCTGCAAATTCAACCTTTTTAATGCGTTTTTGATATTTGTTTATCTTTTTTACATTTCTGAAAAATATTTAGACTTTGAAATTCATCCAATGGACTACCATTATCATTAATATAACAAAATAAACTTATTTTTTTTAATTGTTGGTATTTAACTCTTCATAAGTTGTCATGCTTGTATTTCAGTGCTTTCGTTGTTTTTTTCCTCCTGAAATTTTATAAAAATATATACATATTATTTGTTAAGTATTTAATATTCAAAATGATCATCTATATATTTTTTTTTTTTTATGTTAACATGTACTAATAAAATTAGCGTTTTATTTAAATAAGTTATTTCCTAAATATTAACTTCGAGTGAATGTTAGTATAGTGTACACCAGGTTATCCATTTAAGATATGTCAGCGTACTATTTGTTTTCTCCCCTAGCTCACGCTCAACATAGCCAAAACGGATTTACGCGAAATCATTTTTTCTATGTGATCTTAAGTAAAATCAACCAATACAAAAAAGATAGAGAATAATATAGTTGAGGGAATGAAATATAGATTTGTCTAAATATTGTCTCAAAACATTACAATTTAAACATCATTTAAATGTACAACATATTTTTGTTTATTTTAAAAGTCGAATATAAAGACAAATAACAATAAAAAAATAGTTGTCTCCTCGCAGTCTTAGCGTACAGATGTGTTTTTGTGGTGTCGTTTTTGCTATATTATCTTGCTCAGTATTATCGCTCCTTATCTTAGTTTGTGCATCAATTACGCCGTCGTCTTCGGGCGGCACCAATCGTGCCAGCCAAAATAATATTTCAAACAAACACAAAAATCAACATGTCACAAGCATCGTCGGCCCCGGTTACTAGGAAGTCGGAAAAAACGGTAAGCCAATCAAAGTTACTTCTTGTCCAGTCTCACCAAGTCTTCAACAAATCATGGATAACCCGCCGACTCCAGATATCCAGGTCCGCATTTAACTATAGCTCCTTATCTACACAAACTGCAATTACTTCGGGGTCTAGTCGATATGGATATGAACGTTAATGATCGTCCTAATGAGCTCGATACTGGTTCTACGTCTTCTTCACTTAATAATACTTCTATTCAATCTACTTTCCTAACTAATAGCGATATCTCCAACACTAACAAACATATTATAAACATATTACTAAAATCGTTTTCACCAGATTATATCGGGCCTATAACTATTCTCATTGAAAGTATGGACGCTAATATTAACTTAGGAAACTGGCATCCTATTAAAGCCGCTAAATTTTTCTCTTATAATTTCCCAGGTATTACCAACATTAAGCCTGCGGATTTAAAAAAAATCAAAATTTCCTTTGACACAATTATTAATGGTAATTGCTCCTTGAATTCAAACATCTTAAATGAGAATAACTATAATGCAATTATACCGTCTACGCTAATATTTTCTTACGGAATAATAAAATTAGACACTACAGCCTTAGAAGCTGAATTTTTTGAAGGCATCCGATCCTCAGTCAAGATTGATGCATTCAAACGCAGCAGTATCAAAAAAGAAGATAAAATCATTCAAACCCGTATAGTTGAACTTAAATTCGTCGCCTCTAAAATACCATCCATAATCTCCGTATTTAACTTGATTTTTGATGTAAAACCCAGTATCCGGTCTCCCGTTCAATGCAATCGATGTTTACGTTTCGTACATACACAAAAATATTGTCGTAGTGGTCCCAGGTGCAGTCTCTGCGGTGAAAACAATCACTCAGTTGATTCATGCCCACGTGCCCAAGCCACTGATCATGTATGTCTATTCTGCAAGCAACCTCACTTAGCCACTGATCGTTGTTGCCGGGAATGGTCCACTCAAAAAGAAATCAAACACATCATCGAAAATATTTCCTATAAAGATGCCTTAACTTTTAAAAAAAATTATTGTTTCACTACTGCTTTTTCTTTTTCCAATGTTGTTAAGAGCCAGCCTCCAATTTCTGAAATATTAAAACCAAATATCCCCCTAGAGGAAGAAAATGTCCCCAAGTTAAATGATTATCATCATTATTTTAATTCCAGGAAGACAAAATAAAAATCTCGTTTCCCGAGTACTAAGACAAATTAAATTTACCAGTCAAACCTCATTTTTCTTCCCCCAACACTAGCTGTTTAACCAATCTCCCTAATCAAAGCTTCACTGAAGAAAATAACTCTACTGACTTATCTTGGGTCTATTCTCTTTCTCTCCCGCTTCTCTTCAATCTCTAATTGAATCTTCTTTAAATTCACTTCTTAATATTCCAGTTTCTAATTTCACTTCTGATTAGTCTTGCATTTTACACCAAATGTCTTCACCACAGTCATAGTAAATACTAATGATATTTGACTTCAAAACTAACACTTATAACAATAACAAAATAAATATAATTTAATAAAATTACCATGGCATTTTAACAAAAAAATTATAATCTGAATTTCCTCAATAATTTCACTAACATTATTCAGTGAAATGTGAGAAGTCTTCCTGCATGTTTCCCATCCCTACAACACCTTCTATCCAATCACAAATGTTCAATCGCTCTTCTCTCCGAAACCTGGTTCTTACCTTCACGTCCCCTTACAATTCCGCCGTTCAAAACCTATAGATCCGACAGCCTCGATGGTTATGGTGGTGTAGCTATAGCTGTTCATAACTCCCTCAAATCCAAACAAATTCCTTTAGATATCGACATCAGAAATAGATTTATCCACCATAAAATTGACATCATAGGTATCAAAGTGAATCTAGTCAACTCACACCCTCCTCTATAATGTTGGTCCTGTTACATCCCCAATAATTCCAATGTTCCTTCCAATCTATGGCGTGAATTTTTTAACCTGATATCACATAATACGCTGCTTGGTGGCGATTTTAATGCATTTCATCCCGCTTGGGGCTCTGAACTTGCATCCCGCCGTGGTTCTCAGATCTATGGTTGCATCAACTCATTGGGACTTTGTTCTCTCAACGATGGTAGTCCTACACATCTGGGTCGCCCCAACTCAACTAACCACGGCAATTGACTTATCTTTTTGTTCCCCTGATATCATCTGGTATCTATCTTGGCAAGTCCTCAACGATCCTCACGGTAGCGACCATATCCCCATTATCATAACAGCTAATTTCAACAGGTCCACCGATCCTGTGCCATCTAGTCCCGCCTTGGATTCTTCATCTTCAATTCACTTACCTCGCTCAGGCTCCATGATCGACTTTATTAATTATCGCAACGCTTGTGCCCAAACCACCAGGCTATTAAAAAATGGAAAAATTTTTGTTCAAATCTAAATCCTTCCTTCCCCATACAACACCTTTGGTCAACAGCTAAGCGCTATAAAAATTTCATCAACCCTGTCAGTCGTCCAAATAATGACGATTGGTTCGAATCCTTTTGTTCAAAAGTCGCTCCGTGCTATGTCTCTTCTATATTAAAGGTTTGCCCTCCCGATCACTCTCTATACTTTCCACCTCATGTTCTCACTAATGTTTTTACTATGTCAGAATTAAATTTAGCCATATCTTCACGGAAATCTATCGCGTCCGGTCTAGACAACAAAAACCTGATTTAATAACTTATACTTATACATAGACCATATACTGTACAATTTAATAGGCTACATATAGGACATCACCTTCTACCCAGCCACTCCTTCAAACTTGGCCTTAACGATTCACCATTCTGCACACTTCATCTAAATGAAAGTATCTATGATTTATCCCATATTTTATTTGACTGCCCTGCCCTTCAAACCAAACGCATTATTTTAGTTCACTTACTTAAAACTCTTAATACCCCCTATAATATCTACTCCATTCTCAATACAAAATCCACTACCACCAGGGTTAGGTTAGGTTAGGTTAGGTTTTCTTCGTCTGCGGCAGATGGTGGAAAGAACGCAGAGCGCTGGAGGTGGAGCTGGAAGAGGACCTGTCCCCCGACAACATTGTACGTATCATGGTGGAGAAACGGAGTAATTGGGACGCAGTGAGCGGATTCGTCAACCTCGTGCAGTCCACAAGGGAGCACGAAGAAAGGGTGCGACAGCGACTTAGGGCCCAACTAGTTTAAGTATATTTTGTACGCCGAAGGCAAAAGTTAGAGGAGTAGAGTCCTCTCTTTTTTGTCGAGCAAAGCTCATATTTGTTGTGTTATTGTTATTGTGTATTGTAACTTAATGGCAGGGTTTCTAGCAGCTACGGTATTTAAAAATAGTGAAAATAGTAAGTTTTTTTTTCAAAATAGTGAGTTAAAGTGAGTTACATCTTATTGTACCTAACCCAAATTTACTTTTGCCAAGAGAAAACTCATCTGGAATACCTTTAGGAAACATCACTTTAAATATATTAACAATTCCGTCACATGATGAAGCAGAATAATTAGACCAGACACATTTCATTGTCCATAAAAGCTCAGCCCTTATTGCTTCATCTTTAATACATCGAAGACCAACATTACTAGAAATCAGCAAAGCACTCATCGATGAACTTTGAATCGGCTGTTCAGTATAAGAACATGAAGAAACAGGCGCTGAGTCATGAGTCCTAATCGAATGGAACGTTTCGGTGATATCTCGATACGGCGAATGATGATATATTATTATTATTACTATACAAAAATATATATAATTATTAAGTGAAGAAATTATTTTTAACATGTTGACTGCCAAAAAAAAATACGTATCGATAGTTTTTAGAACGTACCCTGCCGCACCATGTCATTCCTAGGAGGCCGTAAAGCCGCGGGCTGCCGTAAATGAATTTGGATTTATATTATTAACTTTTCCATGGCGCTACAATAATGAACTGAAAAATACACTGTGTATTCATTTTAACTTACGTGTTACGAGTAACGTACGTGTGGACAGCTCGAGTCACGGCAACAAAATAATTTAATAATGTCATGTGAACCCTAATATCATTTTTCTTATAAATGTACACTGTAAAATCTATAAATATATACTATCCACTATACGGATCATACACACGCACACAAATAATATAAACAAATATCAATAACACTGAAACTGAAACACCGATAACAAAAATGCGGGTCTCGCTCGCCAACCGACTGTCAATACGTTAAAACCTACATACATTATAATATCATATATATAAATATTATAAAGAGATATTTCATTTTCGTATTCATTATATTTTTTTTTTCAATATTTCAGCAATTTTAAATAAACGTAGGGTTTTTAATTATTTTCTAGATTATAAAGATAAATAGTGAGAAAAGTGAGGACATTTAAGGTATAGTAAAAAAAAGTAAGTTGATTGAAAAATAATGAGAAATAGTGAAAAAAGTGAGTCACTAGAAACCCTGCTTAATGGAATGTCAATAAACGATACGGATACGAGGAGAAGGACGGCCCTCACGGGTGAAGTACCTCCTTGTAGCGCCGTGATTCAAACACAAAAAAAAAAAAAAAAGGTTAAGCCTAACCTAACCTAACCATCAGTAATTTCCTTTATATTGGATGCTGGCTTTGTTATATAATATTATAATGTAATGTATTATGTTGTATCGTATATAATTGTAAATGTTGAGCTATCATAGTATATGCTAATAGCTAATAAAAAATAAAAAATAAAAAAACAATAAAATATAAAATCAATGTCATTCCCTCGAAAATATTATTTTCTATATTTTTTGTAATGGGTGATTTTACTCTAAGATTACTTACAAACATAGAAAAAATTGATGCAATTGTCCATGTCGCGCGTGGGCCAAAGAGAGACAACAAAGTGTGCTGACATCCTCTAAATGTAAAAGACTCATTATTTCATAAACTATTAATGTTCTTGAAACATTCTTCTAAATATATTTTAACAACTTATTAGACAAGCACATAAGGGAAATAAAAATTAATTAAAAATAATAAAATAAATCAATTTAAAAAGAGGAATGGAAAATATAGGGAACAGTGTTGTAAGCAATCTAACATAATTTTAATGATCTATATTTACCTGGTACCTTTACGGCTACACCTCACCGCTACGGTACACGATATCCCCCAAATAAAACATAAATAATTCAAATTATTAAAGTAAACCTTATAAAACACTATCTGATCCCTCGCATTTTTTTGCCCTTAAAAAATTACAACTCTTAAAAAATTGTGATTACTTAATTCTTCTAAGTGTACCTCGCTGCAGTAAGTGCAACTCAGCCACCCTGGTAGATAATCCACCTGTGGTAAATATTGTGTTAATACCACAAAAATCTAATGTTCTTAAACTGATAACTTGAATTGTATTTATGTATCCAAATAACAAAAACACTACTTATGTCACAGAATGCATTGTGGAATTAAAGTAATTCTAATATCAATACAGAGGGAGTAAAATTGTTCTGAAAAAAAATTGTTTTTGCTGTTGGACATTTTTAAGATTGAAACAGCACATGCGTGTACGTCTTCTCAAACTCATTATTCCATTTACTATTTAGGTCTTTTGAAAATATTTTTAATACATAACTTTAAATCGTATCTAAAAAAAAAAATGTTTTTAAAAAAATGTAGATAAGTAGCTGGTATAATATAAGTTGATATTTTACTATTTTATTATTATAATTTTTTTACTACTATACCTTTATGGACAACAAATGGTTAATAAAAAATAGAAATAATTTTTCCAACATTTTGTTTAAATTTTCATTTACTTCGCGGCCGCATGGCGGTCACCGTGTTAAAAATTGATTTAATGTAAAACTATGTTAGTTTCTATTGTTCATTGCTATACTGAGTTTAAATTAATGAAATACAAATATTTATGATTTATCACTCACCTATAAAATAAAAAGTATGAAGTAGGTATGTACTTGCACCACTAGGATGATTTTTAATGTATTTGCAATACTCAATCATACATATTATACACGTGAATTACATACTAAGTTATACCATACTTTATCACTGAACTAAAGAATTACCGTACATAAACTGTGTATTAAACAACAATGAGCAAATACTTACATTCGAATTTCAAATGTTTAGCACGATCTTAAACGTTACAACTTCATTTAAGGTTATCACTAATAAAATGGATATCATAAAGATCTATGAATAATAAGTAACAACTAAAAAGTTCGGACACTCGGATAACTGAGAACTAGTGAGAACTCACTTCCCGCGTGGATCATCTACGGACTACGATAGTACGATCTAGTATCAGTAGTATTTACTATAATATCTAGAGGCCGATTCGCCATACCTAACATAACCTATATACCACGGTCTTATATGCACGGCTTATATTATCTATGCGATTCGCCGATGATTAAGATTTTCTTATCAACACTCAATACAACTTATATAAATGTTTATATTAATTTATTATTAACCTTGCCTCAGGGCGCCTTCACAGCTAACCGTGAAACGTGATAATTTATAATTCGTTCACGTCTCTTTTTTCCGTAATAACTAAATTTGAATCACTATCATTAAACTATGGTTAACACCCGCTCTGAGTACAATCACAGAATAGATTAAATAAAAAATAATACTGAACAGTCAACAGTTAAACATATTTAAATAATATAAAATTATATAATTGTATAATAATAATATGTCTTCATTATAATTTAACTAATTTCTTATCATTTAAGCTGATGGCAAACTAGGACTACAAAAATATGGCGGCGAGATATTGTTTATATTTAGAATGTGTCCATTCTGATTTCAGTGGTATGATTGAAATAATCTAAGACCGTGGATTGAACCATGAACTCAAGAATACGATGCAAACTGATGCAAACGGTATAGGTAATGTCATAGGCTAAATTATTTAGCGATGGTAATAAGTATATTATGATCTAAAGGCGGGATCCCACGACTCGTGTACTTGACGAATATTTGATACTCGTGGATACTCGCTGAGTAGTGGGAAAGGTTTGGAGTACTTGTACGAATATTCGGTATTCGGTATTTGTTATTCACCACCTTCTCGTAGATTGTGGGTATATTTTGCCAATTATTCGAGTATTCGTGGATATTCGTCAAATACACGAGTCGTGGAATCCCGCCTTAAGATACGACCGCTAGTCGCCGAATGCCGATATCTTATTTTGTCGAAAACACTAGCGCTGCTTGTTGGACGACCTTTTTGAGGTTAAGAAATAAATATTAAATATTGATAAAATTAAAAATACAGACGCACACATGAAATAATGTCATTCTAGTAAGTTGTAAGTACTTAATAGTTATTACTTTCGCGGAAGTAATGCGAAAGCAATTCCCGCGGCGCCGTCGGTTTCAAACTGGAAAAAAAAAAAAAAGTACTTAATACTAATAAATAGTACTGTTGCCACTGTTCGTACTTCGTCTATATAATATAGTACATGGTAGATAGATATAGTCGGATAGTCCAGTCTGTAATTCTGTTCCACAAATATTGGCATATTACTTGACCAATTAATGTCCAAATGTACTATGCACTATATACCAGTGGTTCTCAAATCCCAATATATTTGATATGACGGCGCGACCCCTATAATGTCACCAAGATTTTTGGTGTCCCTTTTATTATGATACACTAAAGGTATAGATATATATTGGTGTCATTAAAATAATTGTTGGCGACCCCGAGTTTGAGAATCGCTGCAGTATAATATACCATAATAGTTTATTTTGTCATGACATCATATTGTACTATTGTAGACTGTGGCAGGTCCCTCTGCCCACTGTGGTTTCTTGACTTAATTTTTAAATAAATAACTGTAAATGAATCAAGAAGGAACTACAGAACTCCCATCATATTTCTTAACTAGAGCTTGAAAAATAAGAGAATATTATGACGCCATGTATCTACCTTAAAATATAGATCTGATATTAAAGAAAAAAAATTGTTACTATGAATCCCGAATGAAAAGTCCCCAGACTTCAGAACGATTAACAGTTAATATCTACCAACTATTCTATGCTTGCTACTGTCATTGAACTACAATCAACCATTTTTGATGATAAGTCATCTTTTTTAATTATAAGAATTTTGAAAATGTTTTTTTTATTTTATGTTACATTGCATACCTAATAATAATTAATACTTAACATACAGAAATTTTGGTTGTTACTTTATTTGCCTAGAATTATTCATAAATCAAAAATGCTAGAATAGTATTTAATTTAAAAAATATAAAGAACTTTATACAGTAATATTTGAATTGTTTAAACTAATATTTATTACAAGTTGTTTGACTATTAAGAGATAACGAATTATCTATTAGGTATATTAATGTACGGAATGATTAAATATATATTATGTAAATTATGATTGTTCTTGTATGATATAAAATGGCCCTGGAAATATAAACCAGCGCTAGATTGATTCAGTGTTTAATAGAAAATGTATTGGTTAGCGCTAATTTTTAAACTTTCTACTTTTTATTATTCTCTATTAAATTTAAGAGATAACCTTTGAATGATGAAATCCGACCAAAATGGGTTGCATAGTCTGAGCATTTCAACCTACTGCTAGTATTAGTATCTATTGTGCTAGGACAGCCATGTACAACAGTCACCAACATTTGTGACCCATATCAGAATGCCTAAAAAACATAAGTGCACAACGTTCAGTATCTATGCACGATTGGGGTTCACTCTCAAAGTCTCAACCTGAATAAAGTAAGTCAGTAATAACTAATAAGTAATAATTAATAATTTCTGAAAAATTATAAGGAGGCACTTCATGCTCATCTTAATAGCAGCACAAACTAAACAACTAACCTTGATAAATTATGTATTATTTAATAATTTAATCACAAAATATTAATAATCGATGTATGGACAGTATGTTAATAACTTAAAATCACATAACAAACTGTCTGTATATCTCTTCTTAAAATATTAATTCTTAATGAAAAATAAAATTTCAAAGGATGAGAATCTTAAAGAATAAAATGATTGATAAATATTAGAATAATATTGAATACATAAAGTATAATTATCACTCTAATACATATTACTAATCATATTATTTAACTTAAAAAATGAATTATCATAGGACAAATATTTATTATTTGTTAGTAATTTAAATAAACTATTTTTTTAGGTTCATGGATATATTGAATACATGTTAATATATTATTAGAGCTATTACTTATGAAAACATTTAGAAATTATTAGAAATTCAATGAATAAATAATTAGTAGCATAATTTTTCATCAGTTGATTTAAAATGATTCATAACTTAAATCACTTTTTTATTTGTTGAGCTTGAAACTGTTGTTGTAATTTAGTAAGTGTTTCCCTATATTCATCTTGCTTTCCCTCTAAAGTGTGTATGCGATCATCAATTCTTTGCAATTCATTTTTTATATAACTCATACGTTTGTCAATATTTTCTTTAGCTTCTGTGTGATCTTGACGCAGTAATATAGGGCCAACCATTTTATATACTTCACCTGAAGGTTTTAATAGAGCTAACTCTTCTTTGACAATTGAGTTTTCATTTAGTTGACCATCCAATTGTTGACGCATTCCAGCCAATTGATTAATTTCTTTTTGACATTGTTTAAAAGCATCCAGTTGTGTTTGGAACTGCTTTTGTAATTCTTCAGCTGCCATTTTGTAAATCTGAAAATGCAATACCTTTTAAAACACAATTATGGAGATCGATCGTAATTCGTAGTTAAGTTAAGAATTATGATTAAAGTATTATTTACTTATAACTATTAACTTCTATCTAGTAAATTGCACGTTTTAAAATTATTATTACTATTTAATATTTATCAATAATAGTTATCAAATGTTTAACATTTCACATATTATAATATGTAAGTCGGAACCTGATAGTTGTTCGAAAAATGATAAGACATTTTTATTGCTAACATCCTACATTTACACCAACGTAACCGAATAAAATATCCCAATCAAATTAAATTCTTATATTTACGATTCACTCACTACTTCTATGAGATTTTATTTGAATACACCCGATAGTTAAAATAATTAAAATCAATTTGAAATTTTCTTATTTGGTGCTATAATATTCTTTTTTTCTATTTTTATTATATTAATGGAAAGCACAAATTTTTTTCAGTATCAGCCTTATAGTAACTGCACTTCAAACAAAAACTTAACAATATAAGCCCATCGTTGAAGACAGTAAACATAAGCTTACTATATTATAGAATATATTACCAAAGAAGACTTTATAAAGAAACAATTAACAACATTTCAATGGATACAACTAGTTATAATATTTGTTACAATAATTTAAATGTATAATACATTAATTAATATTACTTTTCTAAATATACCTAATAATATTAGACAACATTTGTTAATCTCTGCATGTTAGAAAAATGAAGTATTTTTATTAAATAAAACTCAATATTGTATAAGAATTTGTTACACAAACTTAGCCTCAAGTGGTTGGAATACCTTTTAATAAGTTATTTTTTTCAATAATTTTAATATTTAAATGTAATGTATTTTAATTTATAAAACAATAACAAAAGAATATGATTAACTAAATGGTATTGGTTTTTAATCTTTTTTTTATTAACGTATTTACATATAGGTACCACAGGTCCACAGCAATACCAACAAATTTGAAAAATAAAAAAAAAAAGTTTAATAAGGGTAATGCTCTGCTGTACATTAATTTTTTTTCCCTGACAGTTCTATTAACTACTGATTTTATTACCTTTGTACCTACTATATATACCAAGTGCAGTCTTGTAAAAGATACTCTTTACAAAAATATTCAAGTACAGATCTACTTATTTTGAAAAGTATTTAAAATATGTAATTGAATACTCATAGTATTTATAGATACTTACAAGTTTTTTTATTAAAATATTGTTTATCTTTTAAGTGAACTGAACAGTGAACACCAAACTGAACTGAGTTTTTTTTCACTTGTTTCTTAGTGTAGAAACTACAAAATTACAATTCGACAGTTCATTGATGATCATGATTTGACTGAAGATTATTCTGAAGAACGTACAGTAACATTTCTACGTAGAGCAGGCCATAGAATAGATGGATACTACATATCACAGCAAATTGGTCCTTATCTAGGTAATTCAAAATTTATTTTAATCGCAGAGATTTGTCAATTTTTGAATATTTATATTTCATGTTTTTTAGGAGAACCAGAATTAAAATATTCAACAATTTCATTTTTTTTCTTATGTGTATCTATTATTTTATTTAACTATCATTTTTAATATTATTTAAGATTTACTACCTAATTAATTTAACATGCAACTGACACAAGTTAATTAATAATTAATTAATAATTATACTAACTTATTTGTGATTTAACAACAATTATAATAACTAACTGAAATTAGTACTTTTATATAATATACTGTTTAAAATTAATATAAAAAGTAGTTTTTACACAGGAAAGAAAAAACAAACGGAGGACTCAGAAGGAAAACTGGACAAAACCCAACACCGGCAGTCCACGACCAGGGAGGGCCAACATCGCCCCCATCAGAAAAAAAAAAACAGCCGAAGACAAAACTCCGGGACACGACCAGGAAGCAGCACACCAACGGCAACTCATCCGCACCCTGAAAACTCATCTGAAACCGCCCAACAGTGGTTGGAGCCCTACTGGGTAGGAGTAGGACGCTCATAGCACGATTCGTCACCGTCATAGGGCGATCTCGATTGAGTGTTGGGGCTGTGGATACGTAGTTACCGACGTGACGCAGCGACCTGGGAGAATCCCGGAAGGACGCGACAATTCAAGGACAGAGACAGAAGGAAAACTGGACAACCAACAGCGTTGAGACGCACCCTCTACACAATCCAATGGAGAAGGTGCTCGCTCATAAGGATACTCGAGGCCTCTGAGCTACCAAGCTGGGCCAAGAAAAATCAGGAACCCGACCTCAAGACTGGCGGGCAGAAAAGCCGGGTCGAGAAGTCGATACACGGAATCAGCAGGCCATAAGACATCATGTATTTTTTAAATTTTTTTTTTTTTATATTCATAATAAAATGTAAAAATAATTTTAGTGAGCGCCCTTTAAGGGACCAATAAAGGTTGTAAAATTTAATAAAATGTTACATATAAACTTATATTAACAAACGATGGCGGCGCCGCGGAAGTAATGCGAAAGCAGTCCCCGCGGCGTCGTCGGTTCAAACAGAAAAAAAAAAAGTTTAAAATTGTATAGTTCAACTCAAATTTTATAATACTATAACAGTGATTTACTCAATTACGAGGTACCTACTGTAGAGTAAAAAAGAGTGTTTTTAGTATTATTATTATTTGTTTGTTATATGTATTATGTATAGTAGTATTAATTATTGTATTTATGAATTTCAATAAACTATATTTTAAAATTATACCAATGTTTTTCCAAGTTCAAATTCTAATTACTTGTATATAGAAGTATACGGATGTAGTCTAGAACTCCAGAAGTCCAGACCAAATAATTTAAAAAATACCTTACCTAATTAAAGTGTAAAAATATTTACTGTTGTAAAAAAATAAATATTATGTTGGTAATGGCAACATTTCAGAATTATCGTATTCGAGGCTCTTCTTTATCACATACTGCGTCTATACTGTCCAGTATCTTAGTCCGTGGTTTATACTTTATTATCTATGTCGCAGTTTTAGATTAAATTAGAAATAAAACTTAAATAAATAATACTTCCAAATTTCCAAGTTCCTACTGTTACAAGTTCTATCTTACTGTAGTTGTAGTAGTATTTCTTTAATTGCTTAGTTAATGTCATAAAATAATAGTAGGTGTTGCCATAAGATAATTATTATTATTCTGATACTGAGTTTTTGTTTATGACACCTATAATTTATTGTTGAGAATAAACTTCATTGTTATTAATTATAATATTATATATTTAAATACCTATAGTTGTGCTATAATAAAAAAAAAACAGACCGGGAGTTTTGGTTGTTAAAATGTTCAATTGAGTCGTCAGATACTGATATAATACATAATTTATTGAATTTTAACAGGTTAAATTAAATTTGTATTTATTAGTTAATATCTAAACAATTATTTGAAGCTTATAAAATGAGTAATATTTATATTCAAGAACCTCCTACTTCTGGAAAAGTAAGTTTTGTGTTATTTTTTTAATAACTCTTTATTTACTTTTTGAAATATTTTACTATTGAGTGTTGATTTGGTTTATTAATTGTATCTTAATTGAAGTGTTTAAATATTTTGTGTGTCTCTTATGAGATTTAATGTCTGAGTACATTTCTTTACATTTGTTTTCTCATAATATATCCAAGTATCTAACTCCTTTAAGCTGATGCATTGAGATGGAGTTAGAAAATACCTAAAATTAAAACAAAATTATAAATAACTAGCTGATCTCGTGCACTTCGTTGCTTGTTAATAATACCAACTCTATATGTTTAAATATTTGTGTTTAATTTTGTAAAAAAATTTAACACTTCGAAAAATTGTGATTGTTCAACTCCTTTTGGGTATAACTCAGTTATGTTAAAATATAATATAATATAACCTATTACATTATAATGCAACTCAGCTAGGTAGGCAATGTGCAATAATTCAATTTTATCCATGCTTGTACCTGATCAGCCCGAATAACCAATGGCAACCACTAATAAATAAATACTGATTTCTATCAATTGTTTTTCTTATAACCAATAGCAACCACTTACAAACAAACAATTCCATCATAAATCTCAAAATCCCTGTTTTTGCACCTCCAAGGGATAACCCTAAATAAACCTAAATTATAAAATTTAGCCTATGTTACTCAGGGATAATGCAACATTCTAATGTTGAAAGAATTTTTGAAATTGATTCAGTAGTTTTTGAGTTTATTCCGTACTAACATTCAAACCTTTCCTCTTTATAATGTTTGTATAGATTATAACATAATTATTGCATTATGAAATATAACATAATAATGGCAGTATTTTAATTACTAAGCATACCTAACCATATTTTATAAACACATTATATTCATATTGTCTTGATGAATGTTAAATAGAATCTAAGTATGTTATATATATAAATAAAGTATTAAGTAGGTATAAGTATTAAAATGTGTAAAATATTATTAATATAAATATTAAATACATTGCTTAAAGGTTGTGCTCAAAACTTCATTTGGTGATATTGAAATTGAATTATGGTCCAGGGAAGCTCCAAAAGCGTGTAAAAATTTTGTTCAGCTGTGTACAGACGGTTATTATGATGGAGTCTTGTTTCATCGTATTGTGAAGGGTTTTATAGCTCAGGGTGGTGATCCAACTGGAACTGGAGCAGGTGGTGAATCAATTTATGGTCATCCATTTAAAGTAATAATTGAATTTAGTTTATTTAATTTAATGAATATTTCCTATTTCATAAAAATATTTTTAGGATGAAATACATTCACGTCTTCGGTTTAATCGACGTGGATTGGTGGCTATGGCAAATGCTGGAAAAGATGATAATGGATCTCAATTCTTTTTTACATTAGGATCTACTCCAGAACTCCAAACCAAACACACAATATTTGGAAAAGTTGCTGGTGATACTATCTTTAATTTAACCAAATTAAATGAAACTCTTGTGGATACGGTATTAAACATTTATTTATTACATTGTTATAAAATGTATTGATCTCGTACATTTTATTTATAGGAAGATAAACCAGTTTATGATCAAAAAATACTAAAAACTATAGTATTAAATAGTCCTTTCCCTGATATTATACCTAGAGTTGAAAAAAAGAGTGAGAAAACTGAAAAACTTTCAAAACAAAAAGATGTCGTTGGTATCAAGTAAGTTAATATGATTTTTCTTAATATTATATTATATTTTATAATAGGTATTAATTTCCTAAGTTAAAACGCACATTTTAACATGTATATTTTTAGAAATTTCAAACTTTTATCATTTGGTGAAGAAGCTGAAGAGGATGAAGAAGAACTAATTGATGTTGTTAAAGAGTTTAGTGGTAGACCAAAATCCACACACGATGTTCTTAAGGATCCTCAGTTAAGTTCAGAACCTGCTGTTATAGATAATGAGCTTACAGATGATGTAACTATACCTTCTAGTGATCAGACATCAAAGTAAAAATCATTTATTTTCATTTTTACACCTATATTTATACTACAAAACATACTTTTTTTTTTATTCAGAATAAGTATTGACGATGTTCGGTCAAAATTGTCATCTAATAGTAAAAATAAAAAAATTTTACCTAAATCAATTGAACAATCAAATGAAGAAGATTCGGACGATTATGAGCTTGGCAAAGATCTTAAAGAAGAGAAAAAAAGAAAAGCGTAATTATTAATTAAGTATTTAATACAGTGATAGCATTAATATTTTCAATCAATGGTGACTTTTTTATTTGTTAAACTTATTTCATATTTTGTGTAATTATTAACAAAATATAATATACTGTTATGACCAAGGTTTAGGACTTATAGCACTTATAATCATCAAAATAAGCTCTAAAAAAACACAAAAGAACTATCAAAACGATTTTTCACGAATTGTTATACTTAAAAAAATCAAAAACTGTAACCCTTCTTGTATTTTTATTTAAAAATATTTTTACTTCTTTACTATACTCCTTATAGATTATCTAATAAATAAACTAAAAATTGTTTAAGAATAACCAAAAAAAAAATTTATTAATTTGGCCTATTAGTAAATACCTGGATTGCCTGGTGTTTATTACTATGAAATATGATACAAAAAAGAAAAATTATTTTTAGTTCTACCTTTACCATATACAATATCTAAAAAAAATAGAATTTAGCCATATCGTCTAGGTTTTTATTAGTGGTACGTGTAATTATAAATCATAATTAAGCAGATATCTGCTAAAAAGCTAATAAAATCAAAAAACTGGAAATTAGCATTTTTCTTATAAATCTTTCATAAAAGTAAAAAAAAGCATTTTCAAATTTCATAATTGAACGTGTTATAACATTGCATAGACTTCCATAGCACTCCGGTCAGATTTTATGTCAAACCATAAAAATAAACAACTGCCATATAAGTCCCAAGTACTGATTTTGACTAATGATGTTCAGAATGATTAATATTATGTAATATTTATTTTAACTTTGCTTATTTCATTACTAGAGAGGAAATCCGAAAAGAAATAAATCAAATCAAATCACAGCTATCAAAAAAAAAAAAAGATAAAAAAAAGGACCTAGAAATAGATGATACACCAAGCATACCACTATTGCCTATTAATCCACTTAAACAACAATATTTGGAAAATATAAAAATATATTCTTCCAAAAAAAGTGAAATTCCCAAAAAAGGTAGTACCTATCTATTGCATACAACTTTTATAATTTAAACTATAGTTGTTATTCATTTTAAAAATGCCGTATTTAATGATTATCAATTTAGGTTCAAATAGGGAAGAATTTGCTCTTGGTCTTTTAGAGAAGTTTAAAAATAAACTACATAATGCATTACAATCAAGTCAAGAAAAACCTGAAAAACTATCTGAAACAGTAGAAGAAGAAGATGATGATTGGTATGTTTTTCGAATTGAATAAATATTAAATTATAAAATATGATTTATTTATATTTTTTTTATTAAACTATTAGTTTGATCGTATGTTGCAATTAATTAATGTAATATTATTTAAATTACAGGAAAAGTCATCCCCTTCAATTTCAGAAGGATGATGCTGTACTAGCAAAAGATGCAAATAAAAAAGATGATGATTGGTTTGAAATATACGATCCTAGAAGTGCTATCAATAAAAGAAAGCGTGAATTGAATAAATTAAATTCAAAAACTGACAAAGATAAAAAACCAAAAGTTTAAAATATAAAAATATTATCCAATGTATTTTACATTTCTTAAGATTTATAATAAATTTTATTTTATTGTTTTAATAAAATATAACAAAAATTGAAACCTAACCATTGAATTGTCATTGTATCATATTACAATAATTAGTTAACTAACTATTGCAATTGGGCACGCATAGCATTTTTACAAGATTTACTTGATAATTGAGTTTTTGTACAACAATGATTTTTAGTTTTTACTGTACTTGGTAATCAAACCAGCAGTTCCCAACCCGTGAGCCGCATCACTAATCAAGGGTCTAAAACAAGAGTTGGAAAATGTTAATGTATTCTGATTGGCATCAATGTTGAGATTTTAATATGGTATAAGATCTTTTGAGGGTATATTTTTTCATTTAGGATCGACCATGGCTAAATACTTGTATTTAACCATGGGATCGACTACTAATGTAAAAATATTAGTTTATATTAATAATAAACATACTTATATAAATTACAAAATAAAAGTGTAAAGTTGTCCCAAATGAGTGTTTCACATAAATTTTCTAAATAATTTTAAAATGTATTAACATTATACTGTTGATGTAGAAGCGTGTCGTTGCATGTCATAGCCAGTTAGTATTATAATCTCAGACCTCAATAATGGTCGCTAACTATTAAACGAAGACGATGCGCTGAAGTCTAAATAATAATCAAAAACTATACATATATAAGCTCGCGGTACCTATTCAGCTTTTATAACTTTCGTGTAAGAAAATGCCATTTCACACTTACAGGTTAATCCGAAATATATATGTAGGTATTTAATAACTATAAGACTAAATGACAAATGTCAGCCCCTATTTTTTAGTGAACCCCGGCACAAAATGTGTAGTCCGAAATTGGAAGTGTGCACTACGGATTTGATAAGTGTGTACTAATAAATAAGACTATAAAAATAAATAGATTATAATTTATAGGTAGTAATGTACAATGTAGTATAAATATAGTAGGTACTATAAATACTATACATAAAATTAAAAAATTATTTTTAAAAATGAAAATCTTTTATGATAGGTACCAAAAATAAATTGTTTTCAGTTATTTTACCAAATTGATATTTACTTATCTATACTTTGAATCGTGAATTGTGAACACGCCGGGTAGTCATATCGACTATATTAAGTGAAAATCGTGTATATGCAACACACTCATGCTAATGGGTTATTTTTTATTGGAAAATTTGTAGGTATAGTGCCGACAAAAACATTTAGAACGGGGACCCAAAACTTGATGTGTGGGGCCTGGGTATATATATCGACTGAATAGTACCAAAATTATAATACAAATTTTCCAATAAAAAATAACCCATTACAAGCTATGAGTGTGTCGCATACACGATTTTCACTTAATATATTATATATATATACCTAATATACATTTATATCGTAAAATGTAATTTAATATAAAATAAGTATTCCTATCAAAGTTTCAAAATTTAAGAAATTACAAATAGCCGGGCCCCTGTCATCCAGGTCCAACAGCCCTCCTTGTAGGGGTCCTGGATATACCTACAACTATCGTGAAGGAGACGGAAACTTTTCGTCATATTTTTTTTCAAAATGTTATCGAAGTATAAATGTATAATGTACACTAGGTAGGTACTAAGATATATATTATAATATGTAGGTATACAAAATAGTATAATATTATTAACTAATTACCACGATTGAATAATTAAAAACTAAAAATAATTAAATAACTGAACGCTGTTGAATTACTATGAATGTTGGATACCCTTAGTTATTACTTATTTCTGTGTTATAACTTTAACTCTCTTAAATTTATAAAAATGTTATGTCCTATAGGTATTTTACTGAATAATATAGGTATAAATTTAAATTTAAATTCTTGTTCCTCTTCGTCACAGTGTCATAATATATTATAGTAAATAAAGTGTGTAGTATGTTTTTTTTTTGAAAAATAGGGGCTGACAAATGTATAAGAATAATTAATAAACTTTAAGAAGGGGGGAATAACTTAAAAATCGTCCAAGATTGACCGTTTGGCAACCTCTGCTGTATACGATATATAGATACTGTATTCAAGGTGTAACAGGAAGATCTGCAGATAAATTAAATAACTTTTTTAGATTTTATGCGGAGCAATGAATGTATTGTTTTAACAACAATGTGTGTTTTTTTTTCTATATCTGTCATTCCCGTTAGGGGCAGTAAAACGGCTTCGATTTTCTTCAACAGTATCTTGTTCGATGGGAAAGTGAATCTAGTTTGTGTCAAAATTTAAAATTTCCAATAATTTTCAAAAGCGCCGATAAAAACAAGAAAAATCTTAAGGAAAATTTTTCCACAAAATTAATTTTGGTTTTTGGCGTAACTCTAAAACAAATAACTTATCGAGAAGATACAAGCAATTTTGACTGAATGTTTATATTAGAATTTTCATACACGATAAAAATTTCAATATATTTTGATATGTTTTAAACTGTTTATATAGGTATACGGACATTTTCAGTTTTTTTTTCCTTGAATGTCAATAAAATTGTATTTTCTGGGTAACAAATTTTGAAAATGTATTACAAGGATCCTAATATACTGTTACAATGAAAGTTGAATAATATTAAAAATCTATTGTCATAATTTTTTTTTAATCGTTTAAAATTCCAAATTTTGACAAAATACGTAAAAATCACGAAAATGTGCAATTAATTTTGAGTTAAAAATTCATAAACATTTTCCTTTTTAAATCTAAGACTTGAAAATTTAGTTCAAGATTCCTCATATGTTTGATTACCTTTTTTAAAAGAAATTGTCTACCAGAAAAACAAATTAAATTTTTACGAACGTTTGAAGTTCAAATGTTTTTCAATATTGGATATTCACTCGATTTCTCATTCTCATAAAATAATATTTTACCGCTATATAGGCTCAATGCCACGGTGAGGAAGGAGCTGTTGAACTTCTCTCTTGCGGTAAATCACATATAGAGTATAGGTCTAGCAGTAAAAAGTAGAAAGCGAAGACTGCAGGTTGAAGCGGTCAAGTTGCAACACCACCCAAACAACTGGGAATTTAAAATTTTTAATTAATCAACGCACCAACAAGATTAAATTTCCCATTGAACAAGAAACTGAAGTTAAAAATCGAAGCATTTTTAATGTCCCAAATGATAATAGACACAAAAATAACACACATTTTTGTAAAATCAATACATTCATTTAGAATCTAAAAATGTTACATAAAAATAGCAGATAGATACAAATATTATGTATATAGCCAAATAATTATTGTCGACCACTATATAACCGATGGGTTACGTTCGAATGAAATTAAAGGTATAATATATGATTTGGCCGAATGAGTAAGCGTTGGAATACTTAAGTCGTTGTGTTCTGTAGAGATAATTATTATTTTTAATAAGCCAAGGAGCACAGACAATTTGACGAGGACAAGTCGATACAGGAAAGCCAAGAAATTGTTGTCAAGTTGGTTAAAGGTTTGCAGATGCCAGATAGAGCACCATCCAGGATGCGACAATAAATAATATGCAAATAAGTGTCTACGCATTAGGCAATTTAAATTTTTCTATCTATTACAGTGGTATCAACTTATAGTTTAGGCGTTTAGCAGTACCTACAAGATAAAAAGTAAAATTATGAATAATACTATATATATGTATACACTGCAGTACCCATACTTTCGTACCTATTGCTATTACCTATTTGTAGTTTGCACCTTGTATTCATGTTTAAATTATAATTGCTTGTAGGTAATATTAGGTACACTTAAAATATAATCCAATAAATACACAGATATGGTTTTAATATCTACAATTATTGCGTTGTTTAAACAAACAGGCAACAGCTATAAAACACAATAAGATTAACGAGTGCCTAGTTTGTGATGAGCGCCAAGTCGGCTATTTACGACTTAGTTCAATTTAAGAATCGTTAACCATGGCTCGTTGGTCGGATAGTCAATTTACGGTTTGTTCCGAAGATTCTTTCATTAGTGAGTACCACCTACCTACCTAAATAAAACTTTATTTTGAAACTAATAAAAACATAGTTGCGGTAAGTACTACAATATATAAATAGGCACTGCTATATATAATCTCCCATAAACGTAATTATACACTTTAAGTATATGTAGCTCAGTAGCTGGTTAAGTATTTTACTCAAATGGTCTTAGTGAAAAAATATCAGCATTTATTGCAAATGGGTTTTTAACCTATAATAAAAAAAGGTCCCCAAATATAATGCATAATGCATAATATTTATTATTACGCCTATGTGTCTACGTATAATATTAAAATCTATGAAAAACTTAATTATAGCATGGCAATTTTTTTTTAGTTTTTACCTCACTATATTCATAACAGAAGTTGGCAGTTTAAAGAAGTCATAAATAATATACAAATAGGTTAGGTTAACATTCGTGTGCATTATGAAAAATAATAAAAGGAAGGAATTAACTGCCTAATAAAATATGTATAGTAACTATCAATAAGTAATATATTATACATATTGTATACTGTAAATTGTAATAGCATTACAATTATATGAGATGATATTTGTAGATCTTGAAAAAAAATATTTGTTTTGTTATCAATGGATATTGGATGAGCTATGAACTATATAAACTGCAGTAGATAATATATACTATATTACTAATTACTATTAATGTAGGTACTAGGACACTAGGTACGCTGAGATCCTTAATGTTTTGTACGTATATAGTAAATAGTATATCTAAATATTTAGTACAATACTGGGAGGTATTCGACAGTCGCGAGTCGTTTATAATATTTAATAAAATGTTTCTTAAAGTTTCTTAGAAATTATAACTTATAATAACAATGCATTTTAAAATAACAAATATATATATTATATAAATTAATGAATTGTAACCTACGTGATTTAAAGTTTCATTGTTTTAAAAAATAAAAGCTGATTTTATAATTTATACTTATATAAGACTCTCAACTCTCAGATATATGCCTACCTACATACCTACTATACATTATACAACTCCATTTACAAAATCAATTTTTGAAATTTCAGAAGAAAAACTATAAAAAATAATCAAAAGATACGCTGACTAATTTTTAAGTTTTATGAATATCCTAACCTAACTATATAGTTAAAAATAGTAATATCTGAAAATACAATTTTATTAAATTAATTAGGTGTACAAGATTGATTGGGAGAAATATATTTAAAGGTAGTTTAGTATAAAAGTATGACAACAATTAAATTTAAGTACGTTTTAAAAACTTATTTAATTATAAATATTATTAAAGTAATATGAATGCCATTATAAAATAGTAGTTTATACGTAGTGCTTATAGATGATGTATAGATACATTATTGTAGCCTGTAACCTATAGGTACGCGTATATTTCCATTAAAAATATACCAATCCCTATATGATATTTTGTTATGTATTGATTAAGTAAATTATAATCAGTTTTACACTTTTATTCACTGCACTTGATGCCACAAGTTGCAACAACATCGTAAATCGTGATAACTGTGATAGATAGTGTTGTCATGGACAATGGACTTTGGACAATAATTAAAAGATAATGAGTATCTATTTACGAGTTGATTGTTGACAAATTATAGAGAACGGTTGAATCAATTATATTACCTATGTTTCTTGCTTTCTTGGACAAAAGTCTATGATAATAACAATGTAATGGCTATCAATGTATAACTGAAAAATATAATGTAGGTACCTCCATAATACTCGCTTATATATGACTAAAGGTTAATATTAATGAATTTATATATAAAAAATGTATAACCGGACAATAATTATAGCCTATAGGTAGGTTACAGGTACATGAATGTTCGAATAAAATGAAAAAATACCAATAAACGTACCTATCTATTTTTTTGTCGATGACAAATTATTTTCAGTTTTCATTACCTCGCACCTTATGCTTCTAGGCTTCTAGGCTGCTAAGCTGTTTAAATCTATCACATTATTAATTCATTTTATATTAAATTAATTTATAAATAATACATTTAAATAAATTTAAAAAACAGTTGTACTATAAGTTGATTAAAATAATCTATTATTGGAATAGTTACCTTGATATAGTCGTATGGACGTTTAGTTGATAGTATTTATCATATAATTATAAACTACAGTCTATAATATGTATACCTATACAATAAACATAGAACATTTTATCAATAATTCCTTTGTTTTTGTATCACAAAAAATCAAAATTAAATTTTAAATAAATTTATATACTATAGATTTTTATCTAAATTATTTCCAACTATCCTAGTATGCAAAAATAAAAACTGAAGGCGAATCCTTTCCTTTTAAATAGAAGAAATATCAAAAGGGTTAGGATTGTAAGTATAGCCGTATAGGTTAATACAGTTTATTATAATTGACCTTACATAAAATAAACTCAACTTTTACTAAAGCCATCCGAAAATATAAAATACACATATTTTTTGTAGACGAAAAATAAACGAATAAAATCCTGAGATACTTAATTAGTTATTTTCAATAACTATACACTGTACAGATTTGACATATTATGTACGTCTAGACTCTATAGTTTGTACAGTCAATACATATTTTAGCTCCTATACCTATATAGGTTTAAAATAACAGATTTAATATTTTGAGCAGGGCAAAAAGGCAGGGCTGGACAAAACGACAACAAAATGAATGGACAGAAAAGGCTAAGATATTGGGGGACTGGTTACCTACGTGTATTAAAATTGTAGTGTTTATTACGGACAGATTGAAGGACTGCGTCCTCCTTGAATATAACGACGACTCTACTAGGTTTTTTCCCCGATAGGTGATCCGCATAATATCCAAAAATTATACACATTTATTATATTATGTATTTGGTGGAAGGGTAGGATACCGGACACATCAAATTTTTTTTAAAATTAGAAAAGGTTTTAGAAATAATTTTAGTCATTATTAGTGATAATTATTGTTTTCTTAAGACGACCCTCCACACACTCACGCATATTGTTTTCAGTTTTTTCATTCACCTAATTTCTTACTTACTAATACTATTATACAGAAAATAAGACATATTATTGTGACTATATAGTATAGACTTATAAGAAGACTCGTTAACCTACTGGCCACGGCCCCGCATATGTTGATTCTGTCTTACAAACGCACAAGGCGTTACCTAATTTAGGTAGGTATCCACTAAAAGTTGTACGTTTGCACTTTGCAGTAGGTATACTACTGATGGCTATGTCGATAGCTGATAAAATACCTTAATATAAGCAGGTCTATGATTAAATGTATTATGCTATTTGCTATGTTTATACTGATCTTGATGAGTAGTAAAAGCAAACTCGCAGTAACCAGCTTGGGCCATCCGCTGATGGATGTTCCCACCATCCTATAACCGCATGCTCTTCTTGGTAGATTGAATTATGATGGATTCATGCCTGCTGCTGTAAATCATTTAATTATATTATTTGTGATTATATATAGGTACGAGATATTTCAAATATAGGTTTATGTTATTAATTAAGATACTGTCATCCTATACACAGTAGACTACGATAGCCATTCCAGTTCTGGATTAAATGGGACTTCGCATGTACCTACACAAAATATTTTAATTATATAAAAATAAATGGTTAAACATAAAATAGTAAAATTAAATAGATTTATAATTTTAAATGTTGACAAAAAATAATGTAAGTAAAATTTTGGAGATTTTATTTAGGTATGTGTGTGTAATAAAATAATATTTAATTTAACATTGTACAAATATTTCAATTCATAAAGTAAAAATTATTCATTTTATAAGTATATAACTACATAAAAAAAAAATTATTTATAATTGTAATTCAAACTGATACAACTAACTACATAAAACACTTATATATTTATCTGAAAATGTCTATTTAGTTTAGACATAAATCTATATAATATCGTCAAATGGTTTATTAATACTAGCTATATAATACGATTGAAAGTTTTTATAGAGGATTGGAGAGGAGTAAAAAAATGCTTATCTATTTATAGATTAGGTATTTAGGTACCTACCCTTCATTACTCCTCCCAACGCTAGACTTCAATAGTTTTTTTTTTATTTACCGTCACCAATGTCATAAAATAATTGATTTATGCATGAATAAATATTAAAAAAGGGCAGATAAATATTCTACTTGAACTTAAAATTATAGATTGCCAATTTAAATAACAATTATAAGTGGAGACTATCGAACCTTGTATTCCCCGCTCAAATATGACATCAAGATCAAATAACTAACTAAACAAATTTAAAATACTACGGACTCAAAAGGTTTTTCTTAAAAAATCAGTAGGTAATAAACGAAGGTTAGGACCAATAAAGTCTCTCAGATATTCCGATATGGGTGATGATAATTGCAGATTACCCGTCACTCGGATTTACGGACTCATCCTTTAGTCCGGTATCCGGGATTAAATCCATCAATCTGGTTAAGACGGATTGAATCCACCAATCCGGATTCTATATTTCAATCCGTAATCCGGATTAGGCAAGCAAATGTCCAGCACTACTCTGCATGCTGTGTAGTATGGTGCCTGTAGTCAGTGTATAGGTATCTATCGTTTTCGTAATTCAGTAGATCACACTATATATGTATGTCGCATGTATGTTAAATTAAATTAAATAATTCAACGATAAATAATTGCACACGAAAAATGATTCTGAAAGTTTACAACAAAAGAACTAAAATCGTAATTTTTTTATTAGGTATCGTGGTTTATAGATTCCATTTCGTAAAATATTGAACTTTAAATGCTAACAAAAAATATTGTGGAAACTTACGTATTTTTGACATTAGTAGGTTGTAGGTATTTATGTAATAACAACTTATGAGGAACCCAATATACTTCAATCTAATACAAAAAATTGTATCCTTGGTTAATAATTTTCTGAAAATGTTGGCATATCAGAATCAAAATTCGTATGAGTAGTTTTTGAGTTATTTAATTTTGTGTACCAAGGATAATGCATGAATCATGATGATAAGTTTATAAGATATGGGGCTATGGTGATTAGAAAATTTTAATGTTTAATATTATAGTGTTATAGTATTAAACGGTCAACATTAATAATTTGTAAAAATGTATAACCGAGTAAAATAAATACTAGAGCCAATATTACATATATTATTATTTATTTTATATTGTTGTAAAACTATTTTAGATTCTGAGTGGAGCGATGAATGTATTGATTTTACAATGATGTGTGTTTTTTTGTTTTTTTTATTTTTTTTTGTGTCTGTGAACACGATAAGTAGTCGAAATAATGCTTCGATTTTCAACTTCAATATCTTGTTCGATGGGAAAGTGAATCTAGTTGGTGCATTCGGAAGGTAATTTAAAATTCCCAATAGTTTTCAAAAGCTCCAGGAAAAACAAACTAAAAATTAAGGAAAAACGGAAATTTTTACGCAAAATTGGTTTTAGAAAAAAATCGATTTTGGTTTTTGGTGTGTCTCTAAAACTAATGACCGTATATACATGACATTTTCACTGGTTGTTTATATTGGCATTTTCTATAAACGATAAAATTTACAAAATATTTTGACTTGTTTTGAGATATTTACGGACATTTTCAGTTTCCGATTTTTTTAGTTTTTTTTTTTTATAAATGTCAATAAAATTTTATATGTTGGGTAAAAAAGCTAAATTTAATACAAAGCTCCTAATACATTGTTACAATAGTAGTTAAAAAATATTAAAAATACATGGTCACAATTTTCATTATATTTTTTTATAAGCATTTAAAGTTCAAATTTTGACAAAATACGTAAAAATTACGAAAATATGCAAATTATTTTGAGGTAGAAATTCATAAAAATTTTTGTTTTTAAATCTAAGATATGAAAATGTAATACAAGATTCTTCATAAGTTTATCTACTTTTATCAAAAAAAAAAAACGTCTATTAGAAAGTCTAATTAATTTTTATGAGCGTTTGAAATTTAAAATTTATCGTCTAAAACTTAACAAAATCTCGAAAATAATCAATCATTGTAATTATAAAACTATAAAATGTTCAGTTTTTATAACTAAGGATTGACAATTTAAAACAAAGATTCTCATTAATTGTTCATTCTGTAACCAAAAAATATAAAAAAATATATAAACACAGTTATTTTTTACAGACATTTTAAGATCAAATTTTGACGAAATTACATATTAAAACCAATATTAACGAGTAAAAGTATATATTATGATATTTTTCCAGCATCACTGATAATTTTAGGTTAATAATTAAATAATATGAATAATATTAATTCAACTTACCAGCTACCGTATAAAAACAATATCAATATAATTTAAAATATCCTATAGACTAACATACCGTCTCCGCTCAGAATCATTTTTCGTATACAATGATATTATATCATTGAATTCAAATTTAATACCATCTATTATACAGTGACCTACTTGTAACCTACTGTACAGCGGAGCGACATCCACTTGACCCCTTTATTTAAGGATTATTATCTTTTGTACAATCATTTTAATAAACGAGAAACTATTCGTTAAAATTTTGAATTGGGTAGTAGTAGGTACATCAAAATTATCAAAAAAAATATCCATTAATAATTTACAGTGAAGAAAAGGGGTCCTCATTTGAAAAATAGAAGTTTGTATCGCCACTCGACACTTCCTAGGTAGGTAGTACAAAAAAAAAAATAAAAAAGAAGAATTTGTTAAATTTAAATATTCCAAAAATCAGAATTTGAATAAAATCATTATTTAAGGTAAAAATGGGGGTGAGTATGCTTGGCGAATCACTTTTATTAAAGTTGAAGTTTAGTTATTTTTTTTCATTTAGGAAAAAACAGTCTGTGGGGCTACAAAAAATTTTGTTCATAAACAATAGTAAAATACACATTGAAGTGCTCAGCAGTAGCGTATCCAGTGGGAGGGGAGGGGGTTAGGTTATTAAATTGTTAAATAACAATGACATTTTCATTAATAAATTATTTTCAGATAAATTTGTCAACAACTTACATTAACCCTCCCCCCTGAAAAAAATTCTGCATACGCCACCAGTGGTTAGTATCATGTGGAATAAGATAGTTATAGGTATTTTATTATTAATCTTTAAATCTATAGCATCTATATTCTATACATATCTGTTATCTGTATATCCCTAGCACTATGATTATGTTTATTATTCAATTATTTAAAAATTCTTAATAATGTAACTATAATTAATAGCCAATAGGTAGGTTAGGTTAGGCTAGGTACCTACTCAAAAATACGAGTATTAACTACAGATATCGTTGTATTCATAAATTATCAAATGTACTTCTGTAACATTACACATATTTATAGTATTTTTTTAGTCGTTCTATACTTCTATATAGTTACAATACGCGAATGAATAAATTAACAACGTTCACCAATAGAGTGCGTATCTATTTTATTATAAAACGCAATAGATTTAATAAAATTCGGAAGTGTGAGTGTTGAATAACAATACGACTACATTAGTATTCCCGCTGTTTTCAGTACGTAAAGATTACGATTATAATGTTACAACATTTCTAAGTTTAAAAATTATTGTAAAGTTTTTAAAGTGTGTAGGTACTTTATAAAATAAGTGCTATAAATTACTTTGAGTGGCATAAGAAGTAATAATCAATAGTGTGGTTCAAAGAAAAATATTTATTACATAAATACACGGAAGTGATTTTCATAATGATTTTATGCAAAAAAAGAAAAGGTAAACACATAAGTATACTTTAAATATAACTATAGGTAGATACTATTATTGTATAGCATTATTATTGTGCATGATTTTTTATAAATAAAACATAAGCAATTATTTTTTACTAATTTTTACTATATAAATAAGTAAACTTTCTAGCTGTAAATTTAATATGTCGAAAAAAATAGACAGACTCCGTTTTGCAACACCTCATTTAAATTTTTACATTTGAAATTAAATTGAATACACCTACCCTAACACGTTTTAAAACTTACGATTTGCACTATACAAATGATAACCAATAAATGATAAAATAATGAACAGGATAAAAATATCGATAGCTATATAGGTTACCTACCTATTATATACAATTTTGTGAAAATAGACTCCGTATATTTTAAAACTTATATAGGTATATATAATTGATCCTATATAATATACTAACATAATTATATTACATAGCTCAAAAAAACAATGATCATAATTTATAGTTTGTAATTAAATATATTGAAATAAATATAGGTACAAGTTGTTGTATAGGATTTTAATATTATACTAATTATATTTATATTACTCAGTTACCACCTAACATAATTATATATATGTAATATATAAACTATAGTTTAAGTATAAACTAATCAACTTAAGTAGATATACTTAAGTATTTTATATAGGTAGTACATTTTTATATTTTAAAAACACATACATGCATTTAAAATGTAATAAATATAAACCCTAAGTCTATACAGCACTATATAAGTATATGTTTTGATTTTATGAACACAAATATACATTCTTTTTTTTTATTATTATATTAATAATTATACCAATTAAAATAGGTAATTTTAAGTGTTTTAATTTTTTTATAAATTACCTACTTTACAGTCACAGTGCTTAAGATTAAATGTTTAAAGTTAAATAGGTTTGATGGGTTTTTGAAAAGAGGTGTATCATAAATTATTGTTATCAGTTCTCTAATAGTTTTTACAAAAATATTATCGAATAGAATATTAAATTGTCTTATTTATAATAAGTTTAATAACTAAAATACATAAATAACAATAACTTCTACCAGTTATATTGGTATATATGAATAGGCCCTAAGTATTATAGGTATTCAGTTGCAACTTATAATTATTACGATTTTAAATAATAGCTTGAAATAAAATATAAATTGGTGTAATATAACCGTATGGGTTCCGATATTCCGAACTAGAACTAATGTTTTTAAAACATTTTCTATTAATTATAGAGTATAGATTTTTTTCAAGTTTGAAACATTGCGATATATTATTATTACTTAGGTATTACTTATTAAGCCATTGCCTATTTTTATTTTATATTCAATTTTAATACGGTCATATACGTATATGATATGGGCATACTAAACAAACAATATCTTTTTCTTGTTTTTATTGACTGAATTGGTGGTTTTTTTTTTGTGTGCTAAGTTGCGTACATATTTTGTTTTGTTCTAAACGTATATTTGGACTAAAGCCAATATCATCAGCATAATTCAGTGCTTAATTTCTAGGATACAAAATATTTGTTCTTAAATGAATATAAATGTTAGTGAAGCATTTGGTATTTTTTCCAACTATTTTTTTAAAATAATGATTATTGCAGGAAACTAGTAATTATAATTTATTATAGATGTAATATCAAATAATAATATAATATGTTCCTGCTAATATGTAGAGGTGCATAAAGAATATAGTATAATTAGTAAATTATGTTATAGGTACCTAATATTATAATTAAAAAGTATTAGGAGGTACCTACCTTATAAAGTATGCCTTTTATACCTATACAGAAAAATCGGAATTAGAAAAATTAATTAAAAATTGTGCTATAATTTGATTAAAAAACATTTGATTACCTGTGTAATATATATAGATTTAAAGTAAGTAGAATAAATAAACTAAATATTTTAATTCATATTATGATAATAATCAAATTTAATTATATATTTCTTATAACTACTATAATATATAGGTAACTATGTATTATGTAAATTTATTGAAGTAATATTTATTAAAATTATTACTATAGGTAATTATAAATATGTTTTAATAATTAGTGTAAAAGATATAAATATTTATAATTATTTGTATTGGAAATATTGTAATCATTTTTTGGAATAGTAATACATTATTATAATTTATATAGTTGACTTTTCATATGAGCAATTATTTTACATTGTATTATTATAATTATTATGAATTTACATTCCATCGTTTCGTTTTCGCGATTGTTAGAATAATAAATCGAAGTAATTACGATATAAAGATTATGTTTATTAAGAGTACTTATCGGATAAACTGTGATAACTAAAAAGTAGTAAACAAATCATAAGCGCTGAAATGCATGTAATATGTTTTTACACATAACTGTGATCTGGCATTACTCGACCTCGAGAGAGAGACCTGAGACAGTAAGACACACATCATTTCTTTATCAGAATAAAGTAGTATGCTATTATGTGAAAAGAAACAAAAACATTCTGTAGGCATTATTGTTAAAAGGTTAGGTTATATTGCTATAGGTAAATTAACGATAATTATGTCAGTGGTGTTTAAATAACTCAATAACAACTATTCTAATTTTTTGTTAGTAATTATTTTAAAAAATGAATACCTTTTTTCTATCGATGATATGACTATATCTCAGTTTAAGGCAGAAGAAATACAACTAGAGACAATTTGTGGTTTATTTAATATTAAAAAATCTACTACCTACAAGGCTACAACTTACAAGATGCACTAGAAATATTGTTTTCTTTATGTTATACTATCCATTATCCATTTATTTATAAAAAATCGTTATGATCTCGTTTATGTTTTTTTACCGCATAAACAGAATTGATAGGTGACTAAAAAATCGGGGAAGTCAGAGACACTTCAGAACAGTGTACTGTATTGTTGGATTCGTGTGCAAGTACTTCGTCATTGAGTAGGTCACTGTAATAATGGACCTAGCTGTTAATTATGGAGGGGAAAAGTACCGATTGTTAGTTTTACACACGTGCAATATAGGATTAATTTAGAAATGAGGTGTGTTTTATTTGAAATTTAGCCTAGGTACCTATTAGTCTAATGATAAGAGTTCTGAAAACAGATTTTAATTTTTTGTGAAATCTAATTGAAATATACTATCCCACATTTTTTATTGTATCGCCCTAAATCCTAAAAAAAAAATATTATGAGTTTATTTTTGTACGTAGGTATTTGAGATAATTTCAGCTAAAAAATCACTAACATTATATCATATTACCTATATTATTGACTATTGTTATTAACTTATAATATTGTTAAAAGTTAATACCGATTACTGACGTATTGTAGATCATCATAACGTGTGCCTATAGATTTGTGATATAAACTGCTTGAAACAAATACAAGAATTCAGGAAAATGTCATTGTGTTTAGAAAATAATAATATAACTCATGAGGAAAAATGCCAAATTTATATGATTAATCATTATTTTTCATTTAAACATCTAAATTCTTCGAAATTTTGAATTTCAAGTGTCTAAAATATTGTGATAAATATGTATTTTCGATATTTTTAAATTGCTATGAGAATTACTAACGAGGAACTTTGTCTTACAATTAGCCTTATAAGGTATTAATATTCAAGTTGTAATATTCGTATACATTTTTATGTATAAAATTAATTACATTTTCATGATTTATTGAAAAATTGTGACTACCGCGTATTTTAGGTATTTTTTATTAGGTAGGTACTGTTGAGAAAAACTTGTATTGCAAATTAAGGTTAATATCAAAATAAATTGGAAAAAAACTAAAAAGAGTTAACAATTTCAATTGTTTATTCAAATTATAAAAATTTTTAAATATTATTTTTACCTATAAAATGATAACATAAATGTTTGGTGAAAAATTTAAGCCTACAATTATTAAATGTTTGAATTACAATAAAACCGATTCGTTCAAAAACTGCTGTCTAGAAAAAAAATAAGTATTTCCGTTTTTCTCGATTATTTTACTTTTTACTCCCCGAAAGTATCAACTAAATCCAACTTTTGCCTTTTGGTATCAAAAAGTTGGTTCCCCAAAGTGAAAGATTGAAGCATTTTTACTCGTCCAAAGCTTGATAACAGACGAAAAGATTAAAAAACAATATTGAAAATACTTATATTATATCAATGAAAAACCAATCGCTCCGTTCAGAAAATAAAATATGTACCTAGTATACTTTACAAATTAGGTGGTCACTACTCTTACTCTAGCTTAGGTAATATAGGTACATGTTATGTTCTTTATTTGAATTTGTATTTATAATTTTTACATTCTTCTATAAAAGATTAGAAAATTATCTATACTATTGTTTGCTGACTTGTATGTTGATTTTCTGGTAAATACATTTTGTTTTTTATGATTCTGTGTAGCTAATATATATAGTATACTACTATATATTAAATAATTTTCATAATAATTTTAGCTATTTATAATATGATACCTACCTATATATCTTATTTTTTCTGCGATGACCTGTCTATTTACCTTAATACTTAGATATATGATACGTATAGTTTATTACCTAAATTTCAACCACAAAACAACAGTTTTGAAATATAATACAATATAAACTTAACTTCTAATATCTTAAAATATTCGAAAACCAAGACCTATTTAGTAGATATATTATTTTATACGATTGGTAAATGCTTCTATTTGCAGATGTTACAATTTAAATGTGTGTGATAAAATAATTAGCATTAATGATGTCTCAATTCAATCAAATTATAAATTACTAATAGGTACCTAACCTATTACATATTATTATTTACAATATTTTTACTATATTGAATATTTATATTAAAATGTATACTAAACTCATCTATAGAACTGACACTTTCAATATAATATCATATATGGACATTTGCGCTGTAAATACATTGACGCTATCAGTACCAATTTACAGTTTTATTTGTTCAACTTGACTTTTTTTTTACTATATAACCGGCCACATAAAGTCAAGAGATCATCATACTCGTATCAAAAATATTTAAGAATATATGCAAACAAATAACAACCATAATTTAAATTTTGTAATCAGTAGGTATGTACATATTATATACATCAAACACCAATTACAAGGAAATAAAACTTTATAACGTTACGTCGTTATACATACATACGGGACAGAGTCTTATAATATTAATTACCATGATAAACATTACTATATTATTAGTATTCTCTACGGTGACGGTGAGATATGAATGCAAATTCAAACCACTCGCCGTTAACAACTGCACAGGATTAACCGATTTATTGACTGTTCAATTCTTACCTCCGTCATTTGACAGGCCTCTTATTTTTATTTTATAATTTCTTCTTCGTCATCTTCGCGATCATCTGCGCAAACTCATACTTAGTTGAGAAGTCCCAGTAATCATGCCTGCACTCAGACAACCACTCAGACGAATCGTTAGAATTATGATTAGTATATTATAATATTATGTCAGTATCTATATATATGAATATGATGTAGTAATCAAAACTTACTGCCGTGGGGCCATTGCTTTTTTTTATCAGTTTAAGATCGTGGTTATTTCCAAGTTCAATAATTTTTGTCCGATGTCAAACGTAGTCTGTTCGTTACTTGTTAGTAGACAATTTCGTAGAAACCAACTGAACGCGATCAACACCAGTAAGATTCCGACCGCACAGAAATCTAACTCTTCAAATTATAAGATAATTTATAATATCGTGAGTCGTGACCATGTACAGTGGTGTTTGTTGTGTTAACTATGTATAGTATGTATCGTTGTTAAATTTATTATTAAAGTTAATAAACATAAAAACGTTATTAATGGTGGTCATAAATGTGTAGAAACTAGGTCAACAAAACTGATTTCATGATCATGCATATCAGAAAAACATTCAAATAGTTAATACAAAATATTTATACACATAGTATACCGCAGCTGTTACACTTTTATATTCTAAAATCTGTCTACACGCTGTCATTCAAGATAATTATTATTGCTATATAATAATAAAGTACAGATATATAAATATATTATACTATTAAAATTCACAAATCATACATATATTATAGTAGGCATATACCTATAGCCATATAGGTATATGCTTACTATTATTTATAGCTTGTATTTAGACGCTTATAACTCGTAAAATTATTTTTAAACTCAAGGCATCAGATTCCTTCTATATGAATAAGATCGTATCGGAATTTTTAACAAGTCTAAAGTTGTTAGTTTTTATAATTTTTAATACGTATGTGAATTTTTAAATATAATAAAGAAGTTGATATTGATTTCTATACAACTAAATCAATTATAATATATATATAAAATAAGCCGGTATTAAAAACTTTGATGACCTTAAAAGGTTTGATAATATATATCATATATGGTATTATCATATATATTTTGTTGTAACTTTATCAAGTCACAACTAATACTACTAATGTTCAATTAAAAAAAATGTAATGTTTTATAATTTTAATTTAAGCTACTATAATAGCTAGTTACTCGCAAATTACAATAATAGACATTGAATAAATTTGACACATGGGTTTACACTTACACGAATGTTGTGATTATAATATTATCATTATTCATTATGATACAATTTTGGCTAAACAGTATATACTATATGCTAAATACTATATAGGTACTACTGTACTAGGAAACAAATAAACAATGTGAAAAACTTTGGAATAGCATACAAAATACATTTTATTTAATGTTAAAAAAAAAACGAGAAAAAATAGTTTACACTATAGTTCCAAATACTTCCATTAATGTAGTCCATTAGAACAATCTATGCACAAGTGTTATAAAAATAAAAACAGACAATATACTATAATGGTATAATATAATGCATACCTAAAGTATTTTTATTTTTTTATGAGTTTAAACTTACAAAACATCTTGGATTATAGTACGTGTGAAAAATTAGTTTTAAATTCAAGGTTAGATAATTATTTTCACTCCGTATAACGAATACGCAGTGTAAGCCGGGGTGTCCCAAATGGCCAAATATCCCGCATAAAAGTTACTGATTAGGAAAACGGGAGACCGCCACGAACCACACAGTATATATTGTTCCCAGACGTGAGTTTTATGTTTTTGTAATTGATTATAATAGTTTCTCATAGCTAACGTGTATAAAGTATACAGGGTGATTATTTTATCAAAAAACGCTTGATTTTGAAAACAAATAACGTTTTTGAAAATTTTTAGTTGTTACAACTTACAATACAATATTTTTTATTATATTTTATTTTTTTATTTTTTTTTATTACAGTAATATGCTTTTTAGTTCCCGAAACAGAATAGTATATCAAGAATTATTCCAATAAGTGTATAAAAAACAAAATTTCGAATGAATATGGGCAGGTAATAATTAATTACTTAGGTATAAGCGGTTACCTACCTCGTAAACTAACTATTCATCCTAAATTCGAAAAATAGTCTGCAACAATATATTGTTTTGTACCTAAAGACTTAAAATGTTTCAAAAGAAATATTTCGTGAAGCGTTAATAGTTTTTGAAATAATCAGTGCTCTTTGATAAAATAATCACCCAGTATATTATATACATTTAAATTGTATTTTAAAAGCTTAATATTTATTTTAAGTTCGTCGACCTTTTGATTCGTACGTTTATATTTAACCAAAATACAATATTGCAGCATGTTCAGTGCAAGATGTAAATTATATATTTTTACTATACAATTATAATTTAATCCAACATTATAAATGATATTTACCTAAATAAATATTGAAGTACGAACTCATCATATTAATTAAAAGTTGTAACCTATAAATATCTATACTACTAATAATATAACATCAGTGAATAAATTAGTGTAGACCTAAAATATATATATTATTTATTATTATTTATTTATTTATTATAGATACTAAGTATGTATAATTGTGTACGTCTAATTAATTAACTTTTGTATGTCGTGACTATAATATATACATTTATTTATGGTTTTTATTGCAATATTATAAATGATTTTCTTATTTGTTTATTGAAATATCAAAAACAAAAATTAATAAATTTAATAGACTATAAATTTAGAACTATTTAAAAAGTTTTAAATTAAGTATTCCAATCACGCATAAGGATTAACAACAGTTGTGTATAGTCTACTGAATTCATTGCTGTGTCCTTCCAAAGGTTAAAAAGAATTATATTGAAAATGACCTTGATGACAATTATTTATTATTATTTTTATGCTATGAATTCAACTTCATTGGATAACCCAAACGCGTGGATCATAAAATATATAGGAGAAGTATAGTTTGGATTATACTTTTGGTCATTGAGAAAAAAATATTTTTCATTGTCTTTCAAAATATAAATAACCTTATTTTCAATTAATTTTCCAGTGTCTTCAATTGATTTTTATAATTTTGTATAATTTCATAAAATATAAATAAATGGATTTTTTTTTAGGTGGTGTTTATTATAAAAAGGACAACCCTAATAGCCTTAAAGGACCATTAAAAGCGGCCAGACTATGTATTTTAAGTTTACTTGTGCCTGGTATTTTGGTCATTGCACCATTGTACATTCGTTATCATGTCTATTCTGATCATAAATATCCTTTAGCTATTACTGATATGAGAATATTAGACCAAAAAATGTCAACATTTTGGTGCCAAGTAAGTATTGAATTTAATTTGTAAAGAATATTTTTTTAATTAATTATAATTATTTTCAGCGCCATATAGTGAATACTAATGCCACTTTTAATGCATATTTGATGCCAGAAAAACCATCTATGTTACCAAAAATGGAATTTGTTGAAATGGAGAGGCATATTACGTTAGAAGACGATATTAAAGAATATTGGGGATTTTATTTACTTAAAGATTCAATTGTAAAAGTGTCTACATGTTCAAGGTGAAATATATTTCACGATATTTTTATTAATTAAGTATAATAATAATAATAATAATGGATAAAAAAACTATCTTTTTCATAATTTAAAATAAAAAAAAAATTTTACTTGACTAAAAATATCTACAATTTAAGTCATACATATATCATTATTATATTTCGACAGGTGGCCTGGAGCTAGTATAATAGTTATTAAAGGACACAAACATTTAAAAGAATGCGCTTATATAGGAGATAATTCTAGCGAAGAAGTTGATGAAATTGAATCTTCTGAAGAAGGCAATGACACACATATTCCAAATTTTATGAGAAAACTTACTTCTGGTATGACTGTGCCCGATATGGCACCTGACGTGGTCTACCTTACAAATCATCCAAATGATAATAATATAAACCGCACATATTTTAAGAGATCCAGTAAAACTGCAAATCATCATTTAGATTATGCTGAAGATTTATACCAAAAAGAAATGAAAGAAAAAATTGAAAACGAGGATTATGTAGTCCAAACAGTAAAATCTAAGCCCGTATTTACAAACGTTAACGAAATCAATAATATACCTCAATCAAAAGAATTGATCGAAGAATCATTAAGAAAATTGGGAAATCAGGGAAAAGACGGAGCGACACTTTTACGCAAATTAAAAGAAGTTCTTCAAAATGATCTAAATGAGCCAATGAATGACACAAATAGACTTTATCAAATAATTGAAAATGCAATGGCTGACGATGATACATCATGGCGTGGTCCTAGACTGAGACACTATCGTAGTAGGTTTAAACGATCCACTGTAAATGAAAAAGATCAAGACAACTTGAGCACAGAGTTATTTAAACATGACCATCAAAACGATGCAGCCAATGAAGAGGTATAGTATACGCTAATATACGTAATATATACTTAACTATATAAGTAAATATAAAAAATATAAATAGTAAGGTCAGGGTTAGTTAGGCTGTTCCAAATTTCCAATACGTGAAACATAAGAAGTACTGATGAGATTTATCTATACTTTTACAAGTAATTAAATCTTGCAATCAACCTAAATTTGTGCATGTACCTACAATCCAAAAATCCCAAATTTATGTAGCCCGACTGCAGTGTAAATGTCGACATTGTTTCATGCTAACTACGAGGAGTTATTATGTTAGTGAAGCAATGAGTTGTGTTTTTTTTGGAATATATTTTTTGTGCATTAAAAACAACTAAAAAACATTCATGCAAAAACTTTCCGCTTTTTAAATAAAATAAGTAACATTTTAAACAATTTAACTTTGGAAAACAACATGAAATAGCAATCACTTATAAATTATAAAATACTTTTAGAAAACAGGTCCACTCAGATTCGTTTTTCATATACCTACAATAAAACTATGATTATTATTGTTTTAAATATAAACACTCAAGACACCAGAGATCAGCCCATCCAGATTTTAATGCTAATTTTTAATTTTTTTTTTACATTGTAGGTATAGATTTTTTCAACTAGGTATAATTCTGTAAAATATACAAGTTGAAAATAAAAGAATATTTTCAGTATCATTTTACGTTTATTAATACAACTTTTAAAGATTAAGAGCATTAACAAATAAGTTAACGTTATTAACTATTTCAGACCGATGCACTTTCATCAGATGGGATTGCTCAAGTTCGTGGAAAAGTAACTGAAAACAACACGCACACTATGAACAAGGACCGTAGTCATAGCGAGTTTTGGTCGTCATTTTCCAGTAGTGAAGAAATGCTCCTTGAATGCGAAGGTCTTTTATTAAGCTTACCATTAGCTCCACACCATAAATGTTTACCTCCGAACAAAGATCCTGATTATGAAGCAGCCAGCCATCCGAACACTGTTACTTATAAGTATGTTTTATTAGTATGGAATTACCATAATATATTCCTACTTTATTATACCGTATATATACTATATAAATATTAGTTAATAGTTACATAATATAACTATTTCGAGAATACAAATTCAACTTTAAACTTTAAATTTTTTTTAATAATTTATGCTCACGTTCATTAGTTCTTTAAGAACTTGTGTACGAATATAAACTTGGATTTATCAAAAAATAGTATACACATTTTAGATTTTACTATTTCAATGTTTTATTATTTTAATTTAGGGTTCCTGGTGACGGATATTATTTTTTCGTATTCAACAGCGAGAACGAGATTCAAGATAACTTTATACGTATACATTTTGCCATCAATAAAACCGTATACGATGTTTCAAAACCAACTTCATCTTGTCTAAATGTAACAGGTGAATGTCAATTACCTTTAAATTTTTGGTCACAGCAAACAACAGTTTTAGAAATGTTAAACCCTGGACCTAATAGTGATTCTGGAGATGAATTTATAGCAATTTCTACATGTCAGCCTAGATCTGCAGTATATGCAATTTGTCTGATAGCAGCACCTGTTCTGTTTGTTTTATTTTCATTTCATTGATGTTTATACATAAATTATCTTTTTGCGTGGATTTTATATAATTAACTATATTGTAAAGCATTTAAATCATAAAAATAAAATATAATAAAACGTTCTGTGATTTTAAATGATGAACTAAATAACTAGTTATGAATATTAAGTTAAGAATTAATGAGGATCCCGCCTGAAGTATTAAAATATCTCATAAAATATATTTAAATATAATGCTACATTATTTATAATATACTGTACTACTACAGCTCAATTTATTAACATCGGTAGTATAAATGTATAATATGTATTATGTACGTACCTATTAATTAGCATTCGGTAAATCGTCAGTCAATTTTATTAATTATATTATATTATTGTTTATATTTTATACTACAATAAACCATCAATATTTATGGAAATGTTAAAATAAAATATCAAAATATTTAACAAGCCTGCAATTTAAAATACAGATATTTAGATATTGAATGTTGACATTTATAATATTAATTTTTATAAAGTCGACGATAATGACAACTTTCATCTTAACTTTTTGGATACGGTCGTGTAAACAAAATATGTATCTATAAATGTTTAATGGTTTAAATAAAATAAGGCAAGATTTTTAAAACATTCCAAGCTTTTGAAATACCCGTGATAAATGTCTTCATAATATCAATAAATTCAAAAAGCGTAATATAGTAAAAACGAGTTAAATTATATCAGCACAAATTAAAACTAGTTATGGGACTAATTTGTGATTAACTTTGTTAACTATGTAATTTTCTTAAACACCAACGTAAAGCAAAATTTTGTTATATTTAAATATTATTTTCAAAAAATTAATGAGACTGAAAACGAGTTTTGAACTTATTTGTTATTTATCTGTGATCAAAAAAAAATAGTCGATTTACATCAGTAGTATGTTTTGTAAAACTTCTTTTTGTACGTGTTTATAGAAGTTACTAAATTATTTTGTATATTAATTATAGATTTATAATTTATAGTTATAATTTATAAATAATGATTTAAAGTCTAGAATGTCTATACGCGTATATACTATACTGCTGTTATATAATTATATTATATATTATATTTATATTCAAATCGTGTGAAATGTTTGTGTAATTAACACTTTTTATTCATTTATTTACCTTTAACAAAATATGTACCTACGATTTGTTGTTTTTTGAAAAAAAGGTTAAATTTAATTATAAAAACGTAATATAATAAGCTTATAGGCATTTGACAAACAATTATACAATATAGCCAATGTAAATATTTAAATTAAAGTAGTCCTGCTTTAATAACAGTCACACATTATAAAAATATTTGAAAGCCTAGCCAATAGAAAATAACTACTTTATTTACATTATTTTATTTGTTAAAATAACTTAATAATTACCACTGCAGAAAACTTAATTTTTTTGCATTCTATTAGTTTAGAAGTACCTACCTAGGAATTTATTTGGATGGAATTATTAAAGTACTCTATCAAATGTTAAATATTATTTTTATTTAAGTTCATATTGTATACAATCAAATTAATTTAAAGATTATATTTATATACATTCTATAAATTATTATTCATTATTATATTAATAATGTATCGTTTATAAATTTATAATTTAAGTGTACCTATACAATTTTATAATCGGTATGTCCATATATTGGTGTATATTATATATGTTTGACTATTGTACCTATATTGAACCTCTTTTACAATTAAGATAAGATAATTATTGTTATAATAAATTATTTTAATAATTGTTATGTAAATGCATGTACTTTTATTTTGTTATTGTTACTATACGCTTATACGTTATACGAATATGTTAATTTTTATACACAATATTTCACAAGTTGTAATTAAATAAAAATATCGATAAACATAATGAATGTTCAGAAATTTATTCCAAAACTATTTAAATTACTCGCATATTAGTTCAACATGATAGGTACGAACACAAGAAAATAAATCAATTGTGTTATTTAAAACAGTATTAATATAGGAAATATAGGAAATTGTTTTAATCATTATTAATTTTTCAAGTAAAAAGGTTTGTTTTTAATTAACATAGAAACAACATAATTATGTATTTATCATAACAATAATAATTAGTACCTACAAACATTTTCATTTTTATTTAAAATACTTAATAGCCTTGCAAATAATAATAATATTAAAAGCATAAAAAAAATTAAAGATGGTAATGCCACAAATTTCTAAGAATCTATACATAAAAATAACAAGCTTACTGTCTTATACACTTTTGTGTAGCAATAATTATCAAGTGGCATGTGCAATGTGCATTCATATGACTGTTATGAATTATGATTTTTTAAGCATTTAAAAATGATATATATATATATTTTGATTGTGTTCAAAAGTATTTTGTTAAAACAGAAATTCAGCAGACAATTTTTTTTTTAATTTAAGTATTTAATTTATAACTTAGATATTACAAGTATCTAACTTAAACATAAAAAACATTGAAAAAGTTTAAAAAAATAATATTGATATTTAATAATACTATCTGAGAGTTAGATGAAATTAATGTAATGTTAGGTTGGTAGGTATAAAATTTTTAAAATTATTCGTCGGTACTGACAAAGCTGATGTATAGAATTAAAAAATGGAATGAGTAAATGTATGTTAAATAAAATGAAAACCAATAATAATGCGTTATATTTATAATTACATTAATGATTTGGAAATAATTTGATAAATGTCATAAATTATGATTTATTGAGGTGTTTACATTAGGTACCTAACTGAATTTGCGAAATGTATTAAATATTTTCGTATTAGTTATACTTTGTTAAAAAACCCAATATTAACTATACCAGCAATATGGCAGCCATAATATAGATGTAACGTTTTGTTAGTCGATTTTTTTTATCTTTCTTATTATAAATAATTGTTTTATTTACCTACAAATTGTATATACATTTGAACGTCACAGTCACTAGCCATACAAAAGAGACAATCTAGAATGAATTACGCCATCGCCAAGTCTAATAACAGTCAATGTTAATCCGCTTGAAAATTTGCACTTTGAGATATGAGTATATTCCGTTACCCACTTATCAGATAAAACTAAGGATTTATTTGCTGACGTATTAGCTAGCTACAAATTGTAGCTATTGGTGATGACGGATAGCACTTTAAAACACGCGTCGTGAATTCTACACGTGTCTTTAATACGATTATCTGAACAGTGGGCAGTGACAGATATACTACGATTCAAAAATAAATAAATCACAGTCTTTGTGACTTATAATAAAAAAATGTATATCAGGGAATAAATTATACTAAAAAATAAAATTTTAAATAATTACTTGTACTAAAAATATTAAATATTATTAATTATTGTTTATCTTCAACATGAAATGAGTCTAATAACTATAACGACTAAAGGGTATAAGTGGTATAACGATACCTATAGCGAATATTATAGGTTACTGGTTAGGCCATATTTAAATTGCTGAGCTGGCGTGCATAAAAAATTGATTAATTTAATGGTTTACTAAAATGTAATGGACCAATCACGGGGGCCACAAAATCAGGTTTGTAAGGGAATAAGGGATTATAATAAGCTCACTACTGATTTGTTACATTTTTGGTGATTATTAAATGTATGCAACGCGGCAATAGTATCACTATTTACTAAATATTATAATATAATTTATAATACATACTTTGTGACTTGACGTGGCGCAATGGTTGCTATTAGTCACGAAACGTGATCTTAAGTACCGGTCGATGTCACTATAGTTCCCCGGTGGGTGACCACTGAGGTTCTTAGTAACAAATCCTTGCCACACTATACACACACATGCCTAAACAAACTGTACCCTGTCCCTATCCCACAGTAACAACTGACTAATGATCTCAGTTATCGAAGCTTTAAATAAACAAAAAGAAAAAAGAAATGCGTATTATATGCGTAGTAGTATATTATAATTTTCAATCATGGGTCCTAAATCCTGACGAGTATATTTAATGCCTGAAAATAACCATTAGTAAATAAATAATTCACTTCATTTTAGTTTTTTCTGTGTATAACTAATAACTATATTTGTGATTTCGTGAACCAATCCAATATAGGTACCTAATTTTAATCAGTAGCAGTACTTATAATACTACAGTAGCCAGTATAGAAACCTACTGGCCTACTAGGTAAGTAATTACCCATATGTCCCATTGTTGTTCTGCTTAATGGCTATGGGCTAGTGCTACGTACATAAATAATAAATTACTAATAATTATAATATATTGTGGCTGTGGGTACTCACAAATTTTGTATTATATAAAAATATATATAGGTACTTAATGATCTAGGTATATATTCTATATAGTAATATCAAATATAGGTAATAGGTATCTGGTATACCGTATACTTGGAATTAAATATTTAATGTTTAATACTATATATAATATATATATATTGTATATATACTAAAAAAATATTTTGAAGCTGTTATTTTGAACCGTATAATCCAAACATTTTTGAACACCCGACGTATTATAATAGGTACTTGATATATGGATTTTAAAAAAATAAGACCTAATTAACTAACTGTAGATATCTAAGACTACATTCATATAGGCACAACAAATTTGGATGGGTGGGTGATGCTTAAGTTCAATTCAATATATACATATATAGAACTATACAGTGGACAGGAATTTTCATTGAGGGGGGAATATATTCATTATTTCTAAGATAAATCACAGGGTAGTGCCCCCTACGGACTAATATTATATACATAAAAAAAAAAGGTCATGTAGGTTATCCTATACCTATATCCATCCCCCATATCCCACATGCATACGCCCATGGAACTATATTATAGAAGTAAAAAAATTAGTACCTACTTATACCTACTTATAATCAATTAATGATGAATTAAATATAAATGTATTATAATTTATAATATACTTATACCTATATATAAGTATAAACGACTTATATTACACAACTTTTACGGCCAATTAGCTTTACCAAGTTGTTTATAGATAAACGATAATCGTAACCTAACCACGACAGGAATCGTCAAAATGCTGACCGGTATATATACATTATATTCGCTGTTGCTTATTATTATGAACTATGGTAAACAAAATACCTAATAATATAATATTATTATTATTATATTATATTTGGTAGATAATAGATATTATTTTCATGAGCTTTAGTTTTGGCTAATCAAATATCAACCTAATTAGATTTTTTTTGTACTTTCTCGTAACATATTTAGATTTAAGGCTTTAGAATTAATAAAAACATTATAATTATTATTCATTGTGATTTTGATGAGATAAATTAATAATTTTATATAGCCTAACCTAACCTTCTTGTATTTTATACACATGTTATTAATATTACAATAGTTATTAAAATCTTATAAAAAAAGACATAGCCCGTCAAAAACATAAATAAATATTCATTGCATAGATTATATATTATTTGATGTTTGTAATAATTATTGTTTTCACTTTTGTAATTAGTATATTATATATTCTTTCTAAAATATTGTTGTTATTCTTTCGTCGGGGTTAGTTTAAATAATATTTTGAATGATAATATTTCATAATTACCTACTTAGTATATTAAGCTTACCATGTTATAATAAGTAGGTATATTATATAGCTACACAACTACCCAAGTAAACCGATTAAAACTGTTAAATAAGGTACCCATATTTAAAAGGGTCACCATTTATGGATGGACTCTAGGTGGGCTGTAACCACGAATCTGAGGCCCTCATTTACGAACCGGTAGAAAAGATACTATAGAAGTACAAAAACAAATTGAATGAGAAAGTTTCAAGTTATCAAAAAATCTATTAGGGTGCAGATTTGTCAACAAAAAGTTTTAAAAATATGAAAAAAAACATCAATAGTACAGTCCTTATATCCACACGAACAAATTATCTTGAAACCCCAGTATATAGTAGAAGAAACCGAGGCCCACATCCCCTGCTGGCTGCTGCAGCAACACCATAAACGTTATTTAAATAGAAAACATATTATTGTTGTATAATGTATTGCACCCGCACGCATTTAGTGTATTTCGCATAAAAATAATATCACATTACGAGAAATTGATTTCGGCACGCGCCGTCGCCGACTTTACGATAGCTAAATAATACTCGTAAACGGGCGATAGCTCGCGCGCGCACACAATAAAATGATTTAACAATTATCGAGACCAGTGGCGCGCATAATGGCGTCGAGTTTTTTTCGTCCTCTCGGCCGCTATTATAATAATAATATTACATACAATATAGGTTTGTGGATTATCGCAATAGAGCAGGACCCACGGCCGACGCCTGCTCGTGCACTCGATTCGAATATTATTATTGTTATACAATTTTTTATCCTCGAGAACGCGTCACCGAAATAAGTAGGTGGTATATAATATGACGGGTAGTTGAGCGTGCGCGGGGTACTGTGCGACGACGTTATCGCACAAAAGTCGGAGCGTGGCCTCCGCGCGCCGCTCGATCGCCATCATCATTGTCGTCCACCCGGTCTGCGCACGTGCACAAGTCCCTCCGTCGCGTTAACCCCGCAGCCCTTGTATATATAACATTTATATAGAATTATAGTTTATACTATAGGTATACTTGGTATATCGACCTTCGGGTAGTACCTATATATGTGTTTGCAAAATTTCAAAGGCAAACAACAACCACGTTGTAGGCCGTTTGGCGGTTAGGTTAATAGTATACTGTGAAGTAAAAATATTTGTTATTATCACGACTGCACCAGGTGGTATAATTAAACACTAGCTACTACACTTGAAGGTACACATGAGCATAAAATTACAATTTTATCTATGTTTCATCTGTTGCAGCGTGTGCGCACTGCAGTGCAGTTCAGTAAGTAGGTATATATATGGCTGATTAGTGATTTCTCTATAGTCGGTATAATACTGTCAATATAGCTATTAATTACTTTGTACCTAATTTGTGTTATAATATACAGAGTGATTCTCCAGAGTTTGTTTAGAGTTCGCTTAAATTGCAATCCATATAACTATACCTATATAATGATTAACTACATATACACAAATTTAAATAATTATTTTTATATAAAACTAGCCCGGCCCGGGCCAAAATTTGGCATTAGTCACACACTCAATATGTTGGAAAAATATTTTTATTTAACCATAAGTAGTGATGAATAAGCCACCAATTTTTTAATTAGTAAAAATGTTTTGTGAAACAATGGAAATGCCCAATGTAATAAGTGTAGAAGTGCACTTGAGATGAATTCATACACATACGGTATGAAATGAGCGAAGAAAGGAGAGTTTTACGTTAAATTTTTTTTCGCCGGTAGACCTCATTATGATACTACACCAGTAGTTATATTATATATTATTGTTATACACAAGTTAAATTCAATAATTTGCATGGCTACGACCGTCGTGGTGTCATGATTAATATAACAACTTTTGGGGCCGATGCATAAGCAAAATGCATAGTTACATCATATCACATATAAACATATTAATATATTGTAGTATTTGCTATTCGGTTATTGTTTTGGTTGGTATTTTCTTACATATTAGGTATACAATAATATAATATGCGCTGAAATCACGGTTAGTTTAGTACCTAAATTTTGTTATATAAAGTTAGTAAACGTATCGTATAAAAATAATAAGAATAACATAATAATAAACATGGGCGTGATTAAGATTTAATAGTTACAGGGGATATAGAGTCCTAGAAAACTAAAGTTCAAAATAAGCCGTTGTGTCAAAGCCCCCTCCCCCTATAATGAGTTACAGTTTGCAAGTCGCAGGGACAGCAATAGGAGTCCTATAAAATAAAAGTTTAAAATAAACGATAAGGTAAAAGCGTTTTATCCTCATAATTAAAAATAAAACATAAAATGTGTAAAATATATATTTTTTAATTGCAGTAACGCCTATATATATATATATATATTAGATGCCATTGCGTTCGGTCCTACCGGTGGTCCAGATATTAATATTATATGATGAAGTCAGAAATGTCTTAATTAACTTAAGATAATATTTCCATCCTTGAAATAAAACAGTAGTTTATATCAAGTAAAAAGACAAGTTATAAAATATGTAATATCGTACAAGTTGTGTGGCGTGAATAATAGGTGCTCCTTTTTTGGCTTTCGTCCCACCAAATCCTACCCAATGCTTATATGTTTACCGACCGTTGTCGTTTACTAAATACATACGTGGTCGGACGACCCTAGCTGTAGCTGTAGTAACACGATTACTTCACACCAGGCTTACTTGCATTATTTTACTTATGGCCATATTACCCTTTTATTTGCTACAGGTAAGCGCCTATTTCTATATAGTTGCATTATTTATAGGCGTACTCTTACCTATTATTTTACTTCGATTATTTCACCCTCTGAGACATTAACATAATAATATATATAATATATTAAGTATGATCCTATGTATATAAACTATATGTGTAGCCATATAGGTTCCTACTTAGTCACCTATACATACATATGTATGTATATAGTCCATAAAATATAAATCTAACTGACTACGATGTATACCTATACACATAATACTTATGCAATAATCAAATCGCAAATAATATAATAATCTATGAAGTATGAACTCTGCATTATATATATTTTAGTGTCTATAAAGAACATAATACCATAATAATATAAAATATGTAGTCAATATACATACCTATATACCTATAAATATATATATATAATTATATTATTTTATAAGTAGGTACCTACAGGTTATCGGGGTTATATAAACTGAATATGCAAGTAAATCTTATTGAATCTATATATGTATTATGTAAAAGCGTACTTGATATTATGTGAATCTTAACTCTTCAAGTGGTTTACCGTTTACCTATACGACGTTTTAAACTAGGTACCAATGCCATTTGCGTATTAATGCATATATGTATCTTTAAACTTATACAATATTGCTTCTATAAAGGGATATCGTCTGTTGTTATGTAACACTTACATAAATATATAATAGGTAGATATTATATATGTAACTTAAGAGCTAATAAGTATTTAGTACTTATTATTTAATTTTAATCAGCAGTCAATTTTTTTTTTGCAGTAATTTCATATGAGAATATTATAATCTACAATCTACATATAATAATATGATATGTATTGGGCTATATATTTACTGTCGTGATCATTTTTAAAATTTGTAGGAACGCATTAGGTACGCTACTAAATGTTACCCTATTGCGAATATTTTAGTGCAGTTTTTTTTAAAGTAATACTGTTTAATATGATTATAGATATATAATCACCCCAGTTTTAAAATAAATCATTTAAAAATTGTTTGATTTTAGGTTTAAAAATAAAATGTGTTTCAAAGTTTGAAAACAAAGTTTATTTAGGAGTTACTTATTATTAGTTATTTATAATATTGAAAATACATTTTTTTTTTATATTACTTGCATTTTTAATGATTAAATGAATGAGAGCAATTCGTAGATATAGTTTAAAAAATATGCAGCAAACTGCAATATAACTTTTTTATTTTTCAAACTTTTTATATACATCTATAATCAAATCCAATAACAAAAGCACGCAATACTATTGTTGGTATCTTGTTTATAATACTTTTATTTTTCAAAATGTCTACCCTGAAATGCTCTGCTCAAGTGAATTATGTAGGCCTATCTGGCTTTCTCGCAATGATATATAAATAATAGTAACTATAGGCTAGTTTAAAATAGTAAACGTTTTTTAACATTATTTTAACAAGAAAATTATGGTACATAAATGAGGCAATTATATATATAGTCATAAACCTAATAACACCTATAACATTAGTAGCCATCACTATAACTATAGTAGGTAATAGGTATATATTACATTCAGCAGTTTCACTAAAATAACCAAGAACCATTACTTTATTGACTTTTGGATCACACGTAGGTATATAGCTGAATAAGGATAGGTATATTTAAAACATTTTCAAAGTGGCCTTAATTTTCAAAGTAAACCTAAAAAACATTGAAACCCATATCCATAATCGGTTATCTATAACAAACTGTTTAAATTGTATAAAATCTTCGGATCTAATAATCCTATGATAATAACAATAGGTACTATAAATTATAATAGGTAGATCGATAAACTTAATACAAATACTTGTGAAATATGCTGCGCCTATACCTATATTATAGGTTACCTATTCATTATACCTAGATACCTATAATATAGTGTCTATACTGTTCATATTATATATCGTCACACTGTTACAGGACACCCCAAATGAGGGTGCAAGTATGATTTGTGTATCAATTTATCAATCTGTATAATATAATACTAACTTATACTTATATAGCCGGTAGTCACCATAATAATATAATGCAATTGTATAGGTAACAATTAAATTTTATCTTAAACTTCCTATAATAGAAAATAATAATATAATACTGAAAACATTTCTCATTTACCAAGTTTTTATATTCATTTTATACATGATGTCTTGCCGCAATAATAACCATAATAATATAATGCAATATTGTATAATAATTCAATTTTATCTTAAACTTCCTATAGTAAAAAATAATAATATAATACTGAAAACATTTCTCATTTACCAAGTTTTTATATTCATTTTATACATCATGATGTCTTACCACAATAATAACCACATGCCCATGGCCCTATATGTGGCAGTTAATACTTAAAATACTAATAGGTATATACTATATATCAGGGGTGGCCAACTTTATAAGACTTGTGATCTGAGTTTTTCTAGGTTGTTGCGATCAATCAAAAAAAAACCTTGTCAATGAAATAAAAAATATATTATATGTACATGCGTGTTACACTTCTTTTATACTTATATGTTACTCAATACTCGATATCAGTGTAAAATCTCGTTTTTCATAGTTATTATACACAATTTTACAACAAAAAATATTTTATTTGTTTTCTGAAAAAAAATTCAAGAGAATACGAAAGGGTGTACTCAAATTCATCTCGCAATCGACCTGTTGGCCACCCCTGGTATATATAATTACAAATGTTCAATAAATTGGTTTATTATAATTTATAACTAGTTATAAGTAAATAAGTACCATTATCGCAAAAAAAAAACAGTTCAATAAATTATTATCAACTGTTAGAGTAACATGGCTGTTTCGGGTGAACAAAATGGGTGGTATGTATTTTAGGGGTGGGAGGTTGGTACTAGCCACTCATTGGTTATTCAAATATTGGAGGGCGTTCACAACTTATATCCCCTATCTTTTTCAAGAAGCATTTCCACCCTTCGACGAAATACTTCATACTTGTTACCTAAAGTGCGTTGTAGAAAGAAGTGCATTGTATAATAAGTGTTATTATATTGTAATAATTTTATTTGGGTAAGTTGAATTATATTTTTATTATTAATTTACAGTGGTACACAGCCTTATTTTAAAAACCCTTCTAAATTTTTCATCAACCACCCACCTACCTAAATAGTAAAGCAGAAATATACAAAATAAAATTTAAGGTATGCCAATTTTTTTCCTGTCACCAAGAGCAACATTTCAATAACTATTATACATTTTAATCAACTGACACTGGTTATTTTAGGCTTAAGGCTTTTCCATAAAGTTATGGATTTTTTTGTACCTATTATATTTTCATACACCCACCCCAAATGTTAAGTATTGCAATTGCAAGACATGAGTATATGATTGGGCGCCACTGTTAATTTATATAATACAATTAGGTTCAATAAATTTACTGATGAATTATATCTGAATCAAAATAAAATATTTATTTTATATATATTTCAACTTTTTTTAGATTTATGTATAGCCGCTTTAGTAATTATTCGTTAGATGCGTACCTACTTTTTTCCTTTATTTCATAGATTTTAACATTAAATTATTGTATCTTAACAATTAACATAAGTTAGGTTAATAACGTTAATATAGGTTAACGAATAAACACATTACATGGTTAGAAACTTAGATGTAAATGTTCTGTTAAATCTTAATAAATTTACTTAAAAAAATATGAACCATAGCGAATTCTAAAAAGACTTTTTCTTTAGCCAAAAGAAGGTTAAAAGCCAAAGAAATTACAATAAATAAAAAAATGCTAAAATGTACATATAGGTACTATTAAAAACAATGCAACTATATTTTATGATAAAAATATAAAAGTAACAAACTGATATTCAATCAACATTTTGTGCTTTAGTATGTTTAGGTTTATTTAAGTTTTTTAATCATGCCGAAAAATCAACAAACCCAACAAATATTGAACGATACAAGAGATGATTCGTCTTCATCTCGGGTCGTTATGCTGTTTGGATCAGACGAGGAATGTGACTTAACATCAGATGACTTAACGTCTGGCGATGAAGATGCGTTATCTGTAAATCAATTGACTGGTATCCGACGGTTCCCAGTTCCAGATTCCCGAAAACCGTGTACTGTAACCAATTCTCGTGAACGCTGGCGCCAACACAACGTTACTGGTGCCTTTGCAGAACTTCGTAAATTGGTACCCACTCACCCACACGATAAGAAATTATCGAAGAATGAAATTTTAAGGATGGCTATCAAGTATGTGGAATAAAAACACAATTTAAATAATAATATACCTTTACACCTTTTATTATACCTATATACCCATATGTATATATGCAATAGGTATGTATTATACAGTAGCAGTAGGTTATATTATAATATGTTAATTAATTGGAAAGTCAGTAGCTCTAATTCAAAATGTAACGCAGATATTGTAGTGAAATTTTTTTTAAATTAAATTTATGACTAATAGCCCTGGTAATTAGGTAATATCATAGTAATATTTTTTGAATTACAAGTTCATATTTTTTTCTGGGGAGGGGGGGGGGGGTGTATTTAAAAACTACACTAGAATATCTGCATTATATTTTAAATTAGGGATACTGCTGACCAATTAATTAACATACCTATTGTAGTATACTGTATACAGTGTACCTATATAAATGATAAAAAATTTTGTTTATACGTACCCATTATATTAAATATATTATAGTTTATAACAAAGTATTAAAGCGCAAAGATTTTTCAATGTAATTTATATTAGCCAACAGTTAATCAATTATTCGTATTTCATGAATAGCCATATAGGTAGGTATATACACTATTGATGTATGTTTATTTCTTTTCATTTAATTTAATTCAAAATAATATAGGTACAAGACGTGTACAGCCTAGTTTCATAATGTGTTTATAAGAAATCAGTCTATAGTACTGCTTTCTGTTTTTGCACGATAAGATTCCGATAAATGTAAAAATGTACAATATTCAGCATTTCAGCATGTTTTCACTAGTATAAAAATTACAATATCAAATACGTATTGAAACATACATATACGTGACCGTGGAAATATAAATGTTGTAGACGTTTTAGTCTTAGACAAAATACAAATAGGTAGTAGTTCAAAACCCTCCTTTACAACATGCAAAGTATATAAATGTATTTACAAACATTTAAAACTACCAAAATATTTTTAAGTATTTATTTTTTAATATAATGACTAAATAACCCCCTCCTCTTATTGAATTCTTATCTACCATCTACACTCTACAACACTGAATAATATAAGGCTATACAACATTTATACTATGTATATTTTTATGACGTAATATGTAATATGTCACATCTTTTAATATTTATTTATTAATAACACTGTACATGGTTATTATACAGGTACATTCGTCTTTTAAGTGGAGTCCTAGAATGGCAAGAGAATCAACAAGATTTCAGCAATAATAATGAAGACTGTATGGACAATAATGTGTACTTATAATTATGATTTATATGGCGAAAGAAAATATTACATTATATAACTACTTTATAATTATATAAATCATAATAATAATACGACATGATATAGATATAATTTAGGTACATTTTTTAACATAGGCGTATTTACGCCCTGGTGAATATATACATAGGTATAGAAATTAAAATCCATGCTACTATTTGAGGACGTACTATGTATAATTTATTAATATGTTTTATAATTGCAATATTTAAAACGTATAGGTCGTAGCCCCTAGGTAAAGATATTCTTATATAAATTATAATTTATAACCATCATAACATAACACATAATATGTCACCTTGACTTGAAGATATACCTAATTTCCATTTTTATGATTAGTTAATTAATATTAAATAAAAAAAGGGCGGGTAAGTAGATGTCGCTCTGCTGTACGGTAGGTTACAAGTGCGGGTCACAGTATAATGGATGGTTTTAAATTTGAATTCAATGATATATTATCATTGTATACGAAAAACGATTCTGAGCTGAGATGGTTTGTCAATGTGGATATTTTATTTTGTAGTTATATTGTTACTTCATCGGTAAGTTAAATTAATATTATAAAATTACAACAAAGTATCTAAAATCGTTATTCTTGGTTATTTAATATGTAATTTTATCTAAATTTGATCATAAAATAGCTATAAAAAAAACTGTTTTTATATTTTTGAGATTTTTTAGTTATAGGATAGGTAACTTATTTACGTGGAATCTTGTTTTAAATTTTCAATCTTTAGCTATAAAAGTTGAAAATGTTATCAGTTTTTAACTACAAAAATATTTTTCAGTTTAAAATTTGATAAACCTCGTCATACATCAAACTTTGAATGCTTATAAAAAAAAAAATTGTGCATATGTATTTTTAATATTTTTCAACTACTATTGTAACAATATTATATTAGGAGTCTTGTATTAAATTTTCAAGCTTTTTAACCCAACAGATATTATTCTCTATCTTTATTCTTTTTTGTAATCGATGATTTTGCTCTAAGATTACTTACAAACATAGAAAAAATGATTCTGCGTAAACGCGGTTTGTCCATGTCGCGCGCGAGTGGGCCAGAGAGAGAAAACAAATAGTGAGCTGATATCCTCTTAAAAAAAAAATTGTATTTTATTGTTTTGCTTTTTTAAATTTTAATGTATTATCAGTATTCATATATTATTTTGTAGTTAAAACTTAAAATTGTTAAGTATTTATGAATTTTGAAATAAATAATATACGCCTAATATTTAATTAAAAATTAAAGATATGTTTTATACCTACCTATAGCTATATATCCGCCATTATTATTTATACATTGAAAATTCAACTGAGAAAATGTGTGGTATTTTAAACATAAGTGCTGTAATAATGTTTTAGGTTAGACCTTAGATAATGGTTTTGGCCTCTTTAAAAAAAACCCCCGGACCGCTCTGAAGAGGCCAGTCCACCCCTTGTTATTAATTTGTACAGTTACTGCTAGTAGCTAATACATACATATTGTTTTAATACATGCATCAGTATTGTTTAATAATTTACTTAGAATCATTAAAAAATGAATACATATGCAGTGTTACAGGCAGGGTTAATATGAAAAAGCCTGGACCGAAAAAACACGGGCTGCTTTTTTGGATTTAACTGACATGATATTTTGAATAACCTTGACTGCTTTCCTGGGTTAAACCCACTCAATATTTAGAAAAACACTCGAAAAACCCCTTGCTGCTTTTCTTGGAAAAGTAGAAATTCACTCTACATTTTTTTTCAACTTATGTTATTTTTCAGAAAAGTTTACTTTATAGGTATTATTTAATTTTTCAGTCAACCTTTGATTAGAAAAAAAATGTACTTTCAATAATATGGATTCAGATCACGTACATTAACATCTGACTTACGACCACTACCAATGACTGGGGTCATGACTTATCAATTGTAATTTAACAATTTATTAATTATTCAACAATAAAAAACAAAGAAAAACTTAACTATTTCATTGAAGGTGAAAACCACTAAACCAATAATAATGGGAAAATGTTTGAATGTCAATACCCAATATCAGAGATATTGTATAGTTTTTGGCGGGGCCGACACTTATTAAGGATTTTTCAACAACAAAGACAATAATAAGGCGATAAATTAAAAAATAGTGCAGCTAATAGGTACAAATGGAAAATATTTTCAAACCTACTATAATAATTTGCACATTTTCGAGATTTTTACGCATTTCGTCAAAATTTGTACTTTATAAATGATAATAAAAAAAAAATATAACTGAATTTTTAATATTTTTCAATTACTATTGTAACAATGTATGAGGAGTCTTTTATTCAATTTTCAAGCTTTTTTACCCTACAAACAAAGAAAATGCTAATATAAACATTTAGTCAAAATTGCATGTATCTACGGTCATATTTTTAAGAGTTACACCAAAAACTAAAATTGATTTGGTTGAAAACCGATTTTACGTAAAAATTCCAGTTTGTCCTATTTTTCCTAAATTTTTTAATTTTGACCTCCCAAATGCATCAACTAGATTCACTTTCCCATCAAACAACATACTGTTGAAGAAAATCGAAACAGTTTTACTACTCTAAACGGTGATGACAGAAAAAAAAAACAACATAGGTTAGTATCAATTATCATTGTAAAATCAATACATTTATGGCTCAGATCAAAATATAAAATTCAATAAATAAAAAAAAACTTAGTATTACTTCTAAAGCTAAGGATTGAAGATTTGAATCTTCTGAAATCAAAAAATCTCAAATATATAAAAACGCAGTTTTTTATATTAAAATTTGGACGAAATTACATATTAAGTAACCAAGAATAACGATTTTTAATTATTTTGTTTAAATTTTGTAATATTTATTGAATCTACCGGCTAGACTATAATAAAAAATCATTTTTGTATCCAATAGAAATATCATTGAATTCAAATTTAATACCATCCAATCGATCCACTTACCCCACTTTTGTATTATTATTTTTTTTTTTTGTCTGTCATCACCATTTGGGGCGGCAACACCACGGCATCGATTTTCTTTAAAAATAATTTGACTATTAAAGATACGCCATCAATAACAACTTCTTCAAACCGGCAATACTTCGAGAAGCTGTATCTCGAAAACGAATCAACAAAAAATAAAAATGTTAACACGCATATTCATAAAAAAAAATAGTTTTATTAATTCATGGCCTTTTTATTATATGTTAACATTTGAAAATCAAAATTCAAAAGTTGATAATGGTTTCATCATTAAATGTAAGGGTGAAAAAAATTAAAAAGTTATAGTTTTAGAAAAGCATAAATCTAAGTTTAAAAAAAAAATTCAAAAAAAGTTAATGCTTTTCGAAATAATTAGTGTACTTGAACTAATCATCCTGTATACACAATAAAATTTTCAAAATATTTTTATGTGGTTACGGGAATTTTCCAATTTTTTTTCCCATAAATGTCCATAAAATATTATTCCGAAACCCATTAACGATGCAATAAGCACTTGGCAAAAAACTCCAAAAATATATACAGTTTTTTCAAAATTACTTTAAAAAAAAATAAAAATATTTATACATATTTCGCAAACTTCCTCTACTGTTAAACAAAATGTATTCCCATAATATTAATATCAAATATCAATATACTATGTAATTATTACAGGCTAATGACTCAGAAGTTGAATGCCTTATTAACACAAAAAAAAAAATATATCCATAACATCTACTGTTATAAGTTACACACGTATAAATGTATGTAAACTGCTAAGAAATATTTGGAATCAATTTATATTTAACAACAAAATAATGTATTCAAGTTAAATCTGAGTATATTATTTAGATAATTAAAGTATTTTATTTATACTAATATTGAATACATTACAAAAAAACTCAATAAGTGCTAACTAATAAATTTAAATAGAAATAATAATTACAAAAACAATAAAATTATTATTAATTATTATTAAAAAAAATCGTACAAAAATAACATTATCTTACTCAATTAATACAAGTGAATTAATATCTGCGAATATATTCACTATAACGAGGAGGTGTATTCCAAACTGCACTTGATGTACGTTGTTTATCACGGATATTCCAGCCTTTGAACATTTCTTTAAGACTCATACTTTTAGGACAGTCAAAGAATAAGTCCCTTTCTTTAGAATCAATATGATATTGAAGTTCAAGTACAACTTTTCTATTTTCTCCTAAAGATAGATTTTTAATTAATAACAATACATTTATTCTGCTAAATTAGTAAGTAATATTTATTATTTAGTACATAACATATGAACATACGTTTTGCCCAATTTGGAACAGGTTTTTTTGGTCCAGATTCGTCTTCAGAAGAATCACGTGCAGATACATCATTTAATCCATAATCATTTTTGTTATCAATCTTTAATAAACAATTTAATAAATTACTACAAGACTAAATAATTGAAATTTAGTTACAAATATATTAATTAGAATAACTCAATAATACCCAGTGATGTATACACCTAGATGTGCTTAATAGGTAAACGTGGGGCTTTGCCCCCCCCCATACTACGTAATTATTATATTCATATTTATAATTATACTATATACTACCCGGATCGCTATATAACTACATACACACTCCACTACACTAGCAATATCATGTGTATCAACTCAAGAAAAAAATTGTTTAAATAAGTAAAAATAACAAAATACTCAAAATATTAAAATACAATCATGCAAGGACATTATACCCAGAGTTGTGCAAAATTTTATCTAGATAATTATTCGAATAATTTTCAATTAAGGTTATTCGAATAAAATTTTATTCGACTACATTTCAAAGATAGTTATTCAAATGTTTGGTTATCACTTATCAGTAAGTGTGTAACCACAGTCCAATTCACATGTGTGTTTGCGGACATCGCTTATCGCATTTCTTAGCTTCAGATAGCAGTAACGCATATGAAGCATCAAGTAATCACACTACAATTAAAGAAGGTATGTTGTTATATACAACACCCCATAACCAAAAAGGTAACCTGCGCCTTTATATACACCATCATGGACAATCCTGATAAACTCATATCCCCTAATCCACAACCTAGTACATACAAAACATTTGCAGAAATAACAGCAAACTCATCCTTTCCAAAAAAAGATCAAGCAATTACCTTCAATACAGTAAATGATGTCCTACAAACCGAGTACATCAAAGCATTCAGCCAGCTTACATCGCTTAATAACATAAAATTTGCTTCGCGGATAGATTTTGCATTTATTTCACCAGTAAGAGTATTGTTGATCATATTATATCAAAACAATTGTATATCATTATAAATAAAACAACAATTGCTTATTGTTGGCACATTAACCCTGCAAAACCTATCATCAAATCTAACGTGCAGCCATCTATACCTCTTTACATAATTATAAAACCTATTAATAATATCCCCATTAAAATATTATCACCCATTACATATTTTATGAAAGCCGATTTCTCAAACGACGTGCACGGCCACATAGGCAGTTTCAGACGACAAGTATATTTACACCCCAACGATCTCCGAAGAAATCGTTATAAATATTATTATACAACAAGATTCAAATACCATAGATAAGGACCTTACTATCATAGATCAAATTATTGAACAAAATTCTCAACAAATTACAAATAAGCTTACGCCCTCGCAGGAATCAGTTGACTACATAAAAAGACCCAGCTTATCATACGCCAGCTACGCCGACAATGCATCTATAACAGAGATCCCTATTATCACATTAACACCACTGATGAAAACATAAAACAAACTAACAAAAAGCATCCTCACAACAAAACAATTAGAATCTCATATCATGAAAAAAAAGCAAATCCAGAAATAACACACAATACACCAACAACACCAATTAATAACTCAAAAACAAGCAAACCTCCTACCGAAAAATCCAATACAAATCCTCAACCTGTTACCAAAAAAATCAAACGCTCAAACTCCATAGAACAAATAGTAGCTAAACTGGATGACACACTGGCCTTAGCCATAACTACTTTTTGAAGGAATTCCTAACTTAAAAATAAACTTCACCCAACTCAAGTACATCATAGAAAATACCCTCAGCGTGCAAAACCCCTCTAGTTTTTTTAAATCAGTTTGACATGACTCTGATAGAAATGATTGAAATATTACACAGAAAATAAAAAATAAAAAAAATAAAAAACCTTAGTATAAAAATGGGCTCACGAGACTATGTGATCCACTACTTGAGCAGTCATCTTACGAAGACAATACTTTTCCTTCAGCATAAAGAAAATAAATAATTAAAACTAATCAACTTTCCCAGAATTGAAAAAAAACTCAACCTTTAAATACTTGTTATTAAAATAAAATAACCAACAATTATTCAAATGAATAATCTTTGAAATTTAGTAGAACAATTTTTTATTTGAATAATCAATTAAAAATTATTCGAATTATGTTTTCAAACTATTTGAATAATTGTAAAAAAATCATTCGAATAAAGTGTTATCTAAATAATCACCTAAATAAAATTTCATTTGAATAATGTTCTACTCTGATTATACCTAATATAATTAACTTATTGACAAAATTAAATACTATGAGTTATACCTATCAATGTATAAAAATTTAAAATGGAATAGGTAGTTTTTTTTTTTTAATATTATAATTCTGAAGAACTAAAGAAGAAGAATGTATATATTTGGTTTATTTAACTTTAGAAAAAAAAATCAGCTTACTTTTGATTTTGGTAATGTTGCTGGTTTTGATGCTGATGAAGTAGGTATATTTGATGGTAAAGCTTTAGGACGAATTACCGATTTACTTTTTTCTGGTCTGTTAATAATTTAACACGTAAATTAATAAAATAACAATTGTAATGCAATTTAGTATTTAAAGATAAACCAAATACAATAATTATCAATTTTGAAAAAATATAAATGTTGTTATGTATATAAATAAAGTTTTCTTACTTTGTTTCATTTTTCTTTTTTAATTCATTTTCTTTCATAATGCGATTCTTTTCAAGTTTTTGCTACAGTAATCATATTAAGTTAGAATATTTTTTTTAGTAAAATTACAAATACAAATTATATATTTATCATAAAATAATTTATGTGCGTATATTACTATTTTTACATTTTTTGCTTCTTCAGCTAATTTACGCTTAGCATTAATCTCAGCTAATCGAAGTTCTGCTAGCTTCTGTTTCTTTAATGCTTCCTCTTTCATCATTGTTTCTTTTTCTTTTTGTTTTTCTTCTTTTTTCCTCTTCTCTTCAGCAGTTTTTTTAATTCTTTCTTCAGCAATTTTCATTTGTTCTTCTCTGTGTTTAGCAGCCCTTAAATGTTGATCATCAAATTTTCTGTGGATAATTTAACTTAAGTAATTAGTAGTTGAATACGTGTGAGAATTGAATAGGTAATATAAGTATAAATAATAAGCTTCAAAGCTAAATACAGACAATCTTCTATAAACATATGAAGGAAATTGTAACAATATCACATTATCATCAACATAGGAAAATAATCTTAAAATCTATAGCAAAATTACAAATTACTAGAAATTGTAGATGAGATGAAGTGATGATTTACCTATAGTGGAATGTTTCAAGTTTCAACGATTAAGAGGACATCATTCCCGCATATGTTGTCTCAAATCTTACTAACGCATATATACTAAAATGTATATACATCAGTTACAATTTTGAATTGTTAACTAAGGGGCACTATACCTGTACACATTGTCTCTCTTATACAAAGCAAATTATATGTTCTGAATATTCTGTTTAACTCTATTATGGTTAATATTGAAGAGATAACCTAACCTTTTTTTTTTTTTTTGTGGTATTGACGACCAGAGGAGGGACCGCGTTAGCATTACTTCTCCTCTGGCCGAGATAACCTAACCTAACCAAACCTATTATCAAATTTAGAAGAATATTATCTAGTGAACCTCATAGGTTTTTTTAAGATTTTAATTTTAAAGCAAGTAATAAATATTTTAAAATTCACGAATAATTAATAATTTTAAAATATTTATAAGCAATGAAGTTTACTAGATAATATTCTCACTTTTAAATTTGATAATAATGTAGGTGTAGCGTCCTTTTAGTTTAGAGCAGTGGTTTTTAACGGGGGCGGTGAGCTTTTTCAAACTCGGAGATTAAAATTAATACAATTTATATAACAACACTATAAATAATTGAACGTGAAATAATTTTCGAAGGTACTTCAACATGAATATAACTCTGTTTAGTAAAGTAAAATTTTTTTGTTAAGTGGTGTAAAATATAACCTTTACTATCTAAAATTAAGAGTTTTTACTTTAATTAATAATATTATAATATAGTGATGAATAAATAAATATACAGTGTGTTTCTTTTTAAAGGTAACACTAAATAATTCTGTCCAGTGCCATCATATTGATATGCGGTTTTTGGAAGGGAATAGGGAATACATAAATACACATTTATTAATGATTTTTACATTTTTAGATCTTTCCGTGTGCGCATGCGCAATCAAACTTGCATTTTTTTAAATGGCAACAGGTATTTTGAATACCAAATTCAGATAGACCGAATTTTTTTAAGTTAATATGATCCTTTTTACCATTGCTCTACAACCAAAATTGACCAAATGACAACGAGTTAAAGTTTCTATTGAAATTATTGCATTTTTCAAAAATCATACTAGAATTTTATGAATTATTATAAAATTTCAAGTATTTTTTTTGTATCTGTATGTTTGAAGACAATATTAAATCTTTTAAATTTAATTTTGAGGAATTTCATAATAATTCATAAAATTCTAGTATGATTTTTGAAAAATGCAATAATTTTAATAGAAACTTTAACTCGTTGTCATTTGGTCAATTTTGGTTTTAGAGCAATGGTAAAAAGGATCAAATTGACTTAAAAAAATTCAGTCTATCTGAATTTGGTATTCAAAATACCTGTTGCTATTTAAAAAAATGCAAGTTTGATTGCGCATGCGCACACGGAAAGATCTAAAAATGTAAAAATCATTAATAAATGTGTATTTATGTATTCCCTATTCCCTTCCAAAAACCGCATATCAATATGATGGCACTGGACAGAATTATTTAGTGTTACCTTTAAAAAGAAACACACTGTACATATATATAAGAAGACATTTTGATTTTGCATGAGGGGGGGGGCATTAGCAGTAAGTTATTACGATAAAGGGGGTGCTGAACTAAAAAATGTTAAGAATCACTGGTTTAGAGTGAATAGACCTATTATCAAACTAAGTTAGCAACAGAAAATTGAAACTGCTGGATCTACAATTTTATATATTATGCATAAGACAGAAACAATAGATGTGGGTATGACGTCCTCTCTGCATGATACCCTCATGTTAGTCTCCATCTTACAAGTGCGTTCATTGCAAATTTTAAGCTCAGCAGAACACGTGTAGCTCCGTTAGTTAATAAATTAAAGTGTATTGACCTCTTATAAAATCTAAAGGTAAGATTATTATCCAAGCAACCTCATGGGCTTTATATTATATTTTAATTTTAAAGCAAGTTATGAGTATTTTAAAATTGTAAATTTTTTGTACTTCTTAAAATACTCGTAACTCGCTTTAAAATTAAAATATAACAAAAAGCCTTTGGGGTTGCCTGGATAATATTACCTTTAGATTTTTTAAGAGGTCAATTCACTTTAATTTTTTACCTAACAGAGCTACGAATGTTCTGCTGAGAGTACAATTTGCTATGTTACGACCACTCGTAAGACGGAGGCAACACGTGGGTATCACGTCCTCTTAAGATCACAAAATATTATATTTTTAAGCAATTAACTATTTGGAGTAATTATCAATAAAAATTAATAAAACTAAAATACCTTTGATCTGCTTTGGTTTTAAGATATAATTCTTTCCTTTTTTCAGCTTCGTTTTCTCTAATTTGATGAGGAGTTTGTGTTTGAAAATCTTCTAATGATTTTCCTGGCGTTGATATTTGTTTTTCTAATGGCACATATAATACATTAGTTTTTTTTGCATCAATATTATTTTCTTCTTGAAGTTTTCTTTTCATTGTTCTAGTCATATGCGATTTTTCCTCAATATTGACATCAATATCTTCTAATTTTTCACGCCGTTTATTCTTCATTTGAGATTGAAGACTACAAATTATATAAATGCATGAAATTAAGAAAAAAAATTATACTCAATCCAAGGAGAGAGCGCAAATCACCGGCGGCAAGCAAAACTTATCTATTGCTGTACATTCCCACCATTTAACCAGCGCGAGCATGTCAAACGCCGCCGCAAGATTGTGCCACAGCACCATTGTATGCACATTCAGGTACCCCGTGGTGGGAGAATTTAGACCTCAAGATGGCAGAGCGCATTCATTTGGATGAGCGAGCGAGTTGCGCTCTCTCGTTGGACACGTAGTATACTATCTTGGATATTAAAAAATTGTATACCTTTTTTTCTTAGAGTTTAATTTTGTTAATGTTTCAGATCGTGTAGAATTAGTATTTTCAGAACGAATTGGAGTTTCTTCTGGTAAATCAATAATTATCCCCAATTTTTTTGTTTGATTTTTTGCTGACAATTTTTTGGTCAAATCATAAGTTTTGTTGGCATTAGTTTCCTTTATATGGGTCCCAATATCTGGAGAAAACATCCCAGGAGATACAGGTTCTTCAACATTTCTCATAACTTTTTTATCGACCACAAAAGTTGAATTCGCTGTTGGGCAAGCAATAGGAGCTATATCCATAAATGTAGATAAAGCTCTTGCTCGACTGGCTCCTAAAATACAATCAAGATAATTATTTAATAAAACAGCTATTATTTAAACTGAAATTATCTCAATCTTAGTTCAAAGTAAACATTATTATAAATGTACATACTGGGCATAGGTATAGAATTATATTACAATACTAACCAAACATGTAAATAAAATTAACTTAAAGCTTAATAATTGAATAACCTAGAGTAAGTAGAATTAAATTTATTACAAGAAGAATATTTATATTTTTAGCACTGTAAAATCATAAATCAGTTATTACTTGTAGATGGTCCAGAGCTGCTGATTGTTGAAGATTCTCTAATGTTTTTTATTTTATCTGATGCAATCTATAAATGTTAAAATATATATTAATTCATTAAATTAATTATCATGTTACATTGATACTTCTAAGCAAACAATAATATCTATATGTAAATCAATACGTCCTTCAAGATAATACAAACTTTAAACATACGTATAGTAAAAGACATTAATTGATTCAAATGAAAACAGTATTTTCTTTACATAGTGTTTATAACCAAAATGAAGATAAATAAACGAAAAGAGAAACTAAAATGATAAAAATAATGAGCACCATTTCTTTCTACTACAACAGGTAATTAAATCTAATTTAACAAAAATGTGCAAGATAGTTAAAAGTATTAATATCACAGTTGAAATATAAAAAAATGTATCAGATAGGCTTGTTAAATTACCATGATATTATTTTCCTGGGTTTTACTTATTAAAGAGAGTTAAAACAAAGAAATAGATGGTTGGTTTGTTATTTATTAGTTATACATACAATAGAAGCTTGTCTTGTAGTTCTACGGATAGGTGGTACAGCTGGTTGTTGAAAACCTGGTTCAGCAGCAAAAAGATCTCCAACCTGATCATTTTTTGTTTCTACACCATTTAAATAATCAATTTAAATTACTAACTCATTTTTCTAAAACTTAATAATACTTAATATGAATACTCAATAATCAAATTTGTATAAACTATGACTTACTAGATTGTCTTTTGGATAGATTTTTTTTTTCAGGCACATTGTGTGCCGATTGTAATAGCTCATTATAAACAGCATCTAGTTTTGAAGATTGCACCTAAAATAAACATAAATATTTTGTACTTTTCCATTATCCTAACAAACGCGAGACTCAATTCCTTCATCTTGACTATACACCAATGTCGCGACTACGAATTAAATTTAAACTAACTTCTTTGGGGCTCCACTAAATATAGAAATAAAAAGCATAGGAGAACTGGAAGCCATCATTTGGAGTTTTATTTAGTGAAGTTTATATGATAGTTGTGGCTGATCAGGGATAGTAGTTGAGATACTGAAATTGGGACTTGAGGTAATCGCAGCATCAGGCAGTAGTCAGGATAGCAGAAAAGTACCAAAAATAATTACTTAGGTGGATACCTATTAAAAACACGGATAACCTAGTTTAGATTTAAAGTCTCGTGTAGATTTATTAAATGTGATTAATCAATAACTCTTAATAATAATTTAAGTAACTAACCTGAAAACCATTATCCATTTCTGTAATACCATTATCCGTCAATGATGAAAACAACTTGAAAATTTGGAATATATCCGTTGACTCCATTTTAATATGGAAGACTGGAACATTAAAGCAACGTAGATATAATATAAATTATGGAAAAAGAGTTCAATCAAAGAAGGAACAATAAATCGGTAAATTAAAAGAAAGAATAATTTTATAGCCAGTGATAGAAAGCTGTGAAACAGACAATAACACTTAATAATGTTGTTGTCCATAATGGCACAATGGAATACGATTTATAAGTGGTCCCAAGCAGGTTTACAAAATACAAACCCTAAACTTATCTAAATCACAGGGACTAGTAGAATTCATAGATTAACTATATACAATGACAATACTTAGCATAAAATATTAGTTAAAATTTGATTTAATTTAAAACAAGTTTAAATTGTGCGGCAATACTAAAATACTGCATCCTAAGGGCGACTGCAATAGTTGATGCATTCAAATTTCTACCATTACTCACTCTGTAACAAATTATTCATGTCATATAAAATTAAATAACGAAGGTAAGTTAGGCGAAATCGAAAACAATTTTAAATGCACCGTGCGTTCATAATTATTGCCACACATATTGTACAAGTAATCGAACAACGACGCAATGACTCGATTCAACTTATAGACAACCGGTGCGACATATTAGGCCATTTTCAAAATTATCACTTCCAAGTTTCGACTGACGAGCAACATAATTATACAAAATAGAATAAATAATATTATTATAAACACTAATACGTACCAACGACGAGCAAGTGAGAACGACAACGGTTTACGGTGAACAGATTATTGGGAATAACACAAAGCACTAAAGCAGATTAGTAGATTACACAAAACTATATAAGTATATTTACTATTTAGTATTATTTACCTAAATAATATTTAAATATTATAATAAGCAATGCAGCAATGAAGGGTTTTCCGTTAAAAATTCCGGCGCACACGGCAATGCGCAATAACGGTCGAGTGTTTTCAGCTACTTGGATTGAAGATTGAGTAAGTGGGGGGTGACCACAACCAATCACCATAAAAAAAAAGAATTTTCAATGTTTTTATCAGTGGGTTGATATTGTTTATTTATGATGAGGGGTAATGATGGTTGTGCCAAGCCGTGCAGTTGTTGTTACCGTGCTACCATAGACCATATAAGTAATATAATGTGGTACCCACAACAACAAATTGAACAAAATGCATCTCCACGTATGATAACTATATCGATGATAACAATCAAATTACCGCGTGAATTTAAATATGAGATCTCTTCTTCAAAAAACGATATATGGAAAAACATTTTATTGATGGTATTTGTGCTTTTAGATTCTGAGTGGAGCGATAATGATAAATGTATTCATTTTACAATGATGTGTTTGTTTTATTTGTGTTTATCATCACAGTTGATACAATAAAAATTCTTCGATTTACTTCAATAGCATCTTATCTGGTAGGAAAGTGAATCTAGTTGGAACTTGGGGTGTCAAAAAAAAAAGTGGGTAATTGGATGTCGCTATGCTGTACAGTAGGTTACACAAGTGGGTCACTAAATGGATGGTGTTATATTTGAATTCAAAGATATAAAATCATTGATTCAAAAACAATTCTGAACAAAGACGGTCTATCGGTACCTATATAATATTACTCTAGCTCTACCTAGGTTAGGTATATATGTCGTATTATACTATTGTAATTAATTTTAGTATTAGGCATTAGTATCTACTACAGTAGGTTAAATATTTTATTTGCAAAAAATATGACATTTTAAAATGACATTGTGTGTATAAAATATAATATACTCTAAAACTTTCATATCCCCACGAATAATATTTTGAAATTATAACAAAATATCTAAAGTTATTATTCCATGTAAGTAATTTCCTCCAAATTTGAACTTAAAACGTCTATAAGAAATAACTGTTTATATATTTTTAGATTTTTTGGTTTCAGAATAAACTATGAATTATTTATGTAGAATCCTTGTTTCAAATTTACAATTCTTAGTTATACAAATTGAACTTTTTATATTTTGTAAGTATTTTATATTTATGTTGTCAACGTTTTATTTTCAATTAGAAAACGGGTTATGAAACCCAAATTATATTAAATACTACTTGTTATTACTTATTCAACAATATTTAAATTTAAATTTTTATACCTGTAAAAAAAATCAAGCTTATGGTTCTTTAATATTCATCAACTGCTGTCATAACAACTTAGAAGGAACCTTGTTTTCATGCATTTTGACACAACGAATACAATTATAATGACATTATTTAAATAAAGCCTAAAAAAAATAATCTATTATTTAATCATTCATGTCTTAAATTAATGAAAGATTCTTGGCTTGCTAAAATATTTTTAAAGGTATTTAACAATTCATAAACCATATCAAATATTAAATATTTACCTAGGTATATGCATTTGAATTCTTAATAACTAAATCTGTATCTTAGGATTTCAATGATTGTTTGATGACACTAATTCAACAGGTATAAAGGACTTTGAAAACCTAACCTAATCTTCTGATAGGAAAGTGAATCTAGTTGGTACTTTGGGGGGTCAAAAGTTAAAATTTCGCAGTAGTTTTCATGAGCGCCGTGAAAAATTAAGGAAAAAACGGGAATTTTTACGGAAAACCAATTTTCGACAAAATCGATTTTGGTTTTTGGTATAACTCTAAAAGAAATGACCGTAGTTACATGGAATTTTGACTGAATGTTAATATAAGCATTTTCTACATACCATAGCATTTTCAAAATATTCTGACTTATTTTGAGCTTTTAACGGACATTTTCAGTTTTCAATTTTTTTAGTTTTTTTTCATTAAATGTCAATAAAATTTTATTTGTTGGGTAAAAAATCTTGAAAATTTTAATAGTAGGCTTCTAATATATACTTTCTAAGGTAGATGACAGATATTAAAAATCCGTAGTCACAATTTTTTGTGGGGGGTCTCGACGTCCCGGGTCTCGACCTCCCCCAGAAAAAAATTTAAAGTCATAAATAACTTGGTACGTAGGTACCAAGAAAAAGAAAATTAATTTTATATTATGGGTTTTTAATGTTTCTATTATATAAAAAAAATATATACAATATTTGTATAAATATTAAATAACTTGGGTTTAACTTTTGGTTATTTTTGTCTAAAAAACTATTAATTTGTATTAATAAATCATAATAGTAGTGAAATATACATAATATAATATAAATAATATAATTATTACATCATTACTCGTATGTGTTTTTTTTATATTATAAACTTGTAGGTACTTAAAATGTAGACCCCCCCCCCCACAAAAAATTTGAAAATACGCCACTGCCTACCGTATATTAACAATATCAATATAGGTAATTGAAAATATCCTAGACTGACATATACCGTCTCCGCTGAGAATCGTTTTTCATATACAATGATATTATAATATCATTGAATTCAAATTTAATACCATCCATTATAAAGTGACCCACTTGTAACCTACTGTTCAGCGGAGCACGATTTAAGATCTTAAATCGTGCAGTGGAGTGACATCCACTGACCCCCTTTTTTTTATTGAATTGTCAAACAGGATCGTCTCAATGGATTGGTACTATTAAGTTATTACCGAAAAATCGTCATCACGGTCGATGAAGTATTGGACGAAATGGCTAAGAAACCGAGAAAAATTGTCTTTATCATGCGAAAACACAACATTTTATTCTCACAAATCACAATTATGATGTTTAACTCAATGTAATTTCTTAATTTCTTAAAATGATATCCTCTATAAAATCTTTATATATGGTATATGATCTAACGATGGTAATCAAGCTAAGCCGAAAAAAACAAGATGGTCAGCAAACGGTTTCGTCGACGAAAATCATCCTGTAACTTGCAACTTCCAAGCAAGATACGGGAATGTGGATCTTATAGGTGGCCGTTTGGCGTTGAACTCATACACATTATACTTATTACTTTTAAGACATTTGGTCGCACTGTCGCCTCCTATACCGGGCCTCCGACATGTACCGGGAGAACTAGTTGTTTAGTAGGTACCCTGGCCGTACGTGTCTGACTAGTGTGACCAACCGCGACCGTGTCCAGAATCGGCCAATTAGAAACCGCCAAGTACAATACGGTAACACGAAACACGTAGTACATTGTATATACACAAATACACGATTTACGAACAAGTGCATACGACCGCTGTATAAATACCGGCGGTTCTCGTTTTCGTAATTCGTTGTTTAAAGCTCAATCCGTTCAAATCCGGTGCCGAGGGATTGGCTTCCACAATAGTTTCACGAACGATTTCAGTATCGTAGTATTGGCATTTTTTCCAGTTCGTTTTTTTTTCTGTTTCGTTTTGTTTCCGTTTCACCGCGTCCAGCGACCATGAAGTTGATGCGCGGATTAATCGTGTTCTCTGGGTTCCTGTTGAATTCCGTACTCGCCGACTCTGTTGTCGATCTATCAGACTCTGATTTCGACTCGTCGGTAGCCGAATATGATACGTCTTTAGTCATGTTCTATGCCCCATGGTACGTGGTTATGCACCAATATAATTGTAGTTGTGCTGAGCAATGTATGGTTGATTTCAATTTTCTGTTAATCTAGGTGCGGACACTGTAAGAAATTGAAACCCGAATTCGAGAAGGCGGCAAAGAGTCTACTGAAAGAAGATCCACCAGTAACATTGGCTAAGGTAATTTCAATTTACTATTAGATATCTGATGTGCGACTGATGTTTTGAGTTCCATACCTGTGTGCTAGAATTTGTTTGATACTCTTGTTGCCGATATTAATATACAATTATTAGCAAATTGCATCAATAGTATAAATTCTATGAATGTTATAAAGCAACAGTAACTTTTAGCTTTCAATTTAAAGTGAAGTTATTGCTTGCGTCTGTATTATATACATTTTATTATAAAGCACACGGAGTATTTGTTGTTCTAATGAGCTCGCGCATGACTATAGTAATTATTATGTTCCAACTACGATGGCAATAGATACCTAGTATAGTTTCAGTTTGCTTTAGTTTTAATTTTTCAAGTTAATTATACACCTTTTATAAAAATAAATCCAAATACTAACAGGGGGGTTATAATATAAAAAATGTTTGTAAAAACTTGTCTGAGCTACTTTTTTAATGGCTAACATATTCTATTTTAACTCTAAATCTAAATTATTATAAATTGTAAGTTATAGATACTCTGATAGAATTGAGACTCATGAGTGGTTGTTAAAACAGTTGTGGTCTTCAATCATTCTTTAAAGCAACTCAATATATTTACTTAATTTATTATTTTTCATTTTATATTTTGGTTTTCATATATTTTTTTGAAATAAAACATTTTTAAATTGTTTAATAGTCTTGGGTATTCAGATAACTATCATCATTCATCGGGATTTTTATCCGAGAATAATTATTATAGTTTGATAACTTTATGATTTTTGTTTAAACCAAAAGGTTTTTGGTAAAAATATAACTGTACAAATTCAACTTTTTTTTATCTAGCTTTATTCATTTTTCTTGTAAGTACACTCTGATTATCTATATCATATTTAAATTTAATAAATAAATACAAAAAGTTTTTAGCACTTTTCTTGTTTTCAAAATTATATTTTACTTAAATTGTTTAAAGGTGGATTGCACAGAAGCTGGTAAAGAAATATGTAATAAATTTGGTGTCTCTGGATATCCAACTATTAAAATTTTCCGAAACGGTGAAGTTGCTAAAGAATACAATGGACCCCGTGATGCTGGTACATACTAATTTAATTGTATATTGTAGTAAAAGATATAATATTTATACATTGTATGGTTAGCTGGCATTGTCAAGTACATGAAAGCACAAGTCGGGCCAAGTTCAAAAGACTTATCTTCAGAAGAAATTATTAAGAACTTCTTATCTAAAGATGACGTGGTGGTTGTTGGGTTCTTTGAAACAGAAACTGATCTCAAGGGCAAATTTGTTCAACTTGCCAACAAATTACGTGAAAAAGTAAACTTTGGTCATACCACTACACAGTCAATAATTGACAAATATAACTACAAGTAAGTAGTATCTGTTACTTAGAAATAAAGTGAAGTATACTAATTTATAATTAAAAAAATATATAATTATTTTCGCTGTGGCTATATCCCCGACAGTCGGGTCTTTATTAAAGACCCGACAACTATGATAACAAATGCGCATGCGCGGAAAATATACATGATAACAATACAACAATGATAATGCCTGTGATAAATTCAGTTTTACTAGTCGTCACTCGTCACAATATTTACATAATACATATTCAATTTCAAAAATAAAAGGTTAAGGATTTGTCACTTAAAAATATGAAAATCAAAAAGTTTATACCACAGTCGTTTGTATGTCTTCACTAAAAAATCTAAAAAAAAAAAATGTACAATAATAAATCACAATAATAAGTCAGTCAAACACATTTTTACAATTTTGACAAAACCAATATTTGCCAACTCTCTTATTTTTTAAACCTGCACACATAAATAACATGAAAAAAAATAGAAGGTCTTTTTTACCACCCTCTGATTTGAAATTGCGCCCCTGGACATAACAATACTTATAATTCATTTTCCTATTTTATAGTATCCACCATTCATTAATATACAATAATTCACATAATTCACAAATTACATGTATCTAAAATATTATAATGACAGTAATATGTTTACCTTTATAGCTTATATTATTATAATAATTATGAATTAAATATCAATATGATTAAAATTGATTAAAATAATGTAAAACAAATAATGTAATCGCAAAGAAATCATACAATAAAACTGTAAATTGTAAAATCAGTTAATTATCGCATTATCAATGAATAATAATTATCGCATTATCATTGTTGTATTGTTATTATGTATATTTTCCGCGCATGCGCATTTGTTATCATAGTTGTCAGGTCTTTAATAAAGACCCGACTGTCGGGGATATAGCCACAGCGAATTATTTTCTATTTATTGACAATAAATATTTAATTAATTATTAAATAATGCAATAAGCAAATCAATTTGCATTCCAAGAGTACATAGCAGAAGAGTAGAGGGAAAAGTATTTTTCAGGTGATTATTTTCCTGAGTTAAAGAGTTCCCTACACCAGTTTATTTACAGGCGTCCTTATTTTAGAAGAGAAGCTTATTGATAATAGAATTTGATTGTTTACAGTACCCTTTAACTATAAGTGTATTTTTGTAAAGCAAGTTTTTTTAGGGTTTGTTTATATAAACCCTAAATTAGTTAGTTGATATGTAATTAATTAAGTACATACCTTCAAATGTTGTTTTAATTCTATTATTTTCTTTTATTTAGGAATAATGTTGTGCTCTATAGACCTAAGCATTTAAGTAATAAATTTGAACCAGATTTTGTCGTTTATGATGGTGAAGAATCAACTTCTGCTCTTGATTCTTGGATTACATCAAATTAGTAAGTATTAAAACTTATAAATTTATAAAAAATATTACCTAAATAATATTTTCAATCAAATCAAAGTTGTAACTTATTTCTTTAATATATTTAGTCATGGTTTGGTTGGTTACCGCCAAAAGGAAAACATGGAAGCTTTCAAACCTCCTTATGTTGGAGTTTATTATGCTGTTGATTACGTTAAGAACCCAAAAGGAACAAACTACTGGCGTAATAGAGTATTGAAAGTTGCCAAGTCTGTTAAAGATGTTACATTAGCTATAAACAACAAAGATGATTTCCAACACGAAATTAATGAGTATGGATTAGAATTTGTATCAGATGACAAGCCTATAGTTTTGGCACGTTCTCTGGACAACAAGAAATACATAATGAAGGATGAATTCTCGTAAGTACTTACCTAAATACTTGGTAGTTAACTAAGTTTTAAGTTTTTTTTTAACGTAATTGAATTAGAAAACTGAAACATTATAAAAGGTGTATTTTAAGTTCAACTCTTTTAGACATGTTTATACTATTGTAGAAAAAACCTGTCTATTGACATAACTCTCAACATTTTAATTTGTAGTAACGAATTCAACCTATGGTTACTTTAATTGTTTAAAAACTCAATTTTTTTATTTAAATTTTAAATTTTTGATTGACCTTAATTGGAAAAAGAAAATTTATTCTTATTATTTGTTTTAATAGATTTTCTATAGTGTTTCTTGTATCATATTGTACAGAAAACAGTATAATATATATACTTATATTAGTTTATGATATAATATTTTTTACATTTATAAACTAACCGTTATTAAATAAGTTAACTTTGTTTAAGCGTAGTAAAAATAAAATCACATATTTAAATTTATTTGTAGAGTTGAAAATTTAGAAAAGTTTGTAAATGACTTCCAAGATGGTATTTTAGAACCATACATTAAATCAGAGTCAGTTCCTGAAGATAACACTACGCCAGTCAAAGTAGCTGTTGCTAAAAACTTTGATGATTTAGTTATTAACAATGGAGTTGACACATTAGTAGAATTCTATGCCCCATGGTGTGGCCATTGTAAAAGTTTAGCTCCAGTCTATGAACAAGTTGCTGAAAAGGTAGTTATGCTTTTATAATATTAACAAAATATGTGTTCTTCATGTTATTATTTCAAAGATTGAACAAAAAAATGTTTTGTACTCGATCCTTAGTGATTCGATTAAAAGAAATATATATACCCTGTCTCATTTAAAAGTAACTTTGGGTGACAAGCTATCGTATGCAGAGTACTGCGTTCTTGTGCACGTCACTTTTTATTATTCCCATAACTACTTAGTTTCTATGTTACTAAGAGTGACAAGTTAAGGTTTTTTAAAGCTCTTTTTTGCTCGCGGTTGATTGCTGATTCAAAAACTGATGGCTTAAGCCAATTTATTGAGGTGTCTGGTCTGACAGAACTGGATAAAAATTGATCCCCAAAGTTGTTTTTATTTGAGAAAAAGTATAGATAGTATGCTTATATCATAATTTAATGCTGATTGGTATAATATTTAGTATATTATCTGTACACCTCATTGCCATTCACTTTTTAGTAATAGCTTATAATTTTTCATTGATTTTGAAAAATTCATCAACTGTATAATATGTATGTACCTTTGTTTGATTAACTGTACTAAATTTGTTTTAGTTAAAAGATGAAGCTGTGTCTTTAGTAAAAATGGACGCAACTGCTAATGATGTTCCTTCTACTTTCGATGTTCGTGGATTCCCAACCTTATATTGGTTGCCCAAGGATAGCAAAAATAAGCCTATTCGTTACGAGGTATTTAAAGAATGATCTATTTTAACTATACTATAACATTTGATTAATATGTATTAATTATTAATGATATTAGGGAGGCCGAGACGTAAACGATTTTATCAAGTACATAGCATCTAAGGCTACAGATGAACTCAATGGATTTGATAGGTCTGGAAATCCTAAAGATGGCAAAGATGAACTGTAAATTGCAAACTATCGGTTCTTAATTAAACCACAAGGCTGATTTAATTTTATTGGGATTGGACTACTCTTTTTTTATTTATTAAATACTGAGTAGAGAGGAGAAATAATTTTTGAATCAATCCAAATTCAATACAAAACTAACTACTTTAAATTATTCTTGAAATAGATAATGCAAATATACATTTTATAGAAAATTCATGCTCCATTTTCCTGATCATATCTGTTAAAGTAAAAAGTTATTGTATTTAAACATGATTATTCTGTAACTAAAATATTATAATTTTAATAAATATGTTGTGATTTTCTATTTTGATTATAATTGTTTTTTCTTTAATTGATTTTGTAACAATCATTTTTAAAAAAATTTCAGAAATATTTTCAAATCTTCAGATGTATGTCTTATAAATAAAGTACATGCACAGAGCTTTATTTATACTAAATATTGCCGCTCAAGACACAACATTATAAATGGAAATAAATATTATAACTTAGCTTTACATCAAAATTTAAACAGTTGATCTTGATGATACATTTTGATTGCAGGCTGTATATGAGAGACTGCACTATACAATTGACTTATTTATGTTTGTTTTGTATATTGATGTATTTTATATCGGAGTAACTAGTCTTTGCTATTGCATACATATAGGCATACACGCAGAAGGAGGGACGGTTAGCCCCTCAAATTAAATTATTAAATTGTTTCATAAAATATTAATAAACCTTTAAAAATTTAACTGTATTTCTTAGTTTTTTGGGAAAAAAAAAATCATTTCATTTTTATTTTATCTATATAATTAGCTGTATTTAAGGAAACAATTTACGTTGGTACAATGCATCAAACCATAATATATAAATACAAACAGTGAATTGCGTAATCATAACCCCCCCAACGATCAATCCCGGAAAAAAAAAATCACCAGTATACAATATAACTGCAACCACATAAAATTGAATAGGTTAGGTTATCAAAATTTTTTTAAAATCTAATTAGTATTATTACCACATTATTAATAATTAACTACAAATAAATACCTATCATTAAAAATATTAATATATAATAAATCATTTTCAAACATTAACAATTGAACAATAATGTTATGTTGTTTTATATCATGATTTGAAACAACATAATATGTTAATGGTTCTTTTAAAAGATAATGTATTTGCATTTATTAACTATTTGTATTAATTGATGTATCAATCATTCAAATAATTTTATTTTTTATTTTATAATCTAAAATATTGTATTTATAAGTAAAACTTTTAAAAACGACTCCTAAATATATCGATAATTATTAGTATTTAAATAATCGTCAAGATATTATTAGGAAAGGTAATAATATATTTCTGGGATATACCTATAATATATAATATAAAACAAATTTCATTGATAATGTTTGAAAATTATAAAATGAATATAAAAGTAAGTTAAATTGTATTCAATACAACTTATGTATACCTACATATATATTTTAAACTTTTAACATAGATTGGTTCATAATATAAGTTTACACACCTATTCTATAGGCATATGTTGACTTAAATATTAATAATGTAGTAATTTCACTAATTAGTGTTTAAAAAAATACTTGTTCAATCATTTTCATGTAGTGGTGAGTAATATTGTAATCTGGGGATTTTTATTCCAGTTTCCACAAACAGTATATTAGTTTTTAAATGAAACTTGAGTAAATAAATCTTTGTTTTTTTGTTAATTTTCATGTAATATCAGATGGGGGTTACAGCCTCCCGACATTTTAGCTCTAGTTTGTGCCATTGCATACAGCAGAAATTGCTTAAATCAGAAATGAAACTAAATGCATAATCGTTTTTTTCTCGTATCCATTATTCAACAATTGAACTAGTTAATAATTAAGAAGAAAATTGTAAAATTACTTGAACCAATGTTATTTTAAAATATAATGTTACCTAAACATTCAACAGTAACCTTCTTTAGAGGTTCATTTGTGGTTAAAAAACTATTTTAACCATGTTTAATATAGTTGTCACTTTTTAGCTTAAATATCTTGTTACGATAAAACTGTCTACTAAAAAAACTAAAAGTTTTGAATTATGATATTCTTATAAAATTAACACATTCTAATTAACTATGTACTATATTATTATAATATAACGGCAGCACACGTTTGATGGCGAAGAAATTATCAATGCAATCTTAAAAGTTAAAAAGCAAGTGATATTCGAATCCACATCCAACTGTTGTTTTGTGTATAGGCGGTGTGACAGTAATAAAAATCAACTGCACCCAGAATATTATATGATTTTTGGTGTCACCATTCTCCCCCCCGAGCAACAGTTGCACGTGTGTTGAAATTGCAGATTCAAATTACTTAAATAAATGTTTTTAATTTGAATAGTGAATACCAACAATAGGTGTCTGCTTTCATTTCTGATCGATATCCTTGTTAAACCTGCATATATTTGCCACTGTAAACCCATCCAAGTGTTTTTATACATTTATATTTCATATTTATTTATTAAGAATAGGCTGGGAATGATTTAAGAAAATTTGGGACTTCGATTAAATCAAATATACGATTATTTGCTCCAAATTAATTATGAGAAATTTACCTACTGATATTCAGCATGTAAACACAAATTTAGCTTTACAACAAATGATTCAAATTATGTCAATTGCTTTTGTTAAAAAGTTATGGTTATTGCAACTTTTTTTGTTATATGCAATAAAAATTAAAATTATTTTACATACTTTAAGCTGAGGATTAGGTTCTACGGCTCAAGTGTACCAAATGTTTAGTTTAAAAAAAATGAAATTTTAGCATTTAGGTAAATCTTACATTCAAACATATTTTGGTATATTATGTATCAATAAAATAAATAATATATATATTAAAACAAAGAAAATTATTTTTATAATTTGATCTATCTAATTGAACATTTGTTTTTAAAAATATATTGCAAATTTTTAATTTTGATGAATTTCTAATTCCTATGGTAATTCTTAAACAGCGATTAGACAAATTAAAAATATAAGGCAACACAAAATTATACATTTTAAGCATAATTTATGAATATTTTGAATTCCACTGGATATTCTCAAATTGAGATTATGACGTTCTAAGACAATTTGAAGAACTATAACTTTACATTTTAGAGGGAAATTATCATTATTTTTTAAATATGCAAAAAATATTAAAATTTTTTGTTTGATAATATATGATAAGTGATAACTATAAATTTTCAAAAACCGAATTTGAACATGAATAAAAAAGGACATGTTTTAAATTTCAATAACTAAATTAGTAATTACAGTCAATAAATAAAACTTTTATAGATTTATAGATAACACAATTTAGGTAAATACTAAACAAAATAATTTAAGTCATTTCTAATATGAATTTTTTTACTTTTTCAATGTGCAGTCTTTTATCATCAACAGACAAAAAAACAACATTGTTGTAGTCTTTAATAATAAGTAATTAAAAAAAAATATACTAATTAGGTTTCTATATATTAAGTGTACAATAATAATAATATAAATTTATTCACCTAATAATCAAAAAATACTAAAATATATTTTCCAACTATAGTACAAAAAATCCCACATAAAATATTTACATTTAATATATGTAGTCATAATAAATAAAATATCATCATTAATAAAGATTGCCTAGAAAAAGCCTAGCATATTCACAGTGTGATTTTTCTTCACTTCTTATTTATGTACAATTGGGCAATTGATGTAATATATTAAATATATTATGTACCTTCTTTTTTAAATAATTAAAATTAATATAAAACTATTACAAATTAAATGAATACATATTTGACAATTGTACATATTTACATAAAAATTTACAAAAAAAAAATATTGTATGTTGTCTAAGAATGTGTACACCTAAAGACTTTAAAACCAAATCTTTCGCCTCGATTCGAAATCACAGCCTTTGAATTAAGTGAAACAAATTTATTGGAAAACTGCTGAAAAAAATCCAATTTTAAGGTAGAAGAAATTAATAAAATACAATTTAAATATACCAATCAAATAATATTAATTATTTTATTCCCTAGGGCTAATAAGAAATATAATGACCACTCCAAAATTATACGAAGAACCCATCAGTTTTTAATTTTAATTAAAATATTACAAAAATAATAATAATTAGTTATAAAAATAAAAATAATCATAATATTTATAATAGTATAAAATAATAATAATAGTAATAAAATCAAATTATGATTAGCCAATGGAACTAAGGTAAACCTTTATTAGCTTTGATCAGACACCTCCATACAATAACATATTTTACATGAATTGTGTAAAACTGTAATGTATGGAATAACTACTAACAAATGTTGCGGTAGTATTTTTTTTTTTTTTGCCATTGTAATTGAAAGAGCAAAAATATTTAGTTTTGTGTCAAATATGAATTTATAGAAGACGCTACTGTTTAATGGCTTTCCTCTATCTAAAGATAACCTTAAATCTATAAGGAAGCTCACATCAGAATATGCTTGCTTATTATATCAACAGCAATTAACTATTGTTAATTGTTATTAGATGCTTCTATCTAATGCTAAACATTTTTTTTTTTTTTTAACACTGGAACAGAGTATAGTCTGGCCAAAAAAGCCATGGACTTAATAAATTAGGCAAGTGATTTAAACAGTAGCATTAAAATAGAAAAATTTTCTTAAATAAGATTATAACTTAAGATAGTTAAGCATTATCTTGATAAGAATTAAAATAAGAGTGTATAAATTGAGTCAATTTATGTCCCGCAATAAATTCCAATACAATAAAAAATATGTTTATTGATGAACAGTAATGTGGGGACATCAATTACACACAATTATTATAAAGGCTTGCCCGTGTAAGGTGCTGGATATAGTGGATATCCAAGACCTACATGTGTATGATGATGTGTATGTACATGCCTTTGAGGAGGTGGTGAACGGCAGTCTTTTGGATCACCAGTTGACCCCGATTTACCAGAAGATTGGGTAGACGAAGGAGGACCAGTAGACGTAGTTCGTTCAGTGGCAGATGGTACTATGCCAGTTGACGTTAAAGATGGAGATTGCCTTGTTCCTGGTGACTGAGCTGGCGTTAAGCCCGGTTGTGCATTTGGTTTTGGTGTAGGCGACTTAATGGCACGTTCTTGTAATTCATGTATCTTATGCGAAGAGTAATATTGACTAGCATGATGTTGTAGGAGATCAAGAGCCGCCTTAGGCCCAGATGGTGGTTGGGAAGGAGTTGACGACTGTGTAGAAACAGCTGGTCGTGAGAGATCTTCAGGTGCATGATACCGTTGCATTTGAGCATGTAGCTGAGGATGTAAATAAGGGGGTGGTGGCGTATTGCCATAAGGTCCAGGCACCAACATAGGATTCATTGCACTCCTGTACATAGGATCAAATGCTAAAGCGCCAGCAAAATGGGGTGACTGCATAAAACCAGGATGTATATATGCATATGAAGACGTAGGAGGTGGAGGTGGTCCTTGTGTTTCCATTGTAGGTTTAACTCCTTCTGACATATGAGAAGAACTTTTACAAATTTTATCATCTTTTTTGTCTTCATGCTTTTCTTTATGTTTGTGTATTGAGTTAGAGCCCATAGAATGCTTAGTTGGTGTACTTTGTGTATTCAATTTTGTATGTGAATGATCACCAGAACCATGATCCTTCCGTCTCTGATCTGGATATACATAATAGCGCCTTACATCATCTTGCTGTTGTTGCTGCTGTTGTTGTTGCTGTTGTTGCTGCTGCTGCTGCTGTTGTTGTTGCTGTTGCTGCTGCTGCTGTTGTTGTTGTTGCTGCTGCTGTTGTTGTTGTTGCTGCTGTTGCTGTTGTTGTTGCTGCTGCTGTTGCCGTGAAAACATATAAGCTGAATTCATTTGTGACTTCATTTCAATGCTTTCTTTCATAATTTGATGATTTTCGTTTTGATGGGGAGGTTTTTCTTTCGATATTATTTGATCAGTTTTTATTTTGTTAGGCTGAGGAACACTCAAAGTACCTGGCATTGAAGGTTGATGATTTTTATCATCAGGCTTCATTTCTTTATCTTGTACCATAGACATTGGATAACCTGCTCCGATATTATAAGGATAATTTTGAACATAGGAATCATAATTAAAATATTGTTGCAAAAGCTTTTGTTGCTGATATTCAGCCGCTTGATTTGATTGTAGATCTTTCTTATTATCTTTATCTCCAGTTGAAGACGACATTTTTAAATCTTGTGAATGTTGGTTAATTTTTTCACCTTCTTTAATTTGTTTAGATGTGTCATTCGGTTGCACAGAGGAAATCAAATAAGGTGGTTGACCATAATATGACGGGTACATATTATATGGTTGGATAGGATGAGGAGAATGTGCTGTGTTTGGTTCTGACTTTTTATCGGTAGTGGACAATTTTTGTTTATTCATACTATCATTCATCTCAACTTCAAGAATTGGTGCAGTATCATCTGAGATATCAGAATATGCAGGACTTTGTACATCGTCACGGTTACAGTTAGAGCTATCAAACTGTGGTTGATCAATAGAAAACGGCCTGGGACTACTAGCTGGTGATTTACGATTTTTCTTTTTATGAGATGATGTTGCAACTTTATTTTTAATATCTTTATTGACTTTCATATTATCTTCAGCAGGCATTAAAGCAGATGCTGGCTTTACTTTGAATTGTGGTACTTTTTGAACTTGTGGCTGATTTAGTGCTAAAGGTTGAATTTGTGGAGGTGTAGGTAACTGTTGAGATGCTGGACTTTGTACATGTAAAATTGGTGGTTGGGGTTGTGGTGACTGAGAAGTAGGAGCAATTGCTTGTAAAGGAGTTGCTGGCTGTAGCAGTGGCGGTGGAGTAGGAGCTGGCTGAACAACAGGAACTGATAGAACTGTTTTAGGCGCAGTCAATGTAGGAGTAACAACATTAGTCTCTTCATTTCCAGAGAGGCCAAACCGTAGAACACTTGGTTTTGTAACTAAAAGAGGAGGAGACTGAATTGGAGCTGGAGGATCCACTTCAGTTACTGGGGGAGTTGTGGAAAGTTGTGGTTGTTCAATTGGTTGGCTAATGACAATAGGCTGATCTTCTTTTAGATTATCTTGAATACCAGAGTTACTGACAGAAACAGGACTAGTATCATCTTCATTTTCAGAAGTGCTTGCACCACCAGATTCTTTAGTGTCAGCATCTTCATCGTCCAAAGCAGCACCATGTGCATGAGATTGATGATATCTTAAACCATTTGCATTTTTATATTTTTTAGAACAATTTGGTTCAGGGCAATCTAACATAGTAGGTGACATAGGTGGTGGACTTGCTGGCTCTGCTTTTATTTTTTTCCCAGAAGCTTCATCTTCAGAACCAGGAGGCTTCTTCCTCTTATTAGAGCTGTTAGAATCTGAACGTGGCGGAACAAATGAAGACGGGGTGGGTGATGATGTTCCTCTTCTACTTGAATTATTACTGCTATTACATTTATTTGTACCATTACTTCGAAGTTTACTATGAACTGAAGATCTGGTTTCAGTAAAATTTACCAAATCGCTACTGGGACTAGCGGTTAAACTAGCACGGCCCCTTTTTCCACGTCCTTTTTGAGGTAAACGACATTCTGGTTCTCCAGCAGATGCTTCAGAAAACCTAAAATAAATTATAACTAACATTTAGTATTATTAATTTAACAAAAATAATAGAATGATCAAAATAGGAAGATTGTAATTTTGTTAATTACCTAGGTGGAGCCCAATCATGTCTAGTACAGTCTAATAATGTGCCTATATAAGTTTTTCCTCTCCATGTTACATTAACAACAAGCACACCTATAATTATTAATTAATGAAACATAAATATATGCATATTTTATTTTATAATAGGAACTAAAAGAAAATAAGTATCTCAAATAGTTTAATTTGTTATAATATTGTTAAGAAAAAAAATTAATGTACATTTATTTTATTTTTCTATTCACCTTCAATTTCGTTCCATACAATTCCCTCTAAATTAACATGTGTTCCAGGTTCACATGGCCCAAAACAATCTGGTTCTGTAACAGTTCCAACACTGATGCTAGTACCAACACAGGCATCAGCTGTTTCCTGAAAATGTGTAATAAGTAAGACATATTATGAAATGTTAAGACAAAATTATGATTTCATTTAATATAGGAATTTGTATATTTGAATATCAAACAATAATTTTAATGCTAACTTAGACAAATATGAATTTTTGAATAAAATATAGATTTGCTAAATACTATATTTAATTGGGATAAAATTAGTTGAACTTACAATTTAAATTTTTTTTTTTTTTTCATACATTGATAACGAAGGTTATCAAATTTATAAATACTCTTCCTATACAAATACTCAAGATAGCAAAATGTATATTATATAAGTATATAAATAATATAATATAAAGGTATATAATATTTATATACCTTTTGCTCTGTTAGGGAAGCAGAAGTTGAACTATTAGCAGTCTTTACTTTGTTGGTTGGGGGTGGTGAGGTAGATTGCAGAGGTTTTGATAATGTAGACAATGCCGCAGAAGACTTTGTAGTAGTTTGGGTATTTTCCATTGGAACTACTGGGGGTGATACAATTTGTTCCGGACCATTGGCCACACTTGAAGAAGTTGAAGTTCCTGCTTCTCCAACCGGTGGTCCAGGACCAGGTACATTAGGTGACTGTGTATTGCTTGATAAAGCTGGGAAAGTGCTGGTTCTAGGAGCTGATTGACTAACAGGACCTCGACCATTAAGTTCAGAAGACAAACTAGAATTTACTTTATGACACTTATCACCACTTGTAGATGAACTATGTTGTTTGTCTTTTGTTTTATCTCTTCGATGACTGCTAGATCCACGTTTTACTGAACTTACAGTTGAAGTAGTAGTGGTTGAAGGAGTAGTACAATTGGTACTAGATATACTGGAATGTTTACCTTAACAAAAATATAATTCAAAATTGTTATTTATTATTCTTTAACTAATTAAAAATAATTCAGTTAAAAAATAAATATACCAGTTTGTTTGGATTCAGCGGAAGATCCAGATGAATCGTTTGAAGAGGCACTGCCACTTGACTGAGATTGGGTGGAAGCTAATGATCCATTTTGTTCGCCAGGCTTGACGATTTCATGTTTAGCTTCAAAGCTCTTGGTCCCAGTTTTTGTTCGTTTGATTTTCATTTTTAATCCTTTATCAACAGTAGCTGAATGCTCAACAGTAGCTTTATTGCTGCCAGCTGTAGTGGCTGTGGGTGCAGTGGCAGCTGCTCCTGACATGGCTCCACTACCAGCCGTTAAACCGACTGTTGTAGCCGCACTATTGGTAACACCAAGGGTTTCACTAGTTGTAGTTGTAGATGTTGATCCTGTTTTTTCAATATCTGCGTCTAAGTCGATAATTAAATCGCCTATACCAATATCCCATTCATTGTCGTCGTACTCAAAATTTGCATTACTGCTGGTATTGTTGTTGTTGCCATTGCCAGTTCCAACACTATCTGTGGACGCCGCCACCGCCCCACCCAGCTCTTCTCTCATTGGGGCCGCCATCCGTGCCCAGGACCGCGAGCCCCGACCACTAACACCATTTTATCCTTTCCTAGAATCATAATATTAAAATTAGGCAAGCTGAGTATAAATTATATTTAATTATCTTCATTTCAATTATACAAGTTAGGTAGATACGTACAAGAGATCTCCTCAAAATATATAAAATAAACAATATCTTCTTACATAAGTAGATGATCGATTATCATTATTACAAATTACCTATGTACTAGGAATACTAGGTATATGGAAGCATGAATAAGTTTAATTTCAACAGGAATACATACAAGTTTATTTTAGGATTTTAGGTATTAGTTGTAGGTACAATATGCACAACACCATCCGAAGAGAGGGAGAATGGAGCTGTACCCCTGCATTGGATGATAACCATTATACAAACACTCAATTATTTAAATCACTGATTAAGAACCTATGGTAGCCACCAGGGATAAAATATAGCTTAATAATAGGTTAGAGTAAAATTAAGATATATGTACATAAAGGCATATCCAATCATTTGAATCTAGATCTGCTAGTTGCAACTATTATTTCCTTAAACCTATTTCAAAAAATGAATAGTTACCTATCTATACCTATTATGTAAGAACGAAAAGCAATAGTACCAATTCTATTAGATATGCTATAAGTCAAAATTGTTTTAATACCTAATTAAAATGACAAAAATATTTAATCATAAACTAATTTCAAATAAATTATTAATAATTATTATAAGCATATTATAAATAGATATGTTAACAACTTATAATATATAACATCCTAGCTACTACCTACCATTGGGTCTTATAGAATATAGGTATACATCAATACCCACTTGTACAATGGCCGAACAAGGTATGTTCTAATTTATAGAAACTACACTAACTATTTAAAATATATATATATATTTGGATGCCTATAAACCTTGCATAACCTAATGGTCTATAATTAAACCTTTTAAAAATTTATATATTTTGCTATATTTATAGGTAAGGTACCCTAATACTAGTTGAAAAATACTATTAACCGGCGCATCTCAAACGGCTCCTGTTGAAAAATGTATTATGAACAGGTAAATTTCCAAAAGGCTGACGGTAAAAGTTTTATCGTAAAACCGGTATATAGTACACAGGTTATTGTATAATATTGTATAATTTAAATTTAAAATTTATTTTCAAAACGGAGATAAACATTCATTAATATTAAACTATTTTAATGTCTTCATAATTCATACAAACATATTAATAGGCTACCAAATTATAATACATAATACTTAAGTAAAAAAGAAACAATCAAATAAAAAATCACTGCTAAATACCTAACGTCCTAACCTAACCTAATCCTGGTTCAGGCAGATTTATTTTTTTTTTTCGGTAGTAGTTAGATATTCTTAAAATATACCTGGTTCCTACAGAAATGTCACAATACAAATACTAGTTAGGTACTTAATTGTATTTGAATCAAAATTAAAAGTAACAAATACACTCCATTTTTCAGTTATAGAAACAACAAATGGGTAGATGACCACAACCTAACCTGTGGTATTTTCAAATGAGTTTAATAATTTCCTTTTGTTATAGGTATACAAGTCTTGTTCTTTAGCTTTAGCCTTTTCTTTAATCACTGCTAATCTACCTACCCACTTATAAAATATCTGATTATTCAATTGATAAAAACTACCTGGGCATTTTGTTCACTGACAGTAATACACATTCCACAACCAGTCCCACACAGAAAATGTCATAGTGAATAATGGGAACTGGACCATAGCTAAACCCTAGAAGTACTTGATATACTTAGGTTTGATATACTTATCCTAACTTCACCTATAATATAGGTGGTTCTGATATTTCACATTTTTTCATATATCTGATACAACTGTCTGGGGGCTCATTTCAATAAACCGTGGCTGGGTAGGGAAAGCATACTCTACAGTCTAAAACAGTAGACACTGGTGGTTTTGAAGCAGTATCCAGACAGGGTTGGACGGCCGGCCATCCAACCGACGGGGGCTGACGAACCCAGGGCCCCCCTCATGATGGTCTGTTACCGTGGCCGTCGGCGGCGGGTGAAACGCCAAAAGTTTCGTGACGGTACATGGTGGCCGCAGTCGTCGGATCGGCCACGGATGGCCAAAAGGGCATCTCATCCGTGTGCGCGCGCCGCGGCCGTCGGCCACACGCGTACACACGCGCGCACACAACACGCGCAACCACGGTGTAGTACTCACTAAAAGTTATGTAATCCCGACGTAGAGGATTGCGCTTCCGGTGTGGTACATCAAGATCGTGTCGGCACCCGAGTAGGATTCGCGAGGAGTCGCTCTCGTTGAGCTCGGCGACCTGATGAGCTGTCGTCGACGATCAAACAAAATGGCTGATACGCTGCTCAGTCGGACGACGGCCGTGATACCGCTGAGCGGCCGCGGGACATTTTACGCGCACTGTCTGTCGGGCCACACGGTGGTGGCGGTCGTCGTCGGTGCGGTGGTTACGCGACACTCGCGGCTCGGACCGGAACAACAGAGACGGACGGCGAACAAACGCGGTCGGTTAATCGAAAGTCGCCAACATACGCCCGGCCTGACGGGAAAAAATAAACGATAGCTGCTGCTAAACGGTAAACAACACCCTTCGGTGATATGTTTTTTTTTTTTATTTCACATTTTCCAGTCCGTACACCTTGGACGTGCTTTGGACACGTTCTTTGTTTGTATTAACGCCCGGTTCGCAGTTACACCAATAGAGAGCGCGCGCCGCGCTGAACGAGTTCGTTCCCCGCGTGTTCCGACGGGTTAAACTTGGCGAGCGGTGCGCGGGGTGTAGAGGCCTACGGTGCGTGGTTGTCGGCGGGCGGCCGCGTTCGGGTCGTCGAGCGTGTTCGTCGGTTGATGGGTGGGGAGGGAGCGCTCGTCATTCCATGTCGTCGTCGTCAGCCCACCCGCCGGTCAAAGTGGTCACGGTCCGCGACCACCCGCCGGCCAATGACTACATGACGACGGTGTCGGCGTGTCGCGTATAATATGATATAGATACACATAACAACAACAATAATAGCAACAACAACATTAGTAGTAGTAGTAGTATATAGTAGAAGTAGTGGTGGTGGTAGTAGACAGTTGTAGAAGGTAGGTATATAGTTGACGTAGTAATGTGGTAGTAATAATAATATTACGCGGGATAATATTTCGGTATAGACTATAGCTATGTGTAATTAGCATATGCAATCAACAAATATTGTTCTCACGAGTATAACACGACAACACGTTATGCGTATATCCTACGTCATAATATTTACAATAGAATACAATCGTGTCAAATAATATTTTATTACATAAAGCTAAGACACTTTTAATTGATATTTGATGTACCTACTTATTGTATGTATATAATAATATTCAAATATTAAATCGTCAGGCGTAATATTGTTTTTCTAAAAGGAAAAAATAAAAAAACAGCTTATTATTAAAGCTTTACCTAAATCGGTTGACGGTTTCGTAATAGTATTATCCCTTGAACTTATTTTATAAAAAATCCTGCAACCAGTGCTTGTATTGGGGGGGGAGGTCTTCCACTATTTTTATTTTTTCTTTGCGTGCCCCAACTATTTTTTTTTACTAGGGTTGGGGGAGGGGGACTGTATAAACTTTTGCTCTAAATAATTTTCATTAAAATATGAAGTGGATCTAAATTGTTGTCAATGATATACCTACCTAATGAATTTTACATTTTTTCAGTATAAAAAAGTGGTTTTCAATCATTTTGACTAGTTTTTGTAACAATATTTTCCGTGTCAACTTAGTAGGCCATGGAAGAAAAAAAGACTTAAACTACTAGTTTAGTGTAATTACTAATTTCCTGTGCAGTAAGTGTGGCCAAAATATTTCCGAAGAAGTTTCAGCAAACATTTGTTAAAGTTAGGGATCACAAGTAAGCTAAATTAATTAATTGTCTATGTCAGTAGACATTTCAACAGTCAATTGTCATTATATCCACTGTAAGTTATGGTTGGACTGTTCAATCCTTTCGTAACTTATTCAAATTCATAATTTATATTTATATAAACTCATTTATTTTTAACAAAAAAGAACAGTTCTTTAGTTACTGTCGCGACCCACCGGTTGAAGATCACTGGTTTAGGACTACCAAATACTTTCTATATTTATTTCAGCTTGTTTTTATGATATCACGCTGTTATTTGCCTAGTTTAGTAGTGCTCAGATATTATGTACAAAAAAGTATAAATTATTGTATGATCAAATATCTGTGAACTAGTCTAGACAATTAACATAGGTATGCGTTTGAACCATTAATTAAAATATTACCTATCAATGATAATTATAATTTTTTTATTTTCTACTGAAATATGTAAGTATTGTTGCTTTTAATATAAATTTCGAAAAATAAGGTGAGTATAAAATATAAATCCATATTTTCTTACATGTTAGTATATGTTACATACATATTGTAGTTAAATATATTATATTAGGATTATAATTAAGTTAAAAATATGTAGTAACCGAAATTTAGGAATTGGGTAAGGGGGCCCCAGGTCCCTGTTGTATCATTTTGTACTTGGAAAGCAGTTTATAAATTATTGGATTGAGCTCTCCTCTATAATACTTAATAATTCCCAATTCGAGCACTGCCTGCAACCACATTATGGAAGTATCTATAATTTAATATGTATGGCATTGCGATTGCCTCATCTGGGGTCCTGCCAAGAACTTAAGTGCAGTATAAGTGTATTCAAATAGTTTCGACATAATATCTGTCTTTGCGTTACCACCTTCGACGAGCTAAGTTTTATTTATTTTTTGTCAAACAGACGACGCCGCTAACCGGAGCTCCTTAGGTTGTATCAAGCGAATCTCCAAAACCTGACCACAAAATCTGCTAATCAATGAACCTCACCCGCTACACTTTTTTTTTAACAAACGCTTTCATGCAAAATTCGATTGAATTCCGATTAGGTTATTAGCCATCGTGAGCTTCTATACAGCTTCAACGTGGTCAACTGTTCGTCCTGTTCTGTATACTGTATATAGTCTTTATATTTTACTTTATGCTTTATACACCCTTCTGGGAAACCCACTGGACGTCACAAAAGGATGAGCTGGTGCCGTCACCTAAACATTTTTGAATAATTTTAAAACATTAAAGGTTATGGTTGTCTTAAAATTTTGACTTCCATCATTATTTCTTTCATGTAATTAGTTCATGCCTCTCACACTAATAGTTCATCGTTAAGTGCAAATAAATTATACTTATTGTACGCAATATATACATTACATTACTATCGTCTATTTACTTATATGGATTGTAATTTTTCTAAAATAATAATATACCTATTTAAGATTCTGAGCGGAGCATGCGCAATACATCGTATATTGACTTTAGAATGATGTGTGTTTTTTTGTGTATGTACATGATAAGTAGTCGTAATAATGTTTCGATTTTCAACTTCCCGGTGGAAAGTAAATTTTAAAATTACCCGTAGTTTCCAAAAGCACGGAGAAACACAAAAAAAAATTACCGTAGACACATGAATTTTGACAAGAAAATAAAAGCAATTTAACTAACCTAACCAGGCAAGTTATTTGGAAAGACTGCGCTTAGATCAATATTATATTATTATAATTATTATAAAATTCATCTACGGTAGCAAAATATTGGGCGCCTTGGGTAAAAGCTTCAATGATAGAATTTGGAAATTAAAATAGTAATTATTTAAATACAATATGCAGCTAGGTAAAAATATTTTTATTGCGTTTTTTCATTTATAATTTTTTTTAAGTTTGGTGGGTTGATGTTTATAAAATGTTGGTGGATATTTTTTAATTAATTTAAGTACATTTATTTAGAGAGAGCTTTACACAATGATGGGAACGTAAATTTGTAAATTTATAAATATAATCTTAAGTAATGGTACCAGATAAAGATTTTATAAGCAAGACTTTTTACCCAACAAATAAAATTTTATTGACATTTATAGAAAAAAAAACTAAAAAAATTGGAAACAGAAAATGTCCGTTAACAGCTCAAAATAAGACAGAATATTTTGAAAATGCTATCATGCTATGGTGTGTATAAAATGCTAATATAAACACTCGGTCAAAATTTCATGTATCTACGGTCATTTCTTTTAGAGTTACTTCAAAAACCAAAATCGATTTTGTCGAAAATCGGTTTTGCTTAAAAATTCCCGTTTTTTCCTTAATTTTTCATTTGTTTTTCACGGCGCTTTTGAAAACTACTGGGAAATTTTAATTTTTGACCCCCCAAAGTACCAATTATATTTCTATAGTTTATACATATAAGCGGTTTCTATATACCATACCGTTTTCAAAATATTTTGACTTATTTTGAGCTGTTTACAGACATTTTAAATTTCCAATCTTTTTGTTTTTTTTTTTTTAAAAAATCAATAACATTTTATTTATTCGTTAAAAATTCTTGAAAATTTAATAGAATACTCCTAATATATTATTTCAAAGGTAGATGAAAAATATTAAAAATCTGTAGTCACAATTTTTTTTTTTAAGCATTCAAAGTTGAAATTTTGACAAAATACGTAAAAATGACGAAAATTTGCAAATTATTTAGAGTTAGAAATTCATAAAAATTTTTCAAAATCTCGAAAATTATAAATCATTGTAATTAAAAAATTATAAAATGTTCAGTTTTTATAACTAAGTGTTGAAAATTTAAAACAAAAATTCTCATAAATAAATCATACTGTAACCAAAAAATCTAAAAAATATATCAACACATTTATTTTTTACAGACATTTTAATTTCAAATTTAGACAAAATTTCATATTTAAATCAAGAATAATGATTTTAGTTATTTTGATATAATTTAAAAATATTATTTGTTAATTGTTGGTATATAAAACTTTTAGAATATATTGTTATATTTTATATACACGCAATGGCATTTTAAAATATATTTTTTTTGAGAAAAATGAATTTAACCAACTATAGTAAATACTAATGCCTATATAATACTAAAATTAATTACTTTATTCACAATAATATCATCAAATACATTTAGACTTAGTAAGATATTATAGACTGACTGACCGTCTTCGCTCAGAATCGTTTTTCTTATTCAATGATATTATATCATTGGATAAAATCTAACACAATCCATTACAGTGACTCACTTGTAACCTACTGTACAGCAGAGCGACATACACTTACCCGCCCTTTTTTTTTAATTTTTTTTTATTTTTGTGTCTGTCATCACTCATCACGTTTTAGGACAGAAAAAATGCTTCGATTTTCTTTAATAGTACCTTTTCTGATAGGAAAGTGAATCTAGTTGGTACTTTGGGGGGTCAAAAGTTAAAATTTCCCAGTAGTTTTCATGAGCGTCTGGAAAAACAAATGAAAAATTAAGGGAAAAACGGGAATTTTTACGGGAAACCAATTTTCGACAAAATCGATTTTGGTTTTTAGTATAACTCAAAAAGAAATGACCGTAGAGACATGAAATTTTGAACGAATGTTTATATAAGCATTTTCTACATACCATAGCTTTTTCAAAATATTCTGACTTATTTTGAGCTGTTAACGGACATTTTAAGTTTCCAATTTTTTTAGTTTTTTTTTCTATAAATGTCAATAAAATTTTATTTGTTGGGTAAAAAATCTTGAAAATTTAATAGTAGGCTTCTAATATATATTTTCAAAGGCAGATAAAAAATATTAAAAATCCGTAGTCACAATTTTTTTTAATAGGTAATCAAAGTTCAAATTTTGACAAAATACGTAAAAATGACGAAAATGTGCAATTTATTTTGAGTTAGAAATTCATAAAATTTTTATTTTTAAATCTAAGATTTGAAAATGTAATACAAGATTCCTCATAAGTTTGCCTAATTTTATCAATAAAAAAAAGTTTATAAGCAAGTCATAATAAATTTTTATGAGCATTTTAAGTTCAAATTTGTACAAGATTCGATATTCACTCGATTTCTCATGTAGCGATTTTCTTATTTTGTTGCAAACGAATAACTGTAGATGCATGAAAATTTCACTGAATGTTTATATTAGCATTTTCTATACATGATCTAATTTTGAATATATTTTGACTGTTTTGAGCTTTTTACGGACCATTTCAATTTTCAATTTTTTTAGTTTTTTTTTTATATAAATACAAATACATTTTTATTTGTTGGGCCAAAAATAATGAAAATTTAATACAAGGCTCCTGATATATTATTACAATAGCAATTGAAAAATATTAAAAATACATAGGCACACATTTTTTTTATAATCATTTAAAGTTCGAATTTTGACAAAATTCATGAAAATCTCGAAAATTATCAATCATTGTAATTAAACAACTATAAAATGGTCAGTTTTTATAACTAAGGATTGAAAATTTAAAATAAAGATTCTAATAAATAGTACATACTGTATTGAATGATAATTTAAAGTTAATAATTAAATAATATGAATAATATTAATTCAACTTAGCCGCTACCGTATAATAACAATATCAATATAATTTAAAATATCCTAGACTGACATACCGTTTCCGCTCAGAATCGTTTTTCGTATACAATGATATTATATCATTGAATTCAAAATTAATACCATATTACCATCCATTATAGTACAGTGATCTACTTGTAGCCTACTGTACAGCGGAGCGACATCCACTTGACCCCCTTTTTAAATTTTATTTTATTATTATATTAGAGAAGAATCTAGAAATCGTGTACTTGGTGAAGTTTAAGCATTAGAAAAATTAGATCCATCCATAGCATACATCTATAAAATTAGTTTCTAGGTCTATATGATCAAAACGTCGTAAGGTATTTAAATACTACACAGTTCGTATTAAGCATGTATGTGTATTGTGTATACTGTATTTGTGTATTGGACATGGCCACATGGGTAGAAGTCTTGAAATACTTCCCCTTCCACAGTTTTATATGAGTATGCATGTTTTTCAAATTTTCTACACCTTTTGTTATGGTTGTTTTAGAACATCTTTGATGTTTAATTTTGCCGCTTTTTTCATTAATGATAACAACTTACCGATAAGTTAAAAGCTTACAATTTTACTTTATAAAAAAATATATTTATGAAAAAAAAAGTGTATGCGGTCAATTAATCGAATAGTTTTATATTGTATTTTATTTAAAAGAAAAAATGTATTGTGATAAAGTTATTGAATTATTAAAGGAGTTGGAACGTTCTCGTGAAGATACTATACCACCATACAATGTACCTACTTAGTACTTACAGTTAATCATTACCTAATAGTTACTTTATACTATATATTACATTTTATTTGATTTAAATATACAAAGCACATTTTATAAACAGGTAGACGTATCAGCACCACAATATTTGTATAAATAATTTAATTTTTGATTTATAGAATGATGGAATCAATCAAGTGCTTTCTGAAATGAAAACTTTGGATGCAGAAATTATAGATTTCTTGTAAGTTAACACTTGATAAGTCTTTATAGTTGTGTTTTAATTGACCTAGATAATTTAAATAATTCAGACGCAGACAAAAAGATAATTTGCCATTGGATGCTATTCGTTTACGACGTGCAGCTATAGAAAGAAATAAAAGATGTTTGTTGACGTACATGTAAAGTTAAATTGTTAATCAATTATTAAGATTCACTACAAAGAAGTTAAAAATAAATGTATGTTTTAGTTGGACTAGAATACAACGATTGAAAGAAATGAGATGGGAGATTGGAGCTATTTTACCATCAGATGTAAGACAAAATCTTTCACAATCAGAGGTTTGTTTAAATTTAGTTATACAGAGTGATTTTTTAAGCATGCTCACACTTTTTATATGCTTAAGTTATGTATATAAACCAATTCTGATGTTTGACATTTTTGAACCCTTGAGATTTTTGTATCGTATGATGATGATCCTGTGATAATACAAACTTCCGTTTTTTTAATGGGAGCCCCCATTTTGAATTTTTAATTTCTAAGCAGATATTTGTTTTGAGAACTTTGATGTATCTAAATCAAGCAAATGTTTTTGAGTTACATAACTTAATATTTTAAGGATAAATGATAATATGTCTATAGTTAATGGGTTAAGTAGATAAGGAGCTTAAGTAATTTGAAGAAGTTACTATTGTAATTACTATTGATTAATTAATTTAAATCATTTGTAAAAATGATCCAAGTATAATATATATTACATATAATTTTTATTTTTATAAAACCATTTTTAAGGATTATTATCCTTTGTACAAACATTTTAATAACTCAAAAACTACTCATTAGAATTTTGATTTAGATACATCAACATTTTTGAGAAAATCATCTACTAAATAATTTGAAGTAAAAAAGGGGAGTTCTCATTTCAAAAATGAACACTCCTTAAGTAATACAAAAAATATTAGAAATTTTAAAATAAGGTCTTTATGTATAGGTAGTTAAAAATTCTAAAAATCAGAATTTGAATAAATTTTTTATCAAAGATAAAAATGGGGATGAGCATTTTTAAAAAAAAACACTATATTATATTTAATTTTTAATTTTTATTTTAGATAGAATGGTTTAATAACTATTGTAAAACTTTAGTCTCGTATATGAAGACCATAGGATCAGATACTGGACTCAACTTAACTCAAGATACTAAACCTCCTAAGTCACTTTATACCGAAGTAAGTTTATAAAAATTAAAATGTCAATGATTTTTTATCTTACTTCTTTTTAAAGAACTAAAGAATATCTAATGTATTTATAGTAAAATATCATTATAATATTAAATCAGAATCAAAATTTTGCTACTGTACATTTTTACTTAAAATGTTACATAATTATTTTTTTTAATTTTAATCTTGTAGAGAAAAGTGTATTTATTTATGCATAAATGTATTTATATTTTAGGTAAGAAGTTTAGTGGATGCTGGTAAATTAGAATTAGAAAGTGGAGAAGTTTTAATTTTACGAAAAAATAGTCAGTATATGTTATCAAGATCACAAGCTGAGCCACTTATTCGTCAGGGTGTATTGGAACAAGTCAGACAATAATTTAATACACAACATATCGGAATTATATACTTAAATGATTATCATAGTAGTTAATAATAAATATAAATTAAATTCATATTGTAAATGTTAATAATATTTCAGTAAAAATGTAAATTTTTAAATATAATGCATTTTACTTAAAATAAATTTTATATTTTTAGATAATTATATTCTACATTATATTTATTAGTTAATATTATTTTTGTATTAATTTCATTGATTAAAATCAATCACGTAATCAATAGTTTACTAGGGCTTTAAGTATCCAAAAAAATATGTCTATGTATTGTTACATAATATTATTATAAAATATTAAATCATAAGTTATGTTTATATTATTAATTGTTCACAATTACTCCTTGGTTTTTGTATCATATTTATAAAATAAAATAAAAAAAAACCAATTAATACCTACCTAGATACAATGTCTAGCTTTTGATCTAATAATCCAAAAATATTACTTGAATACTTAAAAGAATACCTTTATTTTATTTCCTGTTAGTAAAAACATTAAATTACAAAATTATTAATAATTTACTAATACAGTATTTAAAATTTTTATATTTATGGGTATTTTAATTTTAAGGATTTAGTACGACATAAAAGAATAATTAGGATAAATTATTCCATGATAACTACTATGTTTCATGTTACTTAGCTGCTAATCTGAATTTAAAAGGATTAATCCAAAAGTACAGATTATACTTGTTGTGTATTGTCAATATGAATAATAACACAAACGTATATTATAGTCTTTTATTATGAAAAGTATAAAACGAACTGACGTACATATAAAATTGTCTACTTGCTAATGACCGATGGACAATCCCCACCGATCGTAATATGATACTTATGATTATTATTATTAATATAAACGTTTAGTATATAATGTAAATGCTGAATATGCAACATCTCTTTCCTTTAAAAAAAAAAAATATAAAGTATTTTGTATAGTGCTTAATTACTATGTTAGTATTTTTTTTTTTTTTTTTTTATATTTTTTTTTTTTATACGAGTATTTATTATATAATTTGATAACTGATATAATTAATAGTTGATTATTGCAATAATTATTGCCCTAAGCATAATCACTTGGAGAATATCGCTGAGGCGGTTTTCTAGATCTAATTGGTCTGGGTGTTTTATTTACTATTACGGGATCGGCCGGATCGGGATTTTGATTTTCAACTACAGTTTCAGTATTTTTAGAATTTTCATTTGTTTGTCTAGCTGGTGTAGGTGACAGTGAGTTATTTATTTGGTTGTGTGGCCATATCTGATCAGTGTGTCTTATCCATTCAGAACCCTCGTCTAGTATGATTTTATGAGTGTTTTTACTAATGTTTTCTGTAATTTTTCCTTTTTGCCAATTTTCATTTTTATTTCGATAATCCTTAACTAATACCAAATCACCCTCTTTTATATTAATATCTCTTTTTCCTGAATTTTTTATTTGTGTAATTTGGTTATTAATAACTACTTCATTTGTGTTTGGGATTAATAAATCAAAAATAGTACGTGTTGAGCGGCCAAACATAAGTTTTGCTGGCGTTTCATTTGTGGTTGAGTGTACAGTATTTCTATACATCAATAAAAATTTATTCAAATGGTGTAATGATGTTGAACATTTATTAAAAAATTGCTTAACTATTTTTACTCCGGATTCGGCAAATCCATTTGAGGCTGGGTGGAAAGGTGCCCCTGTCAAGTGCCTGATACCTAGTGTCTTGCAATATGACTGGAATTCATCGCCATTAAAACATTTTGCATTGTCAGTTGTTATTGTTCTGGGAATGCCAAAACGTGCAATTAACTCAGACAGTTTTGTTATGACCGTTTGTGCTGTCATCGAATTTACTTGAAAAACTTCTAGCCACTTTGTGGTTGCATCGACAATAATTAAGAATGTTTTGTTTTTGTACGGACCTAAGAAATCGCAATGCACTCTCGTCCATTGTCTTTGTGGCCATTTCCACGGAGTTAGTACTGACTTAGGAGGATTAGGTCTTGCATTTATGCATTCATTGCAGTTTCGGGCCATATCCTCAATTTCTTTATCTATACTAGGCCACCAGAAATACGAACGCGCAATGCTTTTCATACTCGACATGCCAATATGACAAGAATGCAGTTCAGTTAGAATTGACTTACGGAATTTGGTTGGTATGATTACTCTATAGCCCCAAAATAAACAATCTTGTTCAGCAGTAATTTCTATTTTGCGTGTATTATACGAGTTTAATTCGGAATTTATTGAAAAGTCATTACTCCATGAACCTGTTTTTGTAGCGTGTAATACTCTAGAGGTAATTGGATCTCTTTTCGTTTCAATTTTGATTTTGTGCCAATCTAGCGGGAATGGTGACTGTTCGTGAATAAAATTGATGTGAGCGTCATCATATTCATTAATATTATTGTTGCATTGGTTTGTTTTAATGCGTGATAAAAAATCAGCAGTATTTCCTTCTGATTTAATATACTTAATTTCAAAATCGAATGAAGAAAGAACGTATGCCCAACGTTGTAAGCGATTTGCCGCATAAATTGGTATTCCTTTTTTTTCTCCAAATATGTGGATTAACGGTTTGTGATCAGTAACTAATGTAAATTTTCTACCGTATAAATAATCGTAAAATTTTTGAACACCAAAAATTATGGCTAGACCTTCTTTTTCGATTTGTGGAAATTTGCATTCACTGTTTGACAATACTCGTGATGCATATGCAATTGGTCTTTCTGAGTGGTCAGGATAAGTGTGCGATATGATTGCACCTAGTGCGTATGACGAAGAATCGACCGTGAGTTTTATGGGAAGTTTTTGGTCATAATGTGCTAACACAGGACTTGAGATAAGCATTTTTTTTATGTTATTATATGCTTGATCACATTCTGGTGACCATAGCCATTTTTTTTCTTGTCTTAGTAATGAGTATAACGGTTTAAGAATGTCCGCTGCTCTTGGAACAAATTTAATGTAATATGTTACTAAACCTAAAAATGATTTTAACATAGTTTTATTTTCTGGAACCAGGGCAGATTGTATTGCATTTATGTGTTTAGTTAAGGTGTGCAAGCCATGCTCATCGATTTTATGACCTAAATATTCAATTGAATTTTTGAGAAAACTACATTTGTTTTGTTTAACCCTTAAACCAACTTCGGATAAAACGTTAAGTAATTTTTTTAATCTATTGTTGTGTTCTTCTACTGTTTTTCCCGCAACTATTATGTCATCTTGAAATATACCAATCCCTTCTAAGCCTGTGGTTGATATTTCCATGGCTTTTTGGAATTCCCCAGCTGAGCTTTTTATTCCGAACGGATTTCGAGTATAACTGAATAGGCCTTTGTGAGTATTTATTGTAGTGTATTTGCGATCACTCTCTTTAATTACCATTTGTTGATATGCATCTTTGAGATCTATTTTAGAAAAATATTTTGAGCCACTTATATTCGCATAAAGATGTTCTATTTTTGGTAAGGGATACTCAGTTCCTTCCAATACGGGGTTGATTGTAATTTTGAAATCACCACAAATTCTAACTGTACCGTCGGGCTTAAGAATTGGAACAATTGGAGTGGCCCATTCGCTGTAGTTCACAGGAGTTAAAATATTATTATCTATTAAACGATCAATTTCCGACTCTACCTTAGATTTTAGTGCTAAAGGAATTGACCTTGGCTTGAAAAACTTGGGTATTGCCCCCTTTTTAATGTTTAGCGATATTTGGTATTTATTAAAGGTGCCGATTTCATTTTTGAATAAATGCTCGAAATTTTTTAATATATTCTCTATACTTTCGTTTACATTTATAGTGTTATAAATGGGAGAATAGTTTATTATTTTTAAATCATTTCTACCAATTAATGGCGGTCCTCCGTTTTTTATTACGTAAATGCACATTTTAAAAGACTTTTTCGAATATTTAGCATTTACTATTAATTTTCCTATTGGGCTTATATCATTTCCGACGTAATCGCGTAATGAAATATCGTTTGGTAATAAAGTTAAATTATTAAAACTTGTATCATATAATTGTTTTGACATTACACTATGCACAGCCCCCGTATCTATTTCAAATTTTAAATCTTTATTTTCAATTAATAAATTGATTATGTACGGTTCTACTTTATTTTGAAAGTTATTTTCAATCATATTAAAAAAAGTGTCAGATAAATTGTACGCGATTGCGTCATCATGAATATTTTCATTCGTGTTATTACCAGAATTTTCGGATAAAAATTTATTGTGTGAGCGGTTATCATACTTTGGTTTATTGTTCTTACTTTTACACATAGGAGCCAAATGACCTTTGATATTGCAAATATTACAACTGTAGTCCTTGTATCGGCATTCTTTTTGTGTGTGGTTTGATCGACCGCATGTTCCACATTTTGATTTTTCCGTGATTGACTGCTTGGCTGATTTTGCTTGCTGACTTTGTTTTTGATATTTGAAGTCAGCTTCTTCCTTTATCCATCCGGTTTTATTGTTGATTGTAGATTCTTTTGCAGCAGAAATTTCCATAAGTTGCGAATATGTGATGCTTATTTTTGAGGCATCTTCCTCTAGTAATCGATCTTGAATTGGTCCCGCGTTCATACCAACAACAAAAATGTCACGGATTACAATTTGTAATTCCGTTGAAAAATTACATTTTGATGCTAGGTTCTTTACTCTTGCTCCCCATTCAGCTACAGTTTCGTCTGGTCTCTGCTTTGCGTTGTAGAATGCATATCTTGATGCGAAGTACGATTTCACTGGCTTGTAATAATTGTTTAACAAACCTAATAGTGTGTCGTATGTCTGAACGTCTGGTTTTGATGGAACGCATAAACTGAATAATATTTTGTGAACTTCCTCACTAATTGAAGATAGTAGTATAGCTCTCTTCTGGACTTCGTTACTTATTCCGTTTGCAATGAAAAAATTTGTAAGTCTTGATTCAAATATTGTTATGTCGTTTCCAGATTCAAATGTTCCTGGTGAACCTATTATATTATGGAATTGAGTAATATTTTTGTTATCCTCACCCATTTTATAAATATTTTAATTTAGTATGAGATGAGTTTAAAAATGTTTATCTTCGTCGCCAATTTGTTGTGTATTGTCAATATGAATAATAACACAAACGTATATTATAGTCTTTTATTATGAAAAGTATAAAACGAACTGACGTACATATAAAATTGTCTACTTGCTAATGACCGATGGACAATCCCCACCGATCGTAATATGATACTTATGATTATTATTATTAATATAAACGTTTAGTATATAATGTAAATGCTGAATATGCAACAAGGAATTATACGACTGCTTGATTAAAGACCATTAGTTGAGGTACTCGTTTCCCCCTACCCACAAGTCAAGCACTGCATAGTAAGGTACATTATTTTTAAGACGAACCCTAACCGGCCTAACCAACGGTTTATCGCTACACAGAATTGTTTTCACCTAGTAAATATACAGAAGCTTTTTACGCAGGTATTGACCATTAAGAACATTTACGTGCTACTTGGGGCAGTGGCAGTGTGAACTTTTTTTTTCTATGAAGCAACTATTTAAAATAATTACCTACAATTTTTCACGCCAGGCTTAAACTGAGGATCACACTTGCCAGTTGTGACCACTGAAAGGCTGGATATATTATAGGGTCGTAAAAGAATTTTTATCTCCTAAGTTGTTATTAGTGTAATTAAGAAAAAAATTTGAACGTAAACCAACAATAGTTTATAATGAGCTCTTTACGTTTTACAGGCTGAACTGATCTGTCTGTCAATTAGTCTTTTATGGATAGCACTATGGACGACCGCTGTATGACTCTTCAAATTTGAATAGCACATAATTATTTTTTGTAAACAATTTATGTTTTTTTTAGCACCTCCAACGAGTACCTAGTGTCGTTGCGTTTATAAAACGCATATATAAATTTAAAGATTTTGTATATTATTATAATATGCCCACGGTGAGCACTTCAATATTCTCCGACATCATAGAATATTTTTTTTTAATTTTCCGTTTACGTTTTTGCGGACTATGGTTTCAATTAACAGCAAAAAATAACACGTCTTAATAAATAATTTTTTTTGGCAGAAATCGTAATATTAACCGCCGAAAATGGTGAAGATGGTAATGGGCGAGGGTCATTTTGGCCCAATACCATGATAGTTCTTCTTGTTTTAGAATTTTAGTGCATATTTAAGGGTTTTAAGTACATAAGTGTAGCATATTTTTCTTTTAGGACTTCATATCCTCTGCCCTAGTTATTAGTTACAAGCAGAAATACAATTATTAAACTGCCTATTATATTTAACAACCACGAGTAGATATAAAAACAATTTTATTAACTAACTAAATTGGTAGTAGATATTCTTTATTCTCTTTATTGTCAGATAAGCATTAACTGTTGTACAAAATAGAGTAGGTATAACACATAACATATTTATTGTCTCCGTCTGTCACACACATTACTGTATGTATATTCTTGGCTCTTCAATATTAGCATGCTGGCGTTGCCTATGCGTACAATCCAAAAAGCAAATAGCAGAACTAAATTATAAACACATCTAATGAACTAACACTTATTGCTGAACCTACCACCCAATGACGCAAATCTACATCGAAACTGCTGTTAAGAATTGCCATTGTATATACATAATAATATTAATCAATATTTAAATTTAACATTCATAGTAGCATCTACACAAATGAATAATATGTAGTCCTTCTTAAACTTAATTAAATAGTACATTTTATTTTATGATTAACTATTTTCTTTTATATTTATTGTTTTAAAACATGCAAGTGTAAATAATTATGAAATATAAACATAATACTTTACAAAACAAATAAAATGTGTTAATTGTGCTAATGAATGAGTTGCTTTTAATAAATAAACTGTTTAAATTGGTTATTATTTTTATTTCAATAACAATTATAATACATATTATTAATAATTACATATTGATGTACAATACACATTTTAAAATTAAAATGGAAAAAAGTACAACTTCTAAGGAGATAAATGATCAAGTGTATCAAATGTTACCTATATTCTATTCAGAATAAGAAAGGTACCAGGTAGCTGACTCGTGTGCATGGTTGTGGCTTCATTCCCAATGCTGACCCAAATGGTTAACTTGATGGGAGAAGCCACGGAACAAAAACTGATCGCCGCTAGGTACGTTTCTTGTTCTGAATAGAGTAGTTAATTTTTGCCCATATTGGAAGTTGAACATTTATAAATTAAGCTAAAAAAATAAAAATGGATGAAAAAATAATTGAATATAATATTAATTATATTATCACAGTTCAAACAACATCCAGTTGAAAAAACTCAAATTTTTAAGTGTATTAATTATTAAAGAACTAAAACTGGTATTGCCAAAAAATATAAAAACGAGGACATTACACTTGCTATTTAAGAGGTTTAAACAAAAAATTTTGAGTTATTCATCTTAAATATATTATAAACTAATTAAAGTATGTATTTTAAAAGTGGTCCCATGCCAGTATCAACAATGGTTGTTGTCTAATGAGGATTTTAAATAAAAACGGTTATGCACAGGACAAACTAAGGAGCATATTACTTAGACTCGTAACTACAGTAGATTTACCAATTCATCACACTATAAGAAAAAAACTTTATCTGTCAGTTTTTATTTATTGTTTTAAATAAATACTAAATCATTTTTAACAAACAAATAAAAAATAAAAATGTTTGACACAATATGTTTCTTCTATTTTATGGTAAAAATCTGTTAGGTTGATATGAATACTGTCTCCGTAAGGTTGTGTAGCACAAAACAATTTTCACAGATTAATTACGAGTGGCGTGGTCCTCTTAACCATTTTTTTTTATACGAGATAACGATATCCATTGTATACGTGTTTTCAAAAACTATTCAAATTGGTGGAATTTTTTTTTTTAATATTTTTATCGTAATGTACAAGTCAAATAAAATACTTTTTTGAAAAAACTAAAAAAACATGCAGTTAAGGGTTAATTACTAGTTGAAAAGACCCAAATTCAGTATTGTGGGGGTTCTGTGACTTAAAATATTTAAAATTATTGTAATTAAAATTCTCTTCTATGATATTTATCTGGTTCCATGAAAGAAGTAACCACAACTCTGTTGTTGAACTTTCGACCTGCCAAAGCTTGTTGTGCTTTTTGACAGTCAACAATAGCATTGAACTCTATAAACACCTGAAAGACGACATTTTTCAAATCAATATTTTATTATAAAATTATAAAGTTTAAAAATTATACTTTTCCGCAACCAGGCACATCAATTCCTTCAATAGGTCGTGGAATTTCTAGTGACCGAACAACGCCATATTTATTACACTCTTCACGGATATCTTCCAGAATATCTTCATATTCTTCTTCATCTTTTAGTTCATCAGGAGTTACCATATTCAGTAAACATAAAACCTGTAAATAATTATGATTTTAAAAATGTTTACCTTGTTTATTATTAAAAAAAACATTTACCTCAGTTGGAGGTCCTGCAGTTCCAACAACTGTAAGTCCAGGGACTTGAATCGTGACAGGTACTTGACCAAGCCCAGGATTCTTAGCCCCAATACTGGCCCTCTGTACAATTAATTTCTTTTCTCCTAATTGCATACCATTCAAACCAGCAATGGCCTATACTTACAAAAATGAAATCATTTATATTTGTGGCAAACAATGACTAACAATGAATTATTTGATTATAAGTCAATTATTTTACCTGATCAGTCATCACTACATCAGCATACTCGCAGAATGCATATCCTTTACTTAAACCAGTGGCAGCGTCCTTGACCAAATTGAATGCTTTTAACTGACCAAATGATGTAAGTAGTTCTTTCACCTATCATCACGCAAATAAATAATTTAAAACCTATTATATCCTGTTGGATACTAATTGACCTTTAATAATGTTTGTTTAGGACTCCCATATGTTATTTACTCAATAATAAACGGTATGCAATTTAAAAACAAAAAAGATAGATAAAGAATTAATCTATTAAAATCTGAAGTGTTTCATAAGAAATGTTGTATTTTTTTTAACACTTATACATTCCAAATATCTAAGTACAATAATATTTGTTGTAAACTTTGATTTACTTTTATTATTTACCTGTTTTAAAACTGTTCTTTATGCTTTATCATAAAATTGCATAAAGCATTAATATATTAATAAAGCAGACCTAATGCTAAATATTCTTTAAAGTCAACCCCTCTATAAAATGTTAACTAATTCAGTTTATATTAATATTTTACTCGTGACCATTTGCACAGGGTTAAAATTTATTTCAGTCAAATTTGGCCTAACCTTAACATGCATTTTGAATTCAGAGGCCGTTCTAGTCTTTGGGCTACTGGTGGCTGCTGTGGCAAAATGTCTAAAGCCTATTATTGGAAAGTTGAAGAATGTACCTACTACTAATTAATACTAATATGTATTTGTGTCATTAATATTTTACTCAGAAAATATGGTGAGGCGAGGTTCAGTTAAGACCTATTTATAAATGTATTGTTGACCGTACAAAAATCATGATCGCTAAAATTCATATTAGGTTTCTAATGTGTTTATATCATTCAGTATCTGTTATTTTTTCTAAGTTTTATGCATTACAGCTAGAGAGATGGTAAAAGTTTTAAAATATGTAAATTATCACAATATTTATTTTATTTTTACTATATAGTATAATAATAAGTTCTAATTAGCATTAATGGTAAATAAAATAAACTACTAAATACTTTTATTTGAAATTAATACCACAAATTTTGTTTAAGAAAATTAATAATTGATTATTTAATGTTATTCCTTATTAGAAATTAACAACTCATTATTTAGAGTTTACATTTATAGTACATAAAGAGAGATATTTTATTTATTCTTGTTAGTTGTATATATATTATTCAAGAAAGCATAAGAACAGTTTAGTCCCTATGACACATAAGTACATAACCAATGTAATATTCCGAAACACCACTTGCCTGTATGTCGATTTGGACAGACGAAACAGTTGTATCAGTTTCATTTTCAACCAAGTACTCTAGCTAAGGGCAAGGGGTATAGCAGAGGAACAATTATTAGCTTTTTACTGTTTCATTAAAATGTCTCAATTTTTTTTCTTTTTTTTTTTTTTTTACTTACATTTGTTTTCAGACAGAAAGAAAAGTAAATGTATCACAAGCATAATGAAAAGTCATTAAAAGACTGGCAAGGAGAATCCATGTTCTTACGGCGACCCTAAATAAATACCCCAGGTCCCTGCAAATCTAAACTGTTATATTTTAATACACAAAACAAGAACATATTTTCTGAAAAAAACAAAAAATAAAACCTGAAATGTATGTGCTAAAAAAAAAATTAGCACTATTTTTGCTTCTTCTCAAACCATGTTTTCGTATTGACCTAATGTACCTCTGCTAATGATGGACCACTATGCTAAAAATAAAGGGCTGGATATTTTACTACTGAAATAACATACCTGCTCATCATTAAGGTATGCTGGTAATCCTCCGATAAATATTTTGTGTGGGGAATCTAAAAACATAACATTTATTAATGTCTAAAAGTATTAAATTATTATAGGTATTTAAGGTATGCAACAAACCTGGAACCGTTCCAAGACCAAATGAACTGGAATCATATTTCACTATAACAAAAAATTAAATGAAAAATTATACTTTGATCCCAGAGGAAATAAATATTCGCATACTCATGTCTAATGTCATTCCAGAATTATAGTTTGTCACCGGATTACTCTCAGTCATTCCAGGTGTTGGTTGATAATCATGTGGTCGTCTTATTTTTAAGCTCTGACCTTTGAAATTAATACCATCAAAAGCCATTGCTTGAGTAGTTTCATCAATAGATCTAAACTATAGTTGAATAATTGAATGAAAATTAAATTTCCATTCAATTGTATAATAGCATTAAATGTAACATGAAACCTATACATACCTCCAAAAATGCAAAATTTTTATCTAAATTAATTTGACATGCAAGCACAGGGTTACCAGCAGCTTGAGCTAATCCAGACAAATGCATTTGCTGATTAAAGAACTCCATCATTTCATCCTAAAAATGTATAAAAAATAGATAAATTTGTAGAAATTAATAATAATTACTAATAAGAATGATGGCAATACCTCAGTTACACCAAATGGTATGTTTCCAACATACAATCTCCTTGCTTGGCGTGTAATTGTAGATCCAACGACAGGGACAGCTGTTTGAGGGGTATCTGGCATTGTATTTGCAGGAATTTGTCCAGCAGCTAAATAAAAAATTAATTTAAATAATAATTTAAATTTGAAAATTTTACTTAACATTCAGAAAATATTAAAATCTGTTAAAGTATTCAACATACAAAACTGTTCTGAATAAATATGTGAAGGATCAGTGGGTATGTTCAAACCCCCCACTTGACATAAAAAATAAAGGTTAACATAGAATTTATTATTATAATTTATAAATATTTCTAGTTTTGTTATATGTATAAAATATGACGTAACTACTTTTAGGCAGCTTTAAAACGTTAAACGTTTTAATACTACAGACCACATTAAATTAAAACTAAGAATAATTATTATCACATATATAAGTAGCATAATTTTGTTTTTGTCGGGTCTTCTTGTTACACTCAGTATATGATTTAAATTCTAATTAAATAAAGGTACACAAAATTAAAATATAAATAAAAAACTCTTATGAAAAATAAATGTGATAAATATTAAAAAAATTGATAATGACGGCTATAATTAACAGCTTATAAATGTAATGTTAATCAAAGAAATTATGTAGAAATGTACTAATTATGGTTCTCCACTCAACTATTTTTAAAAATTAAGTATATTTACCTATAATATTCGAGGTACATAAAACGATAAATAAATTATTAATATTTTCAAAGAAGCGTTGTAAGCGATCCAATAAAATATTTTTATAAATACAGAAGCTTCTTTCAATAGACAGACCTAACAGAAACCATGGGAGTGAATGTGAAATACACCTTGTCATCTGATTTCATATCTTCCGGGATCCCTTGAATGAAAGTTTCTATATATTGTAAAATCGCAAATACAGTGTCAAGTGTTATAAACAAAAAATTTTTAATCAATACATTTTTTAATTTACTGACAACTAATTTGCCTATTTATAAACCCTATTTTATCAGGAGCTTGTTTAAATATATAACTGTTCTGTTTTGTGTATTATATTAATTGATTGTATGAGTTGCATACTGGATTTTTCTAATCAGATTATATTGCGTATTAAAAATCTTATATTTAAATGTAAAAAAGCACGAAAATCTCCAAATAGCCTTAAAAAAAAAATAATAGCTAAAATAAGCAAAATAAAACTTCATGCCTTCACATCACCTATTCAATAAGTCCTATTGTAAGTATTATAAATCAAATGTATGGCCGACATAGCTTTGTTTTAGACCAATAGAAAAGAAAGCAATGGCTACACTATCCTAACTCTACTTAAGAATGTATGTCTATTGCGCTGTGATATTATTGACATTTGCGTTGATAATGTAGGTGCATTTCATGGACAGCATTCTAATGTGAAATATGCTAAATACTTTATATATTTATTATTATTTGTTTATTTTGAATAGATATTATATGAGTTTGGAGATTAATTTATCTTGAGAGGGCTATGAATAATTTTTTTGGGGGCTAAGCAACCTCCCTAATTGCGCTAATGGCAATATTTAACTTAAACTTTCAAGGAAGTATCAATTTTCAATGAAAATATTAATGCATGCTAATATTATACAATAGATAGTTATCACCATCATCAGATACCTACAATAGCTTACAAATAGAACAAAACAAAAATATTTATCTATAATTAAAAGTTTTACTTACATTACTACAAACTGTTAAATATAACATAACTGTTTAAATAACAATTAACAGATAATTAATATTATAGTGTATATTGTATACTATACAGCGTACCCACACACATTTTATCGTTACAAATTATAATATGCTAAAAGATAGAACATTTATAATTCATAATATTAAGGGTTAAAATCAACCTCATTTTTCAGAGGCTCTGACACCCACCATGGAACTATCACTACCCACCCATTAAAAGAAGGATGGCCACCGTCACCCTTGACTGATGGCCCCGCGCCACTATAGGTTAGGTTAGGTTGGTAGTATATTATTCATCCTAATAATATGACATAATATGAATTTTTCATATAATTTCACCAATAGGAGGAAAAAATGTTTTGAATCAGTACTTTGGTATGGAGCTTAAAATCACTTCAGTCTGCTAACTTATATACAACAAATTAAATACACAATTTGTACAGTAAATATGTCAAGATGGACACTGTTAGGTATCTTTATAAATAAGTAACAAAACCTGCTTAACATAGAAACAGACAATAGTACATGGTTTTTGGGGTTGAAAAGATGTTAAGTATTCCCCTCATTCAAAAATGTTCTTCAGCTGAGCTTTTGAAAACATTTTATTTTGTATTGAAAGTAATATATTAAACTGATAAGATCAAAATTTTAAAACATTAAATTAAATCTAAAAAATGGAAACCTGTCAAAATTTAACATTTATATGGTTTATAAATTTGAATAGATTCCATTGTAAATAGTTTCATTGTGCTAGTAAATTTATATACTGCAATTACAAAAAGTGACTGGTTGCAATAGTTTAATATAACAATTCAATTTTTTCTAAGATTAATAATTTGATTGATTAGTTATTAATTAAATCAGTTAAACTGCTTATAATATGTAAAAACACAAGGTAAGTATAAAAACTGGATATTATATTAGAAAGGTAACCTGTTACAAAGTATGTATATTGGACTTGAAATATTCTAATTTACATTTTTACTTAACTAGGTACAATTATTTTAATTAAAACGTGAAAATTATGTTGGTATCTACTTGGAATTTATAATACTACTCTAACATTTTGAATTCAAATATTGAATATTTTTCCACCAAAATAGGTGGTTTGATAAAAAATGTAAGCCTTAAGAAATAATCACTTATAAATAATAAATAATAATTTGAATAGGAGGTAGGTATATCCATGGTATAAGGAATAAGAAGTATGCTCGCGATGATAACATATATATTATCACTTTTATCAGTCTTAATATAATTTATATATGCAACCAACAATAAACTCAAGCTGATGTCACATGTATATATTTAATTTTTACAATGCAGTATGCACAAACCACAACAGAAACGTTGAGCGTGTTGAGTATACTTTTTTTTTCTTATACTATAGATATGGGTATATCTATTACAATAATATTATATATTTTGAATTTAAGCAGTGACCCCACCAATAATCAGCAACTACCTATTGAATTTTTTTTTTTAACTAGACGTGTGTTAAAAGATTTAAATTTAAGTATTTAATCAAATATTATATAGTACCTTGCATGGCTTTATATTGAAGAGGTGCAATATGTTCAAAACCTGGTGGCGGAACATCCCAATAGAGAGATGGCTTTCTACGTCTAGACTTATTTTTAGGCGACTTAGATCTACTACGTTTACGTCCTTCGCGACTCCTTGATCGATGTCTGCGATGTCGTTCACGGTCTCTAGATCGTGAACGCCGCCGTCTTTCACCACGTTCTTTATCACGTTCTCCTCTTTCTCCCCTGTCTCGCTCTCTTTCTAAGTTACATAAACATAATATAAGTTTATTAGAACAACAATTATATACTACATATAGGGACATCGGGTATAGAACACCATTCAAACACTAGGTACTTACCTTTTTCTTCACCCATTGCACTATGTTTGTAGTTATATTAAACGCAGAGACTATTTTAAATTATCACGTCCTTCGTTAAAAAATTAAATGAACAGTTGTAAATAATTTATAATTGGTAAAAACTGAACGCTGAAGTATTAAGTATAGGAAGAAAGCAAACCGACTTTGTCAATAATATTGTTTACATGCGCTCGTGAGTCGTAAATCCTGTTTTCCTGTACGGCTGCTGTACCAGATATCCAGTCCGTTTACAGTGCTCACAGTTCGCGCTTCACAAATCACAAGTCGCAACTCAGACATATAAAGAGATTAGAATTTAGGGGAAGATCAAACACTCAGGTGCACCAACGTGGAAATGTAAAAATTCCCATTATTACCCCTAAATTTATATTTTACGATCGAATTCAAATACGAGGTATTATTGTAAAATTGTTAAGTGGCTACAAAAAATGGGTATATTATAGGCGCAACTCCCGGACTAGGGAATACCAGATCAAAGGCCCGGGAGGCTACTTATAAAAAAAATTGCTATTTATAAATATTAAATATGAATAATATGATGGATTAATTATATTGTATAGGTACCTCGGTGTTTGATAAAACTATACAAGTGAAGATGGATTCAAGAAAGAAAACATTTCAACTGGGTACCTACTTCGTGTCCCCAAAAGCTCATGCAGTTGTAACGTACGTAACATTTTAGTTCAGTTAGGGTTTTATCTAATGGCTAAGAGTAATCACAGATCCCGTGGGTCCCTCCCATTTTTCTCCATTTACATTATTTTTGTCTAAACAGTTTTCATATAATTGGTTAAGACAAATTATACAGATAGTCTTGTAACAAACGTGGTATTAATCGGTGATACCACAGAATAAATGAATTTAATTTATTCTGTGGTGATACGATTATGACAGTCGTTTAGCAATGTTCTTCATCAGCCAAATAAAAGCTGATACTATGGATTCTCGATGTTACATAATGCTATTTTATAATTTATTTTATATCTATTAAAAATTACTAACAATATCGATCTACTCTATGTATTGATCAAGGTGGTATAATTTATTTATTTTTTTATATAGTAGGAAAGCATTTCAGGTTAGAACTAAAGTGTCCAAAATTTATTTTCTAGACAGAGTTATTTTTACAACTTTGCAATTTTACAATGGCCAATCAGAATACGATAAATGGCACACCAAACAGTCGACAAAGCTGTGAAGTGTGAACCCGGCTTTATAATATCAACCAACATAAATGCATATTCCATGTACCGGCTAGTCCATGATAAATTATACATTTCCAAAATTCATAACTTCGAGTCCGGACGCAAATTTTTGACTTCACCATAATTTTCAGTATACCTACATAACTAGACAAATAAGAAAAAAAAAATTGCAAAAAGGATGCTTGGTAGACGATAAATTACCAAAATACCAATAGTTAATTCTTTATACAATTAAATACACCATAGATTACTCTATCGTATTATAATGTACACATAGTTTATAAATAATTTGGTATGCATACCTATCTACCTATCAATTATGTAAAGTGTCGGTAACAAAACAACTATCAATACGTAAATATTACTAAAATTAGTCTTTATTTTAATTGAAATTGCCTATATGAAACTCCGTAAAACTCCTTTTATGTAAATATATTGTAATACATTATAAAATATTGTAAAACAGATTTTTCCCATCTATTATAATATACAACTAATGCAATCTGCATCTGCCGGTTGGTTGGTACAATAAGAGTATGTGCTTATTCAATTTAATATATAAATGAATAGCTTAACGGAAGAAGTCTCCTACTGGTGACACAAATAAATTGAAAACAAAAATAATAACAATTCAATTATATATTGGTATAGGTATCTATTATTAATATAAACAGTTTACTGTTGAATAATAAAATACCTATGCCAAGAAAAATGGAGCCTGAAATAATTTGTTGTATGCTATATTCAGTTTTATAACTCTCTTGTTGACTATTATTTTAGTATAAATATGAAAAAAGCGAAATACCTATATAAGTCTATTATGAGGGCGTATAAAATCTACACTTTAATTTGATAAATATATAATTATGTACAGTGTTAAAGGTCATATTTTTCTTTAATTATCTTTTAATAAAAGTCACATCACAACTGGTCATTTAAATTTTAAAATACATGGATTGGTTATCACTTATCATCAATAAATCACCATAGATTTCATCAAGGTTGAAGTTTAATCTTATTTCAGCATTTTTTAAAACTTATTTTAACTGATATTTAAATCCAACCTATTACACATACATCAAACTCGAATGCTAAATTTAATATTGTTGTTAGCCAAGCCCAGATAAATGTCTAAAGAGGTTAGGAAGCCAATACAAAGTATTGGGCTTTCTTTACCGGCAAATTAAAAATAGCCTTGTTTTTATTAAAGATTTGAAGGTTTCAACTCTGGGAAATATACATTTATACTTATTGTTTACACATAAAACAAATTATAATTGAAAATTTAAATTATAATTAACCGAAAATAAATCATTTAAATTATAAGTTTAAAGTATGGTTATGGTTTGGTTTTAGTAATCATTAATATAGGATGTCAGCGCACTATTTGTTTTATTTTTTTGTCTCACGCACATCATAAAACACTTGAGTTTATACTATGATAAGAAAATTCTAATATACATAATTTGTGAAAATTTCAAGTATCTAAGGTTATTAATTTTGGAATTACAAAAAAATAACAAATTAGGGTTTGTCTAAAACTGGTTGTTACGACATCATATTTTTTTTTGTTTTTCACCATTATCTTAATAAATATTTTTGTAGATAGTAAATATTTTCAGTTCATATTAATTTTATACGTGTAGGTAGTTTAACAGCTAAACTTTAATTTAATAACCTAATTTTATTTTAAAGATGTCATATTGGTATACATTTATATTTAATAATATTTTGCAATTTGAGAACACCAAATTCATCAACGAAATTTATTTTAATATCTAAAGGTACCTACTTACTATCTATATGACTTTATAATTATTTTAACTATTGAATAAAATTACAACTAAAAAAAGGTTGCAAAAATTCAATTATTAATGTATTTTTAATGTTTCGTAAAAAATGTATGTACAACATTTATAAATAAGATAAAAAAAATTGAACAGTAAAATCATCACTTGTATTACAATCAATTGTATTAAAAAAAATTAAAATATAACTCACACATAATCATTTGTTATATTTAAAAAATGTTTCAAAAATTTATGCAACTTTTAAGCAAAAATACTTGTCTAGTATATGGCACATTATTTTTGAAATCAAGTGCGTAGGCTTTAAACATAGGTCGGTATTAATGTATCATTCATTAAATGTTTCATAACATAAATATTAATGATAGATTAATACCTAAAACCTAATATCTAAAACTTGATAGGTACTATTACATCTAGTTTGATATTTTTCCATTCATATTTTCACAAACTGAACGTACCTAGGAAATCAATCAATTATATTTTGTATTTTTGTTGCCTTGGTAAATCTTTGAAACATTTTTCAAAATTAAGACAAATTTTAATCTAATTTAAATTTAAATACTTAATTATTTATTAATTATAATTATAACCCTATACTAATACCTAAACATTTAGATTGAGCTAATTATACATTAGTATTTGAAATTTTGGTTTATAAAACTAAATTACATTAATCAGCAAGTACAGGGGCTAGACTCGTTTGCCAATTTGATTTAGGGCCAAGTTTATTACACATAGGAATTTTCCTATTTTTCTCACATTTCTTAGATTTATCCCAAAAGCTCTGACCTTCGGGACATTGAAACATTTGACCTAAAATAAAAAAAACATATATTACATAGAAAAATTGATCAAAATTACCAATAAAATTCATATTTAATATTTTACCATTGAGAATTCCTCTAGCATCTCTACTACATTTTACAAAAGTTTGACAATCAGTTGGAGATCCAAACGTTCCTTCTGAAGGACATAACTGCCGGTAAGGTTGAATCTGGACCTATTTAATGTAACCATAAATCAGTTTTAATGTAAGTATATTTGAAAACTCAATTGCAATAACTTACAGTTGGTAGTATTTCTTCAAGTGGTTCTAACCGGCGTACATCAATTGATGGACATGATTCAGATTCATCTGGTGGTAAACATTGAGTTCTTTTTTGGTCATAGAACGTACCATTTGAACACGCAAGGACCAATACCTTTATGTCATTATTAGCTGCTATTGTACATTGATAAAATAGGTTACAATTTTTTGGATGTCTTCTAAAACCTGTCGGACACACTAATGACACTTGATCAGGTTCCAAAGTGGGACAATTGTCTGTAGAGTTTGAAGTTTCTGGTGAAGTTGTTGTGGCAGGTAATGTTTCTGTCGACGGTTGATTTGTTTCAGAATCTGTTGTTTCTGTTTGACTAGTTGTAGTTGGATTTGTTTCCGATGGATTAGTCGTAGGTGGATTTGTTTCCGATGGATTAGTCGTCGGTGGATTTGTTTCTGATGGACTTGTAGTTGGTGGATTGGTTTCGGACGGGCTTGTCGTTGGCGGATTTGTTTCCGATGGATTAGTCGTTGGAGGATTCGTTTCTGACGGATTCGTTGTTGGGGGGTTTGTTTCTGTTGGACTTGTTGTTGGTGAATAAGGTTCAGTCTCACTAGTCGTGGATTGATTTGTTTCCGTTGGGTTTGTCGTAGGTGGATTTGTTTCTATTTGACTAGTTGTTGTCTCAGTTGGACCAGACGTTATTGGATCAGTTCCTGTTGGATTAGTTGTTGGTGGATAAGTTTCTGGTTGACTAGATGTCGTAGATTCTGTTTCAGGTATACTTGAAGTTGGTTTTACTTCTGGTTCATTCGTTTCCGAAGGTCCTGTAGTTTCAATTTGACCATCAGTCGTTACTATAGTACTTGCTTCAGTGGTAGTAGTTACTTCAGTAGCAGGAGTATTAGTTCCATTAATTTGTGGGGCGCTTGATCCAGAACAATCTCTGGGAGGGTATACTGAATCTTCGTGATTACATACGTTTAAGCTTGGATCAAAAATAGTTCCCTCAGGACAGTCGAAGTGGTATACAGAAAATCGTTCACCTTTATCACCATCCCAATCGACACATCTATAGAACTTTTTACAATCATCTGGATGCGGGAAAAATCCACTTCCATTACACACTATTTTGCTAGGTGGCTTTGGTGAGGTATTACAAGGGGCAGTCGAATTATTAGAGGATATAACTGTTTGACTTGTGGTTGAAGATGTTTGTTGGCTAGAAGTAGATGTTGAAGTTTGGGTTTGAGTAGTTTGACTACTTACTGATGTCTGGGGGGAAGGACTAGTAGGTAATGCCGTAGATGTTTCTGGGTTACTAGGTTGACTTGATATTGAATTTTCAGAACTACTAGATACAATTGATTCTGTTGATCCAGTTGTAGCCGATGAACCCGATTTAGAACAATCTCTATCCACTGCCCATGGATGATTACATACATTATTAACATGATCCCAAACAGTTCCTGGCCCACAATTAAAGTTATATTTAGTAAATCCTTTTCCATTACCAACACATCTATAAAATTTGTTACAATCTTTAGAATCTGGGAAAAATCCTTCTGAAGTACAAGTGTCTGTTGTTGCAGGTAATTGTGTTTGATGGTTTGTAGATGATGATGTGGTAACAGGTGTGGTAGTTGGCTTTTTAGTAGATTGCTGACTTAATGCTGGTTTAATAGTTGTTGATGATTGATATGATGGTTTGTTTGTGGAAGGAACCGTTGTTGGTGGTTTTGAATTCACAGGTTTAATTGTTGTTGTAATGGATGGTTTTGAAGTTGATTGAGTGGTTGGTTTAGGAGTTGAAGTATATTGCGTTGGTTTTTTAGTAGTTGATGTAGTGGGCCTTTGTGTAGTAGTAGTTGGTAAAGTAGATACTGACTGAGTAGTCGTTGTGACTTTTTGTGTGGTACTTGAAATAATTGGTTTTTGAGTGGTTGGTTTAGAGGTGATTGGTTTTGAAGTGGTTGGTTTTGGAGTGGTTGGTTTTGGAGTTGTCGGTTGTGAAGTGGTTGGTTGTGGAGTGGTTGGTTTTAGGGTTGTCGGCTGTGAAGTGGTTGGTTTATAAGTAGTAAGTTTCGGAGTCGTCGATACTGGTGGTTTTTTTGTTGTATAAATAGGCGTTGTTGGTTTTAATGTCGATGACATTGGTGAAGTTGGTTTATTTCCAGAATTATTTATTTGTTGATTAGATCCAGCACCAATTGTCTGTTGATTTGAACCAGTACTAGTTGTCTGTTGGTTGGCTCCAGCACTAGTTGTTTGTTGGTTAGCTGCGCCACTAGTTGTTTGCTGATTAGCTGAGCCAGCACTAGTTGTTTGTTGGTTAGCTGCGCCACTAGTTGTTTGCTGATTAGCTGCGCCAGCACTAGTTGTTTGTTGGTTAGCTGCGCCACTAGCTGTTTGCTGATTAGCTACGGCACTAGTGGTTTGTTGATTAGCTGCGACACTAGTGGTTTGTTGATTAGCTGCGGCACTAGTGGTTTGTTGATTAGCTGCGGCACTAGTTGTTTGTTGGTTAGCTGCGGCACTAGTTGTTTGTTGGTTAGCTGCGGCATTAGTTGTTTGTTGGTTAGCTCCAGCACTAGTTGTTTGTTGATTGAAGCCAGCACTAGTTGTTTGTTGATTGAAGCCAGCAGCAGTTGTTTGTTGGTTTGCACTAGAACTTCCAGCCTGATTTGAACCTTGATTCATAGCAGCTGTTGTTGAAGAAGCACCTTGAGATGAAGATTGTTGATTAAATCCTCCGGTTGCTTGACCAACAGTGACAGCTGAAGTTGAAAATTGACTACTAGAAGAACTACTAGAACTTGAACTCGAGCTTGACATCATAGATGAATTAGATGTCACTGAACTAGACCATAGGTTGGCTGTAGTTACTTGCTGCGCTACGGTAGAATCTGATTGTATTGTGGAAGGTGTAGCTGCCGTCGTAGGTCCACAATTTACTAGATTAGCGTGGTTACATGTTTGTTGACTATCATCCCATAAAGTTCCTTCACCACAGTCAAATTCATATTTGGTAAAAGTTCCATCACCTTTATCGACACATCTTATGAATTTTTTACTACAACCTTCATTGTATGGATGGAAACCTTCTGACTCACAATTTGGCCCACTAGAACTAGTTTCTTCTGGTTGATCAGGTAATTCATTATTTACTTCATTTTCTGGATTTTCTGACGATGATTGCTGGTTGTAGCCATCTTCTGGTTGAACAGGAGGTGCGTAAGTAGATTGCGGTTGATTGTAATTAGGTTGTGATGGTTGATAATAATTTGGCTGTGACGTTGATAATACAGGCTGCACATAATTGTATTGCGGTGGTTGATTATCACTAGGTTGTTGACTTGGTGGTATATAACCAGACTGTGGTGGTCGATTATAGCTAGATTGTTGACTAGGTGGGTTATAACCAGATTGTGGAGGTTGGTTATAATTTGGTTTTTGAGCCATTTGCGATGAAGTTGGAATGTAACCAGATTGAGGTGGCTGATTGTAACTTGGCTGAGGTTGAGGTTCTACATATCCTGACTGTTGAGGTTTATAATTACTCGGTGGAGAGTTTGGTTGTGGTGGTATGTATGGGGAAGGTTGGTAACTTGGGGGTGATTGAGGTTGAACATATCCAGTTTGTGATGGATTATAACCGGCCTGTGGACGTCCATAATCATAGTTTGAAGATGGCTGACTTAAATATTCGGGAGCAGTTGAACCATAACCTGGGTTATTTGGTTTATTGGTGTTTGGTTGATTTGGAGCACCGTAAGGTGGTTGATTCCATGAATTAGATTCTTCTGGGCTAGGTTCTGGCTCGGGATTACTAAATTGTACATTTTTACATTCTTCTCTATTAGAAAAAGAAGGATGGACGCATACAGAGTTTTCTGGATCAAAAACAGTTCCAGGAGAACATTGAAATTTAAACTTGGTGTAGTATGTGCCAGCTCCGAAGTTAACACATCTGTAAAACGACGTACAGTCAGACGGGTCTGGATGAAATCCTTCTGATTTACAATTAAATGTTCCTTCTGTGGGACTTGAATTAGCTCTTGATTCTCTGCTAGTTTCGTCTATAAAATGAGAAAAATATTTATTTATTTATATTTAGCTAATGTTTTACATTAAGACATACCACAGGTAGAATAGTAAATCATGCACACTAAGACGATGATTCGGCTCATCGAACCCACCATGATTGTATATGACTCGTCACTTAGTTATAATATAATCAAAAATCTTCCTGAAAACAAAACAATTATAAATAAATACATTTAACTCTTTGAAGGACTCATTGGCCGGAAAACTACTTCAGCCGTAAAATATTGTCTAGTATTACACGTCAGAAAAAACTGTCTGTAATATGTGGTTAAAAATGTTATACTATATGCAAATATCCTATCTTTTAAAATAACGGAATCATAAACCGGTTATACACATAGGAATATGCGAATCTCTAAAAGTAGTATTAAAGGGAATATAAAATTGCATCAATTGAAAATACACTGCACACATAAAATAATTGACACATATTAAATTAACTGGTAAACCTAAATAACTGGTAATAGGAGGATAAATACAGTTACTAGGTTAAACGGTAGTACGTACTTATATATTAATTTAATCATGATTAGTGATCGTGTGAATATAAAATATTTGGCTTAGTAGATATCTGGTATTAATTATACACGAATCCAACACAAATTTCTGTTACACAGGATTTTGCAACGGGTGTGATTATATTTTTTTCAGATTACGTAGGTACATAAATTATTTAGGTAGAAAAAATAAACTGCGTTACTTGTATTTGAATCGATTCCTAATCCTAATGGTTGTTTTAAAATTATATTAAGGTATGTCGCATGTGTCGTATCGATATAAACATATTTATTAAAGTTGCAATTTAAAATTTAATCTGAAAGACCTATGTCTATGTGTAGTATGATTTATCCGATTACAACTTCAAATAGATGAATATAAAATATTAATTTAATTCATAATTGTATGTACATTCATATATTATTATGCGTCTATGTAGCACACTATAGGACTATACAATATACAAACATAATACATAATTATGAATGTCTTGTTATTATCAAATACATTAGAGAAGGCATAGGTACTAGATGAATATAAATATGTTTATCCGAGAAATGTGCGTACGAGTACAAGAAATTAACACGGAAGTAGACGAGAAAGTAAAGCTGGGGGAGGTGGGTTTGAATTTTGTACGACCAGATCGTGTTTTATGAGGTCGAAGAGAGGAGGTCATGGTTGGCCGTTGACCGAAATGACTATGCAAATCGGACGAAGCGCCATCGGGTTCTAGATGAGTCACAAAATCACGTTGTTTACAGCAGTAAACCATATTGATAATATGTTTTTTAACAGTAAAGAATATTTAAAAATGTCATAATGGCTAATTGTAAACCAGAAATTTAAATTTAAATCGTCCTCAAAAGCAAAAAAATGTAGTATTTTACATAAGAAATTATTTTAAATATTTTATTATTTAAAACCATATTTGAGTTGTACTTATAAAACACCTACCTAGAATTCGAATATGTGGCTCATAATTTGTTGAGTAGGTAGGTACATATGAATAAGTAAAAGTGGACAACATGTCAACACAGTTGTATACGTGATATACAAACCAAAGTGCTATACTATTATAACAATTTTTTCGATTGGTACTTTAATATGTGCTAATTAATCAGACAATTTATAACATATTTAGTTTATCAGTAAAATAAAACCTTAAAACCAACACGAAGTCTGATTTTTCGTTTTACCTTCACTTTTGATAACTTAATTTAATTTTGTCTTTTTCTTTTATATTCTATTGACATCAATTTTAAACGCACAAAATGGCATCTATAAATAATCATATAGTTGCAATTAAATATTTTATTTATCTAAAGTAGTCGGGCCAACTTCATATTTTTTTATAATCGAAGTCACGTTTATCGTATCTACCTAAACACGTACAGAATGTATGCGTGTACGTGTGTGTTATTTTTGTGTGTCAATATAGCTAGTGAACGGCATGTAGGTACCTATAATGATGATGTCATGAGCTTCAATTGGATTCACATGAAAACTTGAATGGTGTGTGGATGACGTGACGACATTGTAGCGACTAGCGAATAGTAAAAATGATGATCAAGGTTCAAGGATTGGATACTCTGCGATCAAGGTCTAGTGCGTATTCACGTCAACTTTTACGTATATATACAAAATGCATTTTTCGAAACATATAGGTAGTTTACATAGGTTCATATAAGTTATTTATTATTATAAATTCGATTTTATTGTTGTTATAGATTAAATAATTATTTCTATTCACAATAATGTTTAAGAACGTTCAACTATGTTAAAATGTAATAGTACCTAATGTGACTTGGCTTGGGGCGATGGCTGCTACCAGTCGCGCTATGTGACTGAGAGTAAGTAACACCAGCTGCTACCAGTTACCGGATGGGTGACCACCCGGGTTCCTAATAGTAAAAACCTTACCACACATACACGTGTTTGCTTACCTACCTTAGCAACCGTAACAATAACACCTTAATGTACGATGTACCATCCCTACCAACCACAACAGCTAATGGCCATAGTCGTCGTGCTTAAGTTCAATAAAAAAAAATAACGAAACAATGAAATAGTACTATATTTTAATTGGATTAAGACGATTAAGTTCAGCTGAATCAGGTGCAAAAGTATACCAGGATAAATCAATAACGAAAATAACACAAGTATATAACTTTGTAAGTATGAAATAATCTTTAAACGATTTAAAATTCGACTATTATCAATTTCAATATATTATGATTATTATCAAGTATAGGATGTATATAATCAGTGGTGTGGTGAACAGTTTTAATTGAAGGAGCCAAATATATTTTATCTATCAACCCTCACAGGTTAGGTTAGGCGCCCCTGTGGCCGTACATCATTTGCGTATCGTCTGTTTACCTGTGCCAAAATATCGTACATCATTTGCGCATCAGCGTTAATTATCGTTTGCGCATTGTCCGTTTTACCTGCACCAAATTATTATACATCAACATGCTGAACAATAGAATTGTATAAAAAATAGTTTTTGATTGAAAATGTAATGATTTTCACAAATCATATGTAATAAATAAACCCATATAATTAAAATAAATTTAACTGTAGTAATGATAATTATACAAATACACATATTGAAATTAACACTTTGCGATAAAAATCGATTACATCTTAGTTATGTTATTGACAATATTATCTCAATATGCTCAGCTTATCGGCCCATTAAGTGCCATCGCTGCCATCACAAAATCTCTCCATTTCTCTCTATCATATGCGTCGTCAAACATATTTTAAAACAGAAATATCTGTACAATATTTAAAAGTTGATGAATGAATTTCAAGATCAAAGTTAGAAAACAACTAGCAATTTTGGGTGTACACCTTTTTTTAAATTCTATTGTTAAATAATATTGATGCGCAAATGATGTAAGACCTTTTAAACGGCTGATGCGCAAATTATATATAACCCAAAAATCGAACGATGCGCAAATGTCTTACAAAAAAGGTCTAAATTAACAATAGCGATGCGCAAATGACAACCGGCGACAACAGGATGTATACCAAAGTTGGCTGATATCTCAACACTCAAGTTCATAATTTAGAAGCAATACATTTTACAATTCTGCCACCGCCCTTCCACAACCACCCTAAAAAATCAACGGAGCAGCAGCTCAAAAAACAAAATTGCCTCGCTAGGCCACTGTATATAATTATATACAGTAATACCGGCTCCTGGAATTAATCTCGACCCACTGTATAAACCTTCGCCATAAAAAAAATATCCAAAGTATATAGCTGCTGGTGAACGACGATTGTACTATACCGTTTGCAGATCGCCTAAAGCCCGGAAACCTACCCAAGTATAATAGTATTAGTATTAGTATTATGTGTATAGCAATATTCGACAACCATTCTCGCCGATCGGCGAATCTCACGAACCGTGAATCGGGCATAATATAATTATAATAGAAATAATAATAATATTATGATCGCGCAACGTATTATATTGTAATGTTTCGTCCAACTAATTCGGCATAACAACCAGCCGGAGACGACGGCTCTCTCTCTCTCTATATATAATAGTATCTACATTCTACAATCGCGACATTGACATTGGGATGGACTCGACACCGGTCGAACACTTCACCGCCGACGAGCATAGGTAAATCGTGCATAATAATTACGCGCAACGCGTATGGTCGTGTACATTGTACACTACTCGTACTTAAATCGTGATTTCCGTACGTCTAATGACACTTTTCGGAAAAACCGCCACGGTCGCGACGTATTGTAGGACTACGAAATTAATTATTATGTTTGTTCACTCGGAACGAATTAACGAGCATCTAATTGTTTACCTATATGTATTTTGAGTTTTAAATTAAATTAATATTATTAGGTCTAGGATATTGAATTCAGTGGTATTTTTTGCACTGACAGTTGATGATTTGTAACCTGTAAACCGGTTTCCATAAGCTCTACCATAAAATCCATATTCGATACCGATTTAAATATCTTTATTATTGAACTTCAGTGTTTCGCTTATGGTATTCATACATTTTCTTTATAGTTTACCTATTTGGACGTTGTATTACACCTACAATCCTACCTATATTATTATTTATTATAAACCCACGAGAGTGTTATTATTTTATTTTATTTTTTATAAGATTCTTGGAGCATTACATTTGTATTAAACAAAACAAAAATGTATGATATATTGATACCCCTCCCCCACTTGTGCGTTTTATGCTTCCACTTCTGCCTCTCCGATATTCCGATGTATCAGATATCGTGTTGAAAGACGTCTATACACAGCCCGTTTTGTTACCATGCAAGTAATTCACACATGCACGCATCGTTAAAACGTAAAAACTAACTCTGTGCGACGTTTTTATTTATTTTATTTTTTTGTCCATAAGTTATTTTGTTATTGGTAGACGTTAGTAAAATGCCAACGATTATGTAAAGACGATTCTCATTTGCATAGACAAATGATTTGTGTAATCGCTTCAACTAGAACTTTTGCATTATTAAAAACAAATAAAAATAAAAAGTCAACCGAACGTTATGAAATACGAATACCTAACTAAATTTTTTAACTTGAAACCTAAAATTAAAATAACTTTATAAATATCATTTACTACCATTTCCATATTTTGATTTATAGTCTATACACCAATCAAAATATATAAATTAATGAAATAATTACAGACAATAATAATACCAACATAAAAAATATTTACCAAAACCCACTAAAATATTCAATAAAAATATGAATTTTTAAAAAACGTTTTTATTAAATAAACATTTTTTTTGGTTCCGTTTGACCAGCTTTTGTTTATACAGAAATGTAGTATCTTTAATTTTTATAAAAATTAATACCACTAATAATTTATGTACCATAATTGATGTTATTTGTGATTTTTCTAATAAATACCATCAACTATTGATAAATCATACAAAATATAATAATATATAATGGTAATCGTTTTGTTTTTCATCAAGGCTATAGCTTTACACGACGATGAATCTGTCTGTAAGTGTCTACATCCGTGCTTACAATACGTGAATTGTCAAAATATATATGATAGGTATTTATCGATATTTTATGATGCCTTACAAAGTTACAAAGTACCAAATTTATTATATTGTAGATAGGTTTATACAATAACCTATTAAGGTCTACAAGTAGTAAGTAGCAGTGTAGCACTTTTCAAGCATCGGAGCATAACGGTTTGTTGAATAGAATAAATTACGTTGTAAGTAATATTTAAATCGTGTTTATGCCTTAATACGGTATGGTTTTTTATGTGCGTTTACCTCTATATAGTCCTTCAGAATAGCTAATTTAATAGTATTTTAAGTAAGGTACGCGTAAACAATGTAATATCTATCACCTCTGTCTCTGTGTATATATTATTATTCGTTATGTACCTAATCAAAATAATAAACAATAATGATATACTACTATATCATATTGTTTATACTATGTAACGATTAAAATCTTTTCGAATAAAACTATAAAAGTACCATCCAGTCGATTTAATTACGTATTAACAATTAAAGCCATACAACAAAGTAATTTTTTTGAACAAATAAAAGTGCAAGAACACTTGGGTCATTTACAATTAATTATTATGCTTATTGCTTACTCAATGCTTACAGTATTTGATTACAAAAAAAAATTCAAGAGTATAAAAATTTATTATTTTAACGTATGTTTCCTTATTGAGAACACGTCATATTGACATATCTCATGCATACCTAAATATATATATATATTTATTTATTAACCCAAGTACAGGTAACGAATAATGATATACTGTAGAATACGGTTTAAACAATGTATCAAATGATATCAGATTGAAATAATTTAACAAAAATAATAAAATAAGTAATTTAAATTACAAGTGACACGTTTTAATTTCTTTCAATAAAATGTTATTGGATGTTTTCGAAACAAAAACAATAGGTAATAATTTTAGTTTTTATATATAACTAGTGCGAATGTCATACTATTCGAGAAGATTAACATTGATGACTGCTGCAATGGTTGATGAACTCGTTTGTCCTCATCTCATCACACCTAATAATATAGTATTGCTGGTGTCATGACAAATCACACATACATGGCGGTAGTGTTTTTATTTTGTGCGACGATTATGATAATAATATACATAATTTAATGCAAGGCAAGGCGTCGAAGAATCGCCGGGCAAAATTATAACGACAACGATCGAGTCTGACGCATTCCTACCCGAGCACATCTCCGGGGCACTATGTAGTTATGCATATTCTACAGCGTAGTCCACTGCGATCAACAGACACGTTATAGGTAGGCAGGTAACCGCGCGAACTCGAAATTCATTATTGTATTAATACTATGTAGGTCATTAGATGTTATTATAAACGAGTTTCATATATTATTATTATTATTATTATACCAGCAATCAAATTGGCGAACGATCGACGGCCACGTGCGCGAAACGTCCGATCCGTTAAAAAACATCAAGGTAAAAACTAAAAACTCGTATTTAGCACCTATTTGCGCGCATCACGTATTACATTTTATTTCTAATATATACGACGAACGCAATAAGTAATAACAACATATTATTATTATTATAATGTTACGTCTCTTTTGAAAAACTGTATAATATATTATACGTCATGGTACATCTTACCCAACAAGCCCCTACCCCGGATCAGACAACTGTGCGGGGCCCTTGGGTTCCGGTTAACGGTTTCCTGAGACTGTATATTATCATCTGTACCTTCTAATGTTAGATTATTTTACACTCACGTTGCAAATAATATTCATTCGATGCCTCGAGTTTTCCCGAAAATCGCAATGACCGCGGGGCTTGCCACTTCAAGTAATCTGGTGTAAGCACCTCCGTGTATGTACCGTAGTACCTACTGTATAATAATAGTATAATAAACCGTCTTAGGGCACCCCACGGACGTCCATTGTCTCGAGACGAAAGCAAGAGACCTAGTTATTGAATATTATCATAGTTATCACATATTTATCTTACATGCACGAATGCAAGTAAAATATACAATTAATGAATTTCGAATTCTTCAAAATGCTAAACCTTATAAAAATATTGACAAAGGATAAAAAATAGTTTGAAAAATAGAAGTGAGCTACAAAAAAAAACCGAAAATATCAAATAATAAGTTCCAAAATTGAATAAGATTCTAACGTTGTTCTCGCCGAAAAAAATATGTCCTACAACAATAATGTAATAAGTGTATTCGCTACTACGGGTGTCTCGGCGTATTTATAATTTTATTAATATTAATTATTATGTATTTCAACGTTCCAATCGCATCGGGATGAGTGGAAAACGAGACGAAAAAATATGAACCATATTAAAATTACGTGTCGTAATTCGTAAACACCAAATATATATATAATATTATAATACGGTGGAATAACTAATAATAATATTGTACGAGCTACCGGTTATAACAACTAACTGGTCCGGCCTTGCGATAGACGTGGCGGAGCGGCGGTCACGTTTCGCAACCCGACGGACACGATGCGTGCGTATAGCGCTATTACCTACCTAACGCATTCTAATTATATACCTAGCTGTCTTAAACCGGGTATGCGTACTATATATTATACATTATACATCACCCATGCGGTTATGCGTGCGTATATAACTGCAAATAATGTAATGTATATTATAGATGTTTACCAAGTATATCCGTGATGGCTGGGGCATTTCCGAGTTGAGCATTTAAACCGAGTATTTTATCAAGTCATATAAAAAGTTATTAATTTTTATTTTTTGTTATTCACTATTAGCTAAATTTATTTATTTCCTCATGCACCAAACGTGTTAATTTTATTTCAAATTAAGCTATATCTAATTAATTACCTTAAACATTTTTTTTATGCGTTTCTGTCATAAATTGACATGGTATCATAAACCTGCTATAAAACCTCCTATCGTCTACAGTATAGGTAATAGTTTAAGCAATAATAATTGACAATCTGAATTCATCTCATAAACTATTTCTGTTGCTGATTATAATTTAATATAACTATGGATTTTAATAAGTTTTATTATTTTAATTTATTTACTTTAAACTTGATATAGTTAAAAAGGATTAGGCAACTCTAAACTTAATGTAACGAGTAAAAAAATATTATTGCTTTGCTTATTACTTATGCTAATAATCTTTATGAACGCATTATAATATACGGCTGCAGCGCATCTTATTGGTGTTGATTTTAATATTATATCAACATGTTAAAATATGACTGCTGCGAGTTGGGTCCCAAAATTAATTAATTATTTTAGGTATTACACTAGTTGGGTCCTATAGGCTATATTTGTTTTGATTGTATCTAATTGGGTTTGGATTGTTATGCTTATATACTTAATTTTGACGCAGTAATTTAATAAACATTTAATAATACGAACAGCAACAAAGATGAACACTATTATGAAATCGAATTTTTCAAACGCTATACTTATAATAATATAATATCTGCTAAAAAAAGCATAGAATTTTGTTTTCAAAAATCCTTACCGCATCATAACATCGATATAGCCATCTAGGTATGAGCTGGAAATTGAATACGAACGAATTCCTAAGTTGTGTGTTGCAAATCATCACAGATTTCAATCCTCTTAACAGGTATATAATTTTCAAATGCGTACATTTTTTTTACTTAGACTACGTACGTCTTTTCACCTCGTGTGTTATGAGGTTTATTGGTTAAAAATTATAACAAATAAATATACAATGTACTTAACAATACCACAGGTGTAATAAATAAATAATTAGATTCGTGTATATACGTTGTATAAACAACAGAAGATTATAATTATTTGATAATCAGGGAAATAATAGTGTAAAAAATTAACGATGTATCCACTTTTAACGAAATTTAACGGTCAACGGTAAACCTTGTGTTGGCATTGGGATGTTATGAATGTTATGATAATACAAATTAAAATTTAGGCAGATTTGAACGAATAAAAGTTATAATATTTAAATACGATTAATGGGCGCATAACTCGTAACTTATTTGCAAAGAAGGTATATTATGGAAAATTGTTTTTTAACAATAGGTACAATAAACTATAATAACCAAAAATATTATGCAATTATATCAATGCTATAGGTTTTTTGAATTATCATGTCGTAGTGACCACCTAAGTAAATATAGCAATATTTTTCTCGTAATATTATCAGTGTACCTATATTTACATTTTGGACAAAACTACTAAACCAAAAAACCATGCAAGAAACATGAACTGAACGAGTTCAAAAAATGTAAAACACAGCAACTTCGGATCACAGATATACTCGTAAACAAAAAATATTGATACAGACATTTTTAATGTATTCTTAATTTTGTATTTTTTATTTTAAGAGTATAATAATTATTATGGTTGGTTAAATTTTCATTTAGTAATAAATCATTTTCAAATTCACCTGTACTGCAGTAGTCTGCAAGTACAACTTAAATTTCAAATTGTATTAATTAATAAAAATATTTCTTGTCCGAAGAAGCGATTTGTGTTGATTTGATATTTTTTTATTATACAATTACCTAATTTGTAATAAAAATATTATATTTCTTAACTAAATTTCTTAATTTAATTTTTTTTATTAACATTTAGAATATGCCAGACGATTGTAATTTTAAAATTGAAAATCATACATATCAACAGCCACAAAAATTACGAGAAACAAATTTTGCACATTAAATTCTAACTTAATTGAATGATTCTTCAAATGTATCAATATAATTTTATTTAATGTAAAACATTAATAAAAAACAATAAAATAAAATATCCTTAATGTTAAGTATGTAATACCTAAGTTAAAATTATCAAAATTTTTCACTTACCCGCGAATTTATTAACGTACTAATACACGACCGTTGAGGTCACCGTCGGCTAGAATAATATCGCTTGTTCCTCAGCGCCGCGACGACTGAATTCGCAACACAATCCATTCGGCGCCCTACAAATAGCCGCGAGATCCTTCCTCCTCAAACCCATCGCCTCAGATCGTTTGCCGGCACCCAATCTCCGTTCCCATGACGACCATCGGACGCAAAAATAATATATTTGCCCCTTCCCCTTCATCGTAAAAAAAGGAAGTTCAGACGTTGTTTTGATTATGTGGGTTCTGTGTTTTGAGTGGTTAGACCAACTATTATATTATTGTGGTGGTGGATTTCCAGATTGGCGTGCATAAATTTATAAGAACATATTATTATCATTGTAAAGTTAACTTCTATTATAATTATTATATTTGTATATATTATATACATTAAGTACCTATGAATTACAAGCTGTGTACATAGGTAGGTGTACCTTAGAAGTTAGAACAGTATTAGTAGTACCTAATCATCAATCAATAGAAATTAATTTGATTAAGTTTCTAAAAAAAGGCAACTTTTTACTTTTAGAACATTAATTGGTTCATATAATTTCAAATTATTAAGTTTATTATTTATAAAATATTTATATCAGTTAATATAATGAATATAGGTAAAATCCTATATAGGACTAAATATAGGTATAGGTACCTCAAAGTATTTAAATTTTAAATTATTTAATGTCAACTACAATTTTCAAAATAGAAAATATTTAAATAACAAAATACTTTAATTACAGATGTATTTATTTTACTACACAACAAATACTAAATAGTATATCTACCTGTATAATTAATTATTATACATTTAAAGCAATATTATACTTTAATTATGCATATTTAATAGGATTTATGACGTATAGCATGAATAATACTGTAATAGTATAGATAAAATATAAATATATATAATATTATATCATTCAATACTAATATCTAAAAAAAAATAAAAAGTACAGCACAATACAATAGGTGGGTAAGTACCTACGCTACTTTTATTAACGATGAACGAGTATTCTAAATATTATTTAGGTTGAGGTTGGGATTGGTCATATGTAACGATATGGAAAATAGTGTTAAGGTTCAGTGTCTTTTCTGTTTAAAATTAACAAAGAAATGTTTATTTATATAAAATCATATCAGTTATAATTAATATGGTATATAAAACCATATAATTCGTCTCTATGACTATATATGTGTTTAGATAATATTTAAAAAATACAAAATAGCCTTCATTGTGAGTTTAAGTGTTTCTATATAGTAAACAGTATATTATGTTTAGTATGTACCTACAATGTATTTATAGAGTTCCTACATCAATCAACTTTATACTGCCGTCATCGTTGTATCATACATGTCAGTACACTAAGATAATAGGAAAAACTAGTAAAAAAATAACCGTACAATTTACACGTTTGATATTATTCAATATGTCATTTGATCATAATACATAATATTATAATTTATAGGTATGTATTTTTGAAATATTATACCTTCTAAACTCTAAACAAACTATATTTTGTATTTTTAATACTATAGTCTATAGGTAACTTACTAATTTAAATTAAGTTCCACTATGTTTGCATAATATACAAAAGGGCGTAACATCATAAAACTCATAATAATTTCAATAATAATACGATTCCAATTTTCAGATTGTACCTATTCGTATATTTTATTGTATAACAATATTATTAAGTATTTACACGTAATAACTATTAAATTGTAAGACTCAAGTACGATTTTTCCTTGCTAAAAAATGTGATGAGTAAAGATTATACACATATAACTATAATACTATATAAGTAGTAAGTTGGTACATAACGCAATAAAAGTTTTAGCATTCCAATTGAATGCTAACTAATTTATAGTAAATCTGATGGTTTGGAATTTATTTAAATTTATATTATAATATCAAAAATGTAATATATTTATTTGTTGACTTAAAATATTAATAGCATAATATAAATAAATGTTAATGAAAGCGTTAGTCATTTTTGTTGTGTAACAACCAGCTAAAGATACTTACGTCGCATAAGATGTATAATAAGTTGAATATATAATAATGATTATTGTCCCTAAATCCCGACGTCGTTGTTAAATAATCTCGTAACTTTGAAAAATAAATTTTATTTCAAATTAGTAATTATAAATTGCTTATTTTTTGTTGAATTATAGACCTTGTCAGTTGTCCGTCTATTGGGATGATTCCAGTGTTGTTGTTTTTTTTAATTAAAAATATAGAAGTGAAACAAAACCTAAAATTTGTTTCCAGTTTGAATACCTAGTGTAATTTATTTACTATGACATTAGACACACATTTATAGAATTGTATTACCTACTCAAATTAGGATTTTAATTTTAAATTGAGGGACTTATAAATATATATTATGTTGTTACCTATACCTATTTGCATGGTAGGAGATGTTATATTGAACGCCTAACTTTACCGTTGGACTGGTTATACCTATATTATTCATAAGATATTTTACCGAGGAAAAAATAGTATTTTATTATTATCTGTTGTATTAATCATAGCGATGATCTAATCAATTCTGTTTCTATTCGAATTATTTTTTTAAGACGTACTATTACACTGGATTTGATTGTGAAAAATGTATATAAATATTATCCACTGCCAACGTGGAATCTCACAACATTTAATTGTATTTCAATACTTAATGAATTACAATAATATTTGCTGAGATATTGAAGAAAAATGATAACTTGTAGTCTGTGTGGCTCTCACTTAAAACAAGATTAATTGTTTTTTAAACATTTTAGTTGCCCACTATATTATTTTAGATTCTGAGTAAAGTATTCAACGAAATGGTTTTACGATGTTGTATTTTTTTTTGTCGTAGGTACTCTAAGAATAAAAAAAATTTACAAAATGCTCAAGGGTGAATATGTTATTATTTATCGCTAGAAATTCGAGTCCATCTGGTACTTTTAGGTAATTACTTTATTTTATAAGTGGATTTATATTAAGTTTAAAAATGCTATGTAGAATAATAGGATAAATTAAAAATTTAAAGAAGCACATTTTAACAAACCATTGCTTAGATTAAATTACAATATTTAGATGATTTTAGATTTAAACCAAAAAGCTACGCACATGGTCCATCGAACTCTCTGTCAGTTCACTTGCACACCTAGCTAGGTATCAGAAAATTATACTGTACTATCAGGATTCATGATATGTATCCACTCATGACTCATATATAATTTGTATAGCTATAAAATTAAGTCCATTGAAAAAAAAATATACAATTTTCTTTTGGATTTATTGGCTGAAATAGAAAATTGAGTAGGAAACCCAAGCAAAGAAACAGCGAAAAAATGAGATAATAATATACAAAAAAAAAATGACGATATAACTTATACATTGAGGTTAGGTTAACAGTATTTTCATTTCTATTGATAGCTGGTCAATTGCGTCTTTGTGGTATTCATGTAGTTCACACGGAGAATATTTGGGGTCTTCGCAGTTCACATTGAATGCTCTCATGTGAATAAACTTTAACGAACGTTTAAAACAAGTGTATTCTGTGGTTATAATGTATACAGATTACAGGTAGATACTTATATACAATATTATAGCAGTGCAATAAAAATCGGGAAACGTAAAAACAAAGAGAACTTTAGGATATTATATTGGAATATAATCAAAAACAATAATATATTATTATATGCTCTATTATTATTATTATTGTCTAAACAGTAAATTTGTACAAACCTAGCTACATTATTTTCAACTGTTTTGTATTTATTGAAATCTAAATTAATAAAAAAAAGAACAGTTTAAACAAATTTAATAATCTAATTTATGATATAACTACATATTTTGTTTTTAAAAATGTTATTTTATTAATTGATAACTTTACTGTCCGAGTTTCGCTTAATTGATGTTTTTGATCAAATTGCTGGTTACACTATAGGTTTGAATTTATTTCTACTATCTCTATTAGCCTATCCTAGAGGCTTTTCGGAATTTGAATTTTATATTTAAAACTTATAATATTTTGCATTTTGATATTACGAATATACATTGTAGGTATACTGCCACGAAAGTTAAATATAATGGATATTAACCATCTTTTATTATGTTCCAAAGATGTTTAATAATATATGTCTGTTGTATACGAATTTACGTCCATCGTGACCACACGATTATAAGTTATAACCACAATATATTTAAAATACCTATAGTAGGTATTGTACAAATAGTAAATTAAAAAATTATATAATTGAAACTTTGACTGTATAATACAAACCTTTTTTTTGTACTTTATTAATTAAACCAACATATTATTATTGAAATATTCAGTAAAAAAAATAAATACTTATCTTTTAAAAGCTGTATAAATGGCGTCTTGCAGACGAAATTTAAGATTTACTTCTCTAATTTAAAAACTAAAATTGTATAAGAATTTTAAGTTTGTCATAGGTTATTATTTCATCAGTTTCCATTAAGAACCATCAACTAGTAATATATTTAGTAGCTTGTTCTTAATGTGAGGTACTTCAGTTAAGTGTCCGTGTAAATGATATACTTTTGATTAAATAGCAACGTATTAGGTACAACTAATATATTTTAAATATATACTTTTAAATTTGAATTGGTCGTTAGTAATTATGAATACGATAATCTGAACAACTAAATATATTGTTTACGATATTTTTGTTACATAAACAATCAATAGGAAGTATACACACATAGAAACATGATCTCCAGAGATGTTTATGCTTATAATATATCATAGGTAATACTGTAATAGTATAGGGACGATTCATTGTGGTGAAAATGTTATTACTATCGTAAGGTCGTAAATGATTTACACGGGTCACTACCGGTCCAGCGCCAACTCGTAAATTACCGAGTACTCTGTAGGAGTGACGTCATATATTATTTGCATCAGCTAGTGTCTATGTGTGCTATAATTTAATAAACTTCCAATATAGTGATTAAAAATAAAAAAATGAGAATACAAACAAATTACCGCCAAAAACGTGAATATAAATAAATAATGATTCCAACTGACGCGATTCCGGTAGGATGACGAATCGATTCCACCACAACCAGGATCCAATGTGTTATCAAACAATTGAGCATATTATTTTTTTTATTAGTATTATTATTAATTAAATACATACTATAGTACATATATACTATACTTAATACTTATAGTTAGCTGTGGTCGTTAGTTTATCGTAAACATCTTCGTGTCCTGAAGGTGCGTTACACTATAATATACTAATTACATTTGCAATGAAATTAAGTGTTAATATAGTATTATAATTTACTAACAAAATAATATATTGTCCAGTGTATTAAATATTAATCGATCATAACACTTTTATTATACTTAACGGATAGGTAACCATTAAACGTGTACCTACAAAGTTTTTTCATAGATAAGGTGTTCGTAATTGTCTGTAAATATATTAAAATGGCCTTATAATATATTATTTTTACCAACATTATGTTCGTCAAAAATATATTAGTATAATCATTAAACATTTATTATGACCACCTAACACAGAATTACCAATATTGCTATTGTACGACATGCCTCACGTAATGCAGTTCACATACTATAGGATCTTCTATAATGATTGATGTTGTTTATATTTCGTTTTTTATAAAATTTAATTTACTATGATTCTAATGGTAACTATATTATATAAATTGCGTATATAATTATTACTATATGCAATGACGGGTAATTGTTGATAAATTTTGAAAATTTTTAATATTTACTATTTATTTAAAACTACCTAAATACATTAAATTTGTATAAAAATCATAAATATTACTGTAAGGTATATTTATACGCCACAGTGAGTATCTATTGTATAAAATAGCAATATATTATTAATATGGCATGAACAATGTTTACTGCTAGGATGACGGATTTTTATAAATATTCAAGTGCGTACTGCGTAGTATGGTAGTTCCAATCTGAATAAATTTAAATCTTCTAATAGAAAACGAATATAAAATAATTCAAATGTTGTAAATCATTATATAATTATATTGCTTGTTAAATAGTTACTATTATTAAAATATGTAGTACCTATTACTGTATTAGATATTATTGGGTACCTAAACGTTATTAAATACACATTATGTGCAATGTTTTAAACTAAACGGAACTCAATGTTGCAATTGAAGAAATATCTTGTTATTTTGAATAAAATATGTATATATTTTTTAATTATAACGACATCAAACTTTTATGGTAAAGTATAATTTTCTACATAAAAACCGTTTTTAACTTATTGTTATTTGTCGGTGAAATATTCAAAATTTATACTATAACAATGTATGAAGTACAAAAATCGTCACCAAATATTATGTATATTAGAGTTTTTAAACAATTTTGGTTCTTTTTGAGCCATAATTTTACACATTTGAAATATTCTACTTTTTTAGTTTTTTATAAATAGATTTTTCTAGTTAAAAAAAGTGCAATAAAAGTTAAGTTTTGTCAAATATTAGTTCAATGCAGTTCAACCTATCATATTACTGATAGAAAAATAAATTACTAATAGTAACAGAAATAAATTATAAAATTTCTAAAAAACTAATAAGAATAATCAATAATTATTTATTAAATATTACATTTTTAGACAAACTTTAAAGTAGGAAATAGTATTAATTTTACCGTTATTACTTATTATACATTCGCACGTATTATGCAAGTGATAAAATTAATCGAATAGCCGAAGTGGTCGCTACAAAAATACATTATATGTAAGGTATTTAATTAACGGATCCGGTCATCTTTATTTGAGTAATATTATGAATAGAAGGACAGAGCAAAAACAACTGCGGGTGATGAGCTGTACATCATGATATCATTACATTCCACATACATTGATCGCAGAAATCGGTTGTTTGTCTGATGATCGCTCTTATACCTAAGAATTAATTAAAAACCTATTGAAGTAACGCTATTTGTATCTTATAATTCATCTGGAAATCGACTTACATATTTGAAATATGTCTTAAGGCATATCCAGTGTTCAGTTATTTGTCAATAATACTAATCAGACTTGCTTAATTCTTAAATCATCAACCTTTAAAATTATAATTTTCATCGTGTGGGATTAGCTTATATAATTATATTTAAATATTAATATGATATACGTGTTGTTAATAATTTTCAGTAAAGCACATACATTCATATAAACAGATTGTATCATTCCGTAATTTGTATTAAATTAAATAAATACAATTTATCTGTAGTTTTTCATAAGATATTATAAAGATCTACGTTTCGTTCTCAGCATATATTAAACAAAATAATTAATTTGAAAAGAAAATTATTATTTGAGCAACCAATAGAAAAAAATGAAGGTTTAATTTGACTTTGGATTAGCGCTTAGAAACGCGTGGTACCTACGCAGTATCTAGTTTTCTAAAGGTGACTTTTTCAAAAACCAATGGCTGAATATTGATGTAATGATGAAGATCTATTATTATCTGCTTTGAAAGTACAGTGTACACGTTATACATACAGTGAAACTTCTAAATACCGGACACACTCTCGGTTACCGAAATGTTGTCCCCTATTCGGAGGTGTTCGCTATTCAGAAGGTTCAGTTTGTAGACATTTTGTAGTGTGTTCCCGAAAAAACGTTCGTTATTTGGAGGTGTCTGCTATTTAGAGTTGTCCGTTAGGGGAGGTTTCACTGTAATTCATTTTCATTTATATTCGTAGGCTATAACACATTTGCATGTGGTTTTAGATTTTTTTTATCCTTTATTACGTTTTTAATAATATCAAGAGTAATTTCACACATCAATTTAACACATCCACTACAATGACTTACACCATGACGATAGGTACACTTCGAGTGACTATACAGAGCAGATGAGCGAGTCCATTGGCTTTTATTATACTAACCATCGTAATACACTTATAACATCATAATAATACTCAAATTACCAAAATATACTTCGCAGATACGGAAAGATATTGGTAATACTTACGTAATGAGCAATCAGTCTTATATTAATAATTAAGTTGTTTAAATAATATAATAATATATGTGACATGTGTAGTATGTTGATTAAAATATTCCTAAAATGCATAATATAATATTATTGTATACACATATTGGTTTCCCTTTTCGTAATATTTTTTAAATGTAAATATAAACAAAAACCGTTTGATACAATTCTAGTTTTTTACGCGTAATTTGAAACCTAAAGTCGAGGTACGTGGGTAAAGTTTAAGATTGCTCTATCAGATTGTTAGATGAACTTTAAAAATCGTTTTCTCTCTCTATGCGTTCACACGATTGTTTGTACTTACAGTTTACGTCATATAATTGTATAGAAACTATAACGTATTATACGTGCGCGCATATTAACAAAGATACCTGGTACATCATGGCCTTGCGATTGATGTCCAAGTACATGCCGGATATTGCAAAATCGTACAAACAAGACGTGCTGCTGACAAATTCAAGTGTTTTATTGTCTGATGTATTATTTTGTTTTCAAAAAATTGATTTTAGGCTATAAATCGTTTTAAAATTACCAACGTATGTACCTACGTACTTTACGTTGGACTTCGTTGGTCATTATTTTTGCTTCCACCCGTCAAGAGCATTATTCGATGATGCACATGCTACGCGAACGTCCTACGTGAATCATTACGACGACGTCACCGTAGGAATTCCTACTCCGTACATGCCTTCTTCTGAAATTCACGAGAAAAATCTTATCAAAATAATTGATTTAATTTTATAGTTTTCACGATTATCGTGATCGTGACCTTCCACACGAAGAGTCCTCAATGTAATTTTAATAATTTAATTAAAATATGGGAATGAACCACCCAAGGATCAGATGTACATTGTTCATCTTTCCTTTATCTTGAAATTCGGGGTCTTCAAGGTGATCTAAATTATTAATTTTATTTGTCAAAAATGATTGAACAACGTGAAAAGTTCATTTCCGAGAATGTTGTGGTTAAGGTACCTAAATAATGTAACTCCATCTTAAATTATTAAATAGTGAATGATTTTGTAGCAAATAATTTAAAAACATTTTTAATTTAACTAGTTAAATTAAATTATCACATAAAGCAGTCTTATAGTTATACGTTCAAATATATTAATATATTATTAATTATTAAGAAATGCAATATTAAATATTTTTAAGCTACACATAATTTGTATACCTTTTTACCTACTAACTGTTAAAAATATATCTCAAGCTAATGATTTTAGTTGAAATAACAAAAAATGAAGCAATAAAAAAGTAACAGTTTTTTCTTTTATTTCACATTTACTTAATAATATATAATATATATAATATTCCGTGGTTAAATCTAAATTTATTTATACTTATTTAAAAATGTACATATAATTATATGTATTTATGTAATATTTAAAATATTTACATTGTAATTTTCTTGTAAACACCTATAAGGCTATAACAGAACTAATATTAAAATATTCGTTTATTGAGACACTTAATTTTGCGATTTAATTGTAGGTATATTATTGAAACAAATTATGAGCTGTAGGTACTGATGTAATATAAAAGAAAACACGTGTATTTTAATGTGTTAATGAATGACTAGGTATATATTTTATAAAAACATTTTATTGATGCGTATCCAGATACACGGTTTTTTTTATAGATTATTTATAGGTGACATATTTATGACAAATTACGATGGTATTATAATATTATACATAAGTGTAATTAAAAAATTTACGATTTCTTTAATTTTTGTATTTTTTCGAAGATATAGTATCGTTGGAACTGTAGTATAATATTCTAACGAATGGTTTGCAAAAAACGATAGGTAGTTGCATGTAGGCTATATGGTTCACGTGGTTATTTATTAAATCACTATACAGACGATTTATATCGAGACTTGTAATCGTTTTTTTTTTTCATTTTCCTTTGATTTTACAACACTCACACTGCACAATGGCGTTTAGTTTGAATTCGATATCTATATATAGTGTGGGGTTATAATATGACTGTAGACTATACTACGATTTTCCACCTTGTTTCTCGTAAACTCCCAAAATCAAAGTTTCCGGTGTTCATCGAACGTGTGACAAATTTATTTGGTGTAAGCGAAATATCATTAACTCATGACTGCCCAGAGCACTTACTTCCAACCATGACGGTTCGAGTTGATTATTAGTGTAAGGTCAGAGAGGTCACGGGCGTCAGAGTTACATGACACCTTCGCTCGCTAGTTGCTACTATTATTCATAGACACCTAATCGATGTGGTTTTCGATGATATTTATATGATTATACACTCATCGGAAACGAATTCGTAATGGTCGAGTATTTTTGAGTGAAATAATTGGAACACAAGACGATAGCAAAATGCGCATCAATAATATAAGTACACGAATAAACTGTATAATTAATAATAATATTAATAATTTTTTTTTATATAGTCAATAATTAATATACATTATAATAATATTATGATATTATGTTCACTAGAATATATTTAATATAGAACTATGAAATGGTTTTAATAATTTATATTGAATACACCGATCATAATATACTATGATAATTGATAACGATATAAAAATGTAAACTAAACTGTCAATTCAAGAAGTGTTTGTTTGATTCCGTCGTTGTAAATTCGGCAGAGCTCTGCACTTCTGAGGATATATAATTCTGTCATAAATTGACATTTTTAAATAATAATAATTTTAAAGAGATAAATATCAGGAGTTTATTCAGCCAAATATAGGTACATAGACATACATTTGCATACTATATTATTGAGATTAGAGATAAAACTCAGATGGATAATTTCACTCAAAAAAATATTTATAAGACGCTGGCACAGAGAAAAACTTAATATATTTTGTCTAAAGCAGAGCTGTACAATTTAAACAGATTTAAATCACAGACTGGCAACTGGTGACTACGGTGCAGTTATAGATCAACATGTTCGATTATATATGAATACGTTTGTAATAAAGACCAATTTTAGATATTAAAAACATAAACGCAACTACCTAATGTGTAACTGTGTAACTGTGTACGTTTACCTAATAAAGCAAAAATGATAATGGAAGTAGAAACCACTTTTATATTTAGTTTTTTGGAGTGATATTATTTTTTAGACAATCTATTTGACTATTTCTACACTTCTACATGTTTAGTGTTTGCACAGTATACCCAACCACAGCCATTGACTGGGAACGTCAATTAAAAGCAACATTTGTACATTACACTAATTTTATAAAATTAAACTTCCTGACCGATATAAAGGGTCTGTAGTAAATACAAAAAACTAGTACGCCTAATTATATACCTAGTACGAAAAAAGGTAAGATTTTAAATAGTTTAAATTTAGCACCTACTTCCTAAATAAATATTGTGTGATTTTAATTTGTAAATATTTTTATCTATTTATTGGATAATTTAAGTATAATATTATATGGTTGAAGTATTTTACCGTAACCTAGATAACATATAATGGTTAGGTGCACCAAAAAAAATACTACCATTTCTAAATAATCTAATTTATAAACTTAATTTAATATTATTGAGTACAACATGTGTAAATAACCTGTTGGTAGATTTGTAACCAGTAATTTTTCTATCATAAACTGTTTATCCTCATTATTGTTGTGGCTTTTAAAAAAAAAAAAACCATCATAAAATATAAAATATTATGTTTCATTTATTATTATAAAATGTGTACCTACTTATATTTTATTATTGGTACGTCAAGTTATAACTTATAACCCTTATATAAAATTACTAGCTGAATATCTCAGCTTCACCCATGTGCAGTTTTTTTTCTGGAAAATCCTACAAAGTATATAAGCTAAATAGGTGTACCTAGGTTTAAGCGTATCTCAGTTTTAGTGTACCTACTTTAGTTCACGGACAAATTGGCGCCAGTGTACCTAGCTTTGTGAAATAATTCGACTTATAGATGGGCAACCACAAGTCGTGGATTGGATTTAGTACTTGGTATATTTTTTAACGTGGTTTAAACTACTGAATCTCTAAACTTTTCAAACAGCACTATAAAAACAACTTCTGAGATTAATTCAATTGAGTAGGTGTTGAGTATAATATATATGCTACACACATTTACTTTAAAGATATAGTTTCTTTTTTCGAGTCTATAAGCGTGACAATTTGATGTCCATGCTTATTGCTTATACCTGATATACTGGAGTGACCAATGGTAACTAGGTATTAATATAAAAAAAAAATAATACTAGTTTTATGTAATTTCTGCTATATCTATTATAGTCGCAACTAATAGCAACCATTTATAAAGAAAAAAAGTTTCAATTTCCACCTTGAATCTCAAGATCCCTGTTAGACCACCTCTTTAAAATCGGAAAATACTTGCTTACAGCACATCTAGCTGATTATTAAAGGAACCACTATTCCAAATTTAAAGTTCGTACGTTTTGTAGTTTTTAGATGTAGCGATGAATCATTGAGTGGTATTTGTCTTATATATATATATATATATATATATATATATTATATAGATATATATATTATATAGATATAATTTTAATTTGCAACCACGTTTAAAACGGAATAACTAAAGCTAATTTAGAACTTATATGGAACTTACTCTATAGACAAATATTAATAACAGAACAAATGATCAATATTAGTTCATGTCAAAAAAATGAATACATTATTATACTGAATTAAACGCCCACGCGTCTTCTGAAGACTGTTCACTTAAAGTGTACCTACTTATCCGTGTTAACATTACATTGTGTAAATAAATAAAGCATGATTTTCGCTAATGCAAAGTAGTAAGCTCATCATTATTCAAAGAAGTCATGTATTTTAATTTTGATTACTTAATAGATTCTAATTTTTTCTTCTCCCAATAACATATCATCTATGCGTGTATATTGTGTTTACATATTATGATTATATGAAGGGCAATTTACCAAGTATGCGCTTCCTCACAATTACCTTTAAGTAATGCATTTATTAAAATACGGATTTTTGGAATATTCTTAAGTTTACTTTAAGAACATATTTTAATGATAATTAAGGAGTGTCTTGTAGCGATGCAAATTGTATTTTTCAAATATGCATGTCATTTTTTTACTGTAAAATGTGAGGCAAACAATTTTTTTTTGAAAATTATGCATTCAAATCAAAATTTTATCAAGTAGCTTCTGAGTTAGTAAACTATGACATATAAAGTTAATTAATCCATAATAATGGACTAGGGCAGTTTTCACAAATTATAAAATATTAGTTTGATACATTTGCATATCTTCTTAGATTCTATGTACAAACCTATCCTATCATTAGCACGATAGTACCTACGTTACGTTTAATAACTCAGAAACTTATAATTTTATTTCATTTTATGAAATGTTCAACAGTCTACTTAACAGATATAATAGAAAAAAGCCGGTTATTATTTGAAAAAATAAGTCCTTTTGTATTTATACAGGGAACTCCTTAATTGTCATATATAATCTAAGTGTATTATTAAAATAAGATATTCAATAATTGAACTCATAAGATTACCAAAAATTATGACTATAATACATGCATTATTAAAGTGTAAAAAAAGGGTGGGCATAAACCATCCTATATGTATTTATATATAAATATATGTATAATACACTTGAGGATTTTTATAATAGGCATACCTATTGTTCATTTTAATATTATCTTGAGACCAATACACCAAAATTGAAATGTATTTATTTTATAAATTATTCATGAATATTTATCTGTAGGTACATTGTACATCATGAGATATATTAGGGATTATTCGGTTGGTATATTAATTAGTTAATGTACTTATATTGTTGGGCGGTTCAGAGAGCGTAACGCAAAGTTATATGTATTAATTTAGTTTCACTAATTTAAACATTCTATTTTAAAATCCGACAATTTGTGGTTTATTAAGATAATTTTGGAGTTGAGAGGATGCTGTTAGGATTTGGATTTGTGACAGTAATACCAGTATCAGTGTATCACTCGCAAAAGTACATAGGTGCCATATAAATACCGTTTGTTTAATTTTGTGCTTTCAAAATATTGTTTGGATACGTAATTTTCATCTGTTTAATATGCACAATAAAAGCAGGGTGAATTAAACAATTGTTTTAATAGTCAAGTTAACTTAACATAATGCGCTTGTCCGTGTTATACACACAAATTATTTTTCATTTTAAAACTGCATATATAATATTATATTAATTCGATGTTTGCTCGAAATTCTCTTAAGTCTAGACAATTGAAATTTCAAGTGTATTATTTCAAATGAAATAGCTTTTATTTTATACAAATTGAGTCTTAAGATTTATTGTAATACTATAATCATAAGAGTTCGAGATTTTACTGATAAAATGATTGTCGGAACAGTAAATACACTGTGGGGATGTTGATGAGACGATTGGACTTCCTTTATATTATATATAATTATAGTGCTTAGCGGAAGCAGACTTCGTGTGTACCTAAATGAAGAAGATACATTTGATAGTCAACTGGTTACTCTGAATATTAGTGTATTGTTATTTTTGTAGTACCTACTTATAACAGTGTGTATTGTTATATTATATTGTAATTACTAATTCCTAATTCGTTTTTCAAACCAAAAATGGTAATATGTACTTGGAAAACAAAGTGTAAACATGAAACTGTATTATAGTTGTACAAAATATTCACGATGACTTTGTACTTAAAGGTCATAAATGTGTTAAATATAAAAATAAATATAAATTTAATAATAATTAAATAATCATTAAAAACTTATAAATGCTTGTAATACTAATACAATAGTAAAATTAGGAATACCAGTAATTTTTTTTACTAAACGTTTAGTTACGCACTATATTATAAATTATGATATTATACACTTAAATATCATGAAATATGCACAAATCAGTATGGACTGACGAGTGTTTTTTGGAATTTGTGTTAACTAAGTCTATAGTATTTAAAATATATAATTTCCTTAAATCCTATAAACATATTTGTTGTAAGCTTGTGAGAAATTTTGACTAATAATAATAATAGTAATAATAATAAATTAATAAAATATTAGCGGATATGTATACATTTGACTGAATAAAAATAATATGTGAGTTGATTTAAAATTTTAAAATATAGAATAAAAAAAAATACGTGAATGAAAACGACTAGCTAAATAATAACTAAAATCGTAGATACATCGTTTAGATATCATATCTATAAATATATCGTATAGATCTATTTATAAGTTTATTGTTTATAGATAAAAACCAAAACATGCTACTCGATATTTTTCATCTAGAAGGAAAATCTATGAATTACAAATATGTTTTTGATAAGTAACCATGACAACGAAAACCTTATGAAAAATCGGCCAAAAACAAAAAGTGTATTCAACTCAAAAACATATTTATGTTAAAAAATATCTAAATACCTACTACAAATATTTTAAAATGCTGGAAAATAGAACAAAAATTATATCATGAGGCACATTTTTTGTACAATATATTATAATACCTATCTTGGTATCTTATAAAACATACAAATCTAAGTAAATTCGTCATCTTTTAATAATTCATCATACTCTTTTTCGCTCAATGGTCAGGCAATATATAATATATAGTGAATATTTTTTACTTTGACTACTGACTTTGGCCACATTTATACAATGCTTGTATAGCTTATGCTAACATAACAATCGATAATTATCTATAAGAATTAACTAATTTACTCATCATAATTTGTGTGGAGGTTCTAGGTATTATAATTAATAATTGATGGTAAAGGTTAAACAAATCATAATATTAATTATTGTACATTGAAGTATCGTGATTTAAGTGCTTATTAGTTATAACTATACTTGTATAGTATGTATCATGTATGTAACATAAATTACATGAACAATTTTGTTTTGTGTACGAATTCAAGTGTCAGCCACTCTTGCATTAGATATACGTACCTATACATATACATATACCTTATATCTACTTGAATATTATAAATTATAAATTATAATTTTGCATATAATAACAATGGTAAATCATTAAATTCAACCCATCGATCAAACACACTCGACAGTCGCGACCCGTATAATACAAACGGCAAGCGAGTAAAATTTAGTTTTACCGTTTTTTTTTCAGTGTCCTCGTATGTAAAACAGATGAAGAAAAGAAATACAAACAAAAATATACGTGTCACCACGGTATCTCTGATTTCGATTCGTGGTACTATTTATCCTACGCGTATCATGTCCCAGTGTTGTACACCTACGAGCGACGTCTTGTCCATACTGATAATATTATAATATTATCTTATTGATGTGTTTATAATATTATAATAATCGTATTCGTATTTACAGGGTGATTCGTTTAACGTAAGACACTCATTATTTCAAAATCTTTTAAACGTTTGTAAACATATTTTTTTTTTACATAAGTTTAAGTCGTTAAAACCAATTGAAAATACTTTAAAAAAATTATACTGAAGAAAAAGTTGGTGTTTTCCGAAAAAAAGTGTCTTACGTAGAATGGATCACTCCGTGTAATATATTACATACACAGCCACATGGGTTTATTTCCGTCCACACCTGCAGCTATATATTATTATATACACATATACGCACCGCCGCGAGGCTTCTCAAACGAGTGGGCCTACGCAACAAAAATACGAATACGAAAGAAGAAAATAAGTAACAGAATTTACACACATTCGTACACATATATATAATATATACGTCGTAGGTACACGAGTTTCGAATAATCAGGTCAAGTTCACTGTGTCGCGGACGTTTAACAGACACACGCACACGGTACGCGTTTACGGCCGCCGGTCAGACAGGTATGCGGATACGCGCCCACAATCGAAATTTACGATCCCGACGGTTATAGTCGTTACTCGTTAAAATTGCCAACGTTGACGCGGGTCGCAGCAGTTTTGCACTGAGTCAAGCCCGACGAAAATATAGGTAGGACTGTGATTGCAATCTGGGTAACTATCTCTTTTCACGAGTTCAGTGGATCATCTCTTCGGCGGCGTATGATTTTCATTTAGGATACAGGTACCTATCTTATACTTTGTATACAGAGCAATGATATCGCGTGTGTGTGGGTGTCTGTACCTACACTTTTTTATTCTAAAAAGCTGCCCTAAACGGATTTTGTCAGAATGTCTAGTGCATTGTTTGGGGCAAAAGTCCCCGAAAAAATATGCCCGTGACGCCACTGCAGTCAGAATATTACATAAGAGAGGTGGCAACACCTTTTTTTTTGTCACGTGCCAAAATGTTGTTAGGAAAGTTTTAAAAAAGTGCCGATCTACGTGCCTATAAAGATTTTTACTCGGGAAGATAGGGTTTTCAAAAAACTCGCCAACATTAAATATCAAGTTTTTTTTTTGGTAGTTACCTATAAAATATGTCTTGTTCAAACACAATGAGCGGAATTGGCTTTATCTATCAATGTATTATTATTCCTCTGATTTGACATACAGGATAGAGCTGCAGGGTGCGACTGCTTGTGTGGGCAGTTACCAAAACGGGAACCACTTCCGCGGTCGGTGACGGGTGACAAAACGAAAGAAAAAAAAAACGAGAAGAAAAAAAAACCCGTCCGTCGTGCGTCTATCACGTCTTATGCGCGTCGTCACAGAGCAAATATTATATTCGCAAAACAAACGTCGCGCAAGCCGTTTACCGTCCGTACACACACAATATAATAAATATTATTATTATACAGCCGGCCAGCGATTTTATTATCGTTTCCTTGGCGTTACTATTATTATTATTATTACTATTTCTTTTATTTACATTGATGTTATGGATATTTACTCACGTGTTTGCTGTACACACACTCAAACAAGTGTCTTGTAAACCGAAAATATATTGCACGCCAACATACGGGTATTATGATAAATACATTCGCGTGCAACGACCGCTGTACATAATATTTCGCACGTTCAAAATAATATACCTATATAGGTACGTAGGAACATAATATATTATTTACTCGCCACTCGGCCATAATGATAATATATAAATCAATTGCGGTAACCCGATCGATTTTTATCTGCACCATTAACTATTATAATGTTTACTGCACGTGTAAGTGATTTAATAAAACGAATGCGGTCGATCGCGTTCTCTACGTAGGTAATACATTATGATGGAACATAGGTAATTAATACGTATAATATTAAACGAAATATGCATATTATTATATACGATCACTGATAACTGCGTCCCATTTAAATTTTTTTATGTAAATCACCTACCGGGTACATTTTATACAAACGTAAAAATTGTCCGGGTTTACCCGGGTATATTGCTGTTATATTTTGTGCTTATGTAAATTGTGGCCTAAATATTTTTTTGTTCGTACATAAATTATGTCTAGGTATATTTTTGAGTTGTAAGAGATGTAATTGTATTAATATTGGTAATATCAGTTTTGCAGTTTATGTTGCTTATGATTAAAAAATATATTTTTTAAAATTAGTAATTAATACTACCTTTAACTGGTAAAAATTTGTAAGAATGAATGATTATTCCCGCTCAAAGTTTATAAACGAATTATTTTATTTTGTTTGCAATTCTTTTTTTTCTTCTTTTACATTTATAATATTCTTTTTCTATAATTTTTTGACTTTTCCCCCCTAACTTTTCAAACCTACATGTACCATTTAACATGTTTTTTTAAAATGTCCCTGGACGTAATTCACGTACTCTTCAAAAATATCCGGGTCACAATTTACAAATTATGACTGACCTCTTAAGTATGAATTAAATGTAATTGTAAGCAAAATCGTAGGGATATTACCACATTGGATACGGCAAGGTGCGTAATATTGTAATATTTTTCATGTAGTGATTTATTTTTTATATAATTTAAACTTTTTAAGTTTGAATGCACTTGAAAACAATAAATTTGAACAGTAGGTACTTCAATGAAATGTGTATTTAACAATAACTTTCAAAATAAGTTAAATAAAAGTGGAGAAAAATGTTAGGTATAGGAAATAACGTTTGGGACAAATTGAACACATAATATTATGTTTTTTTTCAATTTTTAAAAGTTAAAAGTTAAAATAGACTAAATTGGTTCTTCTATACTTTATAGTTATTATTTAAAAAAGTTAAAATAAAACAATTTATTAACAAAATAAACATAAATAACAAAAAGGATGAATTTAGGTGTATGTATATTGTTTAGTTTTAAAATTATTAATTATTAATGTTTGCAAACAATATAATGAAGTCTTAGTAAAAAAAATTGTTACAGTTGTTAGATTGTTATTATTAGATATTAAAAAAAAATCCATTGTAGAAATACATTACTACATTACTACCTAATATTGTTTTCATGATTTTTAAAAAAAAAAATTACTTAAAACTAAAGATTCGTTTACTGTGACCCTTTGTGTGGCTACATAATATACGCATACGTCCTTGTAAATATCAATTTCCTTTCGATCATTGTAGATTTGTAGACGATGAAACCCACCTGTAAAATGTTGTAGAGCAGTTATTATTGTTAAATATTGTTCGAACACGTACATCGTGTAACAATTAGCGTAGTACACATCGATGACAACGATCGATATCATGCGATTAAAAATTCAGTTTACATTCTTGACGATAATATTATTTTTTTATGTTATGATCATCTGATCACGATTACAAGTGTTGTATTGTTGTTTTTCTGTTGTTATAATATATATATATATATTTATTTGGCGTCCATTATCGAATACAAATACACCAGCGCACGCTCGAAACACATAAATATGTGGAACATAACCCAAAACATATTGTTTACAGGGTGCCACTTTATTGGCGATCGTATAGATAATATAATAATAATATATTATAGAATTATGGATTATGATAGGTATATTACTGACTATTTACTGTACCCACACCAAAACGATTCCTGCAGAGAATTTTGAAATGGACAAAATATATAGGTTAGGTTTATGATTCTAAATTGACGACGCTGTCTTAAAATTACGAACTCGTATTCAATATAATATTATAATTATAAATTATGCATTTCATAATACCTAATAATATATAATATTATGTTTATACAAATACATCGTTCAACATACTACTTATTAATAATTATTTTCGTCGGAATAAGAAGTCTGATACTGTACATAGAAGCATTTTTATACATTTTTGTATACCTTCATAAACTAATAGTTTTGGTTATTATTGGGAAAATCATTATTATTATCTACTATAAACTCTATGCCCTAGGGTGACCATTATAAAAAAATAGAATACTTTGAATATTGATTATAAATTATAATTAAATAGTATCATGAGTTATTATAAATGTTTATAATTTAATAAAATCGGTCAGTTTATTGTCTAGTAAATATAATTTACACTTGTGAGTTGTGAAGGAATTAATGAAATCAAAATTAATTTTATGCGTTCGAGAAATGATTGAATTTAATCATATAATTCATGTATAGACATATAATATTATTAATTAAATAGAATAAATATATTGTATACGTGTATAACATGTTAAACAATTTTAATGCATTCAAAAAAAAATGTTGACTTCTCCTCCTTTAACTATTTCATAAATTATACATAAGTGTAAAATGTAGGTATACTATATTTTTAACAACAACAACCTTATATGAAGCTATATATTTAAAAATACAAAAATTACCATAATAATTTTTTTTTTTGCACATTGTATTCTACCCTACAATTATTATAATTTACAGGCGTATAATATATATGCCAATTTTCTACGCACATAAAATACTTCAGGCTATGTACATATTAGACAAAAAGCCCCGAACTCCGTTATAATAGTTGCGATAAATTATTCATTTTCAACAAATAGGTAGGTAGGTACCTACCAAAAATGTGGGTCAATAAAATCATTTTTTTTTTTTTTTTGGTTAAATATTGAAGTGTGATACTACATTCCAATACTCTAATTTTGTTATCACTACATGTGACTATAATATTATTCCATCAGTACATAATGTTCTTGCAAACAATATAGCAGTACCTACCCTATCGGAAATGTATGGCTTACGCCGTTCCTCACAACGGGCGCAGTACTGCACCTGTATTGGCTCCCCGACAGTTGGCCGGGCCTTACGGATACAGACGATACAGTACTGGCTTAAGTGTTGACCAGTACTACATTAGTACTGGAAAACTTGTACTGGCGGGCTAGTGGCGGCCAGTGTTGACTCAGTACGGACATACTACGGGCACCGAATGAATTGCGAGCGTGGGCCAGCCAATGTTTGTCGAAGTTGTGCCAACGTTGACAGAGCAGTACTGGCATATTACCAGTGTACTGCTGGTTCAAAATGGCCTATAGCTATCGTGCATTTTAGCTTAAATAACTTTAAAAGGTCATCGAATTTTAAACATTTTTGAGAAGGCCCATATAATACACGGCCGTGACCTACACTTTTGCAGGCCAGTCTGATTTATATTATTTTATAATACAATATTATGATATGAAATAATAATTGCAACTATCGCAAACGATGCATACGCCCTATCCAACATCCATAATGTGTCTGTCGACATTTGTATGTCTTAAAATACTTATTACGGTGTTTCCGAATTGCGTGCGCGATTTTCTCGCAACAGAGCCGAGTTGCGTGCCGTGGTTATTTTTAAATTTATCAATTTATAGTGCATATTTTTGTTATAAGTTTATAAATTTTGTGTTAATAATACATTAAAATAATATAAGAAAATGTTAAACAACGTCAATAAAATATTAGTTAAAAATAATTATTTAAAAATATGAGTATAAAAAAGGGGGTCAAGTGGATGTCGCTCCGCTGTACAGTAGGCTACAAGTAGATCACTGTACTATAATGGATGGTATTAAATTTGAATTCAATGATATAATATCATTGTATAAGAAAAACGATTCTGAGCGGAGACGGTATGTCAGTCTAGGATATTTTAAATTATATTGATATTGTTATTATACGGTAGGTAGCTGCTAAGTTGAATTAATATTATTCATATTATTTAATTATTAACCTAAAATTATCAGTGATGCTATAAAAATATTATAATATATACTTTTACTCGTTAAAATTAATTTTAATATGTAATTCCGTCCAAATTTGAACTTAAAATGTCTATAAAAAATAACTGTGTTTAAATATTTTTTAGATTTTTTGAATACAGTATGCACTATTTATTAGAATCTTTATTTTAAATTTTCAATCCTTAGTTAAGAAAACTGAACATTTTATAATTGTTTAATTACAATGATTGATAATTTTCGAGATTTTGATAAATTTTGTCAAAATTCGAACTTTAAATGATTATAAAAAAAATGTGTGCCTATGTATTTTTAATATTTTTCAATTGCTATTGTAATAATATATCAGGAGCCTTGTATTAAATTTTCATTATTTTTGGCCCAACAAATAAAATGTAATTGATATTAATAGAAAAAAAAACTAAAAAATTTGAAAACTGAAATCGTCCGTAAAAAGCTGAAAAACAGTCAAAATATATTCAAAATTAGATGGTGTATAGAAATAGCTTATATAAACATTCAGTGAAATTTTCATGCATCTACAGTTATTTGTTTTTGAATTGCAACAAAATAAGAAAATCGCTACATGAGAAATCGAGTGAATATCTAATCTTGTACAAATTTGAACTTAAAATGCTCATAAAAATTTATTTGACTTGCTTATAAACATTTTTTATTGATAAAATTAGGCAAACTTATGAGGAATCTTGTATTACATTTTCAAACCTTAGATTTAAAAAGAAAATTTTTATGAATTTCTAACTCAAAATAAATTGCACATTTTCGTCATTTTTACGTATTTTGTCAAAATTTGAACTTTGATTACCTATAAAAAAAAATTGTGACTACGGATTTTTAATATTTTTCATCTGCCTTTGAAACTATATATTAGAAGCCTACTATTAAATTTTCAAGATTTTTACCCAACAAATAAAATTTTATTGACATTTATAGAAAAAAAAACTAAAAAAATTGGAAACTGAAAATGTCCGTTAACAGCTCAAAATAAGACAGAATATTTTGAAAATGATATGGTGTGTAGAAAATGCTTATATAAACATTCGGTCAAAATTTCATGTCTCTACGGTCATTTCTTTTAGAGTTATACCAACAACCAAAATCGATTTTGTCGAAAATTGGTTTTCCGAAATTTTGACTTTTGACCCCCCAAAGTACCAACTAGATTCACTTTCCTATCAGAAAGGTACTATTGAAGAAAATCGAAGCATTTTTTCTGTCCTAAAACGTGATGACAGACACAAAAATAAAAAAAAAAATAAAAAAAAAAACACACATCATTGTAAAACCAATACATTCATCGCTCCGCTCAGAATCTAAAATGTTATAAAAATTAAAAATTAAACTGGCAAATTTTTGTATGCCAAAATTTCGACGAACTCCAAACGAGATAATATACTAAAAATAATTTCACTATTTTCATTTAATTTAAAAAATGACTTACACATACGTTTTGTGCATGCCCATCTTTGAATATTATTATTTAAATATTTGTTAAAATGAAATTTATAGCCATCAATTAAATATGGTTTTTAATTTTTTTCACTAAACATAACACTAATTTCCATTTCTTTTTTATCGTTAGATCGGTCTGAGTGCTAACTAACTGATTGTCGAAAATTACAAATTGTATATTTATTTATATTTATATCATTTCTAATCGCTATTCACTAATCTAATCTCATTCCTCGGATAAAACCCATATTACTATCGAATTTACTATACTTAACTAAATATTACTATAGTAAATTTACTACAGTATAAACTCAAACGATCGGCGAAAACCGGTTGTCTATTCAAACTTGTAATCCGTCACGAAAAATATGCGCACACAATTCGGTTGTCAACCAATGTCGCTTTTTTTTTTGGCACGCAATTCGGATGCAGCCACTTATTACTACCTTTATTTCAAAATAATTTGTTCAAACGTTTTAAACACTCGTCAGTCGTCACTCAATGTATTGATGTATGTACATAATATATTTAACCTGTAGACACGTATTGTTACGTTATAATTAAAATAATGTTGGTCTATTTATCTTCCTTGCTATTTAGCATTAATATAGTGGAATTACTGAACTAACCGTAGTAACTAGTAATAATATACAGTCATATAGAGTGATTCACCAGGCATGCTCACCCCTATTTTTTCCTTTAACAGTCAAATCATTGAAATGTTGATTTTCAGAATTTTTTTAAAAATATATAAACTTAAAGGCCACTGTCTTAAATTTTTTGTACTTAAGGAGTGTCTTGTGGTTAACAAACTTTGGTTTTGAGAATCCCCTTTCTTACTGTAAATTATTTAGTGCATTTTTTTTTTGTACCTATTTCAAAATTCAAACGAGTAGTTTCTCAGATGTACAAATATTTATTTGAATGAATAGTATTTAAAAATGGTTTTATAACAAAATAGATGTAATATTGGATCTAGTATTTATTATACTTTTACCATTTATACAAAATATTAATGTTGATATGACATTAATCACTAAAACCCCATATAATGGACCTATTATCCTTAGTAACATTTTTTGTTACTTAACAGTTAACAATTTTGATTCTGATAAGTCAACATTTTCAGAAAAATTATCTAGTAATTAATTTACTGCCAAAAAGTGGGGTTCTAATTTGAAAAACAGAAAATTATGTCACCATATCCTTTAGGTAGTATAAAAAGTGGTCTGTAAGTTTCAAGTATATTATGTGTTTAAAAATTCTAAAAATCGGAATTTGAATAATTGTATTTTGAAAAGAAAGTGAATCACTCTGCATAAGCTATGAATTATGATATCTATATCTATGTATTTTTTTTAATTCCACATGTAAAACAAGTTAAAAACTATGTTTCTATGTATAATATATATTATATTATATACATATTACATACATATTTATTAATGCAAACCAATTTAACTTGAAATGCCTACATTAGATTATTATTAAGTTAAAATTAACATTGCTATTAATTATTGTATTATATTAGAATAACACCATAAACATTTATAATAAAAAACAAAAAAATTTAAATTACATTTTAAATTAATTAATTTTTAAAACCATTATACCTTAATGTAAGTACCTGTTTAAATTAAATGTATCTAGGTATGATTTAAATTTAACCACTTAAAATAACAAATTATTTGTTCGACAAAACTATTATATTTTGTTCAAATTTCAAACGATATTTAATTCAATAATTTTATATATTACATTGATTAAAAATTATAAGTATTTAAATAAATAAATACCAACGAATAATGGGTTATGTAATATGAATATAATACGTATTATGTATAATTATAACTTATAACTATTTCACGGCGAAGTACCTCTACTGCGAGGTCTGAGAGATCTCTCGTCGCTTTGTAGTATGGTGATTATAGTATCTGACATTATTTACCAATTAATCTTAGTTTTTAACGTAGGTAGGTATGTAACATATAGCCTAAAAAAAATTACGTTAAAAAAATAAAATGTAAATAGGTACACTTTAATTAAATTACGTAAAAACTTAAATAATAAGCAATTAAAAAATATAAGTTGTGTATAGTATAAAATATTGTAGGTTATTAATAGTTTTTAATATTTTTCATATAGGTAACTAACAATGATTATTTTTAATAATAATTTTTAAATTTCAAGGTGAGATAATCATGTAATATACCTACTAATATTATAAAACTAAAACGATTAATCATTAATGGATAAATCGTATTTAAAGCTCATTTTACAAAAGTTTTGTATTACTAGTCTACTTGTCTACTGTAATTGTATAATGCACTAATGTAGCTGTCTGGGTATGATTACATTTATTGAAGCGCAATATAAGTGAAATTACTATAATATTATCAGACAATTGATAACAATAAACTAAATGCTTTATAGATTTTATTTTAAATTACAATAATATAGGTAGTTATAAATTCACAGTCCAGGCACAATTTATGTAATCATGTACTGATTGATTCATTAACAGTAAACACTCATAATCTAAAAAAGTATTAATTATGTTTATGCGGAAATAATTTTTTTTTATATAATCTAAAATAATTACAGGCAACATTGTTATTAAAAAATATTATATTTTACAAGTTTTCATCGTTATTTTTAAAATTGATTAGTTTTTTGAATGACAAAAAAATAATTAATTTTACAATCCAAAACAAAATATTTTTCTGAGTATTTTGATAGTTGCATATAAAAATCGAATTCAAACCGGTACTTAATAACTAATTAGCATTAATTAAAGTTAAAATAAGTGTAGTAGTGAACCAACTTTTGCGGAGTATATACTCGCTGTGCGGCTGAGCCACTCCGCTTAGGTAGCTCATAAGTCATAATAATTTATTGTTAATACTTATTACTGAAGTCATAACTTATTGACTACTGGTCAAAAATTCAGTTTTTATGCATTTAATTTCTAATAAATATATTTCAATTTGGAATATGAATTAAAAAATGTATGTTGTTATTTAAAAACAAGAACACTTTTAAAATTATAACATTACAAATTAGTAAACAATATTATATTTTTCAAAATAATGAGTGATTTTACACATGATATTTAAACTCATGGTTTTTATTATCCTTTACTCTTGCAGCAGCTAACTGTGATTGAAAGTAAATCTATTACTGTTATATCGGGAAGGCTTCGACTAACAGTCAGGATACTGCACAGGTATCTAACAGGACAACGTTATTTTAAAAATATTTATAATATTTTAAATGTTAAATGTGTCTAAATATTAATAAATATTATGTCAAGTTTGGTATTATTTTAGTACAATATAAATATATATATCTGTAATATTAATAATTCGAGATATTAATTAAAAAGTGTGACAATAAATTTTGAATTAATACAAAATAAAGTTTGTCTGCAACAGGTGATAATGAATGACGTGACGTATTATTATTAAAAGCCATAATGGTTTATTGCATATACCTAACTATAAAACGTATAGATATGTTGACACGGAAACACATATATAATACATTTAAAAAGAAAGTCTTTAATAAAAATATAAATTAATTTTTGTAACGTAATTATAAATTATGTATCAAACAACGATTTTATACTGACTCATCTTCGATAATTTTATACTAGTTTACAAAATCGGTATTGATTTTTGTTCTAATTCAAAAAATATTATATTGTAAAACTTTAAGCAATTCAATTTATAGATACCACCTCCTTTTACTATAATTGGTTTATACATAATACAGTGTTTACATTTTTTACAGTTATTCAAATTATTGGTTATTTGCGATTTATAAACATATAAAAATATTATTAGTTAAATAAGTTGATACAATTTTTGTTTTTCGGTAAAAAACATTGAAAATATAATATGAAGTTGCTCATAAGTTTTTCCGTTGGCAATTAAAAAATATTTAAAATATAGTGGCACATTTTTTTAGCATTTGTAGTTAAAATTTGTACAAAGTTGAATATTTAATTTAAAAATAACTGTTATTAGAATAATTTAGTTGTAATTCCAAAAATATTAATCTTATGGGATTGAAACTTTTTGCCATTATATGTATTACTCTTGACGTCTATTGTTTATACATTATACATAATGACATTTTAAAATATTTTAAGTATTGTATACTTTTTTACCATGCAACTATTTACACCATGAATTGATACGTCGGTATTGAACAAGTTGTACAGTTACTATGTTTTTGGTATAAACCTATCAAATATTACATTACAATAAAAATATATCTTATCTAAAAAAATAAAAAGAGATTTTTAATAAACATTTTTATTATATTATTCCCTAATATTTTCCAAGTAGGTATAAGTATTTGTAATACATAGTTCGACCTTAAAAATAATAAATTGAAATCTATTTGTTACATTTTCATAGCTATCTATGCAAGTTAGCTTTACCTAGTTTATTTTAAATAAATTAAAGAAAGTAAATTTTTACAATAGCATATTGTGTTACAGCAGCTTTGTTTTGAATAGGTACTGAAAATACAGCATTCTATTATTTGCAGAGAAACATTTTCTTTTAGATTTTAGAACCTTTTTTATAGATTTTTTTAATTAATACTTTTACTTTTATATCTTAATAAACTATGATTTTGTAAATATAATGTGTACATACGAATATAGATAAAACAATCCTAACAGTAACTCAAGTCTTTTCAATTAAGATTGAATGCATTTATAACAATATTACAATTCGATATTAATAAAAAAAATGATTCATAAATAATCACATTACAATAAATTTCTTTTTTATTTTTGTGTATTGTATTAGATTACTAAGTTGTAGTCATTGTAATAATTTCGTTGAAATTAAATAAAATCTCGTTGAAAGTCTAATAGTGTATTATCAATATATACTGTCACAGTTTACCATCTACCCAGTTTCTTAGCGACTTAGTAAGAATAAATTATTAATTAAAAATATTTCTTACCTTTCCTAACCTATTTTTTTTTGTGTATTATTGTTAACAGCCCATTTTACAACATGGATAATTAGTAAGTTTGATAAATTGATAGGTAGATAATAATGTATAAAAAAGTATAATGAAAATTAGATGAACATTGTGATGAAGAAATCACTCATTGCTACCACTTTTTTATTTACAGTATAACTTAAACAATTCAAATAGAAAATAAAAGTTAATCCGTACAAATGAAACAGATCGGCATAAAGTAAAACTATTGCTCAAGTTTAACTTAAAATTAACACTAAAAGTTGAAAAATAACTATACAGGTGTTGCATTTTGGCAGTGGCGTATTTACGGGGGGGGGGGGGTCCCGGGTCATAAATAACTTGGTACGTAGGTACCGAGAAAGAGAAAATTAATTTTATATTATGGGTTTTTAATGTTTCTATTATAAAAAAAAATATACAATATTTGTATAAATATTAAATAACTTGGGTTTAACTTTTGGTTATTTTTGTCTAAAAAACTATTAATTTGTATTAATAAATCATAATAGTAGTGAAATATACATAATATAATATAAATAATATAATTATTACATCATTACTCGTATGTGTTTTTTTATATTATAAACTTGTAGGTACTTAATATTTAGACCCCCCACAAAAAATTTGAAAATACGCCACTGCATTTTGGCATTAGATTTTCCAATTTCCATATTCACGTAGGTCGTGATTGATAAATGGATTACGCCTATATTATGTCTTAAAATACTTTTTACTACACCAAATGTCCATTACCTACTGGCTACTGTATACATTTACATACACAGTAGATGAATACATATTTAGGTAAAACAATTAATCATATTGTCGCGCCTCGTGATATTTAACCGTTATAGTGTTAACATATTTTATTCTGCGATTATTATTTACAATGCACAAAATTAATGCTTTTTTTAATCATTATTTATTATAAATCAGCCTGGGATAATATGCATTTTAATCAATCGATCTTTAAATCTAAAAAAAAAACAAACCGTTAAACCTTATGAAAAAAATGTATTTCCATGCTAAAATCATTAATTTGTTGTTGGTAATTTTTCCGATGTATAGTAATATACGTATTACGTACGTAATATATGTGTGATCGAGTTTTTATATTTTTACTGTATTTAGTACGTCATGTATGTGTTATCTGTTTATTTTATAGAAGATAAAAATGTCGAACTAGTATGATAGTAATAATGGTCAATCAATCAATTATCGAAAGTTTTTTCATGCTCACAAAAGTAACGTCTTATGAGTCTTATGTTTTATTGTTTAATTAATCTATCCATCTATTCAATTAAAACTAAGATTTTGTATATGCATAACGTAGACATTTAAACAACCTTGCTAGATAAGAACTTTTGTCTTCTTCACAAGAAAGCCTAGGCTTATTATGGGGAGAATAACTTACATTGATGTTTAATTTAAACTTGTTACTTGTTAGGTACTTGTTTGAATATTTTTTCTCTTGAATCCAATACACGTATTATTATTTTATGTTAATATTTATTTTATGTTTCTGATTCTTGATTATCGTTATAATTAATAATAATTAAAACAATTTAAAATACACTTTCGTATATACTCATATTTAACAGTTCTACCTTCTATTTGAGAAATTATAAAATAAATTATTTATTTATTTCAAAGGTTATATTATTTTGTAAAGCATTTGTATAGTGATCAATATAATATGTTTAGTGTATCTACTAATTCTTACAGTATATTATAATACATTATAATATATAATAATAATATATTACGTCTTATAACCTGCAGTAGGTACAATACCACAATACATTGACCGAAACGGTTCAGCTTGAGATACAATGATAACAAGGCTAAACAGATTGAAGTGAAAAATGAACACCTTATGTTTCGTGGGAGTTAAACTACGATATAATTAGTAGCGAGTTTGACGAATAAAGAAAATCGAAACGACCGTGAAATCGTTATTTTCATTAGTGACACTGACACAGGATTTACAAATATTAAGTTCTACCTTTTGCCACCCACATATATTATGTACATCGTGTTATGCAAGTACTCTAAGCAAGATCGCTGCGTTGAAATCCTGAAATTCTGAAAAATAATACTTAAACAGTTAGTATGGATGGACCCGTTTCCACACAATTATTAGTATTTCATCAATAATATACTCACCATGATAAATAACCCCATAACGTAAGACACTCATTGTTCAAAAAACTATTAACGTTTTTGAAAAATTTTTTTTATATATATTTAAGTTATTAAAAAACAAAATTTTTCTAGAAAACTGTTAGTGTTTCAGAAATAATGAGTATCTTACGTTGAATGGATTGCCCAGTATATACCTAACCTAACCTTACCAATACATCCCATCTTGACGACTTATCATAGATCTTAGGACCTGTTAAGAAAATCCAATACAAACATAGAAGTTGACCACCTATGTCTGCGTGTTGTCGACTACACGTATTCCAGTGTTATGCAGATGTACCATAGTGTTTCATGCTAATAAACACTGTTAGCCACGATTCCGATCTTGATGCGACTACAATAAGAGCCACTGACCAACCATAGATGGTCTTTTCTAATTGGGAGTATCGCTGTCAAGGTCTGTTGGATTTCAGTTTCAGTGTCCGTTAGCTTGTATGTTGGATTTTTTTTTAGACTAACAGCGATTTAAATAAACAATTTAGTATGTTTTAATAGTGCTTTTACAATTTGTTTTAATGCAGGGTCACATAATCAATCACTAAAGATTTAATGAATCAAATCATAACCTAACCTAATGTTCTCTAAGTCCCTTATTATACGTTATGATTTAGATAGTGGCAATTGATCGATCCATTCAATTTTAGTGAACCATTAAATTAATCAACATTTTATGTAAATAATCTTAATTTAGCTTATTATACAGGTCCCTACATGTTTTTGTTGTATAGTGCTTACCCCCTCTACCTCAAAGAAATAAAATGTTATACCTAGGAGGCTAGGACTGTTTATGTTAAAATTAATTGGTTTCAAAACAATAAGTTTTTTAAACTTTGAGATTCAACTAATATAACGGGGGACTACATAATACTTTACATTTTAATAGCTTATAGGCTTGAAAATTCCAAGGAATTGTTTTTACAGAAACCTAAAAATCTCAACAATATAAGCGCACAATATTTCTTTTTATAAGATTTTCAAGTTTAAATTTCGACAAAATAATATTTAAATGTTATTTTGTTTTAATTCCAAAAATATTTTTTGTAGAGACTTAGTATAATTATTAATAACTGTATTATAACATATGGGATTTATTTTGCAAAAATTAGTTCCATCTAATCTACAAAAATATACAAATGAATTAGATACTAATATAAGTACAGTAAATTCTCTATTATCCGCGGAATAGGGCGGGATGGAACCACGAAAAAGTGAATTCGGTGGTTAATCTGGAAAATACAAATTGAAACAAAAACTATACTTATAACATTTTAAATTGTTAAAAAAATTACATTGCGTTTAACATAAAATAGTATTCAAAGAAAATTAGTTAAGTACTCGCTGTATTTTTAATCAAACATTAGTTTAATATATCTAATATATTTTATAATATAATATAATATATTATATATTTAATGTTACTATACAAATACATAAATACAGGGTGATTCTTTTATCAAACAACACTTTCAATACTTTTCAAATGATGAGTGTTGTTTGATAAAAGAATCACCCTATATATTGAACAATATACAATGTTTTTAGTACTGTAAATAGTTCCGCGGAAGACCACCGATACTCGAGAGTTTACTGTATATAATAAAAAATCCTTAGAAATATAGACTGGTGACCGTCTTGACTCTAAATCGTTCTATAATCGTTTGGTACTCAATGACGAGGTACGTTCGAGTACTTGCAGTACATCAGTGTTGGCATTATCTACAACTATAGGTACAAACGTGGTGAAAACGGGACATTTGTAATCGTTCCATCGCTCATCTCAAGATTTTTGACGAGATATCAACTATACAGCAGTGCGGGTTACCCGATTTCAGTACCATGTATAGTTACATTATTAGATAACACATTTCTTCTTCTTCAAAAAAGGAAAATCAAGGAGTATCCACACTGCACGTAGATACATCAGTATATGTATATGTCTAGTAAAGTAGTAAATTTAATACATTCGTCACGACGCTCAGAATCCAAAAAAGTATAATGAGGTTGCTATGGTAACCTTATTATATTAATCATCAGTGGCTAGGGGCAATCTAGGAACTTTATAACATTAATTTTATCTTTATTAAGTTTGGTTGTCAGGGCAACTGTAACGTGTAATCGGTCAGAAAAATACAATAATATTTTAGGCTCTCAGCCTTCACAAGATGACGTCACGGTAACGCTCTTGATGTCGCACAAAATTATAGAATGATCCCAGCCATAAGACATATACATGTCAAAACAAAATGTGAAATTATGTAGCTATTCTTGTAGCATGTCTCTGTGATCTTGAGTGGGGGACTTGTTACTTGGCCCTGGATATCTTTCATGATACCTACTTCTAATATTTTTATAATTATTCCAATAGTTTAATATTATAAAACAATTTTTAGATTGGTAATTAAAATTATATGTACATTATATTATGGTATATAAATAAATGGCATTTAAATATTACATTTATATTATTTCATATAACATATTAATTATTCAATTATATATATGTCCTATTAACACTATTATTCTATTATTTTTAATGAAGTATCAAATCTTAATTGTTATACATAAATTTAGATATTATATAGCGACGTTTGCCGACATATTCTTCACGAGGATTCGCTTGCGTTAATTGAATTTGAAATTAATTTTTTTATCTTCTCTTATCTTTATTTTATTCGATTTCATCTCCGATTTTTAATGTCCACGCAATTGTTACGTTCAATATAATGTCTTTTTGTCTTATTTATACTGCAGTGTAATAGTTTAATGCCTTTATAGTTTAGACACTGTAACGACCGATCCAGTCAAGTAGGCCGTTGTTTGGCACTGCTGCACTTGCTTTGTCCCATGATATTAGTGGGTTTTTAAATTAAATCTGAAATCAATAAATAATAACAAAGTTAGGTTAGGTCTGAAATGTGAATCTAAAATTCGTATTTTAATAAAACTTCTATTTTCAATGCCAAAAACTACCAAATATTAACTATAATAGTTATAATATGTATATATAATACAGTTAAAAAAAAAAATCATGTCGTAGCTGAAATATGTATGCTAATATATAAGTGGTATAACTACATTATTTTCTTTATTAAAGCCAAATGAATAAACAACGAATTGTTTAATTATTTTAGTGTATAATTCTAGAACAACACCTTATTTAGTGTTAGTTATAATAGTAACTAATGCAACTTACGTTAATCATATTATATTGAAAATAATAGACTAAAACTGTGTAATTATAAGACTTTTAAACTAATGGCCATAATTTGGCGATGTTATTTAGATCAATAAAATAATCAATTACATTTACTACAACGATCATTTATAAAACGGAATTAATAAAAATATTAAATCCTAGTGAAATTATCGACCGACCGGTTTTGTGTCAATAGTCAATACTTCAATAGATTTAAAAAAAACTTGTTAAACGACCCGTATTGGAATTCGCAATATTCCATTTGCAGAAAAATACAAAATTTTTCACACAATATAGTATTTACTATAAACCCCGTACTCATTTTATTCCGATACTCCTCGACGTATGCATGTGTTATTATGGTATAATTTATCGTATAAACATTTCGGCTTGAGAGCGAGAACGAATTTTTATAATTATAATAAACGTAGGTAGGTAGTAGGTCATAGAATTTTTTAAGGAAAGTATACTATTGTGAGTGGCACTTAATAGATCAGGTGGGGAGCGTGGTCGTACTATAGACAAGCTTAATATTATTCGACTATGACATGTTTAAATATATACCTACAACATATGTTAAACACAAAACAATATTAAATATATCGCACGTGGTATTAAAGCACCTATGCATTTTTATTTCTAACACAGTACATATATAACTGTACTCGTAATAAACCAAAAAAAAAAAATATGTGTGCTTACGGAAATTCAATTTTATAATTTAGGCGGGGGAGTACGATTGGACCTTTTTTATCCAAATACGTGTTCCTTTGATCGAAAAATCTTCGCAGCCTTCGTCCATGCGTTTCGTTTTATACCACCGAAATGTCCCCCAAAAAATCACTTGTGTGATATTATAAGCGTATATATAATATTAATTCGTTTGGTTAAGATTAAAACGCTCGGGTATTTCTTATAACACCAGAGTGAGTATTGGTATATATTACGTTGTATCCAGGCACATCGCTGTTCTTATAATTCTTTTATTTCTCCTTCACAGGCCACAGCAACCGATTTTCCGTCACACATCCATAAAGTGAAGGGAAGCGGAGATGCCACGGTGATGAAGTTCTCGTTGTCACGACTCGCATATATTATCACTAAATTATTATATAGTCCGTGTAGTAGGTATTCCAGTGGCACCGAAGTTTTTAAAATGTGGTCGAACAATTTCTAAACGTCGCGGCCTCAATATCTTAATTATTTAATATAGAGGTAACTACCCTAATATACATTTACTCATAATCATGGCTTGAATATACTAATGTTCACAATAAAGTTATGATGCAATAAAGTGTCGCTTACCACATTTTTCAAAAAAGAGGTCGGGCCATGGCCTGACGTCAACATGGACTTCGGCGTCACTGAAGCATTCTATGTAGAATGTCCATATTATATACCAATAATATTTATGTACAAGATGAGTGTAGGTATAATAAGTAGTGGCTTGGTGAAGGGGGGCATTTGCCACCTAATATTTTTGCAGAGGGAAAAGGTATTATTTTGGTTTTGGTGGATATGACAACAGAAGAAATCTTTAAACCGTCTAAAATAAATAATAAATGTATTTAACATACATTTATAAGATGTAGGTACAATGTACATATTGTACATATTACATATAATATAACATATACCTACCTAACATATCAAATTGTTGCATTAAGTATATTTATTTCACGTCCCTTGTATTGACAACGTTATTGCATTATCTGTGTTACAATAATAAAAATGACCCAATAATTAATATTATCTAATAAACTAAAATACTGGATTATCATAACATTATTTTACTTCAAACAAGGTAAAATATCTTTTTCTATGAACTCTAGTGTCGCAATGACCTAACCGTGTAAAAAAAAAGAGAGGGGTAAAATAATTTGTATACCGAAATCGAAACTATAACCTAATTTTTTGTTTTTACATTCCATACACAAGTCTTAAAACACATCTTCTGGCTTAGAAACAAATCGTACATAGGTGTTTCGTATATGTATATTTAATATTATTCTACGATATCAGTCTCTCCAGTTTTTTACCCAGTTACGCCACTGGAGATAGAGTTGCGCGTTTATAGTTATTTCGAATAAAATAAAACGACGATCCAGTGAAATAATATCACTGGCTCCAGCTCTATCACCGAGTGTCACGGATCTACTTCCCAGTCTTCCCACGTGCTCGCGACCGTAAAATATAATACCGTAACTACTAATATATACTCGCGATTCGAAGACGATCCTCTGTCGGAACGTGTTAATTAATAAAACCGCGACCGCGCGAATTGGCTTGTCTTGGGCGTGTCGATAATCGCAGCACATTCATCATAAATCGTAATATATTCTTGTAATAATAATAATAATATTATTAATATCACACCGCAAACGAACACCCAAGTGCAGGCCGGTACGCTTGTACATTCGTCTCATTATACTATCAATGCGCCGCGCGTTTATAATATTATCATTGTACGTACGTCATTATTATTATAATTTTTTTTTGTTTCGTTCGATCGGCACGCGTATGCCCGTCTGTATATCATTATTATTTATTTTTATTACAATATCAATTCAATAAACATATTAAACCATGGAACACACATGTACATCCGGACCGCCCTCCGCGACGACTCGCGGGGTAATGCAATGGGCACCGTCCGTCCATTATCAACTATCATATTATTATATTCTAACGGCAATAATAATAATTCGCCAATGTGTGTGCGTGCAAAAACGTTTATATTGTGGTTCGCAGACACTCGCACGGTAATCACTAACGGTCCAGATTTGCCGCTGCGAATTGCCCCGCGGGCCGTAGGTATAGTCCTGGGTTCCGGTTAACCGGCCTCGGCCTATCTCTCGCCCGAGACGACCGCGGGTAAACCAGCGTACATTATTATTACTATTAGTCTTCTCTGCGGTCGACGTAACAGCGTATGATTTATTCGCGTGTTTAAATAATACTGACGACCGCAAAATACACGCAGGGTTCGGATAACGAATAGGTATTATTATAATATTTACAATATTATTATGATTATTGTAAAACGTTTCGCAGTCGGGGTCAATACCTGCACCTCTAATTGTAGGTACCTAATCATATAGATTCATATCACACTACGCGATTTAGTCTTGTTGTTCACGTCCCAATCGTGTTTTAAAATGATTTCCGTGAAAAATTTAATCCGGACGCCACGTTTATTTCCATATATTTTATATTCCTCGTATTTATTATAATAATAATATCTCTTGTATTATAATATTATGTATGATAACGACGTGTCGTCAACTAATTGGCTGGAAAACGAGCATCACACGCGTTATGGCAAAATATTGACTCGACAACCGTATTATTTAATTTATGTACCTATATTAGAATAATAATGATCTGCAATTTAGTATGAATAGTATGAAATTATAGTACCTACATATAATATTGTGCAAGCATGCGTACGGTAAAAATTATTTTACATAAACCGAGTTTATAAGATGACGTTCGCATTAATGTTTGTTATCCTACCGGCTTATATTACAATATTATTATAAAACATAATACCCGTATAATATTTCAGAAGTGATTTTTGACTCTCTTCAACTCCGAAGTGGATTATACGGTGGCCGTATACTTCTTCCCTAAATATTTGATGACCAAAATAGTACAGGAATTTTGTCGTTTTGAGTGTTTAGAAGAATCAAGGTAAAAATGTTTGACACATGTAAAAATGTCATAAAACTTAAACATCCAACGTTATTATAAACTTATTACATGTAGTCTCGGCAGTCCAACGCATAATCTTAATCTTTTATCTATGGTCCAACGCGGCGACACATATCCAACAAATAGATATCGGCCCAGGGGAGTGTTGTCTGGTTATACAATTTTAGTAGTTATTTTTATAAAATTGTATATTTTATGAATGTTTTGGTGATATTTTAAATATCATTTAATGTTTACTTTATTTTACTTGTATGGTTTACGGAGGGAATATAGACATAATATATTTTAACAGCAACGTACATTTTATATCAGAAAATCATCTTTATCTTTATCTAATAAACTCGAAATAACCAGATAATTTTGTATACGAAAATAAGACAACAGAAACTAAATTAGTAGAAAATCTTTCGATCTTTCCGATGGCTCCGAGGCAACCAAGACAAAGCGGCTAAGTGACAGTCTATAATCTATATATATATATAATAATATAATCCAAATATTACTCATTCACTCATTCCACTCGCTACATCTCAAAATCCACAAAATGTACAAACTTGAAACTTGTAATAGAGGTTCTTCTAATGGTTCAGTTCATAGTATTTATATTTCAATCTAGCTATACATATTCTTAATTATTCTTATGATTCAAAAAATATAATATTTTATATTTCGGTGTATTGTAATATATATTATAATACAATGATTGATTTCGATGTATTGGAACCAAATATTATGCTTTTATTTTAAATGTTTTGAAGGCCTTAATGTAAGAACTTAAATATTTTTTTTCATAAATTATGAATCGATATTTTGTATGTTTAGTTTCTGTTGACTTCTACTGTACCTAATTGTAATAGTACAATTTTTATAGCCAGTTTATGACTGTTTACTTATACGTTGATGGGTATATAACTGCTTAATGATTACCAGATGGTATCTTACTAAGTAGTTACTATTATATTATTAACCTCTTATTATGTGTTGGTATAATATAGAACTTGTAAGATCAAACAAATAACACTGAAATTTATTAAAACATTATGTTAGGTAGGTACCTACTTTAATGTTTACTGCACGATGTAGATTTTATCTTTATAGTGGTTTAGTGCTAATACAATACATATTATATTGTACTAAATGGTAAATTATTGATTTAATTTAGTTTGAATAGAATAACTTACCTTTTTTTGTGGGTTATAAGTTATCACGGTGCTACAATAGGGTACGTCGATCTTGCGGGTCTTTCCTAATGTATCTCTATCGTTTATTGTGGATTACAAACTATTACAAAATACTGATTTAAATGTGATTTTGGCGTGTTACTAAAAAAAAAGGCTCTATATTTTCGGTTTTGCACTCATTACATTATTTATTTATTTTTTTTTTTGGGTTTTCCAGTTGTCCCACTCGTTCTCCCTCTAATCGACAACACTATATGGGCGTTCACCCTCACCGATTCCAAATTTTGGAACCCTGGACACCCCAGGACACCCCAGTGGCCATGCCACCACCAACGGTCGCATCTATATAACACTGTTCCGTGTCGTCTAAATCTGACTGCGGCAATCTACATAATTGCTGAGTGTTCAATAATGTCTTAAAGCTATGTAGCCGTGTATATGCGAACTAACAAAAGCATCTATGTTTGTGTATATTATTTCTGAAATCACTTCAAATTTTAATAACCAATTTTTAGTTTTGAAAAAAAATGGAGGTGGTTCCGTCTCTCTAAAAATATTTTCACTAAAAACATAAAACAGGTTTATGATGAAAAACATTTACTCTTTATACATAATAATTGTGTGTCATAAGCTTGGTAGAAACTTAAGTTTTAATGTGCGTTACATGCGTGAACATTAATTTGGTAGGTACTGCAATACTTGGAATTCAAATTTAGTAATTTTACGGAATAACCTCTTTAAATTTTAATAAATTATACCAATTCAGAAACTTATATGTAACTAATGAATAAATTCTAAGGTGTCACATAAATTACCACCATACAAAATTGCATGTAAATTCATGGACTTTTTAAAAATTTTTCTAATAATAAATAGTAGTGCATGAAGAGATATAGGTATGCCTATTTAATTATTTATTATTCATAAATCATAATTGTTGTGCTCATGTCAGTTTATAAATTAAAAATTTAAGAAGTGTACAATTTTCATAAATTAATATTTAGTTTATTTTTGGAATTTTTTCACATGAAAAAAAATATATTTTTGTTACCAGTGAAAAGCATGTAATTGATTTACAAATTAGAATATTATTTATTCAGAATTTTTTCAGAACGATTAAAAGTGACTTGTTTATTTACATTGAAATCGTCCCCATGCCTATTAAACTTTTCATTATTTTTTTTTTTTACTATTTCAGTAAAGTTGCTCTAAGAAAATAGTTGATGAAAAATAATCTAGTGGTAAAAAAAAATAGCAGAAAATCTCTACACATTAAAATAATTAATTAATAATGTACCTATTCATTTTGCTTGATATAATGTTTATTTATAAACGTGACAAACCAGCAGCAAGCAACAGCATAAAGCGATCGTTCCAAAACTTAAAATAATAAAAACATTTTTATAGAGTAGATGGCATAGGAACTTCTGAGTGGTTTTTCAATTATTTCCATTGAAAATAACCGGGCACGGCTATTGAATTTGGATTAAGTCATTGACAAGTTCGCTCAAAAAAAATTAATTTTTAAGTAAACATATATTAGACGTCTTATTATATTGCAATGCCATTGTTTTAACAAATGTACCCATGCAAGTAGTTTAATAATGTTATACATATATATATTATATATATTATCAGCTCTTAGAATCACTAGTTAATAATTAATTTATATTTTTGTTATAATTTAATTTCTGTGATAAAGAGGGTCCCCGTTTCTTAAAGGGTTACCAAGTTTTCCTCGCTATGCCAATTATATAAACACAAATAAATAAATTCAGTATTTGCTTATAGGTATATAATAATGATTTTATTTTTTTAGAGGTTGGCCTCGTGCACCGGGCCTACTCCGGCCTAAGATCTAAAAGAGGGCCATCGAATTTCACGCTTCGTCAATTATATTAATTTATATAGCCAAATAGGTATACATATTAAATTAAAATCTTTAAAGTATTGTATATTCTTAAAATATTATGACAGGTTGTCGAACAATATTATGAACCGCATGACTTATTAGTTAAAAAACGTGGTTTACGTATTCAACCTTATGAAATTGAACAGTTAAATAAGTACTTTCCGGTAGCAACACAATATGTAAACATAATAAATAATTTAACATCGGTATAATAACATTGATAACTAATAACCAATTTTAAAAATCCGGCGCCAAAATAACCATTAGCGTCACTAACGCTGTTGTAATTAAGTTTGTTTATGTGACAGCTCGCAGGAGAAAGCCCATTCGAATTAATTATTTAAAACTGGTTGAATTGGTGTTCATCTACAGAAATGTACCTAAATAAAATCCGTATCACTGAAAACGTTCGAGAACTCGGCATATTTGCCACAATATTATGTTACTGATGATGACAGTACGAATACCTATAATAAATACCTTGAACGGGTTCGACAGATACAGCAAAAAAGTATGCTGGCAGGTCCACTCAATTGTTACAGCGTGATTCACAAACTGGTTCCATTTTGTTTTTATAAGGCTAAATGACACAGACAGTCGAAGGATTGGGTATTATTTAAAATTAAAAATAAAACCAACGTAACGGTAAAGTTTTGAATTATAATATACTATTAATCATTAATTATATTATTTATTTAATTAACAAAAGGCGAAATGATTTACCTATTAGCAAGCGTATTATTAATTTATTATACCTCTATAGATAGTACTGTATAGGATAGGTACGTAATCTGAGAAGTTTAACATTTTATACTTTTTAATCATTCAAAGTATACACGTTATACATAATCCTACCTAAGCACTTACCACAAATGTATCCACCGTGCCTATATAGATATATTGCATACACTATAATCATACATAAAATATTTATAATGTTAAATGTTATAACTTATAAAATATGTGCTATATAATATATCTGTAACGACTAACGACTGTAACTCAGATATCGCTATTACATCAAAAACTTAAATAAAAATTAATTTAGTCTTTTGATTACAATAATTTATCATTAAACCGTTATTTTACTTTATACAATAATATGCAAAGTGTCATGTTTCAATAGGTAGGTAATGTAGCCTATGTTGAAGTTTAATAACCAAAATCAAAAACACAAAACTGTTAAACGAGTTAAATTGCGACGGTGGACAATGGGGAATAGACTAATAGATGCATAGGTATTTGCTAATCGACTCATAGAATAAGAATATAATATTGACTATTCTACGTAGTATAATCACAGAATAGATAAATATATGGTATAATCAACGATAAATGTAGTAAGTAGTACAATGTAGTATAATATTTACACAGTTCTAATCATACTATCATAAACATAATATTGATATGATAGAAATTATGTTTATGTTCTAATAATAGTATCATATAATAGTTTAATCAACCACAATATATTTTGGTTGTCTGGGACAAACTTCGGAGATGACGTGACGCACTCTCTTGGTGATATCCATTAACGCGTAATTGTAAAATTAAAATATTGCATAGTACTATCTTAGTTTATGCTGTCCATATAATATAATATTATCAGATATATCTGTGATTGAAATATAGCAATATCAGGATATGTAGAATTATAAAAACAACTGATAAATAATATATCTGGGGGGGGGGGCTAATCCCTAGGCCCCCCTGGATCCGTCCCTGAATGTACAGAACAACTGAATAGTTGGCATTTTTTTTCATCTGACTTGTGTTGTGCATTGTTTATATCAGTAAATAAAGTAATGCCAATACGTGTTCTAATCCTGCAGACTGTATTGTATATACCTAAGTGTATAATTTTACTATAACCAAATATTGGTATACCTATTGTGTTGCTTTGTTTTCCTACGGTATATTACCTATACACGGGAAAACGGCGAAAAAAATTCAGAATATCGCTGGCCAAACTCATAAATGGAAATTTTCACATGGTAAGTCTAGCGTCTGATACATTGCTAGGATACATTGCAGTACACAGATACGTTTCTAGGATTCGCACGCTTATTCTTATTATTACACATGCACAACAGGCATGGCATTTTTAAGTAGGTTACTATACCCAAATACCCGATTTCCGCATTCTCCGCTCAGACGTATTAGGAATCGCGAGAGCAGTGTGTTTATTGTACAGTATATACGGCCTGTACATTACAATATTGACATATTATGTATATTATATCTATACAAGGGACTATGTTATATTTAAGTACCCGAATGTTAAATTATTATGTCGTGTCGGAAATACTCGGTTTAGTCAGTTTTGTTTCCAAAACCATTGTTTGCAGATTTCGGCCCACGAAAAAAATAAAATAAAATCAAAGTAGCTCAGCTTTAGGATACGATTTACGATGGGCGTGTTTGGTTTATATATGTATATTTTTTTTTTCGTCACCCAGTTTCTTTGTAAACATTGCGTTCAGACAAGCGGTTCCGTTGTGGTCATATAGATATTATAGATATGCAAAATATGTATTACGGTCGTGCTCGTATATAGTATTACCCATATATATATAGGTAGGTGCGTGTGAAACCGATATTATTATTACCTTAAGGCTATAATTCCCGTTGCCAATACGTCGGTACAACGTTATATAAAAATAGTGTAGGTATTAATAATGATATGTTAATGCGCACAGGTGAAAGGCCTCCCCCGACGTGAAATGATAAAAATAATAATAATACAATCATCGGAGTGATGTCACCCGTGTGGCCGTGCGGTGGCCTAAGGTATTCGCGGTCCAAGTTGAAGGTTGCCGCCACAGCCGTTCCCGTATAGCAATGCAAATGAAGACAAGGTTCACGACTGCACGTGCGTCGCGTTTACTTACGAAAAAAAAATAAAGATTTTTTTTCATCTCTCTGCCGGTTTCGCGATCACAAATACGGCCGAATATCAGTCGGGCGACGGGTATCGAATTCACTGGCGAATTAATATAATAATAATATGATATTACGATATTATCATTTCATATTATACGAAATATGGGGAAAATACCTGTACCCATGCACGTGTATAATATGCATACACATTACACACGACTGCAGGTTGCAGCAGATGACGATCAGCGTTATAAATACGCATGCAGGAATTCCACGTTCCAACGGCACTTGTTATTTATTGTTTTCTACAGCGTTAACGCGTTTGTTCAAACAAGTTGAATTAACGACACCCGAAGGACCTGTAGCAATTACATATTTTCCAGTATCATACTGGCTGTATGCACCTATTGCACTTATAGTTCAAATTACCATACCCATCTGTATTAAATCAGTTTCACTGCTCAATTTTACGTCCCACATGCCATCACTAACTATTTAGCAAATGGGTTACCAAAAAGTTAAAATACTAATGAGTAATGACCAACGCCAATGTAAAACCGTATAGGTAGTAAAATATAATAATAACAGTTTGTTAATATCAATAGGAAACAATAATTACGATAGTAAAGTACAAATTATATTAAATATTAATATTATTATTATGATTACACTATTTACACTATTATACACTCACTGGTTATGAGTGAAATAAGTTAGGTACTCTTAGACATTTGTTAGATTTTAAATTCTGAATTGTGTAATTAATATTTTAGTTTTATTTAAATTTTAAATTTAGCTATATGCTTATTAAAGGTTTTTTTTGTGTGTAGGTACACGATAAGTATTTAGTAGTCAAAATAATGCATCGATTTCCAACTTCAGTATCTTTTCCAGTAGGTAAGTGAATCTAGTTGGTAAATTTGGGAGATTAAAATTTTAAAATTCCCATTAGTTTTCAAAAACGCTGGGATAAAAAACAAAATTAATAAAAATCTGGAATTTTTACGCAAAATCGGTTTTCGACAAAATCGATTTTGGTTTTTGGTGTAACTTAACGATAACTATAAGTCTATAACTAAAGATTTTCACTAAATGCTCATGTAGCATTTTCAATACAACATATATTTTTTAAATATTTTGACTCAGTTGAGCTTAGGCATGTGACATTTTCGATTATTTTTAAAAACTCACGTCGATAAAAAAATTTTTGCTTGGTCGAATTGCTTGAAAACTAATATAGTTTTTATAAAATTGGATATTCACTCAATTTTTCATGGAGCAAATTTTCTTATTTTATTGAATTTCAAAAATAAATAACCGTAAATACTTGAATTTACTCCATATGTTTATTTTATAATTTTCTATACTTGATTTTTTTAGTTTTTTTTTCTGTAAGTGTCAATATAATTTTATTCATTCTGTCAAAAAGCTTAAAAATTGAATTTAAGGCTCCTCACACATTATCAGTTTAAGAATATTAAAAATACAAATGAAAAAATTGTCACACAATGACATTTTAAAATGCGATTTTTTGTAAAAATTAATTTAACCTAATGTAGTACTAATCACAATAATATCATATAACATACCTACTTTGTAATATTATAGGATGATTCTTAGAAGTCTAGTATTCTCTCAGAATCATTTTTCGTTAACAATAGTTTTATATTATTGTATTAAAATTTAACGCATCCATTATGGTGACTCTCTATAGAAACCTAATGTAGTAATGTATAAGAGCGTTACCTACTTACTGATTTTTATTTTTGTATCTGTCATCACGTTTAGGTACAGAAAATAAGGATAGATCTCCAACTTTGAGATTGGTTTCTGGTAATAAATCGATTTTGTGTTTTGTCGTAATTCCAAAAGAATAACCGTATAGATTTTTTAAATTTTCAAAAATTATTCGTATAAATATAGATATGATACAATTCTAAAAATAATATGACTTTGTTTGAGTTATTTATATTCATTTAAAATTTTCGATTTTTTTATTGTCTTATCTTATACTGTTATTCATACTCAAATAATGTACATCAACTTAAGAATTCAGAAATACTAATCACGCTTCATAATATTATGTAATATTTTCTATACATCTTGTTTATTGTATAAAATGTAGGTATATTTTAGTATATATTTTTTATATTTAAATCTCTTTTTATTATAATGACTGATATCAAAAGTTATGGGCCCACTATGGGCAGTCAATCCAACACTTAAATAAGGGAGTCCTTAAGTGACAGCTACTCCATAAGTATGACTGCGCAATGCAATTTAAGGGACTGTGGGTGATATAGGTACCTACTTAAATTAATTTTAAATAACACTTAAATTACTGTCCATATGGATTATAATACTATAATATTAAACACCAATAATTTATAAAACATTTACAACACTCCAGTGTTTAATTTTATTTGATAAATAAAAGTGTGTATTGTTTTCAAATGCGTATTATATATATTATTGTATAAATACGTGGTCTATCTCAGTGACATCATCATTTGAGTTTATATCGTTAAATGATAATTTAATAGTTAGTTATGGCGAATGTTGTATTAATACATAGGTAGCAGGATAAACTATTAGTATTTTGATGGGCCACAACAAAATAATTTTTATAATTTTTATTAATTTTTAAATTACCACGTCGTTTCAATGGCCAAGTAATATGTTCACGGAAGGATAATGCGCTCGTATCCTTTGACATCTAATGCTATCGATCCAAAGCGTTTTCCTTTTAATACGAGAATCATCT